>CM060843.1:95099368-96299368 GCA_030762175.1 Metallyticus violacea
TTGTAAATTTCTCTCTTGTTCATTTATAAAGAAGAAATATAATGTAAAGAGAGCAGTAGAATTGAAAAGAACAATGGTGGCTTTTTCAAATACCCCCCCCCCCTCCCCTGTCTTGTATTTACCATACAGATCAAAATGGTTTTGAAAGAGAGATGAAATTCAAGCAAATGTTATCTTTCTTAAAGGAAAAAAGAGAAACATGCCAAACACATAGTCCAGCCAGTCAATGTTTTTAATCATACTTGCATAATACCAAATGGGAAGTGTAGCAAAAGAAGATGAGGACCTAATTGATAGTGTAGAGCAGGAAAAAATCTTAGAAAAATTTATGTGGAAAGAAAATGAAAGAGACTTATTTTGTAAAAAATTAGGATCGGATGAAGGTGGAAATGTAGAACTAAGAGCTTCACAACTAATTGAAAAAGGAAAGTCTGATGAAGCGATGGCTCAGTTAGAGGGGATGATGAAAAGTGCAGGAACTAAAATGAGAGGGAGAGAAAGAAAGAAGGTATGGGAAAGGGGTTGGTATGATGAAGAGTGTTGGCTGACAAAGAAAAAGGTAGTTTGGGAATTAAAAAGTTGGAAACAAACAGAAGAGAATATGAGAGGGAGCAATTCTTAATACCCAGATGGAATTACAAATTTCTAATAGAGTCAATAAAGAAAGAATAGAATGACAGAATTGGACATCAGATTTATATAGCACCATTGGATGAGGACAATAATAGAATAGGAAGCTTGTGAAAAGGGTATTGGGCAGAGGGAAGAAAGAAATGAATTCAAATGAACAACTCAACTAGAGGGATTAATTCAAGAGGTTGGAACAGGTGAAGTGGAGAAACAACAGTTAAAAGGACTATGAAATAAAGTGACAATAAGGATAGATGATATTGGTAAACAAGAAATATGGAGTAGTTTACAAGATATGAGTACCTTGAAATATTATAGGAAATTTAAAAAAGAATGGGAACAGGAAAAACATGTAGATATTAGTAATAAAAGGAGAAGGGAGTGGGTTAGAGCATGTATATTAGGGTTAAGTGGATTAACAGGAGAAAAGGAAGTGTGTCCACTAAGTGCAGAAATGGAGAAAGATTTTTACTGTATAGTTGAATGTTTACAAACTCAAGATTGAAGAAATGATGTATGGGATAGAAAATGGGATAGAAAAAGGCAGAATTGGTGATAATAAAAATTTTAGGATAAGGAAACAAGGAGTTTTTCAAAAAATGTTAATGAGTATACAGGGAAGGTAAGAGAGAAATTGAGATACACTTTCGTGCCATAAATGTATGACACAAGACCCATGGCTTTACTTCCCTTATGAAGAAAAGTCATACTTAGAATTTTTACGCTTGAAAAAATCCATCAATCCTGGCTGGGTTTGAACCTGCAATCTTGGGTTTAGAAGGCAAATATGGTTTCCACTACACCACTAGGACCAACACATGGGCTGGAACAGATATAGTGAAATTGAAAGGTTTAACAGGGAGAAGGGATTTAGAGGAATGTCCAATGTGTGGAAGGAAAGATAATTATTAGCATGCTATTTTCAAATAGGAAGGAAGGAACCAAATTAATGGATGAAAAATTAAGTATGGAGAAATGGAACAATCTCCACACTTAAAAATATTTGAATATGAAATCAGTGAATGTTATCATGCAGTTTGGGGCCTATTTACATAAAATAAAAAGCAAATGGTTGAGGAATGTAAATAAATAAGGGGAAACTGAACATTTAGAAAATTAATTAAAAATAGAAATAGACAAGATATGGTGTATGTAAAAAGTGGTCCAGGTAGCAGAAGAACCACAGTGTTGCAATTTCCTGGGCCACTAGATTATTTAGCAAATCAAGGGTGTGATTATAATATAGTCCTATGTAGTTTGTGAGAAGGTTGTTCTTTGTTTCAGTTTTTGATTAAGAAATTATGCTTATCAGTAGAAATGAATATAATAATATATGTAGTAGTTAAATTAGAGGCAAAGAATAGTGGGTAAATGTTATATAAATTGTATCTGGGCAGGAGTTATAAACGAATACATTTGATATAAAATTGGGCCATATTTGTTTCTTTTGAGAAAATATGGGGCCAGTTTAAGCATCTCTCGTGGACATTGCAATTTTAATGGCCAGCAGTGCATATAAAGATTTTGCTATTTCTTATGAACTTATTGAGCAGTAAATAAAATAAATGTTTGGAAACATTTGATTATTTTTTTACCCCAAAAGAACAAACTATAAGGATTTGTGAGCAAATGCACACATAGCAGGAGGTCTAATTTTCCTGTTTTGACCATACTTTTTTTTGGGAATTCAAAATATAGTTATAATAATAATAATAATAATAATAATAATAATAATAATAATAATAATAATAATAATAGGAAATTAAAAACAAAGATTTTCATAAAAAATGTTAAAAGAGACCCTTTTTCTAATAACTGCTTCAGATTAATCTGAAAAATGTATGTTAAAAACTATTCCCCTTCAAATATATATATATATATATATAATCTTACATGTGAAAGCACAATTTCATCTGCTGATTCTGTCTTGATTCCATGTGAAGTTGAGCATTTAGCCTTCATTGTTTCTTTCATCCGATTTAGAGCAGCTAGCTTCTCCTCTAATAATTGATCAAACTTCTTCAATCTAAATGAAACTGGATTTAAAAAAACAAACATCAGAAAGCTATGAAAAGAATACAGCTTATTAGCTTACATACTTTCTATTATTGCACACACTAAACACCAACAAACCAGAGCTAAAACTATGTTATTTGCACAATTCCTTCCCAGATTTAAAGATTTGGGGAAATTTGTTTTGTTTTGTCAGCCACTTGTGATGGTAAATCTTGTCATCTTATTTTCCAAATATATATGGAACACTAAGCACAAGGTTCTAAATGTACTGAAATCATGGTGGATTGTTAGATATTGTAGTTTTTAAACACTGGTTAACTCCCATTGCCTTATCATCTCCCAAGGATAAAGACAATCTTTCAAATTATCTTTCACTGCATTTTGTTGAGAAGTAGGATAGGATAGCATTGCTTTTGTGTTCTGACACTCAATAGAACACATCTGTTCTAGCTAGAGGAGAGGAGAACTTAAAAAAACAAAATGACCAATATATTTTTCCTTGCAGAACATCTTTTATTAACATTATTAGGTATTACAAGAAAAGCATCAACATTTTATATTCTCCCAATCCTAATTTCAATGAGATGTTAAAGAGCGTCCATAAATAAATAAATAAATAAATAAATAAATAAAAATAATAATAATAATAATAATAAAATAAAAAAATCCAAATTAGGCTTGTAATCCTCTAAACAACAATAAGCAGAAAAATTGTCACTTGAGTACAAACCCAGACAGAAATAAACTATTTGTATTTTTAAATATATAGTTAATGTCCATTAATTATAACTTATTAAAATAAAGTCACTTGCCATGGGGCAACTATTTTGTGTCACTTGAGACAAAATGGTCATATATGAGAGATGAAAACAAAGCTAGTTCAGTATTTGGAGGTTGTAATTTATAAAAACACTCTAAAGTTATTGTTTCTTCGTGTGTTGGTGTAAGGATTGATTTGGTGCAGTACAGTATTTCTTTTATCAACATAATCACATACCCTTTTTATGTTGAACCTATTATGGCTGCAAATACTTGCAAAACTGCTGCAAATACTTAGTTTACTTAAGCTCTAAACTTGCATGGAATGAACAAATTAATAATATTACAAGGAAAGCATGGATGGGGTTACACTTTGTTATAAGAATACTAAAAAATGCCAGATCATTAATGTAAATAGCTTATTTATCATTAGTTTGACCCTTAAAGGAGTACGGAGCAGCTTATTGGGACCATACAGATGCATCAAACATCCTAGAAAAGATCCAGCGTAGAGTAGCAAAATTTGTAAAAGGTAAAAAAGAACATGGAAGCAAAAATTTAAAACATTAAGTTGGGAATCATGGCAGAGAGACATAAAAAAGCAATGATAACATTATTGTACAAAGCATATGCAGACAAAATACATGGAGGAATATCACAATTAGGTTAACAAAACCATCATACTATAGTAAGAATGATCATAGTTTTTGCAGGCAACAGAGAACTGATGTAAGAAAATTCTCTTTTGTAAATAAAACCATAAATGACTGAAATGAAGTACCTGCATTGTCCTTCTCTGACAAGATTTAAAGTTGCTTAAAATTGTATGTGTAAAAATATTTCATTAATATAAATATACATGAATGTAAATAGTGGTCAAATTTAGCTTAACTTGTTTACATTATTATTCAAGCTGATAAGCATCTAGGCCTATATAGGCTGAATTATATTTGACAAAGCTAATAATTTTATAAATGTATTTAATAAAGTAAATGTGTGTAAAATTAAGCTGATATATATTTAATTAGTTACACAATTTAACTAAATTGACATGTTTTTAGTTAGTAGTTAATTAAGTCAATAAGTGTAAAATTATGTTGACATATATTTAATTGATTTGACATATTTAACGGTATTGACAGGTTTTAGTTAGGCGAAGAATGTTTCTAATTTAGTTAATATGTGTAAAATTAAGTTGACATGTATTTAACTATGCTGAAATGTATTTAATTAAGGAAAAGCAGCTATAAATGTTATAAGAGCACACTTAAACAAAATTCTTGATATAAGAGTGAACTGGCTGGAAAGAATGTACACAATCACAGTAGAAGCTAAAATGTTGTGTGGGGTAGAAATTTGGGGTGTAGGGATGTTGATAAAATAAATTGAAGTTTTTGTAAATTGATTTTAGATTACCAACAACATCCCCAAATGGTATAGCACAGCTAGAATTAGTAGACATTCCACTAAGAAAAAAATAATCACAAGAACTATGAAATATATATTCAGAATTACCACATTAGTATAGCGATATTATTAAAGACTTTTTTAGTTTACAGGGGAAATGTAAATGGAAAGAACCATGGTATTTCAAACTGCAGGAAATTTTACAACAGATAGTTCAGAAAAAGTATGGATAGATAGGGAATAGCAAACAGAGAGAGGCTTTTGGAAAGAAATAAATCTAAGATTGAAAGATATTGAATGATATGAAATATTTAGTAGTTTGGGTGAAAAGAGCTCATTGAGACTTTAAAGGGAAATAAAAATAGTATGGGGTAGGGAAAACTATATAGAACAATGTAATAAGGCAGGTAGAGAAGGGTCTGCTTGGGCTGGAACTGGAGTTAATATTTAAAAGGATTAGGATATGATAAAGGAATACGAAAGTGTTCAATGTGTGGAGAAATCAATATAGATTTTCATTGTTTGTTATATTGTAATGAAATAAAGTTATCGAGAGAAATATTTGGAATAAAAAATGGGAAAATTTAGATGGATAAATTTTAATTAGAAAGATTTTAATTGTAAAACAAGAGAAGAAAATAAAAATAAGGAACTATTTAGGTAAAGTGAGAAAAATGGATAAGAATGACAAAGATGGAAGAAAATGTAGAAAGAAATGTAAACTTAGAAGTATAATAATTGAAGGATATTACAGAATATGGTCACCAATGCACTAAAAACCTTGAGTTGTGTGCAGTGGGACCAGAACGTTAACAAGCAACTTAGCAAGAAAGTATTTTGGTGAATATTAGTTTGGCAAAATTAGCTGATTGATTCAGTTATCATCTATTAAAACTGTATATATATATATATATATAAAGTTGGTTAGCTTGGTAGCCTGATTTTAAGAGCATTGATTAGTTATTACAAACTAGGAGTATACATAATGTGGTTAATGTTGTAGCAAATTAATCAATTGTATTTAGTTGTTACTGTTATTATTATTGTGGTTAGAGTTGTAGCCTAGTTATTGGATATTACAGAAAGGTTGATAACAAAGTAATGGGGGGGTCAAAATTAATAATGTATTGGATTATTGTAAAAAATGCAAATATGTAATTTTATTGTAATGTTGTTCAGTTCGTTGGAAATAAATTAAAAAAGTCATACTGAATACTGATTTTCATATTTTTAGCAATGTGAGAAATATTTAAATTAAGTTATATGTGTAAAATTAAGCTGACATGCTTTTAATTGGTTTGACATATTTAACTACATTGACATGCATCTAACTAGATTGTCATGTTTTTAGTTAAGTAAAATGAATTTAATTAAATTAGGTGGCATGTAAATATGTGTAAAAATTTTATTGTTACTTTTCTAAAATTGAAATTGCTCTACAAATTGTGTAACTAAGTTAACTATTTACCAATTTTTTTTAAGTGCATGTCATGTTATGTCACTTTCTATTCATTTTATTACAATCTTGACATTTTCAACCTTGTTGCACAATTTATTAATTTCAGAATTAGCATTTTTATTTGAACATTTACCCACAAGGTTGATATTAAATTATACCTATGGATAGGTTAAATGATGACTACATTAGTATGATTTAATTCACATGCAACACTACCTAATTTTAATATTAATTCAATTTGTAATAGAACACAGTGAAACGCCCATTAATAATCTCTTCTGAGTCGGATGTTTAAAACACTCTATGTCACTGAAGTCACAATTTAAGTGAAACTATAAAGAGTGTTTTAAACATCAGACTCAGAAGAGATTACTACCTAATTTCCTTAAAAAAATTTGCCTGGTTTGTCATTTGATACATCATAGATCAACCAATTAAGATCACAGAATCCATTTTTGAAAAGTCCTTGCATTTTAGTTCAACATTAGTCGTTATTTCTTAAAATGTTGCACAACTGCCTTAGTCTTGGGAATATTAAAATTACTGGAATTCATATTTTCAGCTAATTCTTGGCCATGACAGTCTGCTATGATCAATAAATACTTTACTGCTTGCAGACATGTGCTTCTTGCTATAAACAGATCTTTTCTTCTTTCATTTGGCTGCTATGTTACAATCTGAAATTTCCTGGATTTCAAGTTCTTTTTTAATTCAGCCAATGAAACCAAGTGGTTATTCATCATTAAACCATTATTAACAAAATAGGATCTGTTCATTAACCTGAACATGTCTGGCATGCAGCCTCACTTTATCGCTTTGTTCTGCCCATATAGTTTTACTATTTACAATTTCCTTCATGCTTTGTATAATTAATACCTAATTTTCTGCAGATAGTTGTTTTACTTTGTGCTAAGAAGCAAAAGTAAACACGAAGACCTCAAATTCAATATATGATATCTGCATATTAAATAATTTCTCTACGACTTTGGTAGCAAAGTGAATTTCCTGCATCTTTAGTCTCAAACAGCACTTCAATTTTAAAGCATCCATAAAGTTCTAATAGCATTCTCAGAAACACTGCATATTACAACACAATAAATGATACGTTAAAAAAAAATACTACTGCTGCTGCCACTATTATTATTGTTGTTGTGTTGTTGTTGTTGTTGTTGTTGTTATTATTATTATTATTATTATTATTATTATTATTATTATTATTATTATTATTATTATTATTATTATTATTATTATTATATGCTCTCCTTAAGTTTGTATTGCCTTAAAATTCATTAGAGTTAAAAATTATTTGGTGCAATAATTGGAAGGGATAGAGTTACTTTGAAAAATATTAAATATGACTGTCCAGAATACAGAAAATTTGAATATACATTGCAATTATATTGTTGCATAAATGTTCATAATGGAGGTGCCTGCATGCTGAATAATAGACATTACAATGATACAGCTTAAAAATAGAGAATAAGCAAAAGGCACAGTGGTTTAACCGAGGAGGATCTGCCCTGGTCCTCATGCTCAGTATTCTGTATCCTTTAGTAATGCAATGGTGTTTGTGTGAAATTTTTCAAAAAATGCAGACTAAAGAACAAGTTATGTACTTTTATATATTAATATATATATATATTTAAAATATAAGTGAAGATCTTCTAAAGGTAACTTAAAACAGAATTTAGAAAGGTGTATGTTTTTCGGTTCTTATCAAAATTATTAAAGTTTGTACTGATTTACAAAAGAATTATGCAAAATCACACACTTTCTACTTGTTTCAGTGGGTATACTCATGTTTGAATGAGATTATTTGTAGATGCTTTTGTGACTAACCATGCCTAGTAGATATAAATTATTTTCAGGTTGTATGTTACTATTCAATATATATCCAGTTATTCAATGTTATAAGAAATTCAAGAAGTCAATTAATTATATTATAGAAGTCATGAAAAAATGTCATCAATGAGATGAAGCACAGATTGTAAACAAAATTTCTGCAGATGCTAAATGGCAACAGTTGTTTCATATCACTGTGAAATATTTGACATAGTCTATGAAACACGATTTTTCAGTCATTAGAGCAAATTTCTGATAATAATTTGCATTTGAGTAAGTGGGGAAGGATGGCCGTAGTAGTCACAGTTCCTATAAATAAGTTCTTATTGGTGAGGATGAACTTCATAAGGACAAAGAATTGTACATTACCTCTTTTGTACCTATTCTTGTCTATGGGTTTGAAGTCAAATTGACAGCACTTCATCTTTTGGGATAATCCACACAAGATATTGCAGGTCTATTAGATTTCAGATAGTGAAGGAAGCTCCAGAATTTACAGAAATGAATTAAATTAAATTGAAAATCAAATAAAAGAACCACTAACTTTCAGATTAAGTATATGTGACACAGAATTAATTTTTCATAATCACATGCTCTTATAACGAACGGCAGATAAGGAAGTGTGCAATTCAATTATTTTAATATCTTCACAGATGTGTTACATTTGTGGTGCTAAATCAAAGGAAATTAATAAGCTAGATGCTGCAGCAAAAACACCTGACCCCAATACATTTCAGTTTCGATTGTCCACATTACATGTCTGGATAAAATATTGTGGGTGCTTACTATACATAGTTACCACCTGGATGTGAAAAGGGGAAAGTAACAGGAAAACTGTAAGGCTGCTGTTTCAGAAAAGAAAAATATCAGAGAATGATTTCGAAAAGAAACAGAATAGTTGACCAAACAAAAAAAATTAGTGATAATCCTAATGATGGCAATACAGCAAGTTAATTATTTGAGATTCCAAATGTATCTGCTGCCATTACTGGTTTAGATTAGATATTTTCACACTATACTATACGCATTATCTTGTGGATTGACATGAACAGAGAAGTTTAACAAAATACACAAATGAGACCACCAAGAAGTTTGTTCACTATATTGACGATATTATATGCCAAGCAAGTGTTCACAAATTTCTTATGCATGGTGCAGGTGTTATAAAATCATTTCTTGTTCCAAATGTATAAATATCAGAATTGGTAAAAGAATCAAAACATAAAGGCTTCACAGGATGTACAGATCTTATTGCAGATGAATGTCATAAATAGCTACTAATGAGGATTTGCTCCATAATCTTCTCATTTCTTCTGACCCCTGTACTGAGTTCCCTTCCTAGGAAGAAGATTTATCAATATTCTCTGAAAGTTGTTTCCCTGCTAGCTCAACTTAACATGCATGAGGGAAAGGATATGGTAGTAGTGATGGTGATAGTATAAGTAATAATTAAGATGATGAGTTAAACAATAATTAAGAGCTCTGGAGGAGGGGAAAAGAAAAGAAGATGAAAAAAGATAAACAGAAGTGATTCATGCACATCCTTTTATCTTAATTAAATTTAACAATACCAGTGACTTCTTTTATATAAAATTTTCATAAAAGTGTATTTTTTTTAAATGTTGCATGCCTGACTTAAGTACCAATTACTAGAATTTTAGACAGTTTAACTAATTGTTATGTATTTACATATGTTCTCTATATATTATTGTCATGTTTTTTTTTTTTAATCCAGCATAAAATATGACTACTGTACACAGCATTTTATCTTAACATTTTCATATATGTTGTTTTTATTTAAAATTATATTGAAAACAAATTCTGTTTCTTGATATTATATGTATTGAATTTACAATTAACTTCGTAAATAGCTTTTTCTTATAATTTTGTAAAGAAAGTAGATTGAAATGCTATATTTATATCCCCTCCATACAAAAATAGGGAGCAAAATCCTTTCTCATAAGTTTTGCATTAATTATTGTTGTATAATATTTCTGAAATCCTTAGTAATCAAAAAAATATTACAGTTTTGCTCTTTTTCACAGAAATTATTTTTGCTATGATAGTATGGGATTCTGGACCATTGTACAAGGATCGATTTACTATCTGTTGACACAAAATATAATTACTTACATTCCAATTCAAACTGCTCTAGATGTGTATTGTTCTTGCTTCCAATCTGCATATCTTCATCTTCAGCAATATTTGACAGTTCTGATGCCACTGAGCACTCTGACACTTTCTGTTTTGATAAAGTATGTGAGCGTTTTGCCTTTGACATCCTTTATCTGTAAATTTATGGATAAATATTCATATGCAGATACAGTAAATACTATTCCTTATTTGTTTACAAATTAAAAGGGCTAAGCCCCATTGAATATACAGAAATGTTAAATTAACAAGGTATTCACAATAGACACATATATTACATAATATAAAACATATCATTATATGCTTTTAATTTAACATGATAAATTATCTGGGTAAAGGAACATATTTAGAATTGGCTGTTGGGTACTGACTTTCAGAAAAAATTATATGCAAAATGTTTAAATATGACTTGCAATTTCTGTAAGTTAACTCATTTAGATTCATTGTCCTGTGTACAGAATATTAAAATCACTTTTATTAATATGATTAATATCTGTAATACATTAAAGTTTATAAATTGGAATCAGTTTATTTCTTTTTGGAACTAGAAATTGCCACATACATTATTGAAGAGCTTGGTTCTTATAAAATATCATGTTTGCACTAAGTACTTTCAATATTATTTTATTTGCTTCAGAAGAGTGTAAACTGCAATTTTTTTTACATATATTTACTATGAAAGCCTACCATATATTTCAGACATAAACACATTGAAGTTTCACTCTACTATTGAGGGACAGACATTTATATTTCACATCCTATGTATAGGACATTGGGTCCCTCATGTACCCAACCAGTTTGAGTAGGTAACAATGGCATATAATTAAGCTGTCATGTTTTTCTCAGTCTTTGATAATATAATGATAGAGCGTTTCTGTCTAACTGCACCAATGATATTTTAGCTTCAACCAAGAGCAGTGTGGATTTAACAGCAGACAAACTCCAAATGGAATGTGTAATAGTTTCAGCCAATAGCAGTCTAGGATTAACAGCAGATAAACAAGAGCTGCTGTAGAATTTATCAGTGCTATTGTTCGAATATCGAGCATGGGTTAGATATCCAAAATTTGCCACCTTTTTTTATACTAGCTGGGTATATGATGAGTGTAGCATTAATATATAAGGAGCTTTCTCCAAAAACTGTTGATTTTTGTTGCAGGGTAAAAATAAAGGAAGTTTGTTTGTTTGTTTTTTTAACTGGAGGAGGCTTTTGAGTATTTAGAACCAATTTTTTATGATAAAAATTATTCAGATGATGATTGGATAATGATGAAGATGATATTTTACTTGCCATTATTCCAGCATCACCTAATGCAACCAGTGACTGTGAGAATTTTGATAAGTAATAAAAGTGCCTGAACATACTACGGACAAAGTGATATTGCAGGTGCTGTAGGAATTATGTTACAAAGAAAGGATAATCAGTCCATGACCAACAATTACTCTTCTCTTCCAACTCCAAAATGGGAAAAATTAGTGGCCAATGCCCTCAGTATTCTAAAATGCTGAAAGCTATTTTACACAATAAAATGCAAGAACACAAATAGCCTCTTGGGGGAAAATCTATTCTGGACATATTCCTCTCAATGACAGATGATATTTTTAACAAGATATTAGCACATTCATTCTCTATAGTCAATTAAAAAAATCAACACATATTTTTGTTAATTAAATTTGCACTTTTGATTTCTCATTTTTATACAAGCAAATATTTAGAAATTATAGCTGTGGTTTCACATAGACAGAGTCATAGATTATTTCAAATCAGAATCACTTTGAAAGCATTCACATCACATGCATGATGTCTAAATATATACTTATATTGAATATCCTCCCTTTCAATTAACCTGAAATCACTTCTAGTTTAATATAGAATAAATTACAATATTGCTCTCCTTTATACATTGCTAAAAAAGCATTCTGCATCAACACTATTTATGGGTGCCCAGATGGACTGAATGGCTGCTTCAGCAAAGTGTGGACATTTCAATTTCAGTGCTAGTAACAATTGAAGACAGTCTACTTTTGAATTATCTTTATCTTCAATAGCTACTCTAAGTTTTTGTGAAAATATTTATAAGCACATAAAAATGATCAACATCTAGCTTATTAAAATAAGAAATCTTTGTTTTGTAAGTTAGCACTTTCAGGGATTTATATCACAACTATGATCCTGGATTAAAGAGCTCATTGAGAGCTTGGATAAGCATATTATGTTTTATTTTCTACCATATGTTCAAGCTGAAATAAATGACTTAGACACCCCTGTAATAAATGATAAGAAAGAAATGAATCATTGCCAAGTAATATGTATATACAATTATAGGTGTAACGTTAAAGTTATCTCGTGTACCATAATTATAACGTTAGTGCTATTCCAGGTATTATAATTGCAAGTTTATATGTGTTCCCTATAATATGACTGCAATGTAATATTGGTTCTAGGAAAAGGGGCCTGAATATTATGAGGCCCACTGTTGTCCTCCTGAAAGCCTGCAGTTAGAACCAAGGGGTTGTTCAGCTGACCTGAACTGAGGACAGAAAACCTGTTTTGCATTTTGTAAATAAATATACCCTCAGATACTTCCAGCAGGGATGAAAGCTGTGTCCTTGACAAGCTGGGTTCCTTTTGTATGTTACAGAATTTGCTTGATGTAATAAACATGTTATGCCGATATGGAGGTGAAGATATAGGCTGATAAACTTTCAAATAAGATACTAATGATAGAAGTTATGTGAGGAAATTCATCCTTGATCCAATAAGAAATCTAGAAATATCTTTTTTATACCCACCAACAGAAATCCATATACTAGGAAAGCTATTTGAGATGCTCCTAGGCTTTTAGGTTTAAAAGAACAAAGATAGCATGGGCAGACCGAAAGAGCACATAATTTATTTAAGCTGATGATTTTGCAGCCCAAGATCAGTTTTTCAGGGAGAGTTCAATTCATCAGTTTACAGAGAGAGTATTCAGTGTTCAATTTACTAAGTTTCCCACAGGAGTTTAACGTTAGTTACTAGTTCAGTATCAGTTTAGTGTCAGTGAGTTAAGTATATATTGTAGTAGAAAACTAGTTTTGGAAAAAGGATAAGGAGGCTATCAACAGTTTCACCATTTCTTTGGGAGGAGAAACAAGTTACTTAAGTAATTCCAATGAGAAAAATGAAGACTTCTTGCCACTTCTCTACATGACAGTGAATATGCATAGCAGATAGAAATTTGAAAAAGTGAATACTCAATTATATTTTATTAATTTGTTATTAAGTTAGGAAATTTTAAGAATATTAACTTAAGCGTTAGGTAGGCAATATTTTTAAACACATTATAGCACAAGCACAAGCGCTGTTAAATATATTTTTGATATGTGTGCTACCCATGAACAATGCACTACTCCGACACCAATGCATTATCAGCACATTCCTCTGACCAGTCATTTCTCCAGCTCCCAGCAGTAAACTCATTCTAAATATATCAGGTCATCCAATTTTCTGATAGAGGCAGCACCAAGGGCTCCATCAGTTGATAGCCCATTGCTCAAGGCTACACAAGTAGGAGAGGAGGAGGGGCAGTTTCAATCTGCTTTGTTGGCCTTGAGGGGCAGTTTCAATTTGCTTTGCTGGCCTTCATGCTATTCAGTCAGTTCCATTTGAACAGTGAAGGAAACAAATAAACGTTTAATCTGATAAAATGTCTGCTAAGAATACTAAATGCAATTTAACTTGTGCTTTCAGAAGATTATCTGAAGAGAAATTCCCAGGTAATAAAAATTCTAAAACATAATATGAATCATAAATTGGTTAATAAACTTTGTGTAACAGGAAGTTTTCAACATGGCATTATATGGAAAATGAAGGCAAACAGTTCCTGCATCTCCTTACATGACATGGGTGAGTACATAACTTTTTAAGTGCTTTAAATATATTACAATTTTTACTAGTGCTTCTACCAATTCGTGTTACCCTGCCCACCCCTACTCATGTATCCCATATGACAGTGAGCAATGGCTTAACAACCAATGCCTTCACTGCCACTAGATCAATCATCAGATAATTGGATGACACAATCAAAACTCTACAGTTATTCAGTTTATTGCTGTTCTTAGTGTAAGCTCTAACCTAATATGCAATGCAATAATGTAATATTTGCTTAATGTTTCCAAAATAAAAATGTTAATTTTCAAAATCTCTAAAAAAAAACTTTTTAGTTTTTCTTAAGGAATACAATAGTTTTACTATAAAGAAATATGTTTTGAAGACTGTAGTTAACAAGGATTTGGAGTTTAGGTCCTGTTTTGTTGTAATTCAAACATGCCATAACATAATAATCTCTTCTGAGTCAAATTATTTAAACACACTCTTTTTGGCTTCACTTATATTTACTCAGGACATGTTTTGTAGAACCTCAGGAATGTTCCATTTACTGGAGATTTACTCCGGATATGTTTCATAGACCTTCGTCCACTTCCTTGAGAGTCCATGAACATGTCCTGATAAATCTCCAGTGAATCAAGCCAAAACAAGTATGTTTAAATAGTTTAACACCAGAAGATGTGAACAAGGGTCCACGAAATATATTCTAGGTAAATTTCCAATTAAGTGAAGCCAGAAGGATGTGTTTAAATAGTTTGACTCAGAAAAGATTATTAATGCATGCTTCACTGTGTTAGATTCCAAATTTAATCCATATTGAGGTGTACTTTCCAGTTTAGTTTATTATCTAGCATGATTCCCTAAATTAAACTATCTCAATAAGTGTTAACATTTTACAAAGAGTTCAGGGGTCAAAAAATCTTCCAATCCCTTCTTCTTGATACAATATGCATTATAAAATTATAAATAAATGTGTCCTGTTAAAACAAAATACTCCAATCTCCACTTCTTAGCAAAAGATGCATTTTAGTATAAGACCACAACATAAAGGTTTAAAGATAAATGTTTTCTTTTTTATGACTCATATTTCTCTCTTCTTCTTCTTGTTCTTTTTTTTGTAACAGTATAAAAATCTCTTATAATTTGGGAGGTACAAATTACATTGAATGCACCATAAAGCAATGGGGGATGGGATAAAGTGTAAATATAGCTGGTTAAAAATTCCAAATGTACCATCCGATAATTGTGTTTGTTATCATTACTATGTATTTGGACAGTAAAATATCTCAGAAAATAGATGTTCCTTCCAATTTTGATTCACAGGCATTATTTTACTGTACTATTATGTTGCATTTATGTATACTTATGTTTTATAAGTTCTAATATTATGTGGTGAAATTTAATTACGTGCATCCTATATGTAAAATGTTTTAAACTTAACTAGAATAACAGGCTTGACTTCTTTTCATGAGTACAAACCAAATAAATATGTCAATTAGCAAACATGGAATTCCTAATCAATTAATACACACTAACCTAAATCATAGAAACTGGGGGACTCAATGGTTTATTACTTTTGAAATAATATTTCCACCTATTTCCCTATTATATTACAACTGACTCACATACCTACACAGAAGGGATGTTTGAACCTGGAATGCATATACTGAAGTTTCAATTTATGTTTTACATTTTCCTACACTTGTATTAAAATTAAAATGTTGTTTCACAAGTTCTATTGCTGTATATTTTGCATTGTTTTTAATACTATGTAATTTTTAAAACACATGTTTTGTTATTTTTTATGTCTATTTTATGAAACTTCAAATAATATATTCCATTTTCAATCTTTCCTTCCGGGTATGTAAGCCAATTTATAACCTACATGTGACAGGAGAGTAAGTGGAGATATTATTAAAAAAGTAATAAACAGGCTCTGCGGTTTCCAGGATTAACTAGACTTAGGTTAGTGTTTCTGAATTGAATAGTAATTTCATTTTTGTCCACTTATTTGGTTTGTACTTACGAAAAGGAGCCGAGCCTTTTATTCTAGGCAAGTTTTACTTGCGGAATGCACATAGTGAAGTTACAATAACCTAGTAGTGTTCTTTTTATTTAACATTTAAACTTAATCCAATCTACTAACAGTATGAAATACTTAAACGTATATTCTATTTAGTATAATCTGTCCCCTACCTTAGCTGAATCACCAATGTGTCGTAACAAAATAGATCGCTATCCCACTGTTCGTTATTTAGGCAAATGTATAAGCATTCCCAGAACTATTTGGTTATAACTTGAAGATTATAAATACCTCTTCACTATAAAATAATTATTAGATAAAATTCCTTTCAATGTTGTATTTAAAAACCGTTCACATTTTTTCAAATATAGTGGGCGTCAGAATATCCAACATGACCTTCCCCGGAGATATAATTCTATAACGATGTACTTAAAATCACAGTAATAAATGACTGTCTAAATGTTAAAACAAATTAAAAATTATAAAAAAAAAGCTTCCTTCCAAGAAATTAAAAGTAAATCACACAAAGTAGTAATGTTCCTCGTTACTTGCGTTGGCAACATTTAGCAATTAGCAATTTCGATAAAAAAAAATGAAGATAGATGAAATGTAGCAGCACTGCCAATAGTAAATATTTATTCCTAAAAAGTATCTCAAATGCCAAGACAAGCACCTATAGTTAGCAGCCCTACTTTGCTATATAACCTAGCACGTTCATAGCTGAAGGTGATTTTGGGGGACAGTCCCCGAAATAATACCAATGTTCCAATATTCCCGATTTCAGTAATTAATTAATAAACCCGATATATGTGGGAATACTATCCATTAGCTGTTGCTACATAATTTTCGAACCTCTTTCTTTCCATTCTGGCACCATATTTCTCGAACATTCCTCTGCAAGTCATTATTACAAATGAACGGCCAAATCTCGCAGACGGAATTGCTGAAGTCGCAACTATGGCTGCGACGACAGTAATAACGCCCCTTTGGCTATAATCTTAAGGAGCTCAGAATTGATCTTAAATATGTACAACTTTGGTAACTGTGTCTTGCGATACATTTCAACCGCCACGGGTGGCCGAGGTCGTTAAGGCGCGGACTCGTGAGCGGACGGTATGGCGTTCGAATCCCGCCAGGACGCCCTCCCTGATTCAGGTTTTCCTCAGTCCTCGTAACTGGTAAATGCCTGTGCGGTACCCTTTAGACATGGAACGTTTCTTTCCTTAAAAAAAATCCTTTGCAAATTTATCATTTCATGTATAGTTCACCGATTCTGGTGCCTCAGTAGTAAACAGGACGTTAAACACCATTCCCCGATACATCAGTGAACAAGGAAGTCCTTGCCAAGCAACCAATAAGTGTCATTTGAAATGGGTCTTGTGTGTTTGATTGTATATGAATTGATGCCTGATTTTATTTTAGCTAGTGCTTTTGTTTCTGTTTTAAAGTATTACATAAGTATTCTGTATTAAAGTACATTTATATTAAGATATAAAATGTACGGTATAATACCTCAGACGCCTAGAGCGTCATACTATAGTTGTGAAGATATATTATAGCAAGTGAAACCACTGCTAACACTATGCAGATTTATCTGTGGCACAAACACTCCAATTATAAACCACAAGCAGTAGATGCAAATATATGCTTCTGTACAAACTTTTGACAAATTGGATTTATGCGAATATTGCAGCTTGGATAAACAATAATCACGCTTCCACTTAGCCCCTAAATCAAGAAATCAAACCTCCAGGCAGAAAATAGCCTTTAATGTTGTCAAACTAATCCACATATCATAGCTAACATTCCCAACTTAAATATGCCCAGGTTTTTTTTTTTTTTTTTTTGGACATAATTAAAATTTAAAAGCCCCCTAAATAGAGCAAAATTTCAGTTAATGCAAAGAGTAGCTATACATATAAAATAAATACTTCATGCCATGGTTAACACCTATCTGCTACAAATTCTGTTGTATTTTGAGAACAAAAAAGGAAAACATTTTAAACAAGTCATTGTTGACAGCATAGATATCTTGCAATTTATCTTTGAACGTAATGATAATGTATGAATAGCACCATAGCATTCAAATTATTTTCCTTTCTTGCTATTATATTGGATAATTCAATAGAAGAGCAAAATAAACTCTACAATTTATAATTCTGCAATGATGTTCAAATGTGTAGTATGGTGTGAAATGTTATACCAAATATGTAAAATAAATCCTAAACTTAGGTATACACTTTTTACACTAAACTCCATTTACTTACATAAAAATATGTAAATGGCATTTAGTGTAAAAATGAATGCCTAAGTTTATTATATATTACCACTCCATTGTCAACAGCTTCGCAAGTACAATATTTATGTAAAATAAAATTTATGGATAATATTCCTACATGTAAATCTTGTCAACATTTGCCTTTTATTCGTGTATGAATACATAGTATTAAAATATATAATTATATAAAATCTAGGTTCTACTCATAACTAAGCTCAATGATTCACTGCACCCTGGCAGTGACAACAGAAGTATCAGTGGTAGCAATAATAATAAAAAAGAGGTAATGCAGACCTACTTAAACACTATATTGAGCTTAGCTTGCCCCTATGTGCCACCTTACAAAAGTTTGCTCTTGCCAGCTCTCTCCCTTTGCTCAAGTTGTACTGAACATGGAATTAGAGACTATTTTTACTCAACTGTTAGTCTGATATATTTTCACTAAAATAATTTATTGATGCTTACAAAGCACATTTTATATAAGTATAAAAAGTGTGCCATAACAATTTGTTACATGCAATTGCCACCAAGCAAGCTTATCTGTTCTAGCAAGGTAGGTTAGTACAGTTATATTGTATACCTCATAGTTAAGCTTCCAAATACTCAATTTAATCAAATTCTTTACTGAACTTTAATTTAATGTTTCTTATAATGACATAAATAATAAAAATATTTTACTTTATTGAACTAATTTTTGTTACTAAATACAATTTTGCATGGCCCAGTCAATTAGTAATGAACATTTTTAAAAAATTGAGTCGAAATTCTTCCATTTTATTGAATTTTAGTGGTGTGTATGTTACAATTTCAACTCAAATTTTTTAAAAATGTTAATATTTGACACCACTGTTACAAACGTTCACTATATTTTATACAATTAGTAATGGTTTACACTTTACACATCATAGCAAAATATAATACAAACAAAATCACTTTACCCTTTTCAGAGTAATGGTGTGTCTCATGCTGGTATCAACTGCTATTTAACATTCACTTTTGAACACGTCCTGAAAGGGTTACGGCATGCTGATTTCTGTGAATACAGATTATTCTGAGACGTGAAGCTAATGACTGCATTTACTCATGTGATTTTACTGACTAAATTTTCCCACCTTGTTTATACAATTCTTTCCCCTTGAGGTTTCTTTTATAAAGATTGCAGAAAACATGCTCAAATAGTAATGGTCAATGTAACCATAGTTGCTATGTTCCATCTGACCCAGAGATTATATACCCATTAGCATTACTAAGTCTCTCATATCAGTCCAGTTGTAAATGAGTTATACAGAACATTTCTAATGGCAGCATGCAACATTGTAATGACATTAAACCACAATTTAAGTCAATGAGATGAGGAAAGTGCATAACAAACCTCAGGGATTAATAGCAATGGTTCTTTCTCACTAACCATGTGTAGGATTCAGTTGGAAATGAAGAATCGAACTTGAAAAATTTGGATCATGGTTATGAATACAGATCTTCAGCCTTTTGGGCCAATACTCTAACCAAGTGACCTACCTGAACCTCTCATTAAATGAATCAGACTTACTCAAGTAATGTTCCACCTATTGAAATAGCTGAAAATATTAAATTGGAAGAACTGTGTATGTCTGCCCATTTTTCTGGTTTGCCAAAAGTAACTATATTACTGGAAGCTGCAGTCATTCTCTAACACGTCATTAAAAGTTTTTAATACAAAAATATCTAATCCAAAGTCAATTTCTTGAAGTATAGAGGGGGGAAAAAAAGAGAGCTAATATTGAGGAATAACGGTTTTTAAATTGAAAACTTGTGTAAAATGTTAGTAGTGAATTGGAAATTCAATATTTCAGACAACAAAACCAGTTCTGCCTTAACCTGTAAGGAATAATTAAGTTAATTCTCATTTACCACTTGTACTGTTTAGTCCATATTTAGTAACTTTTTAGGGCATGAACTTCCAGGCTCAACTTCATATCCTGCTGGACAATAGTAACTATATGGTTTCAATTCCACCTCAGTAAGCACACATCATTTTAAAAAATTTTAAAAAAATTTGTCATATGGAACTAACACAGTGAAGCTCACATGAATTGAATCTGTCGTCTTAACACTCGTCATGCTTTACTAACCTTAAAAATATACGGAACCAGTTTCAAAGATATGTTATCTCCATCTTTGGCCGTGGACAACTGGTGTGAAAGGTTGTTATGTAGTATCAGAAGCAATGTTCCACTCTGGTGAAACTTTTATGAACTTAAAATTTATATTTTCTTCTTTCAGAATGTCAAAATTCATCAAATGATCCTTATGTTTGTAGATGTAAATCTTTTCCCAAATATCCAATTCTACCGGTCCCTGTACAGCTCTTAATAATTCAACTTTTTCCCTATGAATTTTGACATTACAAAAGAAGAAAATTAAGTTCATAAAAGTTCCACCAGCGCGGAACATTGCTTTTGTTCTACGTAACAACCTTTCACACCAGTCGTCCATGGCCGAAGATGGAGATAACATATCTTTGAAACCGGTTCCGTATATTTTTAAGGTTAGTGAAGCATGAAGTGTGTTAAGACGACAGATTCAATACACATCATTTTACTTATAACTAATCAAGAATATATCTCATTTATCTAAATTTGTTTAGAATTACTTCTCTGTTCAAAGAAATCTGCTTATTATTTAATGTTTAACAAAATCTTACATAAATATTTTTCTTTAAATGTGTATATCAGTGGCATTAGAAAAGCACTAATAAGACAAATTCGAATACTTTTAGTTACACACTTTTATTGTACTGGCATGAGCTGTCCATAGCATAGCACTGCAAGCAGCCAAGTAAACACCCTAAAGCTCTGTATATGATACAACCTAAATGGTTCTCATCTCTACTGTTGGAAGAAAATGAGATTTAATGGATAATAATGTTTTATTTTTCAAGTTTTCCTTAATTTCTTTGGAAATTAAAATTGAATGCTATGCAGGAATACTGTTAAAAATATAGACAAATTTTATAACCAACTTCTTCTTATTATGGGTGAGCAATATCTAAACTGTTAATTCTGCTTAAAAATGCTTTACCTATATATACATTAAAATTATTTCTATTTATTATACAAAATTTGTAAAAACAAGTGTATCTATTGCACCATTTCATCATTTATGCTAATATGATTGCAAAAGTGATTCTTTCTATATAAAATTATCAAATCAAATATGTAAGCCCTACATGTAAATTTTACAGATATGTGCCCCGCCATCTAGCAAGTTTAATTGCTGTAAAACTCTATGTACAAATAAAATTGTAAGTCTTTCTTGCTATAATGTTGTGTTACTACAATATACAATGGACAACTTTTCCTTTGCGGGAATGCTCCATGCATAATGATTGGTCAGTCGGTTCCAGCTGGTGATGAGGTAAATGGGAGTCAACAGTCCATAGCTATTACTGTTACATAAGTTAGTAACACTTTTATCCAGCAAGAAGATGCTGAGACTGCATCCTTGAATTTTCCATAAATTTCTGCCATTGGTTTATGAAATAACTATATCCCCAAGGAACGGAAGAAATTTCTTTAAGAATTTATTTTTCAGTTCGTCTAATCTGTGTGGGTATGACTTGTACACTTTTTCTAATGCTCCCCAAGATAAGACCTTTAATTGAAAAAACCAAGGAAGCCATGTTATTAGTGGTGATTCTATCATCAAATATTTCATGAATGCAATGAGACATGGGCTGTATGTGTTATTGCAGAGTCCTATTGGAAAGATGCAACCTGTTCCTTCACATTAATTCACAGAAAAATGTGCTATTGCAGAGTCCTATTGGAAAGCTGCAAACCTATGTTCCCTCACGTTAATTCACAGAAAAAGTTACTAAACATTCTCCACATACCTATCATTGTTGTTTCTTAAATATAGGGCCTATTATGCTTTCACCACTAATGGTGCACCACACATCTTTTGATCAAACAGGGGTTCCTAGTTAAGCAGGTTAGACTTTTCTGAACTAGAGCTTGTTGTTTTGTGAATAAACATACCCACTTAAATGGAACCAAGATTCGTTCATGAGGAAAATTGAATGAGGATCCATTTCTCCGGCATGCACATTTCAAAATCCACCCTTGGATGCAGTCGATCATCTGGTGTAAGTTCTTGCACTACAGTAATTTTATACTGTTTTAACTTCAGCATCTTTGTAGCCATCTGAACAAGGGAATACGAAATTCCCATTTGCTGAGAAAGACGAAATCATATTTTAGGGGAATGTTACAGAACATGCCCAGTGTTATCTAATGTCTCTTCTTTGAGTACTGTACATGGCTGTGTATGCTTTTATTAAGAATGCTTCCCATTTAGCATAATTTATTTACCAATAAGAGAATCAAACTTTAACTGGGAAGTTGAATATTAGAGAATCTCTCTTGAAACAATCACCATATATCATGAGCCAAATCTGTGCACATGTATAAATCATAAATTAATACTCTTTGGGAAACAGAATACTTTAAATTCAGTCATATTAACGTAATTAATACAATATATTATACAGCCTAATGAATAATACTTAGTAAACTGTTACACAACACATGTCCATACATTCCTAGAGTTAAACTCATACTGATCACCCTCCAGCTTTCAAGTGTTAGAACAAGATTACAACTGCAGAGGTCTGTTAACTGTGGCCAACTGCATGTGGAGCAGTGCCACAAAGGAAAATTCATCTAGTAGATGTATACTTGTAATTGAGTAGCTTCT
This sequence comes from Metallyticus violacea, assembly GCA_030762175.1. Lineage (NCBI taxonomy): Eukaryota > Metazoa > Arthropoda > Insecta > Mantodea > Metallyticidae > Metallyticus > Metallyticus violacea. The sequence goes on from CM060843.1 coordinate 95,122,542, forward strand.
CATTTGTTAATTTTATTTTTCCATGTACTTCTCCTATTCTGAATTAGTTCCTGCTCAAATTTGATATCAATTCTGTAACCAAAATAACTATATATCAGATCTTAATGCAACTGCCAATACTGAATTAAATGGCACTACTTTCTGTTTCATAGTGTGCAAACATGTGGTACTGGGTATTCTAGTTCATTTTTCAATGAATTTCTGCTGCACTATTCCCTTATGATTGTAGAAAATGAATGAGGCTTCTCAACTTACATTTCTGGCAATGTTGAAGTGCTGCTCAGCTCCAACTTATGTACTGAACTTTGCCTTGGCTGACGTTATGGTAGGGTAGTGGAGCAGTAGCATAACAAACAGATCCACCTCCTTATGCTTGTTACTTAAATGTTACACGAAAAACAAATTTTCTAGAGCTTCAATCCCAGCAGCTGGGAAACTGCGATGTTGCTTCATGACTACATAATCATCACATTGTTATCTTACTACTAAACCCTCACTTGGTAATCTTGCTGATGGTGTTTAAAGTTAAATGCATAATAGAAAATGAATTCTCTGTAATTTAGCATCTCACATCGAATCTCTAATTTTGTCCAGTATGGCTTGAAAAGGAATTTTATTTACAGGAAGTGAAAGTAAAATTGGAAGAACTACAGTTCACATCCTTTGACAATTTTAAAACCTGGAAGCAGGAAATTGAGGAAACAATGGGATTGATGCTTTTAAAAAATACTGGTTCTCACACTTCTTATAACAATATTGAAAGACATTGTGCATGTCATTGCTCAGGCAATTTTGTTTTTAAAGATGAAGGTGTCATATTAGACATATAAAATTGCAAGGAAGCAATAAATTCTGCAGTGTATGTCCTACAAAGATACAAGGCATGCAAGCCGAAGATGGGAAATGCCTAGTCACATTTATCTCAACTCATGTTGGTCATCAACATGACTTAACTCACTGTCATAAATAGAAATGAGCAGTATAGCCGCAGATATTGAAAACCAAATTCCTTTTCAAGTCACACACTGGACAAAATTAGAGATTCTGTGTCAGATGCTAAATTACAAATGAATTCTCTGTACCTTCACCTTTAGAAACAAAATTGCCTGAGCAATGACATGCATAATAATCCTTACAGTAAAACGGTGAGAACCAGTATTTATTTTTACAAACATTGATCCCATTATATAAAAATTATTTATGAGGAAATCACTCAAATTTCACTAATTATTTATGATTTCCTCATATATAATTTGTTATATGATATTATATTTCACTGTTAAAATCCCAAACTATTCAAATCTATATTCATCTCATTGTTTCCTCAATTTACAGCTTCCAGTTTTTAAAATCGTCAAAGGATGAGAACTGTAGTTCCAATTTTACTTTTATTTTATGTACTGATTCTAAATGCTCAAATAAAAAGAACCTCCAATGTTACTACATAAGTTGCATGTTTTCTTTCTATCAGAACTGTCATCATAACAATCTTGCTGATGGCTTTGATGCTGGATGCATAATGGAAATCCTTGTTGCGCCTTTCACAGTGATATGGGTAAAATTGCTGTCTTTTTACAAAAGGCACAATAGCATTCAACTTTTCCAGGTATACTATAGAGATATGCTTTCTTAGATTTTTATTGTGCTCAAATTCCCTACTACATTCCAGGCATATGAACTGTTTTGCTGCACTCATCATAAATTTTACATAACACTTACACTTCCTTATCCCCCATACTAACTAGCACTTCCTCATTCATGAAGAGAATAATGTGCATCTCCTATTCTGCTATCTCCTTTTTCTCGTTTGGGACTGAGGAGTTCAGCTCTCTCCGCTGTCACTCGGGACTCAAGCTCCAGAATTTGTCTGGCTTCTAACATTATATATGTTTGTCTGGTCACACAACTTTCTCTCTCTCCTGATTGGGCGATCAAGAGAGAGAGAGAAAGTCCTCATATAAACAAGTCAAGCCAATAAGAGTATGTAGTTCGACTCAACCATATAATAATCTTCATTATATTACATATTTGTTTATTTTTAAAGTTTTTCTGTATGTCCATTTTAGAAAATTATATTTTTAATATTTATGCACTTATTAATGGAAAATGAATAATATAATGCCAAATTTAAGAAATAATATAGTACAGAATGGCTTACATCCAACCTATATGGCAGACATTCATTTTATATTAAGCTCTGATATATTGTAGATGGTTTTGCTAAAGGATAGTTTGGCAAATTGTTTACTGTTATTATATATTCATTCACGAATACTTTAATGAACTTATTTTGCTTCATCGAAAATCTGATTCTACCAATTTTACAATAGCCGTCCCTAACACATTTGTATCTGCTTCCATAAACAAATAGGGCATTCACTTACCGCTTCTTAATAAGTTAAAACACTTCATACATAAAAAAACCCTTCCTCCATGCACTATATATTAATTCTTTAAACTTTTCAGTTGTTATGTAGTTCTTTTCCACTGGCACTATAAAGTTTAAAATCACAGATATATTATAATTAAAAATCAGCATCCAATGTAAACACATTTTCATCCTTCTTTGTCATAACTCCACATTTTTGATACTCTCCAACTTTCTTCTCAAAAAAGTTGGTCTTGCCCTCTAAGGAAATGTGTTCCATGAAATCAAATGGGTTTTCCGAGTAATAAGTCTGTAACACAAGATCATGCACATGTGATATTCCATTAAAAAGAACAATGAAAGAGCAAAACACCATTCTTTAAATGAAACCAAAGAATTTTATGGTAGGTAATAATGCATATGTGAATTATTTCAAGTAATTTTCAGAATCTTAAAGAAAAAGAATATTTAATATTAGTAACAAACAATATGCATACTATAAGGACACTTCAAGATGTAAAAATAAATTCTAAATACACAAATTGTTGATTTAATAGACCCTGATTCAACAGACATAATTTGGGGAATAAATGTATATAATGAAATAAGTACAGCAGAACCTCGATCTATCGTTCTTAGAAACATTATTTTCCCAGATGTATTGTTCATTTTATGTGGTCCTTAACATTTTATATTATACTTATACAACTAAAATCTCCATTCATTGTTCCTGGAAGATTCATTTTCCTGCATCATTTGTTAAAAAAAGTTCAGTCCCAAAGAAATTCTATCCTCAATCATTTTCAAACTGAAATAACTGAAGTAGTGGTCATCATCTGGTTGCAGATAATCTTGGAGCAGCAGAATGATAACCAAAGAATGGGCCAGAGTTGTTGCTGCTGCCATTAGTATTCACACCTATGTGGCAATGGGTGAGCATGTTATATGTGACATTCAAAGTGTTGATGAGTAGCAAGTGTTTGTAACATGGGAGAGGGGAAAGGAAGATTATGCAACAGCCAAAGCCATGCCATCTTTTTGAAAGAACATAAAATTGTGCAAGCATATTATCTATGCTCATGAATTTGATAATAGTGAGCAACAAAATATGTATAATGTGCAAAAATTTGTTGTTTTGCATGAAAAGAAAAGCAATAAAGAAACAAATGTCAATTAACAACATTGTCAATTAACAACATTTTCTGAAGTGATAAACATGTAAAATTGATGCAAAATATGTTTCCTTATAAACTGGTTTTATTTATTTTTGAACACAATTTATGCACTTTCTGTATCTATTGTTTTTTAACCTGGTGCCTCCAAAAAAAGATAAATCAAGATTCTAATGAAATAAAAAATAAATAATGCATTAATATTTGATGCAAGCTCATAATAGCATGCATGCATGTGCTTAATTTCAGAGTCATAGTTACCGATTGGAGCCTGATTAGTAACATTAATGATCTCATCAAAATATGTTGTTAGTGCTATCAACGTTCTCTATTTTCAGTACCAAATTCTAAGATTTGTAATTCAATGAATTTTTGGTTTAACATGTGCTCCTTAGGCCCTATTAACTCTAAAATGTTTTAATGAACAGTAAATCCAGCTTTCTTTAAAAATACTGCACAAATGAGGCAATATACAGTCCTTACCTTTGGACAGTCCAGCTCTACTAGGAGCCGATCTGCTACAAATTCTATATACTGTTTCATAAGATTACAGTTCATGCCAATCATGTCTACTGGTAATGACTCTGTTAGGAACTCCTGTTCTATTATCACTGCATCTCTGATGATTGCTGTGACCTCTTCTTGTGTTGGTTTTTGCACCAAATGTTTAAACATTAGGCATGCAAAATCACAATGGAGACCCTGAAAAATTATTCTGTATAATTAAACAATTCTTACTCCCTGGAAAACAAAAATGGGGGGAGCATGTTCTAACTCAAGTTTAATACTGTTTCACTGTCCTAGTGATATATAATATGTTACATAACAATGTACAGGGTCTACAAGAATGAATGGTCAGGTTTTATTGGATTACTGTGTCCATTCTCTATAGTCTGTTATGGATTGAAAGTGTTTTTAATCAATTCAGTAACTCAAATAGATTGAGTTGTGTTTTCTTGTTATTGTTGTCAATGTATCATGTTGTCGTTAATCCCCTCCCTTTTGGGGGGGAGGGAATCAACCAGTCTTCATATAGTCAGGATAGAAGTATTACGTGTTAAGAATCTTACTACATAAGAAAAAGCTGTGTATCTCATGGCTTCAGAAACACGAATCAATGATTCTGGTATATTCATTCAGATGAGAGCACAAGAATGCACCACAGGAAAACAATATCAGGCAATGGTACAAATAATTCTAGGATAGTAGTGTACAAAAGCAAAAACAGCACAAGGCCTATAACATCAGAAGAAAATTTCTTTGTACAAACCTATTTCAAAACAGTTAAAATTTCTTTACCAAGGGAAAGAAGTTTTAACTGTTTTGAAATAGGTTTATACAAAGAAATTACATGTTTTGTTGTGTTGATTCCTATTGAGTTTTATATCAGAAGAAAATGTTGGAAGAGTCCAACAGCCCTGTGTTCAAAAAGTAATTTTTGTATTGAAATGCAGACTAAGACTTAAGAAGATAGTTTTGCAGAAAGGCTTATCTTCAGTGATGAAGTCACCTTCCACATCAGTGGCAAACTGAGTTGTCATAATTTTCATATCTAGGAAAAAGATTTCCCCACAAGCAGTGATCCAGACTGAAAATGAACACTTTCTGTTGAATACTGTTTAAATCTCAGCCTTTGCCTCCAGAACAATGAAGTTATTGCCTTAAACAGAAGTAACATTTTACATTGCATAATTCTTGTATCTGTTACTATAGTTACTAGAAGCTGCTAACCCCTCTTCAATTGTGGAGTAAAACAGTGAAATATTTTGTTAAAATTATTACTTTACCCTTGTTAGTAAGAGCTTTTAATTCACATATCCAGAAATCAAGCTGTTTTTGCAGAAGTCCATCAGATTCTTACTTTGGTTCATAATCATATTTAATATGCAGCTACTCAATAGCTGATTGCTAGCTCCTACAATGGAAAGCATAAAGCAGATTAGCAGTTCAGATATGGAATGCTACAGCATAAGTAGAGTAGGAAATATCTAATGTAAACAATTTAGCATGTAGCCCCAGTTGCTTGTTGAAATAACTGCAGGTAACCTACTACTACAAACACCAAATCAGTGAAGACCTCTAGTACCTAGTTATGCTAAATAAAGATTACATTTTTAACTACCTCATCTCGAGAAATTAATTCATTGCTAAATGTGAGTCCAGGCATAAGTCCTCGCTTTTTCAGCCAAAAGATAGCTGCAAAACTTCCTGAGAAAAAGATTCCTTCTACAGCTGCAAAGGCAACAACTCTCTCACCAAAAGTTGCCGATTCATGGGAGATCCACTGCAATGCCCAATCTGCCTTTTTCTTTACACAGGGCATTGTCTCAATTGCATTGAAGAGATATTCCCTGTAAATGCACAAATTATACAAATTAACAGATGACAATTAACTGAACATTTATGTCTTAACACCTTTCCTCAACCACCCTAACTTTCAAAATATATGGAAGTTCACAATAAGTGTCTGCTTCTTCCATAAAGGTAATGAGGGTTTATTACAGCACCTGGTATTTTTTTTGGAGATTTCAGCAAAATGCACACCTTTTTTATAAATATGTTTTTTAAAAAAATGATTTGGCCAAAATACATGATAATAACACAAGCAGATGCACAATGAACATATTCTACTGCAGTTACATAACTTTTTCTAAGCCATAAATACTGTTACATGACTTTTTCTAAGTCATTACAAGAGGGATGGAAATAGTGGGACCTTTGCAACCCAACTCAATATTTTCTTCACTATCTTTGCTTTCAATAACCAAAATATAGACACAAACTTTGAGCAGAATGCTGGAGGTTTGATTCTTGCCAGAACCATCCACCTGATAAGGATTTTCTCTGTCCTCATAAATGGCAAATGCTAGAGACATATCCTGAACTATGGCCTGGAATGCTTCCTTTATAAAAACAAACCCTTTCCCAATTTTTACTTTATTTCATGTCAGTGTCCACTGAATGTAATGTCACAATAGTAAAAACAGGCAATAAACACTATTAAAGAGAGTAAGATTTCATGGAATTGCAGTTATTATTATTAATCTATACAATATGCCTAAGTGATTATGAATGAACATTGACAGCAATTGATACCACTGTATGATTCAGTTCAACTACACACTCTTAAAGCTAAGAGTGTGAAGTTCAACTGAATCATACAATGATTAGCTTTAAGAGTGTGTAGTTCAACTGAATCATACAATGATATCAATATGCCTAAGTGATTATGAATGAACATTGACAGCAATTGATATCATTGTATGATTCAGCTTTAAGAGTGTGTAGTTCAACTGAATCATACAATAATATCAATTAATATGATTAGCTTCACTGTGCAAGTTCCAATTTACATTTAAGTAAAATTGACAGCAATGTTTTAAACTTACTGTGCCTTCTCTACAAAAACTCTATACACATCCTTACAGCAAGGAACAAAACGTATTGATAAAAATCTGCCCATTAAAAGATTTAATAGTATTTAACACTAAGCGGTTTTCACTGGTGAGGCATCACAGGCAGTGGACACTGGTGATACATAAGATGAAATGATAAATTGGAAAAGAATTTTTTTTTAAAAGACCTAAGTTTAGGGTATCTACCTCTAGCACCTGCCAATTATGACTAAGAAAAACTGTCCGGGAGAATGACCTCATGAGTACATTCCTTGATGGCCTTGGCAACCAGTGCCAGTGCAACAGATATAAACATAGTATCAAAAACTACCAAGGTATAGAATATTATATCTTCAAAATTATGAATTTTCTCATTTCTATAGCAGTATAATTACAGATTTGTAATATATAAGTTTTCCATGGAGCTTTAAAATAATGTGTCAATCAAAATAAAATTATTTATTTAGCACTACCTAACCTAATTAAATTCAACATCTACAAAATTTAAGCACGAAATACAAAGATACTCATCTTGTGTAGTATAAAATTTATATTTTCACACTTCCTCAATAACCAAATTCCATTCATTTTACTGTATATTTGCACTTACCTCTCATTGGGATCTCTGATATATGTGTCAATTAGTAAACTATACATTTCAGAGTGCACATTTTCCATTGCTATCTGAAAACCATAGAAGCATCGTGCTTCTGTAACCTGCACTTCTTGACTAAATCTTTCAACCAGATTTTCATTCACAATTCCATCAGAAGCCGCAAAAAATGCCAGTACATGGGAAATAAAATGCCTTTCATCAGGCTTCAACAACTCCCAGTGTGCAAAGTCCTATAGAGAAAGATAAGAATGCACATCATAGCTGTCTATGGCTACATATTTAAATGAAAGCTTACACATATTGGGACTTCCCACCAACAATAGCAAGATTTTGGAAGAAAAAAAGGGAATGAGGAGACCCAGAGATTGCTTACATGCTATCATCTCACAGAAGTAAGTATAAATTTTGTAATAATAGACACAAGAAAACTTTACATAAAACAACCAACCTCTTTAAATTTTTCATTTTCCATTCACAATTAACCAGCCCAAATTGTGTTACATTATAAAATTATTATTTATCTTTGGACCATGCAGCTATTTCATTTCCATATTACAGATTCTGAGTTATATTATGGTACGCTCATACTAAGGAAACCTCTATTAATTTTTATATCAAGACAAATACAATCTTCCTCCCTCGAAAGGGTGGAAGGCAAATAAGTATGCAATTCAGTTCCTAATAAATAAGCAGCAGATTTCTATTCTAGTTATTAGTACAAATTCTTAACAGTAATTTGTTCTCCATTGCTATTCGTAGCACTGTTACTGGAATAATCTATATATATATATATGTATGTAATATAAACAAAAAATACTATGGCACTATTAAGAATGTAAATAAAATAATAACTAGAAGAGGATAAATCTGACTTTTTCTAAGTGTTTATCCCGTTCTAAATATATATATATGCGCTGCACTTTTAAAAACTAGAACACTTATAAAACATAAATATTCGTGTAAGTAAAAGTGCATACATAAATATTTGACCCATATTGAAACAGGTAAGATTGGAAAAACTAGTGAGTTGACTGATATGGAATGACTTCTCTTTCAGTAGAATGAAATAAGATACAGATGATTTGTGAAAAGTTACCTTTGAAAGGTCAACCTCTTCTGCAGTCCAGAAAGATGCCTCAGCTTTTTTGTACATCTGCCAGATATCCTGATACTGAATGGGGAAGATAACAAACCTTCTAGGGTTTTCACGTAATAATGGTTCCAATTCTGGGTCATATTTCTTGGAAGCAGCTTTCTTAATTTCACTTTCCTTGGGAGAAAAATAGAAAGCAATAAAATCACCTATATACCCTTATAATATAGATAACATGAATCTCAAACATACTGCGAAGCATTAGTGCCAGTTCAACCTCAAACAGGATAAATTAAGTAACAGTTAAACTTTCCTGCTCAATCTGCAATAATTTTAAAAGACAAGATTTGTTACACTTTACTGATTATTACTAACCTACCATAATATATAAATAAAAGATTTATCTGATTCAAAAAACATATACACTGCTCAAAAAAATTAGAGAACACATGTTTAAATCAAAGCCCCAAAATAAATAGACACAATTTATTTTTGACAATTTATAATTATATATTGAAGAATTGTATACAGTTAGAACAGGTATTCTAACAACTTTTATTTTACAGGATTAATATACAAACAAATAATTAATTGGTACAGAAAACAAAGTAGAAATACAAGATTACTTGTTTAGTAATCCTTGTTTCTATGGTTATTTCAACATTCAGTATCTAATTAATTATGTATGCTTTAGTTGAACACTTTAGTTACACACTCTTAATGCTTCACTTACTTGTTGTAATATATAGAACCAGTTTCGAGAACATTTTGTTTCCATCATCAGCCAGGCTAAAATTCAACTGTCGGATAATTTGTTAAGCCGGTGGGAATGTTTATGCTGCTCTGGTGGTGGCATAATAAACTTGCAGTTTATGTTTTCATCCCCTGTAGTGTCAAAGTTCATTAGATTGTCTTTGTAGTTGTAGATTTTCTGCCAAGTTGTTAGTTCTGTAGGTCCTTGTATTGATTTTAATAATTTTGCTTTATTCACTATGTCGTGATTTTCTGTCCAAAAATGATATGCAACTGCTGATTTCTCTATTTGCTTGTACTTTATGATCCTGAAATGTTCCTTTAACTATGTGACTATGTTTCTCTTTGTTTTTCCAATGCAGATTTTTCCATATTCTGCACAATTTATTTTGTAAATACCTACTTTTTTCTTTTGTGGAATACTGTCATTAACATTGTCTATCAGTAGGTTTTTAACATTAAATGTATTAACCAGTACCAACCTGACATTAAAATCTTTAAAAATAATTTGAAATGCTTTTGTAGCCCATGGATGATATGTACATTTTTTAAAAATTAGCTTATCTTTTCTTGCTGAAAGCGTTGTGGTTTCTTCGACATGTTTTTGTCTCTTGAATTTTTGAACCTTTTTATATACTAGTTCTTTATTAAAACCATTTTTAACCACTGTTTCTTCTATTTGTTTATATTCATTAAAATATTCTTCTTTGCTAATTCGTAGGTTAACTAGCTGGTGTGTTAAACTGTTGATAACCGCATGTTTGTGTGCTGTGGGGTTAAAACTGTCAGCTTTGATGTGATTATATGTGTGTGTGTATTCTTTCTGTATATTCCAAATTTCCTTGGCATTTCATTATTTTAATATCCAAGAATGGCAACATGTTATCTGTTTCTGTTTTGTATGTAAACAATATGTTTCAACCAGTCCATAACCCAAATTTGGAATACTTTCAGGACATCTTTGGTATTCCATGCTGTATGATATTCAGCATTATCATACATTAAAACAAAATTAAGGTCCATATCATAAGCAAAGGGTACATGTTGAAGGATATCACTAATGTAAACACAAGTATTCTTGCATTATGGGGCCAAAACAAGCTCTGTCTGAGACTCAATACTAAAGCCAGCTCAAACCATAATCAAACCGCCTCCCAATCTGTCATGTTCAATAATGATGGCTTGAGTAAAATGTTCGCCAGGACGTCCCCATACATGTAAATGACCATCACAACCCATCAAATGAAATCTTGACTCATCTGTGAAGAGAACAGCCTTCTATTGGCACGGCTGCCAGTTGAGATGAATCTGAGCAAATCTCAGCTGGTGTTCCATGTGCTGACATGTCAAACGGGGGGCTTGAAAGGAATTCTAGATATCAACTCTGCATTTCTCAGTCTGTTTCTTGCAGTCTGATTAGAAATCACTACTCCCGTCATAGATCATTTTGTAGATCTCTGACTGTAGACATGCATATGCACAAAGTTGAAGGACAAGACGTCTATCCTGTACTTTGTTGTTTTCTTTTTATGTCCTTGTCTGGAATGCCTCTTGTAGACACCTGTCTCTATATACTGCCTCCAAACCCTATGGATGATAGGAATGACATGAATCCTGGAGACAAAGCAAATGGAATTGCAGTCTTCAATCCAAGCAACTGCTTGTGCGACTGATGTTTCATTCAGATGTCTCATTGCTCTGTATTAGCCCCAGAGAACACAAAATTACAATTTCCTACCACAGACTGTTGTCAAACCCTGTTTTCAAAAGAACAGGTCAAAAAGCACTCACTTTGGTTTCAACAGTTCTTGATACTTCACTAATTTATTTACAGAAAAACTTTTAAACAGTTCTTGAAACTTCATTAATTTATTTATAGAAAACTAACAAATCCTAGATCTTTAATGTGGTTTTAAACAATAATTCAAAACATAACATCTGACTGCAAAAATTACATTGTAGCAATATTTATTTTGGGCTTTGATTTAAACATGTGTTCCTCTTAATTTTTTGAGCAGTGTATATGTAAAAAATCCCTGCATATTTTTTCCAAAATTAAACAACGAAAAGTGTGCAGGTATTAGTTGCATTAGGGTTGGTACATTTCAGACACACCAAAATACAGAAGTTGGCATTCTTGGATGCATAGCATCATGTAGAAAAAAGATGGGTATATATAGGTAAATGTTACTTTTGATAAAAAGAAAGAACATTATATTGCCACTCCATTGTCAACAGCTTCGTAAGTACAATATTTATTTAAGAACAACATTGTTCTAGAATGTAGAAAATATTGGAAATTAGTAAAGTGTATTGTATTTGTGTAAAATGTGTACCTCTAACACATATGGCAGTGCAATAAATGTGTTTTATATCCTGTGTTGATCTTAATGCAGATGAGCCTAATTTTTAAATTTCTTTCAAACCAAAACGGACTTAGTATTATGTTTTATCGAGACAAGAATTTAGTTGACATTGTAGATACTAAACATAATATCATAAACGATACAATACATTGGTAGCAAGAATGCATTTCTGCATTAGAATTTGTATAGATAATTACCTTTAAAAGGTAGAAAATGTCTGAGATAATGCACATGTTTCTTTTGCACCCACACCTAACTGAGAGCAAAGCAGAATAATACAAATTACCAAATGATGTCCGAACAAGTTATTTTGCAAATGATGTGCTACATCACTGCACTCCAATTAAAAATGAATGCTGGAATTCACACAGTGAAACTATCATAATCTTGTTGAATTAAAAGTAAAACTTTTAAAATCATGTCAATATATTAAACTCTCTTGACGTTTCACATTAAAACTTTTTAATAAAGACCACTGCACTCATTTAGCACTTACAGCTGCAGAAAGTTTATTAGTTTTATTATTGTTTGTATACTCCATCTAGGAAGCAATTTTGCACCTCTTTTGAATATCTCTTTTCATGAAAATAAACTCTGATTTAACTCTGGCAGTTTTACTTCTGCAAACCATCGTGTAACCCTAATGCCTTTTGAATAAAAGAAAACAGATAAATGAGACAACCTATTCTCAAACATTGCCATAAACTGCAATTATTACCAACTGCATAATCTTAATCTTGATAATATTTGTTCACATGGCACTGCTCTCACTGGAGTACTTAAACCTCTTCAATGTTGAAATTTGTAATCTCTAGTGACATAGTGATTGTAGCAATAGCTGTAGTAAGTTTCATTTAATTTTATACATCAACTCATTTGTTTTATATTTCCCATGATGCATAAGGATTGGATGTACGTTTGTGGGAATGAAGCAGCTGGAGTCAAATTAAGAGTATATGTTCATGTAACAGGAAATTGATACAGGTAGGAAATTTTTGGAATAACTGCAAACGGAGTCATTTTCTGTACAGGAGTTTTCCTTCATGTGATAGGTGATTATATATATTATTACATATTGAACATTTTCTTTGTTTTTCAATGTGTATAATTCTGTAATTTTGCCAACTACAAGAAATAATGCTATTTTCAGGAATGGAAACTCAGGTCAGCAAGAAGGGCAGAAAAAATTGTACCCCAAATTATGAACAGAAGCATAATGGAAGCCCAATTAATTAACTTGTTCCAGCTGACCCTGCAGACTGGGGAATGTAATTCTATGAGGGTATAGACATGCCCATAAAATCATCTATCTTAGGCTGGGAGTCACACCTTCTAGGAAGAGTAGTGGAGAGAGCTGTGACCAAGAAGTAGTGTGCAACAAATGTCGTAACACATGAAAACAAGTAATTATATGCCAAAAATTACAATTTTGGGATGCACGTTAATAGTTAATTACATTCAGTATAAGGTGAAATCAAATGGGAAAATATATATGCATATGCTTTTTAACACCAAATTTTGCACACACATATATTTTTTAAAACTTAAGCTAACCTAAGCTTTTATTTTTAACACTAAGTGTCACGCATATGTTTTAACACAATAAGTTTTAATATAAAAAAAATTATTATTATTATTATTATTATATTGGAATAGTGTAGACAAGTTATGAACATTAAAAAAAAGTTAGTCTCTGGAGGGGTTCAAACCCACTACCCTTGCACTATCATCATGATGCTCTTATTAACTGAGCTATCAAGCAGACATGGTTAATATGGTAACTATCTGACAATACATGTTAGTCACTCTACCCGAAATTGGGCTCGGTTTTCTCTGTTACCTTTCATTTAAGGTGTGACCCCAGTTGATGATCTGTCGGTGTATAAGAAAAAGTTTGGAGTAGCTGGCAGCCAGAAACAAACCATCATCAACAAGGCAACCTTCACTGCAATCACGGCAATAACAGTTCTTATAGGAGCCAACAAATATATCACAAAAGGGCATTACTAATCCAATGAAACATAACCCCAACATATGCACCTTCAGTACTTGTGTGCTTTTATAAATGATAGCATATGTGTGATAATTATGCTTATATGCATTTATGAGTTTCCAGCATCAATAATGATCATGTGCAATTGTGCGTGTGCTTTGTAACATTTCTGTTGTACACTGAAAAAAAGTTGTTTTTACCCTGAGATTCTTCATATTCGATCTGCGCACCCCATAGCATTAACTTTGGTAAACATAAAACAAATGAGTTCAGTGTACTATATTCAAAGATTATCAAAATTTATGGTTTTGGCATTGTTTCCAATTCTGCTTTGTACATGTTAATTTAAAACTTTATCTTATATAATATTGTAATTAAGTGATCTGATTTTTCCTATATTATAGTACTTTGCATTTCAATATGATTTTACACTGATGAATGAAACACATACCCAACCTAGAGGTTAGATGTTTAAGATATATGGTAGGTCCAATATCTTACACAGGCTACTCCTAGGTTTGATGTTAGTTAGCGAGTTTTATAAGGTAGCATTAAACATATGATAACATATATTAACCTTTTATGTTTGCTCTGATCTGTCCACTAAAATTTGCCTACTTCATTCCCCATAATGAATGTTAAAATGGAAGATGATACATTTAAAAAAAAAAATAAAATGGGTTAGGAGATTTAATTTATTCAAGCAGGCGTAAATTAGTAATGAACAAATACTGTAAAATATATGTAGTGAAAAATACCAAAATATGGCCAAAACATGTGGATGGTAAGTCAGTAATGGTACAGCTGGTGTAAATGTGAGATTAATACGGGCATATGTGCAAGTAATGATTATTAGCGAATTTTAAAATGCCGAGAACATGAAATGTGGCATAGTGGTATAAAACGGGTAGATAAATGAGTGTAAGCTGTTTCGTTAATTGTAAATTTTAAATTTTAATTTGCGTTTTCGTGCAACTCTTTGATTTACCTTCATAGTCTTAAACTTGCTCCCCAAACCGAAAACTCATGCTGGCCCCCTTGATTTCCTCCACTCTTACTTTTCTATATTTTTGGCGGGCATAGCCATTAGCCTGATCAGTGCATTATTTCGCCTCTGAAACTGCTTTCTAAGAAATATACTTACATTTTCACTGTTTTGGATTATATTATGTGATGTGCTATTCTTCAATATCTTATCTTTAGATGGAGACAAAGATAATGCCTGTGGAAATAAAAATGCATTTCATTAATACAAATAAACCAAGATTGGATTCACTTTTAAACGATTTTGTTTAATATTGCATTTGTGTAAAGGCAATAGTACACTAACACTCATTTATTGCAATAACTCCTATAACTGAAGCACATCTTTTCCTCAACTAATGCTAACATTCCCTTATGATCTAATCACATAAATAAAATATACCTACCCTATGCGTAATGCTCATCGTTTCTACTCTTGTGACTAAATTTTCCTTGTTCATTATGTTCATGATGATGAAAATCAACTTATTTCGCCAGAAAACTGCAACCTTTGTCTTTCACACTACCTCCAATGCCTACCCCTTTGCGTTTGGCGGTACAGCACAAATTATTTCACAACTTTCATTACCTTTAGCGGGAAAATTACATTCTGAACTTCTGTAGCAACAGCTGTTCATTCGAAATCCACCAATCCCACAACAGTCCTATGGATACGCTCATATGAACATCAAGGTTCTCCAATGACAATCGGAATATTTTGGCGCTTTTTCTCCAGTAAATTTTTGTTTTAATAAAATACTCATTAAGATGGAATAAAAATTCTTAATGACACGCATTTTGAAGACAATTTTTATACATAATTTTAATGCTCCTGAATTACCTCTTCAACTTATATTGTTTTATTGGAGGGAAATTTGAATACAAATTATTATAAGCATACTTTTTTTCACTTTCACTATCATCTTCCCACTTTCTTAAATTATAAAATTTAAATTTTAACATAAAGTTTCATCTTTTATACCCACTTTTGTATGAAAACCAATTCTTTATGCTTAACTCATATAAGCTCAATGTTTAAATATCAATTGTGTATTTTTTCCTTTTTAAGTCACTAAATGTGTACTGATGCAGTATTCATAATTTAGTAGTATATATTATTATACATTGTATGTTCCTTTTAATGATATAAATAAAATTAAAGGTGAAAATCTTGTTTAACCAATAAAAAAGAAAATTGAGCTTAAATATTGGAAAAATTTGACTTTGAAATTAATTTAACAAATTAACTATGTAGAATCATAAATTATGAAAAACTTAACTAGCTGCTCACTTTAATTGTTGTTAGCATACATCATAAAAATTTGTCCGTGTTTAAAAATGTAAAAACAATGCAATAAATAAGATATTTTTCCAATTTTTCTCTTTGCAAATGCAGTCCAACATGCTCATTTCACAATAATTTTTCTCCAAAGAGTTGCATGTATTGCTTGTCCTTTCATACCATTATATTTCTGTATAAAATTAAGTTTCTATTTTGTTCCCGGTCATTTTCAAAATTTTTGCTGAGCAGTTTATTTACATAATCTAATTTTTCTAATGGTCTGGTTGTATTACTATTGGCTTCATAATTGAAATCATTTTTTCCACTATAATACTGACTTAGGTGTTCAAAAGTCACATTTATAAAAATCTTATCCTATCAAACAATGTGCTCATTGTATTATTATTTGTTTAGCATATTGAATCTAAATGAATGAATGGTGTTTAACGCCCATTTTTACTACAGAGGTACCACAGGTGATTGACAATGATGATGAATGAAATTATATATTGGGAAAGGATTTTTAAGGAAGGAAACATTCCAGGCCTAAGTTTAGGGTACCTCCCTGGCATTTGCCATTTATGAGGACTGAGGAAAACCTGGAAAAATCCTCAGGACGGTCCTGGCAGGATTCGAACCCCAGACCTCCCACTCACGAGTCTGTGCCTTAACAACTTCAGCCACCCAGGGTGGTGTTGAACCTGAAGTTTTCCAGCCTAAAGCTGTATACACTTTTCCCAGATTATTAACTGTTTCTTGAGTTTAATATTCCATTTACTTGGGTGGAGTTGTTATTGTTAACTCTTGTTCAATATTTCTGAAAACTGTAGGTATCTGGGTATCATGGGGAACGAAACTGTCCAGAAACTGGAAATGTCATTTCAGTCTTCTCTTTGTGATATGATACTCCTGAAAAGTATTTCAGTGCAATATCCATAATCACTTTGTTGCAATTTGGGCTGCCACATCCTTCAGTTATCAAACAAACTAGGCTTGGAAGAAATTTTGCATTTATCATTAAATCTATCTGATGAGTTACCACCTTTTGAAGTCGAATACCTATATGAAAAAGTCTGGATATCTATGACTAGCTGTTTTATTGAGAAAGGAGAACTAAATTCTTATTAAGAATACCTAAATATAAATTTTCCTTTAACTTTTCTGATGTTGCATCTGCTGCAGTCTTTTGAATGTGTATTTCACAATACAGAAAATGAGCTTCTATACATTAAATCTTATTTTCTCAAGATAGAATGCAGAATGGAAATCATCATTTTTCCATCAAATAACAAGGGACTGTCATTGGATCTTCCATTTTTCCATCATGGTTTTTTAAACTGTGATTATCACTGGACTCTGAACAGTAGCATAATTAAGAAAGCATGAGGTCTCCCTTCTCATATTTGATGAACCAAAAGAGTATTGCTGTGTTAACAATGTATCTTTCATAACTATATATACCAAATGCAATAATAATAATAATAATAATAATAATAATAATAATAATAATAATAATAATAATAACAACAACAACAACAACAACAACAACAACAACAATTACAGCAGTGGGCTTACCTCACAATTTTTTAAAGCACATTTTTTCATTAATAGGACCTCAATAGTGACTTTCTTGATGTCAATGCAGATAATAAACCCCTCTTATTTGTGACATTGGACTACGCAGTTTGTCTTTATTAGTTTTAGCTTACTGAACCAGGCATGGTTGTTGCTGTAGTGACAGGTAAAGTGAAGAAAAGTTGTAACTGTATACAGGTAAGGAACACCGCAGGCAATAGCAGGATTTTCAACAATTAATAATTTGGTAATTTCCTTTATTGTTGAAAGTTTATGAATCTCTTCCATCATAATGGATTGAAAACTAATCAGTTTCTGAGGAAAAATAGGAGACAAAACTTGGCATAACATTGTCAAAGAGTGTTGACTTTTTTGATCATTTCCTTTTCAATTAAGGTGCTGAGATTTGATAGCTGAAGCAGCAAGAATTAGCTGAGACAGAACTCGTGCTTTCAAAACATACCTTAAGCTGCTGAATTATGATATCAGGCAATCATTAAAAACAAATATTTAGAATCTTTTTCTGCATTCTATATTCATCTGTCAACAGCCAATTCATAAAAACATGTCTTAACCTGGCATTCTGTGTTGTTTTTAAAACAGAGTTTATTTTCAAGAAATTTGATATTTTCTTTGCTTACTTTAAAACAGTACTTCACTTACAACAAACAGTACTTGAAAATTGCCCCATGACATTATTTTGGGCTATCAATAAATCATTGAATTTCTAATGTATTTTGAAACAATTTTGGTCTGTTATAATATTTTACAATGGAAAAAAGCATAAAAACAAACTGAAAGGAATTGAGACATTTTTTCAATGTGAACTGCATTTTTTGCAGAAGTTTTGTTCCAGATCAAAAGTATATTCTCAAGGCATGTCATCACCTGCAAAAATAAATGCACTTTTCATTGTGAATAAACTGTTAAATTGCAAAGACCATTTCATAGGATAGAGTTTTCCCATTGTGTGTTTGGTTGTGCCATTATTCAAGGTACTATTTCTTCAGCTGGTGGGTAAAGGCACATAAGTTCAAAAATTGTTTTGTTAGGAGTAGGTTTTTTTAATTTATTCTTATCTGGATAATAATACAAGAATGAAGTATATGTGCATTTATGCCCTCTTTCAATATGAATGTTCATGTTTTAAAAACTAAATTGAATATCTGTGCTTCATTTAATGTAAATAAACTGTAAAACAATTTTTTTTTACTTATAGGCCTTTTCCTGCTGGCAAAAAATTTAATTTCTGCAAAATATTTGCTAATCTAGTATTATGTGCATGATAATCAAATTTTTTTTAATAATCCTAATTTTTTATGAACAAAGCACACCTGTAAAATAAATTTACCTAGAGGGAACAAGTAATATGTTTAACTGTTTAAAAATGGGTTTCATAGGAAAGAAACTAGTCCAACATTATTAGCCTTTGCAAATGAAGAAAAATGGGGGAGGAGGAAATAATTTTCAAGTTGGCCAACACCTAATTGAATCTAAAAACTACCAGTTACAAATCTCAGACTTATCCCTATGCCAGATCACTCAATAATGGAATAAAATGTAATATAAGTTGAAAATGTATAGCTTGAATTTTCATTATGATTATTCTTTTTTTTTAATATAATATGTAGTATAAATTCAAAATTGATAAAAGCTAAAATATAATGCAACAAATAAATTCCTGTATTATGACCTCATAGGAATTGTTTTTCTCCCCTGTATTACAACTTGATTATGTAAATGATGGGGGGGAGGGAATAAGGAAGTTATAGAGGCCTTTGGATGCAGAAGTGTATTAATCATCAAAATGTTTTTGCTTTATTAGATCATAGTGTATTATTTCTCTTATAAAAATGCAGAATTTTTGTAATCTTATTGCTTATGTTTCAAAACACATTACATACTCTGGACATGATGCATTATGCAGCATTTCAAAAAATGACATTTGAAATATTACAGTTTCAAAATAAAATTTCCCAAAAGATTTCAGAAATTTCATAATAAATTCTTTTTCTTGCAATAATGTAGTCGAATAAGAATTCTCTGAAATATTTTTTTATAACTATTACTTGAAAATAGACATGAATATAATGCTTTAAAATCATTTTTATACCTGGGCTCAAAAATAAAAAATAATTTAAAGTTGAAAATATTTTTAATTAGAATTCTTAATTCTTATAATGCTGAATATCCTGAAGCAAATGGCACTCACCTGTAATACAAAGAAGAAGAAGAAGAAGAAGAAGAAGAAGAAGAAGAGGAGGAGGAGGAGGCGGAGGAGGAGGAAGAAGAAGAAGAAGAAGAAGAGGAGGAGGAGGAGGAGGAGGAGGAGGAGGAGGAAGAAGAAGATGAAGAAGAAGAAGAAGAAGAAGAAGAAGAAAAAAGAAGATCGCAAAATGTACTCAAAAGCAGTCAAAATGGCATTTTTATTAGGTAATACCATTTATTTTTATTTTAAAAGAAACTATTTAAGTTAAAACTAGCATAAAATTGGTTTTTCATGACATAAACTCTCAAGGTAATAAAATAGTACAGAAACAAAAATTATTGTAGATGTTTCCAAAGTTTGTAATTTACAGGATCCAAAGTGAAGTTTAAAATATGCATGCAATAATGAAATGAAAATTCACAACTGATATAAAGTTCTGAAAAATTATTTTGGAATGAAGAACTCAAGGTCCTCAAGATTTTAGAGACTTTTAGAATAACAAGTTTTTGATCTAAGTAGATAACATGAGCTAATTAATTATTTCCTTTTTTTTTTTAATTTTAATTTTAATTTTTTTTATCCCTAATAGTACTTCAAAATACTGAAATGAAATTTTGGTTTAAAAAAAAGGTTTTTTAACATCAGTTTTTATCCTAAGATTAACTTCAAACTTTATATTTTTTTTCTCTAAAATATTACAAAAATTACATACAAAATATTTTGAATTTTTTCTAACAGTATAAAATGTAAAGGTTGCCTCTTAGTTATGCACACAAACTGGGAAGGTGAATAGTAAGGTATCTTTCTTTTCTGAACTCCTTGGCACTAGATTGTGGAAGTGTGTTCAGCAATATTATGGTTGCCTTCACCCTCCAGAGAATTTTTAGGAAAGGAAATTCCCTAGTAGTCATAAGGAAAGCAAGCTGCTGAAAGAATCTGGATTCAACACAGCATTTCTCTGTCTCATTATTAGGGAGCAAACTAGGTACAGCACAATAAAATAAACAAGAAAAAAAATGATATTATGTCTGTAATGTCACAGATTTTGAATATTTACAAGTAACATATATTTGTTACACAAAAAATAAAGAGTAAACAATTTTGATATGCCACTATTTTATTTTATGCAGAATTAGGCCGTTACATTAATATATTCCACCAAAAACAGTTTAACAATTTATGCACATTTTAACTCTTGTGTGAACATCATGGGATTGGACAGCAGTTACTGTTTACATCTTCTTTCACATTATAGAGATTAACATAAAGCTTTAATAGTAAATAACATTTATAAACATTTTAATGATAACATTTACCATTGTTCAGTTTGGGCAGCATATCTCAAATATATCTTTTACCACAAACAATCTTCTTAATATCTTAGGTACTTTCATTAGCATCAATTACAATGTTGAGATACATGATTCAGCCTTATTTACATTACAATAATGTGCTATCCTATTTTAGAACAAAATAAAGCTTTAGGTCACCACTGAATACATTAAGAAAAGATAAAGAATAACAATACACAAAATAGAAAGGGTTTCAAACTGTAAAATTAAAGGCATGTGTGTATAGGAAGGGTTTCAAATTGTAATTCAAAGTATAGCAAAAATTGTGCGACTATTTAAGTGTTTTATCCATTTTTGCTTCTCTAGTTCTTGTTATACATATACATACAAATACACACACATACACATACATATATTTATGTACATATATAGGAAGGGCTTCAAACTGTAAAATTATAGGCATGAGTACACCAGATGAATCATCTAAAACTTGCACTGCAAATATTTCTGAAATGGGAGATGCTATTGATGGGCTGCCTTCACAGAATTGAAGTTTAGGCATGGGTTCATAATTACAGCCCAAATACAGATATTACTACATTTTTTCAAATGGAACATTACCTATTGACATTAAGAAAATAAAACTAGCGGAAATTATAATGTCAACAATGTTTTTGGTCCAATGTAGTGCAAATAGTTTACGAGCTATCATAATGTGAAACTTTCCCAGTGAGCTAATTATTTCCTTTTATTTTGTACCTTGAGAGTTTTTAGAAACTTTCAAAATCAGAAGTTTTTGGTCTAAGTTAGATAAAATACCTAACTGTTTTGAAATTACCCAATGATATGTCAAAATAATGGAATGAAATTTTGGTTAAAAAAAAGGGTTTTAACATCAGTTTTTATTCTAAGATTAACTTCAGACTTTAAATTTTGTTCTCTAAAATATTACAAAATTATACATATCTTACACAATAAAATGTAAAGGTAACCTCTAAGTTATCCACACAGACTTACTTCTGTTATTTGCTCCATTTAACTGCTCAGCTACTAGGTTATGATGCTCATGTCAATACTTGCCAATACTTTATGATAGTCCTTGGAATAGGATTTGCTAGAAGATGACATTTACTAATGCTGAAAAGTAAGAAATCTGATATTTCTACTGAAACTGAGAATGGAAGTAATAGCACACAGCAGAATATAAATACTTATTTTGATGATATTAATAGTACCAGAGAGGAAATTCCTGCTGATCAAGCTAATTTTCAAATATTTTAAATGACAACACAAAGGAATTTATTATATGGCATCAGCCTTGCAAACTCCAGGCCATTTCCGAAAGATCCTAAGTAATATAATAAATTTTTTTCCATTAATTACTATGATTTAACAAAATTGGGATAAAATGACAAGAAAATGGCTCTGTTATTCTATAATAGGAGAATTGAGTTAATGTGAGCCATGCTGGTTATTTGCCAACAGGAATTCAACATCGTTTCAATTTGCCAGGATAAAGAGTGTTTGTGGCCTTATCAAGAAAAATTTTTAACACAAGAAATGTCTCATTCCCACCTGGAGGCATGTGTTGTTAATAATTTCTGGAAAAGAAAAGAAATGATAGATTGTAATCTGAAATATGAATTAAAGAAAAAAATAATATATGGAAACAAATTCTATGGCATAATTAATGTCATTATCACATCAATAGCTAATCTAGCTTCATTAGGTCATTGAGAAGAATTAAGTGTGATCCAATATTACAGTAGCATATAATTGACTGAATGCATCTGAAAAATTTCTTAGTTCAAAAATCCAAAATGCATTAATTCAGCTGTTACCATAGAAAGTAGAGAATGAAATCAAGTCCATAGAATTTTTTTGGTATAATTTTGTATACTACATAAGATGTGAGCAAAAAAGATCAGTTAATACAAAATTGCAGATATATTCATATAGTTTAAGATTCTTTTGTAAAACCTTGAAATAAAAGTAAATGAAACAGTTTTAAGGATTCAAAAGATGGAAGACCTGCTACTGAATCATTGGAAGCCGAAATGCTAAATTCAATGGATGAAAAGCATATCTCATAGCCACCTGCTTGGCCAAAGTTATGACAGTGCAGCAAATATGTCTGTGATCTATAACAGAGTAAAAACAAGAATTGAACAAAAACAGAAAATAGCTGAAGTTGTTCACTGCACTGCACATAATTTGAATCTAGTTACAAATTACATCTTTAGAAGTATATATAAAATAAAGATGTTTATGATGTAGTTGAAATACTTTGTTTTTTCAGTCAAAGTACAAAGCAATGGGAGATATTATCATTAGCTTCTTTCTCTTTAAAAAAACTTTGTCCTGCGTGTTGGTCATAAAGATTGGACTCAATGAAAGCTCTAATACATAATTATTTAAATATTATGAAGACAATAACTACAATATTGTTAGAATCAAAATATACCGACTGTAATGAAACCAGTTTTCTTAAAAATAAAAGGAAAATGTTTAATTTGTTTTTCAAGTGTACTGCATTCCAAAATACTTGAAGCTGTTAATTTGGTATCAACATTAGATTAGACTGATTTATTGTCAACCATAGGAATTACTAGAATTCATTGTTTCATCAAAAACAAAACAAAATAAATTCATACAATTAAATAAAATAAGTTATTATACCATAATTATTGAAAATAATTAAAAATTCTGCAATTGAATAAAAACAATGTGGCAATAACAATCTTTTACATTGCGTTTAAATTTATCTTCTGAAGTGGTAAGTTTAACATTATCAGGTAGCTTGTTAAATAATATAATTCCAAAATATTTTATGCTTTTGCTGAATAATAAAGTATTATGTGTAATTATGCTCAGTTTATACCAATATTTTGGGTAGTAACTATGCTTTTCACAGTTAGTCCCAAAGTATGCCAAGTGCATTCTAACAAATGTCAAAACTTCTAGTATGTGTGTGTATAAGTAAGGAAGTGGTAATATGTGGAGTATGAGGAATAAATTATTACAGGAATTCCTTTGTTTCTTCTCCATTATTATTATCCTTATTACTCATTTTTGAATTTTGAAGATTATATTTTCTTTATCACAGTTTCCCCAAAATATCACACCAAATTTTAGTAAATTGTTAAAATGCATGAAATATAAATTCCTCAAGTTAGTAATATTTTTAATTGCTATAAAATAAAACTTACTTTACTTATGTCAATTTTTCAACACGTGTGCTCCATTGCAAATGTTCATCAATTCATACACCCGGGAATTTAGTAGTAGATTTATAGTCACCAATTCAATTCCTAGTTTTATTTGTGATTTATATACATTAGTATTTTGAACATGACTAAATGATATGGCTACAGATTTATTCCTATTTATTATTAACTTATTTTGTACAAACCATTACTGCATTCTTTGTTCTAAAATCGATATTTCTGTTTCAACACCCTTATCACCACCAATTATGTTTATAGATGTGTCATCAACAAATAACACAATCTTATTTGGATGCTTACTAAATCATTTATGTATAATAAAAACAAAAAAAAGGCCCTAAAACTGAAACTTGGGGGACTCTATAAGTTACATATTTTGTATCAGATGTATGCATTTCAAGAATGATTATGGCAATTTGTTTGTACTACTTCAACTAGTTATTCACGTTGATTTAGATATGATCTAAACCAACAGTATGCTAAACCTCTTGTAAAGCATTTCAATTTCTTCAGCATTATCTCATGATTAACTAGATCAAAGGCATTGAAAAGATCTAAAAATATTCCGATATTATGTTCTTTTTGTCTAATGAACTGTAAACAGCATCTAAAAAATTAAATATGACTGTCTTAATTGATTTACCTTTTATGAACCTGTTTTGCGCTGCAGATAACATTTTATGTTTTTGAATAAATTTATGACACCTATTATACATAGCCTTTTCTATGTATAATTTATGTTCATTCACATAATGTTTTTGATTCCATAGAAATTATTGTTGAAAATAAAAATGTTTCTCTGCAAGAAGTTGTACTAAAAACCTATTATTTCTTCAATTTCTCATGTTATTCCATGAATTTCTTTAAATGACTTTTCGAAAATTGTATTCAGAATGTTTTTAGACAATTGCTGGGGTTACCTGAATCTCTACAATAATTTCTCTAAAAAGAAAAAAAAATTTAAAAATTGTTGAAATAGGGAACAAGCTACTGCTTTTGTACAAAATTAATCATTCCCTATACTATGTTTCAACTTCAAAGCATTTGAGGGCCACCAAACAGTTGTCCAATTTAGCCAAAAATTTGCACAGTAGGTTTTTTTTTTTTTTTTTTTTTTTTTCAAGATTAAAAAACATTAAGGGATGGGAGCCTAAACTTTTAGAAAGATACAAAATAAGGGCCACCCTAATGGGCAGACATCTACCAATGCATATAATAAGTACATTTCTCTATTAAATACAAAGTTGATAAAAGATATTTCCTAAACTCTTGCCAACTTTGCATTACTATTGTCATATTCATGTTTAGCACTATGAAATCTATTAGAAGTAGCTAATTTAGTTTTGAGGGCAAGACGTTTGTAAAAACTTACTAGGGATAAGAAGCATTTTTCTTTTAATAATATGAGAGTTATATTTTTTTATTTACTCTAACACATAATTATATAAATGTGTTGATAAGAAAAATTAAAAATAATGTAATTTAACAGTACTTATTTCTTTAATATTAATTTATAAAGCTAATTACCAAAAAACAAAAGTAAAATAAAAATATATTAGTCCTATTAGATGTGTGCATATATGATATTTTATTGCACTCTGAAAACCAACTGAGGACTTATATCTACCTTCTGGAAACATACTACTGCATATGCACCAGCATTTTATAAACACAGAACTCATAGTTTGTTATGACAAATTATTATTCAGGGAATCACTCAAATTTCACTAATTTTGTTCCACTTACCGGGACATCCTTCAAAGGCTGTTGCTTCATCTTCAGCATGGTTTCACTGTCTGCTTTCCAGCTTTGTATTAAGATGTCACTCTGTGGCTATTATGGACTTAGTGATGAGGTTACTATTGTTTGGGAGATCAAAATTAATCAAATTATCCTTAACTAAAATTGTTAATTGGACCTTGAACAATGAGCTAATCATATATTAAGATGATTGTGTGATTGAGTGGAACTAACAGCAAAAGAGCAGGGCAAAAGAGTGTTAGTTCAACTCAATCACATAATGATCTTAATACAAATTTTCCTTGTTTTTGATTATGAATATATTTTCCCATACTGTTAATTTAAGGGGTTTTGAAGAGCTTTTAAGAGTTTTGGTTCCTTTTGCCAGAAATGGTCTGCTATTGCTGATTTTTCCATGTGTTTATATTTTACATTTCTCATGTATTCCTTAAATTGTATGGGTTTTTTTTTGTTTTTTTGTTTTTGTTTTGTTTTTTTTTTTTTTTCCCCTATGTGTTTCATACTGCAGTCTTTGTAACCAATTTTGTAAATGCCTGATTGTTTTCCTGGCAGAATTTTGTCTTTTGGGTCGATTTTTAGGAGGTTTTTTAAACTACATTTGTTTACTAAAGCCAAAATGGCATTTGCCTCTTTAAAAATCTTCTGGAATTTTTGGTATGCACGTGGGTAGAATGTGAATTTCTTATATATATGATCTCCTTTGCACTTTTTAGTGCGGTGATATCTTTTTTTTGTTTGATTTTGAATTTTTCTATTTCTTGTTGACCAGATCTATTGTGTAACTATTTTTATATGCTATATCTATGATTTTATGGTACTCTGAATCATATTGTCTTGCTTATTAGTAGGTTTGTTAATCTGAATGTGAGACTATTGATTATGGTGAGTTTATGTTGTTTTGGATTGTAGCTGTTGTTTTTTTATATACTTATCTGGGTGGGTATCTTTTCTGAATATGCCAAATTCCAGATTATTGCCATTTTTTATAATTTTTATATTCAAGAAGGGAAGAACCTTGATGTTTTCTATTTCCATTGTGAATTTAACAGTGCTATCATATAGGTTGAGCTGTTTTATTGCATCCTCTTTCCATTTTATATTTACTATTGCAAAGACATCATCAACATAACAGAACCAACATTTGTATATATATATATGTAGAAAAGCCCCAACTAATTTTATTTACAAGAAACTCATGTGCATATCTGCCAAGAATGGTAAGAGTGGGTTTCCCATTGCTACACCCTTTTTTTTGTATAGCTATTGCCTCTGAATGTGAAGTAGGTTTGATTGATACAAATTTTGGTAAGGTTTAGATATTGTAGTAGAAGTAATAGAAGAATATCTAAACCTCACCAAAAGATTAACAAACCTATTAATAAGCAAGACAGAATACAATTCAGAATTCAGAATACCATAAAATCATAGATATAGCACAGAAAAATATTGCACAATAGATCTGGTCAACAAGAAATAGAAACATTCAAAAAAAAAAAAGATATCACCACACTAAAAAGTGCAAAGGAGATCCTATGTATAAGAAATTCACATTCCACCCATGTGCATACCAAAAATTCCAGAAGATTTTTAAAGAGGCAAATGCCATTTTGGCTCCAGTAAACAAATGTAGTTTAAAAAACCTCCTAAAAATCAACCCAAAAATTCTGCCAGGAAAACAATCAGGCATTTACAAAATTGGTTACAAAGACTGCAGTATGAAACACATAGGCAAAAAAAAAGAAAAGAAAAGAAAAGAAAAGAAATATTACCATACAATTTAAGGAACACATGAGAAATGTAAAATATAAACATACGGAAAAATCAGCAATAGCAGACCATTTCTAGCAAAAGGAACCAAAAGTCATTAAAGCTCTTCAAAACCCCCTGAATTAACAGTATGGGAAAATATATTCATAATCAAAAATAAGGAAAATTTTTTATTAAGATCATTATGTGGTTGAGTTTCACTTTTGCCCTGCTCTTTTGCTGTTAGTTCCACTCAATCACACAATCATCTTAATATATGATTACCTCATTGTTCAAGTTCCAATTAACAATTTTAGTTAAGGATAATTTGGTTAACTTTGATCTCCCAAACAATAGTAACCTCATCACTAAACCCATAAAAGCCACAGAGTGACATCTTAATACAAAGCTGGGAAGCAGACAGTGAAACCATGCTGAAGATGAAGCAACAGCCTTTGAAGGATGTCCCAGTAAGTGGAACAAAATTAGTGAAACTTGAGTGATTTGCTCAATAATAATTTGTCATATTATAGTATATTTCACTGTGAAAATTCCCACTATTCAAAACTACTCATAGTTTGTTGTTTCATAATGTGTGTGGGATACTTTTTCCAAGGCCTGCGGATCACTAGAAAGTAATATTAATAAAGACTATAATTCTGGTTATAAATGGAGAAAAATGGATAAAGCTATTCCAGTGAACATGAGAAAAGAATAGCTAGCAGGCTACAGGAATAATATATCTATGATAACAATAGCAGCAAGCAGCACAGAAACAGGCACAAGGAATAATCTGTTACTGAAATACAAAATTGTGCTGAAAGAGTAAAAAAAATAATTGACGGAAAAGGAAATACTAAAAAATAAAATGGATATTAATGAGTGCAAAATCTGGTAAAACATTATAAAAATTGGATTATCTGGAACTCCAGACAGTAATTTTTAGTTAGTTTACATTACATAAATGTAATATAAGGAGAAGAATGAAACGTATTTGTAATAAAATAATTTACAATATGGAAAGAGAGCATTTTCATGGGAAAAAGAAAGAAAGATATTATTTTCTGTCACCATGCAACTGCTTGTGTGTGTCCACCAAAGTGGTGCTTTTTTAAAAATTAAATTTATGTTAAATGGGTCATTTTTCAAACTGGGAAGAAGTTTTTAAATTAAAGTACTGTATGTTATATCTTACATTACAATATTTTGTAGAAAACTTCAGTGAAATAAATATATCTTCAATTAAATGTACTTACCAAGCTGTTGACAATGGAGTTTATATATATATATATATATATATATATATATATATATATATATATATATATATATATATAAACACTAATGTAATAAACTTGTTTACACTAACTCCATTCACTTACATAAAAATTGGACATATGTTTCGGTGATCCCTCTGATCTTCAGCCAGTTGACCTAGTGGGAGGGATCACTCCGAAACATGTGTCCAATTTTTATGTGTGTAAATGGAGTTAGTGTAAACAAGTTTATTATATTAGTGCTTATATAAATATATCTTGCTAATATTTCCTTTAAATTTTTAGCAAATAAGAAACCTAAAAATAAACAACTTCTCATTTATTACACATATGCTATTTGTTAACTGCTTTCATAACTGACTATCCCATTACTACCAGAACAATTCCAGTAAGTCTGTATTAAATTCTATGCAAATGTCATTTACTGAATTAACTAAAGCCTCAAAAATCTAGTTTTCATTTTGTTTTTTTTAACCATTTATATTATACTATTGCTAAATTATTTAGATCTCCAGGTCAAAAAGTTGCAAGCACTATTTACATTCATTCTAAAATACATTTTTATAATCGTTATAATTTTTTTAATTTTACTTGGTTATAATTTAATGTCAGTGTTAACTGAAAGAGTTAACCAAAATTCATAATTCATACATGAACAATTCTATTTAAAAAATGTTTTTTATAGAACCATTATTAATATGAACAGGAAACCCAAATCATATATAAGGTTGATAGGGAAAATGACTCTGAGACCCCTGTATATTGCATTTAAGAAAAATGAGATTCTTTCTAAAGAAAATCAATACCAGAAAACATAAAAATATTTTAAAAAGTTAATAAATAAACTCTGTAACTATAAAACTCTGAACAAATTTAAATGCCACATTTTCCATAGCCATATATTAATATAAAATTGGTTATTATACAAACATTTTAAACACAGTAATTATAAATCATAAACTGAAATTAAAGGATCATCTAAACCTAAAGGATTATCTTAATATGCAAGGATTTCAAATTAATAAAATCTGCTATTATAGAGAAATACTGTAAATCACTGTATATTATACTAATTTATTAGCTATATAAGCAGAGTCCAGATTTTATGTAATTATATATTTTAATGCAACATATTTATGCAGGATAAAAGGCAAATGTTGATAAGATACATATGTAGGAATGTTGCCCATAAATTTTATTTAAAATTTTTTTAGTAATGTAGTATATTATATATTTTATAATATACTAGATATTTTTATAAATTTTAACATTTTTGCAGAATTAATATAAATGTTTGGTTTATTTTGCACTTCTATTGAATTATCCAACCATAGCAAGAAAGGAAAAATAATTTGAATGCTATTGTGCCACTCATACATTGTTGTTGCATTCAAAGCTAAATTGCATGAGTTTGATTCCACCAACAATGACTTTTTTCAAACATTTTCCTTTCTTATTCTCAAAATGCATTAGAACTTGTACCAGTCAGTTTTAAACCATGGAGCCAGTCACATCTTCATTATTGTCCAAGCTGAAAATATACATTTCTATTGACAGTGCTTTCACAGATGGTAAAATAGTCCTCTGCCAAATTTCATAAATGTATTGAGTGTACAATGAAATCTCAAATTAAACAACATTTACGAAGCAATATAACAACAGCTTTCTTTAAAGAAACAGTTACTACTTAAGCAGTCACAGGGCAGCCTACATCATTTAATAATGACTTTTACAAAGAAATGTGTATACAATGGTTGCTGTAAACATATTCTGGAATCAGTTTTAGATATCTGAATTTAAATATCTCTTACAGAAAAACTGCAATACAACGTTCCGGACAAACCAATTCTCAGGAAGAATTAGCTCGATTCTAGTTATGTGGACATCTTAGAAAAAAATCAGGGCTGACATAGGTGATTCGTATATATGGATTTCTGCTGATGAGATGACACATACTTTAACCATTTCATATCAAATCTAATTATAGGTAAGTTGGAATCTGAGGCTGCATCTAAACCTTATTTAATTTCTTGTAAACCTTTGGAGGCAACAAATAGTTCAACAATTGCAAGATTCATTAATGATGGAGTTAAGGTGCTATGGCCAGCTGGCATTAAAGAAGAGAGGATCCTATTGTTGTACAAAGGTACAGCTGCATACATGTTGGAAGCAGGGAAATCACTTCATATATTTTATCCAACTTAGTGTATGTTACTTGTATGGCTCATCCATTGCAACAAGTGGCAGAAATAATTAGGGAAAAATGTTTTCTTGAAATGTTCCTTTTGTTTCCAATGCTACAAGCAGCAGTTACCTGACTTACCTCTGCCTCCAGAGCCTGTGATCTGTGGGCAACTTAGATTTTCTACAGTAAGCATTTCAAAGGTATGAAGTGCTGGAGAACTTTTCTTCTGATCCTGCAGTGTCTTTGAGTGAATCTTTGTCGGTATTCAACATTTCTAAAGGGCTCAGTACAGTTTCATACATTGCAAGTCACTTAAAATATGCCTCTCCAAGAAGTCATAGGAATAATCAATTGCAGATATAGTTCTGAAGGCTGTGTTGCACCAGGTGAAATGGGTGATGTAGTTCCACTAAACTACAATCTGTGCTGATTAAGAACCCTAGATACTTAACTCTTACTTTTTCTCACTTATTTAATGATAAAACTGAAGAACACCTTGAGAATATTATTGCTAGCACAATCCCTCTGTATAAATATGCACTGGTGACTTCATGAGATGTGAAGCATTCTTTCTTTGCATAAAAACATTTTGTTAGACAGTAGACTATGCATGACAATAGAACATTTGGGAAAGTATATTATAATTAATTGTGCATCCTCTTCCAATATAGCTTAAAAGCTTAAATGGAACACACTTGTCTCTCAGTTCTTTTGCATATGGTCCAATGTGCTAAAATTAATTGTAATTTAATATTTGTAGCAGTAGTGAACTGATTAATATAATTTCACTTAAGTAGCTGTAACATTCTATTTTCCAGCAAATAGATTAACAAAAGAAATTAAATATTTGAATTTACATACAATTGCTTCTTTACATATTGATCTACATATTTAAGCAATTTTTGCAACATATTTATGTATATATTGCTAAAATTATATTACATAAAATCTAGGCTCTACTTATAAGTTTTGATTTTGTTCCAAGGTGAATAACAGCATTATTCTTGGGCAACAACAATTTACATTTTGAATATTTACAATTGCTTGTGTTATAGTTAATGTAATCAGAACTATGCTCCAGCTACTTCTATTTTCCTTTCATGAAACTTTGTACTAAAGGAAACTTCCCAGATATTCATTTAGATAGTAGACTGAGAGATCCTGAGCCAATACGGATAGGTCAAAAACAAGGAAATGTCCCTCTGGTCCTAGTGTTAATTTAAGAAGCATAAATGGATCAACTCTACTATTATATAGGAAATATTACTGCTAAACCCAAAATAGGCGAACAAAGTACTGTGGAATAAAGTATTAACTTGTTAGTAATGGCAAAATTACATTATTTTTCTGATAAATTTTCCATCAATTTACCATAGTTTTTTTCAACTCATTCTGGCCATTGTCTCAATTGAATAATAATATTTTAAAACAATCTCTTTTTAAGAAATTATTTGTCATTTAAATTTAAACTAATAGATTTTTTATACCAGCACTACACTATGTATAATATATGCTTTTTCATTATATTTCTAGGAATATCCAATGAATATATGTTTTTATTTATTAATTTCTACAATTATTTATTAATTTAGTTTTACATTCATATGTTATTTATTTAATTGTTTAATTTTTATTTATTTATTTAATTCTCTTACAATGTTAGGCTACCTATTAGATTGGGTACTCACAGCAAATGCAATTGACTAGTTTTTTTTTTTTTTTTTTTTTTACATACACATATATACAGATATATCATCACCATATAGGCCATTTGTTTCTATTGTTACTCACTAAATCAATCACTAACCATTACAGATTAGTGAGAACTTTAAAATAACATCTTTAAGCCATTAAGATAAAATCACAGTAATACAATAACAACTGCACCCAACACTAAGGCAGATGCACAACAATACATGCATAAAATTCTCAAATATAGCCATTCAATTTCTCTGGTTTATATATGTACTTATTGTTAAGTCACCAAAATTCTATTTTTAATGTTTGCATTAGCTCTACTTGCCAGGAAGACCAGAAAATTTGGCAGAACAATTTGCCATTTTATAATAGAAGCTGGACAGAGTTTATAAACAGTCTTATATATATATATATATTACCATCTTGGTATGTATCTGCCATAAAACTACAATTAGCTAAGAAACAATAGCTATGAACAATCTAGACATATCTATTTTATTTCTCAGCACAGATGAAGAAAATACATATGCAGAACTTGTTTAAGTGACATTTTTATAAGCATTTCATATAGCTTACATTACAGAAACAATACAAGAAAAATAAAAAGTAAGAAAGAACAAAAAATTCTAAAATTCACATAAACTAGTTTCTAGGAATGTTGATGTTGCTTACAGCTATGAATGACTGGTAAATTGAGAAATATTAATGAACATTTATTAGCAGACCAGGGTGAAGACTAAACCTGCTATTTACATCAAGGCTTGAAAATTGTGACAGTATAGAAAGTCAAGAGTATTGCGTTGAAGAGTCACAAAAATATAATATATCAACTTCTCATTCAAGTGACTATATCCCCAGAATTAAGTCAACATATTTGATTCAGAGGTAAGAGTATCATGTCATATAATATGCAAATGCTGTGAGACTGTTACAGATACTATACACTAGTTCCATTGTAGATATTAAAAAACATAAGATAATAAGATCTAGAATCTGTTTGTATTTGGTTATAACTCTTCATCCATAATAAATAACTTTATATTAAAAATAAATTACTTTTCTTATTTCATTCTTTTGTTCTTCAAGGCATCTGGCCTACCCTTGAACCCTCTTTAATTGTGCCCATCTCAGGCCATAAAGTTGGCTGTATTGATTTAATCTGTTCTACAATAGGAATTTTTATGCTTGTACCAGTGGGCATGGTTAAATCTTGTGCCTGTGCAACAATGAAGGGCTCTACTAATGCTGTAGTTGTATAGTCATAGTACATAGTTTCTGCACAGCATGTGCTTTCATTATTATTATGTCCCTTCACATGAAGTAGTGTAGATATGAATAGCACAACAAATAACACCATACCTCCACAGCAAAACACAGCAAGCCCTGCAAGACGACATAGTTCAAGACGATGGTTGAATATAATGGCTGACCTATCTAGTATTTCCAAATCACCCTGCTGTCCAACTACCATTTCTCGCTGAGGAGTTAAATATCCAACTAGAAAAGTGATCACTCCAACCAGTATCAAGTTAATACCTCCCCACAATCCAGCTCTAAACCAAAATCCTTGGCAGCACTTACGGCATCCTCTTTGTTTAACTGGATCAACTGTAAACTCAAAATCATCTTCCTGTAAAATAGAGAAAATGATTTCAATCTGTTTATCCTTAAAGACTATCATATAAACATTAGTCATATTTTTGTTGGAATGTCAAGTAAGAGGAAAATTAATGGCATAACTGAAATGAGAACAGATTAATGTACTGGCAAATACAGATAAAATGGGAGTTGCTTATATTGCACAGCTCTGTAAAAGCAGCAGGAATTCAATGTAATATTTGCACTTAAAGTTATAATTTAGATGTGAAATATATAAGCTTCAATGACAATTCAGGAAGGTTTTAATGTGCTGGTGCTGGATCAGAGTATTTTACAACATCTTTAATCTGTATCCTTACAAATATCATAAAAAAAAACTATTCTTTATTATAAATTGATGATATTATCTGTCTTATCTGTTATTTCTTACCCTTCAATTAAGTTTCATATATGATCAAACATTTAACACTCCCATCCTATTAACTACCATGGTGGCCAAGGTTGTTTAGACACAGACTTGTGAGCAGGAGGTCTGTGATTCAATTCCTTCCAGGACTGTCCTCCTTTACTGAGGTTTTTTGCAAGTTTTCCTCAGTCCTCATAAATGGCGAATGCCGAGGAGGTATCCTAAACTTAGGTCTGGAACCCTTCCTTCGTTAAAAAAAATATTCTTTCCTAATTTATTATTTTATCTTATGTATCATAAGCATCCACTGCCTATAATGCCTCAGCAGTAAAAATGGGCATTAAACACTACTTAAAAATACTCCCTTCCCATTAAATAAGCTATAATATGCATTAAATAAAATGTAAAGCAGTATACAAGGTTAGTTAAAAGTTCCACGCCACCTAAATAACTTTTTAAACATGAGATTTAGTGACATGAAACTGGTGTATGGGAATAGCCGTATACTAAGAACTCAAAATTTATATTAGCAACTTTTTTCTACTTCCAGTGTAACCAATTCTCTTATTTTAAATGGAACACCTAATATATTTTTACATTTTCAAACAATGCTCATTAAGAGTTTTTCAAAAAGTGCCCACACTACACACTTCTTTACACTTACAAATTTATTGTTACAAAACAGAGAAAACAAAAAAGTATACCAAATAATAAAGCACTTATTTTATACCAAATAAAAGTAAATGAAACAGTTTTAAGGATTCAAAAGATGGAAGACCTACTACTGTATCATTGGAAGCTGAAATGCTAAATTCAATGGATGAAAAGCATATTTAGATAGTTTTATAAAATAACAATTACACATAATTTTTCAAGAACTGCTGACAGTAATGCATCTTAGCTCCAAATCATGAATGCTATCAATTCAATGCTTATTTCATAGCTCCCTTTACCTATAGAGCTATATTTTTGTGCTAAGTTATAAATATACTTCACATAATCATAAAGAATATAGGAAAAATAATTGTACAGACAGCTAAAAATAAAGAAATAAATAACCAATTCAAGTACAGTATCCATTAGTGTTCTGGTCAAAACCAACATTAACTTTAATTATTATTGTCTTACAACAACTTTGGTTGGGAAAGAAAAAGTATATTGATATAAAGAAGCTACTGTAAATCCTGTTAATATTGGTATTATTTTCTTGAAAGTTAGTTCACAAATTTTTATGGTTTGAATTGAATTATATAATATTTATGAGTAATTAACTCAAAAGTAAATAAGTAATTAGCATTGACAGCTCTTACAATAAATAGCAGATAAAAGCTAAGTGCAACATCAATCCAACAAAAAGCATGGTATAAATAATAATAATAGATTCAAGGAAATTGTCTATTAAAGTAATCTTGCCTCTATGGTTGTATACCTTTCCAGCAAGAGACTTTCTCTTCCATATGGTCAAATTTTTAAATTTTATTTAAAAATTCTAAATTCTAATTCTTCTAAAAGAAATAAAGAACCCATTTGAATTAGCCGCCTGAGAGAATATTTTCATCTTAAAATATTATAAAATCGCTATGAATTTTGACCTTCTGCCATGGGATCACCTTTCTAGACTCATTTCAGATCCACCAGAGGTTACTTGCAAGGGACCAACACGAGGATCAGAAACCACTGGGTCAACGGCTGAAGATAGGAATGCTGGTTCCCGAAACATTGTTCCAATGTAGGAAAATATAGTAAGTGAAGTGTGTAAATAAGTTACCCATAGTGTATCATTTTAAATATAATAACTTCACTGTAAACAGCTTCAAAAATTATACATATAAGTCTTATTTATTTCTTTGTTCATTTGCAATTTTTAATTTTAAATGCAGCCATGATTGCATAAATCAATATTCTTCTTTAGTGGCAAGACAGATAAATTCATAGAATGACTAAATGTATTTATGAGCGGTAGCATTAGAAGACTAATCTAGAATAAACAAAATATATGCTTACCTCTACATTCTGCTCATAGAGCTGAGGATTCTTCACTGAGGATGTGTCATAAAAATGATGCAAGTAGCTTTTCACACCAAAATAAATGGGACAGTTGCTGCCCTGTATTCCTCCACATCCTGCATCTTTGTTATCATATTCTTCAGAATTTTTCTGTGCTTGCTGATCAAGATCCTCCTTTGATTCAGTTTTATTTTGTGACTTTTGCTGTTGTCGCTGCTTTTCTTCTTTATGAGCGAACGACTGGGAGGAATTTTTATTTAACAACTGCTGCTGAAGTAGTTCTTCCTTTTCAAGCTGCTGATTATGCTTCTGATCCTCTGTATTTGCTGAAATTTCCCTTCTTTGCTTGTTTGAAGAATTTCCATCAATGATCCTTACTTTGTGCCTCATTATATCTTTTCCTCCACTTTGCTCTGCTGATGATTTCTGTCCCATTGTTTCTTCTTTCTTAATTTCTGATATTTGTTTTCCTTCCAGAAGTAATGACAATCTTGTTTCTTCTTTATTTTGTGTCATTGGTGCCTCAGCACCTTGCTCTAATTTTTTTCTGATTTTGTCCTTTTGGCCAGCAGAATGAAAGTTCTGATCTTTCTGTTTCCTCAGCTGTTCTTTCACCTCATTATGTTGTTTCTGTTTCCTAATATCATTTTGTTTTTGTTGGTTTGACTTTTTCTCCATTTCTTTACTAAGTACTTTTTGGCCTTGGTTTTTATATGAGTTTGTTAAATGTGGTTTCTGTATCACCCTCTCTTCATATCCATGTTCTTTTACTAATTCATTTCTACTTTCCCTTTCCAATTTTGATGATGCCTGTGCATTTTCTTTTGGTGAATCCTCTTCAGGCATTTTCTGCTGATCCATTCCAATATTATCTTCCGTTCTTTGTGGAGCAAAAGAGCCTTGTTTATATTGCATACTTAATGAACAGTCTTCTATAGGCTGTTCTGAAGCTGTTACCTTAGATTCATTTTTTGTTATTAAAATTGGATTACCTTCTTTTTGTTTCATTTTCTTTTGAACCTGACTTTGTTTTTCTTTTGGGTGTAATTCTGAAGCATGTTGTTTTTTTGGAGAGGGCTGAACTTGTTCTTTTCTGTAAACACAGGGCTTCTTTGAAGTAAAATTCTGAGTTTTCTTTTACATGATAGGTGATTTCTGTTCCCCCTTGTCAAACTTTTTCATTTCCTCCTGCTTTTTTGTATCTTTTTGCTCTTTTTGTAATAGTGATTGCTTTTTTACATCTTTTACCTGAAGCTTCTGTTTTTCTTCTTTTTGCATTTTCTGATTAGGCTGAAACTTTGCTTGTTCATTTGTTTTCTTCTGCCCTTGCATTTTGTATGCCTCTGGGTTATTTTGTAATTCTTGTGTCTTTGTCCGTAACTTGTAAATATTTTCCTTTTCTACCATTTGCTGATTTTCCTTTCCTATTTTTCTTGGCACTTGCACTGCTTTCTGACCTTTGTTGAATTGTCTCTGCCTCTGTTTCATTGCCTGTGATGTTTCTGGTTTACTCTCATATGCATGAACTTGTTTCTTTCCATCCTCTCCGGATGTTGTTTGTTTCATTTGCTTTTTTGGGCTGCCACAATGTTCTTTCCCAGATTTTATTCCTTGTTTATTTATAATTTTCTTTTCTTCTTGTGGTTGTTCATAGTGTTCTGTACTATCTGTTGTTGAGGATACTACTTTCTGAGATGGTAATATTTGAATTAATGATTCATTTTGCTCTGAATCCTGAAACAGTTGAAGTTGCATTGGGGATGTATTTGCTTTTAATGATTCAATGGACTGAACTTGGAGGGCCTTACTAGCTTCATCATTACTGTAGTTTTTATGCATAATTTTGTTAGTCTCTGTAGTTTTTACTGAGTGATATCCAGTTTCTTCTGTTGCTGCTCTTGCTTGGATTGATCCACTAGAATAAAGTAAGTAATGTTGATCATCATCTGCAGACAGTTCTATGGCACATGCTGCACTGCCAGTCTCCAGTGTGATATTCTGTTTCTTATTATACACTTCATTGTCTTCCTGGACCTGCTTTTTTAGCACTTGAGTTTCAGAGTTTTGTGAATTTGGGACATGAAAGCTCTTTATACTGCCTTTCTCTTCTGAACTCTTTTCTTGGACTCCTTCATTGTCTTTGAAGTCCTTACTCTCTATTTGAACTTTTGAGGGTACAGATGTACTGCTCTCTTGCTTACTCTCTTCTCCAGCTTGATCCTGGCTTCTTTGCTGCCTTTCTATTTCATCCATTTTGCCATCCTTGTCCTCCTCTTCATCCATTCTGTTGTTTAAATGTTGTTCTATACCTCACATTCTTTTGTTCTGAAATGTTGTGCTCACTCAGTACTGAAACAAAGCAAACCAAACTGAAATTGTTAGATTACATTAAAAACATACATCTGGCCTTTTACCTATCAGCTGTATGAACAATAAATCTCATCACACAATTTCTCTTATTAAGTAAGGTAGTTGCATGGCCTCTAAAAGAAGGTTTACATTGTATCTGAGATCCTAAGATCTTTGATGAACTTGAGAGCTTGATGAACATTTTATACATTTAGTAAGGATGCTGTTTGGACATGTAGTTGTAGACAAATAAATCACTACAAAAAGTTATTTACATATATGAAGTCACTTTTATGATAGCACCTTGTATTATTTGGAGAGATGGAATAAACACATACTGATTTGTCATATTCTCTTGAATAAAATAACTTATAGAGATAGATAGAAAAATTCAAATCCTTTCTTCAAAATTGGCATTGTAAATAAATATGAACTCTTTGATAAATTTGCCTGTTTAGGACAATACCTAAGAAAGTAGAATGGTTTAGGTCATTTTCTGCATAAAAAAAATTTGGGCCAGCATTTTTGTGCATTTCAAAAGAATAATGTGCCTCATTCCAAATTGAAAAAAATTCTGAAACTCTTTACATACCTACTAGGTAGCATTGCATAAGTTGAACAAATATTTTTCCTGAATGAACCACACCTATTCCAAGAAAATCTAGATTTAATGTTAAAACAGTTGGGATTCTTTTAGAACTTAAATATAATTTCGTGTCAAGTGAAGCATTTAGTGAGAAATTTGCATCTATGAAGAAAATTCATTCTCAGACTGAGGGAGTAAGATATAACAGATGCATTTTATAAATATAATAATTCTTATGTTTTACGCATTATAGTAGAGTAGAGGGAGTTTAGTGGTGTTATGTACCATTTATCATTATTTGGCTCTTATAAATTTGTTTATTTTTCCTTTCTTTTTTTCATGTGTGCAAATATGTTTGCGAACGAGCGCCCTAAATAAAGTTCATCAATATGTATGTCCCTAATGCATAATGCATTTTAAAAATCATTACACTTTGGACTGCATGACACGAAAGCTTTTAAGATAAAGTGGTAGCCTTAATTTAACCTTCTTTCTCTATTAGACGGCACTTCGCTTATTCTCGTTTTGGATTCGATACTGCTCAATCCAACGACAGCCAACTTAATTTCCACTTAAGCCTGCAAGTTTTAGAAATATCGCATGTTAGAAGCCATT
Source organism: Metallyticus violacea (assembly GCA_030762175.1). Lineage (NCBI taxonomy): Eukaryota > Metazoa > Arthropoda > Insecta > Mantodea > Metallyticidae > Metallyticus > Metallyticus violacea. The sequence continues at coordinate 95,163,135 of CM060843.1, forward strand.
AAAATGATTCACACTATAAATTAATGAGGAGATTCATGTTAACTATTTTTTGAAAAATGAACCTAAAAGCTTAAAATATCAATATATTTTATACATTTATTAACGGAATTTTAATGTAATTTTAAAATGTTTTTATGCTTCAATTTTTTAAAGATATAGCTCATTATGTAATAGATGTATTAAAAATTTGAACATGAAGAAGAAGAAGAAGAAGAAGAAGAAGAAGAAGAAGAAAAAGAAGAAGAAGAAGAAGAAGAAGAAGAAGAAGAAGAAGAAGAAGAAGAAGAAGAAAAGCCTGCTAGGTGTACTGAAGTGTTCTTAACTCCGAGAAAAAATAAAAACGAGATCCCCAATAGTTCAATTGAAATTAAATTATATTTACAAAACAATATGTGATGGATTAGGGCAACAGGGCGATAAATTTGACCTCGGGCTGCCTCGAGCTGAGCGCTTAGGCGGTCATTGGAGATACTGTGAACGTTGCAACAGTATGGTATAAGTTACTTATTATTATTGATTTATTTATGGACGCTCTTTAACATCTCAGGTCATCAGCGTCCCATTCAACTCAGGGCGTGAAACGGCCGACAAATTTTGCTCAGAAGCCTCTCTTTCAGGCTTGAGGTTCTTTTTCCTGCCGTAAATGTAAGACACGGGACTCACGGCTTTACTTCCCTTCCGAAGGAAGCCATACTTAGGATTTTTACGCCCGAAAAAATCCATCGGTCCTGGCCGGGTTCGAACCCATGATCTTGGGTTTAGGAGGCAAGCATGGTAACCACTACACCACCAGGACCGACATATAAGTTACAACACAGATGAAAATCACTCAGGGAAACAATGCTAAATTATACTTATATTTTAAAACTATTTTTACATTTTGCGTTTCAAACAAATTCACCATGCGCAAGACAATTTTTTACTGGTCTACGTTATTTCGCGAAAGGAAATATATCATTAAAGCTTCAGTTTTTGAACAACGGAATGAAAGAATATACTTTAACCGGCCAATTATTCCTTTAAGATTCTCACATCGAGCCTGCAAATTTTCGGTACGGTTTTTGTGATTATTAAAGGACAAAATAAAAATGAAATGTTAGAAATATTTTTTATAGCTCATACAGGAGCTATTTTGAGAGAATTGTAGGCTAGCTTTAGTAGCAAGTCTTTCAGTTCCTCCACTCCATTACATGGTTTACAGTATTTCATAAGTATCTTCTTGTAAACAGGTGTTTATTTATTTATTTTTATTTTGTATTCTTGAGTCATTGGAAAAAGGGATAATTTTCTTTATTTGAGTTCTCGCTTTAAGAGACTGGTTGCTTCGGAATGAAAAAAATAAAGTAATCTATGTCATGTTTCATGATTTCAAAGACAGCAGCAATATTTTTATGATGAATTTCTACTCTTTATTTGAAGCGCAGTGCAAATAGATGTATTGTGACTTGGCAATTGTTCCAATGTATACCTGATACCGACTTTTATATTATAAAATAGCATTTTCAAATATCAGCAATAACAATATATTTTCCATGTTATAGATTTTCTGCCATTCCATAAAATAATTGACTTTGTTGCTGAACTATAAAAACGTGCAGTAATAACGAGAAAATTTTGTTTGACAATTTATCTAAACGTCACCAGTCGAAGAATGAAGCGTTTCTAAATTTGTACGATCACTTTAACCCATTGTTTTAAATTATTTGTTCAATAGTCTCGGCTTCAAATAGTTCTTGAATATGTTCTATTATATTATCAGGTTCTGAGCAACTTGAAAATTGTTTAGGGTAACAACAAGGTGATGAAAAATTAAGACGATGTGTGATCTTAATAGTTACTGATAAGTAATTACATTAGAAATTTGATGTCAGTTGTGAGATTAATAATATGAATTGTAATTTCACATTTTGACGATGTGCGCACATATAAGCACAGTGCATTTCATTAGAACCAGGAAGAATATATTATTTTAGTCTCAGCTCAGCAAATTTGGGGAAAAAAAAAAAAAAAAAAAAAAAAAAAAAACAATCGTAAATGAGTATGCGACTCATACACTACAATCGTTTTAACGTAGCTGTTACCTTCATGACCACCAGTACGTAGGTGCTGTAGTCACTTTTGTTTAAATTGAATTGCAAAATATTACACTTAGTGCGGCATAACGTAATTTAAACTCAGTACAGTGAAGTCGGTTCTGGTGGTGTAGTGGTAACCATACTTGCCTTCTAAACCCAAGATCGCGGGTTCAAACCCGGCCAGGGTCGATGGATTTTATTCAAGTATGGCCTACTACGGAAGGGAAGTAAAGCCATGGGTCCCATATCGTACATTTAGGGCATGAAAAGGAAACTGCAGCCTGAAAGAAGAGACCTCTGAGCAAAATTTGTCGGCCGTTTCACGCCCTAAATTGAATGGGACACTGATGACCTGTGATGTTAAAGAGCAAGTAAATAAACCAAATCAATGCAGTGAAAATGGGTTAATTGTAGTTATTTTTAAAGAATATGAGAACAACTTAGCAAACTTGCTCACCTTGTATGGTGTTAGAAAAATAGGCATATATTCCAAGCTAAAATTATTTTATTGACAAATTATTCATACAAAGTATCAACTTAAAACGGCATGGGGAAAAAGTGAGTATTTAATTTTTGTTTCCACTTTGTTGTTGTTGTTGTTGTTGTTGTTGTTGTTGTTGTTGTTGTTGTTGTTGTTGTTGTTGTTGTTGTTATTATTATTATTATTATTATTATTATTATTATTATTATTCACGAAAGTTTCAGAGAATGTTAATAACTAGAAAATGCTACAATAACAGAGGAGGAAATGTGAAAGAAAGGGGAAAAGAGAAAACAGAACAAAAAGCTCTTGCATATATAGCAAACAGCCAAAGCTGTAGTGGCACTTTTAATGTGGAAAACGGTTACTTTAATGAATACACAGTGATAACAGGACCAAAGAGAACAAAGTGAGGACAAAAGCAATAATTAATTACTTCACTGCACGCTTATAACCCTCCCCCCCATAAAAACACAGAAAACGTGGGACGCAAGAGGGCAGGAACCAACCTCCCACTGGCTACACTGTCATTATTGACCGTGGCCATTCTTATCAGCAAATCTCTTTACAGCACAGCAGCTTTCCAACAGGCTGCTAGTAGCTGCTGTTTTACGTAATTATCCCTTAATCCAATACAAAATAACATATTTTTGGATGCTTGGAAGCCTTAACTTCCACACATTCGTTTAGAACAAAATGTAGATGATTGTGGCTATTCCTGATATGAAACATGATTAGAGGTGGCTCGATACTCTACACTATATATGCTTTCATATTTTTATAAATAAACTATAATTTCTCATTTTATTATTTTGAAACAATATATCGTACAAATAGACCTCTATTTTCTTACTTGCCAAGTGTATTTTTATTAGGAGACATTTAAAAAGTTACAATTATTCCAGTGTTGTGCGATTTTCCACCTCGCGAAAAACTCTTTTTACACTGTAGCAAAAGGCTTGGTTATCACTCACAGTTGGGATTATGACATTACGCTCAATAAAGTATTTTTATGAGATATGTAAATTATGTGTAAAATGTAGAAAACGTGAAACAAGTAACATTACAAAGAAATAAAAGAAACCTTGGTTTTCAATAAATGCATTCAGAATAATCTGAAAGTAAACAAAAACTATGTCCATGCAAATTAAGCGAAGGAAAAAATAAAAAGTACAGTTTGCAGCAATTCCTATTTACACTCGTGCATAAGAACTTTTTGTATGTGCAGCGCATAACGTATGGGTTTTAGGAAGAGGTGTAACTGCATTTCTCTTCAGACTGAAGATTTGACCACTGTTGAGGTCGTCTTTATTGCTGTTGCTTGATTGTTTCTTCACAAGGAATTTAAGAAAATCTAATTTCCTTCATATGTGAGCTTCAGCCCGCTTGTGAATCAAACAGCTGCAAGAGCGAAAGCTAACACGTGAAACAGCATTCTTACTGTGCATTTTTTAGTTCGGACAGAAATCCTGTACATAAATATAGCTCTGTGCAGTAACTCTACATTTCTCTATTATTTATTGCAAGACTGAACAATACGAGGCTATTATCCATTACATCTCTTTGGTTTCAGCACTTTCAACAGATGATGCTAGAACCATACATTTTTGTTGCTACTTGCCCATCTCATCTCATGTCATGACTTTCTCTTCGTCTCATATTCAGGGCTGCATCTCTTTTCAACTCCTTTGTAAGACTTCTAGTCTTCTGTAGTGTGCCACTTCCTTACAACCCAAATTCGGCAAAAAGGAGATGAACAAGCTAAAATATCTATCCAAGCAGGAAGGTTTCTTGACAAACGCTGTATTGCCTCGCCTGTGTAGCAGTATAAGGTCATCGCCGCCAGGCTGAGTTTGTGTGCGCTCTTGCTCTACTAGGAACCTTGTTTTCCTCTCGAATCTTCCAGAATTTTCTTCCTTCTCTTATCGTTAGGCAGTGCCATGATTTCCTGTTCTTTCTTTATTCCCGTACAATATTTTTTTTTATATAATTCTTATCTGAAGATAATTAAGTGGGATTCATCTGATCAACCTAGAATATATAGATGTGAAATATTACTTTGTCATGGAAGAGCAATATTCAGAAGCACGTCATCGCAGATCAACAGGTGGACATATTCACTGATCATTCACCACAAGCAAGAAAACGGAAATGGTGCGCATTGTTAACATAAAAGTCTCTAAAAGTATCTAAATAGAAGATTTCAGCCTGGAAAAAATGCAAACGCCTGTCAATCGAAGTGGGGTAATTACAGTGACGTTATTTGAGTTGCGGAACGGTAGAGTGCGTCTGCATACTGGGAGAAGGCAGTCGTGTAGGCCAAACCGCTCATGCAGGTAGCAGCCTGTTGTTCCTTTGTCATTGAGTGATTGTGTCGTTTGTGTGTTACCCGTTTCTTTCATTATGTGTAAACTGCGTGCTAATTGCTCTTTGTTAGTTATACCTATACTTACGAGAGAGTATATCTTTAAGATATATGACACATATGTGAAAAAGGATTCTTGTAAAAGTTATAAGCCGATATCCTGACAACCTGTTCCAGGTAGAGAAACAGGCAGAGAAACTTTCGCCACCTTGTTAAAAAGTTACGAGAAACAGAATCTCTCAATGCCAAGAAACATGCTCTTAATATGTCATGTTCTTACGGAAGAAAAGTTAAATTAAATACAGGAATTTCCTACACAGATGCCGGTAATGTATTGTCGCTGAGGGTCATGTTTTTCAGCCTCTCTTATAATACACGCTAGTGCTTATTGCGTTATTATTATTATTATTATTATTATTATTATTATTATTATTATTATTATTATTATTATTATTATTATTATTATTATTATTATTATTAATAATAATAATAATAATAATAATAATAATAATAATAATAATAATAATAATAATAATAATAATAATAATAATAATAATAATAATAATAATAATAATAACAATAGTAGTAGTAACAGTTATAGTATTTTTTATTTGTTTATTTACGGACGCTCTTTAACATCTCAGGTCATCAGCGTCCCATTCAATTCAGGGCGTGAAACGGCCGACAAATTTTGCTCAGAGAACTCTTCTTTCAGACTTGAGGTTCTTTTTCGTGCCTTAAATGTACGACACGGGACCCACGACTTTACTTTCCTTCCGAAGGAAGTCATACTTAGGATTAGTTGTAGTAGAAGTGGTAGTAGTAGCAGGTGGTGGTGGTGATGGTGGCAGTGGCGGCGGCGGCGGCGGCGGCTGTTGTTTGAAATGCAGTATAATGTTTTACTTTCGATTTACCGAAATTGGTATAAACGGACTTCTAAGGTACTAAAATAGTAATTAGCATATATATTGAAATGAAAACAAAAATAAACAAAAGAGGTCCTCGTCTATTTGGCCCTGGCCGTTTTTACATGCGACTCTGCACGAATACTATTTGTGTGTTACAATACATTTTCTTACTAAATTATAAGTAAAATGTAATTATTCTTATTCCGATTCATGAAACAACACAAAATAAAATAATGACAAAAAATTAGAGTAACCCCCCCCCCTCACGGTTCGTCAGTAGTTTCCTGCCGGAATTTCATAAGACAGGGAGTTTAGCCACCACTTCAGATAGCTCTTTACTAAAATAAAAATACTAACTTCACGTGCAGCGACTGCATCTCCCTTTTTCCCACTGCGGAGCCTGCACTTCCTAAGTAGCCGCGCCCAGGCTGCCCGCAACCAAATAATCTCACTGTATAACAATCAATTATAAAAATTCCACCACTATCTATAGTTTGTATTTGTCTTTTTCACTTTGTAATGTTGGCAGACAAATTGTATACTTAAATGTAAATTGGAACTTGCACAGTAAAGCCAATCATATTAATTGCTATCATTGTATGATTCGGTTGAACTACACACTCATAAAGCTTCACTTACTTTTCATAAATGAATGTAACCCGTTTCGAGAACATTTAGTTCCCATCTTCAGCCAGGCTAAAGTTCAACTCCAATTTACATTTAATTGAACTTTAGCCTGGCTGAAGATGGGAACTAAATGTTCTCGAAACTGGTTCCATACATTTATGAAAAGTAAGTGAAGCTTTAAGAGTGTGTAGTTCAACCTAATCATAGAATGATATCAATTAAATTGTATACTATTGATTTTGCGTTATGCTATGTATTTTTTAATGTTACTGTCTTAATTTTTGTCATTATCTAAATTAAACCTGTATAACGTTAACTTCATCATAAGACAATAATTACACTATTCTTTGCTACAAAAATAACAGTCCCCATTTTAATTTTTAAAATGACAGTTATCTCCGAGGTAAAAGCTTCACATCTTCATTATTTAAAGAGTTGGTATAACAGAAAAAGTTGTAAAACGGTTTTCTTGTTGTCTTACTGTACATTTAATAAATTTCCATCCACTTTCTTTTCATGAAGACCTCATAAGCATTTCTCTTTAATGTAAACATTTTTCATTCTTATATTTTACTTGTATATTAGTATACTAATATATTTTATTGACACTATATTATGTTAGTGGTGTATTATTATTATTACTATTATTATTATTATTATTTTCTCATTACGTTAATAATTTTCAATAATCACTTTAATTATCCATGATCATGTATTAGCATATATTTATTTATGTATTTCGTGTTTTATATAGGCTTATATGTGTATTTTATTTTTACTGTTTATGTTATAATTGTGATACTGTCGCTAAAACTCAGTGTAATTATTATTATTATTATTATTATTATTATTATTATTATTATTATTATTATTATTGTTGTTGTTGTTGTTTATTTACGGACGCTCTTTAACATCTACGGTCATTAGGGTTCCATTCAATTCAGGGCGTGAAACGGCCGATAAATTTTGCTAAAAAGATCCCTTTTACATGCCGTAAATCAATGACACGAGAACCACGGCTTTACTTCCCTTCCGAAGGAAGCCACACTTAGGATTTTTACGCTGGAAAAAATCCATCGACTCTGGCCGGAATTGAACCCGCGATCTTGGGTTTACGAGGCAAGTATGGTTACCACTAACAATTATCATTGTATTGTTAGATCGGAAGAGAATGCCTGATGGCTTTAGTTCTGCCATAATAAACAAATAAAATATATTAAAGTAGGAATGGTTTGTTTAGCTTCTAAGAACTTCATTTGTAAAAATCTTTCTTTGCTTGCTTTACTCCAACATACTAGTTACTATGAACTTAAATCTAACCGCCTGTGGTGCCTCAGTAGTAAAAACGGGCGTTAAACACTACTCAAAAAAAAAAAAAAAAACTTAAATCTCAAAATGGGTCTCTTCATTCATTTTATGTGAATCTATGACGTGCCTGCGTTCACTTGAACATCCTCCGTAAGCCCATAACTAAAGATATCCCTTTACATTTTGGAAACATTTGCCTAAATCAAAATAGAAAATCTTTAATGGGAAATACAAGCACTAAAACTCCATGTATGTTTTTTTCCTAGCCCCTTTCCTTACAAACTTCAGTGTACAATTGTAAATTCCATTCAAATTCACGCCCGGTGAATACCTTGCAACATAAGTCTTTCTAAATGTTTTTCCAATAACCATCAAGTCCACAGACTTCACACATTTTGACTTCGTTTAAAGGTTGCCTTTAATACGATTACGTAGTTATATTGCGTTTATCTTACGCGTTATATATAAAGAATACTGGAGGGCACTTAGTTAAATTAACTACCTGCTGGCACGGAGGGAGGAGAATCAAACTTAATGATGTTCAACTGTTGCACGGATAGTTAGTTACGTAATGTTCGTCAAGGAACATTAACACTACAGATGCAACAAATGTAAACCAGAAAGTGTCGGGAGAAGAAATAAATAACATTTGTTAATATTTCCATGACGATCTTTTAGAAATACCTTTTCTTCCATGACGATGATTTTCTTGAAGCTTTATTTATATATTTGTGCTATAATATATATATATATATATATATATATATATATATATATATAATCTAACTTGTATCTGCATAACATTACTAATAATAATCAAATAATAAATAAAACGTAATGTTTGTGCTCAGTTACCTATACAATATGAAAATAAATAAGAGTATTTACCCCCTCTCTCTAATGCACGTTTTGTCATTCTCTCCGCCCTTTTCTACTCTCGCGCTGTTGAAAATTTTAGCAAAGAAAAAAAAAAAAAACGATTGTATTTCAAAAAAATTAATGCATGATATTGTAGAGCAAGGGTTGCCAACGCCGAGTTAAATCCAAGTTATATTATGCCCGCAAAGTACAGCAGCGAAAGATTGCAGTGATGATCTAATAATGGCGTTATGTTATGACTGTAGAACCCTATACTGGCCCTTAGAAATGAAGTGACGCGGGTTGCAAACCTCTAGTTTGACTCGAACGGCAGCTCCTGTTACAGACAGTTCTCCGCTCTCTATCATGACGTCACAAGGCTCGAGATTTTCGAGCTGTACTATTTTAACTTTGAGCTTAATTTTTCAGCTTTAAAACTAAACAATAATACATAACAAACTAATGAATGAACCCTATCGAGAATATTTACAAGCTATAGGTATAGCATTTATAGCATATTTAATATATTTTGAGTCCAACAGCTTTAACAAACAGGGAGACACAGCCTCTCGAATTTAGTGAAAATGTTTTAAAATGAGATAAGAAAATTTACCTATCGAGAAACGTTTCGTTATTGGCTGTGAAAAGGAACCCAAGCAGGAAAAATGCTGAGGGATATTAGAGAAGATTTGATAAAGAAACCAGTGCATTCATTGCTTATAGTGCGGTGCATCGAGTAAAACTGAGAGCGAAGAACATCATTTAGTAACGAATTTGTTAAACTATTTTAAACATAACAATTAATGAGGTAGTTAAAGAAACAACGTCATCTATGCGTTGATAGTGTAATATAAAGACTACGAAAGGAGGAAATCTAAGTCCTCTAAAAATATCACCAAAAATAAAATCAAATAAAGCAAGCAGCAAAAAAGAGGCTAGAATTATAAGATATGACCGAATAGTATAAAGTGCGTCGCGCTGTTCATTTCTTACTCTAAAAATACATTTAAACATTATTCTGAAGAGAGTCAATGGGGATGATAAGCTACTTTTATCTTCCCCCATGGGTACCATGGTCTGAGTTTCGAATATACTGGGTGATTTGTTCTTCGCGGGACCCCTCCACGTGCAGTTAGCCATAGTTGACCGAGCTCTGCGGTTCGTCTCGTTCCCAAGTTTGAAAGCCGCCCGGGGAGCCGGAGGGGTCAGTATGAGTTTTAATTACATTAATACGGCTCAATTAAGGTATTCTATTCCCCAAAGAGTATTTATTTAAGATTTGTGCGTGCGCAGAGAATCGGATCGTGACGTGCGGAAATTGTTTCATGAGAGATTTCCAACTTCCAGGTCGAAGTTCGATTGGAAAATAAATTTCCTGAAATGGGAAGTATTCTTGATAAAAAAGTGTATACAGCCACGTAAAGTACTCACAGAGAAACTTTATGTAATACTGGATACGTTCTGGAAGGTTCACCTAAAAATATCACTTCAACGTATTTTTCAGCAAACGGCAATTTCCTATTCCTCTGTTCGAAAGGGTACAAAGCTACCGGAGTTTTTTTTTTTTTTTTTTTTTTAAATAATGTTTAATGTCCGTTTTAACTACTGAGGCAGCCTACTGGAGTTACAAATCCTATACAATTACTGTAGTGCAAGAACTTAAACCAGCCGACCCTGCATCCAGGATTAGATTTTCTAAATGGACTTTGAATAGTGTGCACAACGAAGAAATTGACCTTAATCTAATTTTCTTTATGACAAATTTTGTTTTTACCTAAATGGGTATGTTTATTCACAAAATAACCGATACTGAAGTTCAGAAAAACCTGACCTGCTTCACGAGGAACCCCTGACTGATAAAATGACAGGAGCGTGGTGAGCCGTTAGCGGCGAGAGAATCAGACTCCCCCCCCCCTTCTTTCCTTTTCTTTTCTTTAAGAAGCAATTAACAGTGTGTGTGTGTGTGTGTAGAATATTTTCCAACCCGAAAAAGGATTAAAAGGAACATAGGTTCGCGAATTTCCAGTAGGACTCTGCAACGGCACATACAACCTATGTCTCCCTGCGTGCAATTCATGAAATATTCGACGACAGAATTATCAACATATAGCCCTGTCAGTCCTTCGATTTAATACCCTGCGATTTTTATCAAGGTTTAGAGTTCAAGGCTTTTATTCACCGATTATATATAGTTTGCATATTTGGCTTCGTCAATTAATATTAATACATAACTACAAATTAATTATACACATCTAACTCTATAACTTAGTTTCCAAGAATTCCTCCACAGTATAAAAATTGTGTTTTAACAAAAGATATTTAACACATTTTTTTTAAAAAAATTTGTGCTTGAAGTGCTTTTAAATGACTTTGGCATTTTATTATACAGGACTGTATCTCTATGTGATACATAATTGATGCTTTTTGTAAGTCTGTGATATTTTAAATGAATTAGCCCAGCCGATCTCGTGTGTTGCACATTATAATCATCGTTATTCCTAAAAAGCTGTTTATTATTATGCACAAAAGGCATGGTTTCTCATATATTTTTGGACGACAATGATAGAACATTTAATTCCTTAAAATTTAGTTTACTGGGAGCATGAGCTGGTAATTGCTGCACTGTTATTATTTTCTTTTGCCGTTTAAAAACCGTGGACAATGAGCTTGCTTCTGGGGGGCATTAAAGGAAAAATTGTGGAAGACAAATACATTAGATGAAGAAATATCTTAGGTTTCTCACAGACAACTAGAGTAATGATTGGTTAATTTTATAAGCTGATACCGGAAATGCATGGAAAATGAAGGCAGGCAGTTCCAGCATCTTCTTGCTTGATAATTGTGAGTAAATACGATTATAAGAAAGGGTAGCAAGCATGCTCCTTTATAAAGGAGCGATGTCGGATGGCGTCATAAATAACCTAAAAATGTTGAAAAGCTTTAGGGCTCAAGGAAAATCAGTTGTTAATAGAGATGAATTCTAGGTAAACGTATAGACACTGTGACAAAAGAATGTAGGAACTCTGAAATAAAAGTGCTCGCCAAGCGGCGATTGAAGGTTTGAGCACAGAATTAATTAATAAAAATAAATTTGGGGGTGTGTTTATCACCCCAAGGCTGTTACAGGAATTATTTCCTCTTCAGCCTCGCTTTGCTTATTTTTGCCAGTTCCTTTCGTAGTGAACGCAATGCATCGGCCATAGTCGTCTTGGTTGGTTTAGTGGAGGGGGTAGTCCGTTGTCGTCGGTCATTTTGTTTTAAGTTTTGTTGGTTGTGTTGTCTAGGATGTACAAGGTAGGTTTGTGAGTGTGGTGTTATTTTTTATTTTTTTTTTTTTAGGGGGCCATGATCTTTGGTTTTTATTTGTTATTTGTTGGCTCGATTTTTGGAAACCAGTTTGTCGAGATATTCTTCTATTTGTTCTGCTGTTACTTCTTCGTTGTCAAATATATTTATTAAGTTAATAATGGTGGGTCTGTTGCCGCTTTAACATGGGATTTTGTTACTGGTTTGATGTTCTTTACAGTGTTTATTAGTTCTTGCCTGTAGAGTCGATCCGCTGTTTTTGCTATGTATTTCATACATTTGTTTTGAGTGTGTGTGTGTGTGTGTGTGCGTGCGTGTGTGTATGTGTGTGTTCTCTGAGTGGAGTTATGTTCGCCAGTCTGTAGGTTTCTTCGTTTTTTAGGTTCGGGTGGAAATTCTGGAGCTGTCGGATGGCTTTCCTTTCAAATGCTTCTATTTTGTTTTTTAATGTTTACTGATGTTGTCAGGTAGGTTACTGTTGAAGTATATGTTAATATTGGTCTTTTAATGTTAATATATATGGCGTAGCGTTTATCGTTTGAGTTCTTTTTTTACGCTTGTGAGATGTCAGAACCGTGGATCAAATTTTGCCTCATTCATACTGGGGACGGTCCAATAGATGCTGAAATAACTTCCCTAAGCAAACATAACACGCCCGAGGCATGGGGGCGAAATGACGAGCGACATTAAGAAAATGGTTCGCTAAGCAATTGCTATACTATGTCCCCTAAGGAGCTGCTACTGTAAATAATAGTCCAGCGGTTATAAAACTGCTGTCCGCGAGCCCCCGGGGTTCAACAAAGCATTAGAATACTGTTAATAGCATTTAGTCTTGAATTCGTAGATATCAACAATTAATTAGAGGGAGGGACAAAACAAAACACGATACAAATTTATCATGTATATTTATTGAGAAAAAGTAATTAGAATCGAAATGAAGGCAACAATTTATTCCGAAGAGAGCTTTCAAATAAGTGGACCGCCATAATTTCCCTAGCAACAGTATGTATCTTTCAGCACCAAAATCCGCAGACTGGTTCGGTCTGCCTCAGGGAGGAGAAAGAGAGGGGGGAAGGCAAGTCCCAGTTTTTCTCAGACTAGCAAAGGTCATGAACCTATTGACACCTCTAGTAACAACATGTATGAAAAATGATTCTCCGTCTTCCACAATATATTATAAACTTTGGAAAACGTAAGATGAGAACTCAGAACATAAATTTCTTCAAAGTACTCTATTAAGCATGGCAAACAGCATAGTCTCTCTCATTCTGGAATTAAAATTAATGAGTAATGTTAATTTTAATTATATTGTTAATTATTATTACCTGATATTTATATTATATGGGTTTATACACTTTTTAATGTAGTATTATTGCTAATCTACTATTTTGTAACGACACACTACAATAAAAAGGTAGATATTGAAAGAAATGTTAATTAATTTGTTTATTGTATCTTTAATTTTGTAAACCATGAACAACTTTTAAAAATTTGCAGTATTTTAAATTTTGAATTAAATCTTTTGGATCCTCGACAGCGGGAGATCTTTAAAGGGGGTTCACGTTCAAGGAAGTTTTGAAAACTGCTGTAAATGTAGGATATCAGGAATAAAAGAACCTTACTCGTAACTTCATGGAGAAAAAATTACATTAAGGAATGGTTCACTCAAAAGAGCATTTCACCTCAAGATTCTGTATTTAAACGGGAAATACTCTTTAGCCTATCTCAACACGACATCGAGAGATAGCCAAAGACTCAAAGTCAAGCATTCAATTGAACCTGGTCCTCCCACGGAGTCGGAAGACGTTTTTGTAGGAATAACAAACTTGCAGAGGACAATGTCAGGTTGAATACTAGATACTTTTATTTTAGAGACGTGCATTTATGGGATTTGAATCTATTCCCGCCATTTGTTTATAATTGTGACAGCATATTATATTTTGTTATATTTGTCGTAACATAAGCAGAAATAAATTATGTACATCTCAAATTAGTGAATAAAATTATATGCATATTAAACACACTTTTTGCAACATGTACCCATCTCTGTGCGCTTCCACGTGTGCAGGAAGTTTGTTAAAGCACTCTGCATTTAACTTTTTTTTAAAACACTATTAAATTTATTATTGTTCTGAGAGAATTTATTTTATAGCGATATTTGTAGCTTGTAAAAGTGAAAATTATAGATGCAGGTCTAACATTGTAGTCTGTAGGGATAAATGAAATGAATTAATGATGACGCAAATGTTCTTGGTACCTTAAAGTTATCTGGCATTCACCTTCTCAGGGTAAGAAACATTTTCAAAAAGTTTGTGATGAAGAAGCCTTCAATTTTGCAACCCTAACTCAGGTCTCTAAAAGAGGCCACTATATCAAAGGGGTTTATTATAATAGTACGTAATGAAAGTAGAAAAGTGAATGAAAAATGTGTAATTTTGTCTACCACTAGGAATACAATAATTTATTAATGATAAAGATAGCATGTTTTTATGATTTTTCACGCATATATTGAACATCTTGAGTTGCACTTTAGCAGTAAAGTAATAAGTCAACTGATAAGGCGCCCAATTGCATTTGTCGTAATGCAAGAAATTTCTTTAGAATTCTTGCTTCCTATGTCTGTGCATGTAGCTTCAAAATAGTCAATAAAGTATACCAAAATACTTTCCAATCGGGGAGCCCTAAGCGGATAAAGTCAACCGACTTCAGGAGGAAGATAGAAAGGTGCGAATCTATTGAGAGGAAGAAGTTTGCCCAGAAGCAGTTGCCTCTAAGCCTCCCTGAATAGAGAATTGCTGTAGTCTCTGATCGAAACGGAAACCGAACAAGATCGCCTTAGAAGTCAAAAGAAAGACAGGAAGGGGGAACAAGGCAATCCGTTTTAGTGAAGCAAAACTTGCGTGTTTTATTCGTCTGTATTGAAATTTATAAATCATGTAGCGATCAACGCCGGGAATAGTTGAGTACTCTTAATGGAAGAACAGATCCTGTTAGGAAGAAATATATCTTACTTTGTCATTGTCAGATTCGGATTACAGTTACGTTCGGCCATTTTAATTAATGGGCAGAGTCTTAATCAATAACAAAAACAGTAACAACAATAATGGATTCCTTTAGAACAACGAACTTCCCTTCAGGACCTGTAATACCATATTGTAAGCAGACGTTACTTATGGAACACATCACGTATTAATAATATAACAGAGATTTTATACAATTACTTAAGAACAAAAAATTCAAACTCCATAAAAAAAATCGTTGTAAGCTAGAACACATATTACTTGACATTTTGAAAAGCTGCATTTTTTTCTTCGCAGCCAAGCAAATAATATTTGATCTGGTGATAGCGTTTGCGATTGCTAACCCGGGATTTCTGGGTTCGAATCGCAGTCAGGTCAACTTTTCTGGGTAAGGTTTTTTTTTTTTCCGGAGTTTTTCCTTACTATGACAAGGTGAATATCAGATAGCTTTAAGGCACCAAAGACTCCGAGTCATTTGCACTATCATTAATTCATTTATTTTTTCATTCATATAGGCTACGTTCAAATATCGATAGGTTTTAGGACCCCCCCCCCAATGTACCAAAACCATATCACCTTCACCATCCTTTCCACTGGGACTAGCGGAGCCCTATTGGTATCCCTGTCTCAGAAGTCCGTTACACTGTCCATTGCCCCACAAGTTCATGAGACGATGGGCTGATATTGAACAAATAAAAACGTTTATTTTATTTTTAAAGCGTAATAATGCACATTGATTTCATGGTTATCATATTCAACGAAATTGATATCAGCACTCATTACAGAAATTGCTCAAAATATATTTCATCGGTTTTAATACAGGCATGCTAACTCCGCCCCATCAAACTGTTCGTCCCATTCGAAGATTTTCAGATTGTTATAACGGGTCATAGAAAATGAATTGATCCTTGCTACAATGCCTTCTTCCAATATGATGTCACTGATATAACCGCTTAGAAAAAATTCAATAGAGAGAACTCGGGTGAACAGGAATGTCAATTCGTGGACAGCATCTTTCGGTCAACCTCACCGGAAAATGACCATCGAGGAAATTTGGACATTGTAAAAAGAAGTGTGGGAGTGAATCGCGATACAGGCGAACATACGATAAAGCACATGAAAGAAAAACAGCTCTTTATTTATGATCGCTTAATCACTGGCTGTGGCTCGCCAACACTTAGTAGAGAGCAACTTGATTGCGCACACCAATCTCGACATTGTTTCCTATTATGAAAGCTGTTCATATTGCTTTCTTAATACCCATAACTCTTAAGAGCATAGATACTGAATACATGGGTCCCAGAATCGCCCATCATTTTTGCAAGTTATACCCTCATGTACTTGCACGCATTCCATATTGGTTGCATCTTGCATAGGTTTCAGGGACGGACAAAATTAGAGTTATGCAAGTTTCTTTCCTTTCATTTACTCTAATGTTGTCATTGCCAAAAGAGATACAACATTAATATTAAATCGATGCACAATTATTAATACGTGTTCATTTCTATCTCTACTTATATTAAGTATAATTTCTTTTATCGGTTAGTTCTGAAATGCTGAATTTAGCACTAGTTCACGTGAGTAAATTATTTGCACATTGACACACTCTGTGAAACAAAGGGGGCACTTTTCAAAGGAAATATATGTAGCACGTTCTCAGTATTGCTGTCTTTACCCAATATTTACGGCGTAATTTGGGCTATCTATTCCGGAAAATTATACGGCGATTATGGGACACCGTGCATGTACGAGGGTAGGTGCACAAGTCTCCAGCCTCGCTGATAAGGATTATCGCCTTCCAAAACCCTTATCTGGTGTCGCACTTTATGTTAAGTAAATAATTGCAGATGTAACTTCCGCTCTTCTGTGTTCAGTTATTCAGATATAGTTGCATAAAGAAGGCTAAGTGTAGAAGATTGTGACATGTTCAAAATGAAGTATCCAACTGTTATTAAGTTCTTCACAAAAAAAGGACTTGCTCCAAATGAAATTAAACAGCGATTGGATCGTGCACATGGGGCATCCTCCTATTATTCTCCCGTAAAAGAACGAACCAAACTTTTTCGAATGGATCGAGAAAGCCTTGAAACGAAGAGCGTGCAGGTCGGCCCTTGAAGGTGTTCACTCCTGAAAACATCGCTCTCTTGTGAAAGGAGAAATTATGGAAGACCTGCTGCTCAAGGTTACAGAAATAGCAGCAAGGTTGGGCCTTTCTAAAACAACAGTCCTTCAAATTATTCATGAACATTTAAACATGAATAAAGTTAGTGCAAAATGGGTGCCCAGATTTCTCTCCTCAGTCCAAAAGCAGCAACCTGTCGTATGTTATCAGGCATTTTTGGAGCTCTGCCGTGGCAACGAGAGAGAAGTTCTGCAAACCATTGTTAAAGGAGAGGAAACTATGGTCCTCTATTATGAACTCTTATCCAAAAGATCCGCGAGTGACTTACGGGTAGTTAGATGAGTATCTAAATATTCATTCGTCGCAGATGTCAGCAATTCTGCACAATTATCTCCGAGTAAGGAAGCTCTGGAACCCCTTAGAACAAGAGGCAGCAAGAATGGAATGGTGTCAGGAAATGATTCCTCGTTTCGACAATAGCAGATCCCGACATATCCGCAACATCTTCACAAATGAGGCTGGATTTACCGGAATCAAAGAAGCAATCGTCGACCTGGGTCTTTTCAAATGAGGCCTCAATTGAAGGTTCAGCTATGTCGAAGCGTAGGCCGGAAGATGGTTGCCAGTTTCTTCTCAGTAAGTGGCCATACTGCAATCATCCCACTCTAGGGAGAAAATATATCTGACTTTGTTGACTGCTTATCCAATAAGACATGACTTTGCGCACGCCACTTTGAAAACAACGGGGGTAATATTGGTAAATAATTCACCACACAAGTCAGATATGGAAAAACTGGAGGATCATTAGTTTGATAGTTGAAAAAGAAGCTGTTACGTCCTACGAAGGAAAGGTTGATGCCATCTCTAAAGAAGCATGGCGTGGCTGCTTCCATGAATGATTCCTGAGGATGAGAGACTATTCGAAAAGAAATATGCAGAGTTTGTGAGTTATGGTCTTCTACTTAGCAGAATCCCGAAAATTAAATAACTATCCGCGAATCTCCCTACATTAATTTATGGCGTTTCTGGGTAACCAGCTATAGACAATCTTTTCCTGCAGTTTCTGTTACATAACTATAGAAAAGTGCGTTGGTGCTCCACAAGCATAAACCGCGTCCTGGTACTGTTGAGGTATTTGTATGTATGTATGTGTGTGTGTATGTATGTATGTATGTATGTATGCATGCATGTATGTGTGCGTATGTATGTATGTATGTATGTATGTATGTATGTATGTATGTATGTATGTATGTATGTATGTATGTATGTATGTATGTATGTATGTATGTATGTATGTATGTATGTATGTATATTGATCTTTAGTGGCCGTAAAATATACAACCAAGATACAGGATTGGTGGACAAAATGATAAATAATTCTGAATAAATATTTGCATTACAGCGTCTATGCTCCTATTAGTCATGATCCTACGCTTTCTTATCAAGCATTAAAATGTGTATTTAGGTAAAAATCCGCAGCATAACCATAAAATCTTGCAATAACGAATAAGACAGTTGATGATAGCAAACACTTTTGTTACTGATGTAAGTGATCTATACTAACCAATAGCAGCTTTCTACTCAACGGATTCGAAAAAATTGCAAGACTCTTTACTTAGCGGGATTGATTATTGTTGAAGTTATGAAAAATTGATTGCAAACCGCCATATGAGCTTTGGGGTAAGAATGTATATTTAACAACATAAAGGTCAGTCAATAGGCACAAGGAACAACTATGTAACAAATTCCCCAAAGTGCATATTAAGAGTTTAATTTAGTCCCATGTCATTCTTACATTATTTGATTTCGTTTTTGTGCTGTTACGAAGCTTATGGGCTTTATATAAGAACATACGTTGCATGAATGTACTAGAAAATGCGTTATTATTATTTAGGCATTATCAAAATCTATGTTTTGAATGTTTTAACATATGTAGCTGGTGACTAAGTTCTGTGATATAGAGGAACGCTTACATATTAGCAATATGCATATATTTTCCATTGGAATGCTTTTCATTGATATACATATAATTAAATAAATACGCTTACTCATTACCTTATTATATTTGCATTATCATAATTTCCCCATTAGTTGTGTAACAATTGGAACCTGAGCACCAGTCTCTTACATATCTTCCGGATGTTAATGAAAACTGTGTTAAATAAACTAAAGCAAGAAACAGGATGCGAAGTAAACGTCCTTATGTACACTGGCTATCGTATTACTCAATTACCAATCACCAGAATGTACAACAGCATTATTGTAGTATCGCTTGGGGTATGATTAATGTAATTAAAATTTTCTCCTAGGCGGAGAAAATTTTCTCAAGCTTTAAAAATGAAATTCAAATGTGTCTGATTATTTTTATTAATGCAGAAGTATGTTTCAGAAAACTCAATTCAAAATACAATTACATATGTTTTGGTAATGTATGTGACGCTTAAAAACATCGAAATTCCGACTTATTATCTCCGAAATTAATCAGCAGATCGGAACAGCATCAAAGAATGAAGGGTCGTTTACTCCTTTCAGCTGAGTGCTAACAATGCTGTAAATAAATAGGAAAAAATACAATGCATGATACGGAAGTGAAGGCGCTGATGACCTGATATGTTAAAGAGCGTCCGTAAATAAAATCAAAATTCGGAACTGAAATAACTTATACCATTTGCGTTTTCATAAATGTGGGAATATTTATTGAAGAATGTAAAATAAAGCTTTGAATTATTACTATTATAGAACTAAAAGTAATATTAAATATATTCGCTCAAAATATGAACGTTTTTACGAAATATTATGAAATATGAAAATGCGCTTATTAGATTCTACACATGTTAAATGATAAGGCGAATCTTCAGCTGACAATGACATTGTTATTAATGTAGAAAAGGCAGAATGAACGCCTATGATAATTCAATATTTAAATTGCTATTTTATGTGGTAATGTGTTTCAAATGACACTTTTGTAATGAAAGGATTTATGAATTTCATTAATTTTAAATTAACACTTTATATTATACATGTTTTTTTTTTCTTTTACAGCATTATTTATTTACACGTGGCAGTGAACGTTGTCTACTTGATTTCAAGTTGCTTTAAATGAACACCAATCAATATACCCTTTCTGTCATGGCATATCATTTATCGTCTGAAACAGCATATGTAATGAAAAGTGTTGTATTTCTCCTGAGTTTTGTTTGACAAGAAATACCTTTATAAAAACAAGAACAAAAGAATAAATCTCATATAAATCAATGTTTATTCAAATATGTAGTGAGTACTTATTTAAATGATATGGCAACAAAAGTCTAAGTTCACAGAAGCCTTCGTTTTTATTCTTTTTCATGTGTCAATTAAACCGAGTTTCGCTAAACAAATAATGCAGTGCACTTCTTTTTTTTTTTTAACAACGCAGTAACTTTTCAATATTTTGTTGTTCATTATCATTTACCTGAAAGATTGGCTCTATAGGCAGAGAATTCTATTTCAACATCATACTTTATCAATGTCGTTGCATTTATTGACAGATTACTGCCAGAGAATGCACACCTTCCAATTTTAATAGTGGTTGTTGATCCTAAGTTTCTTTAAAGTATAGCATCTAGCAATTTTCTATCTGTTTATTTCCTGCATAACATTTGGCATCCCAGTTGCTTTTTGTTAGACATAAATAAACCATTTTCGAACCTCTGAATATACAAAGAATTAGCACTGTGACTCAGCTGTCTTTAGATAAAATGTTTCCGCCACTGACAGATTTTATATCCTCATTGACTTATTACATACTATGCTTCGTGAGGAAAAGCCTAAACATCGTGCCCTTGGAGTGCTGATTGACTTAATTATGTGCATGTTCTATTTCTCCATTGCATATGCTGTAAAACTCTTAAAGAATGAAGGAAAGATAAGTGACTAAACGTCAGGAGACCACATCATTGCAACCTCCAAGATCACGAACAAATAGGCATCACCGCATTTCTCGATTTACAGAGTAATTGTTATAACTTAAGGCAGGAACTTCTTCGCAGCTTACAGATGTTTAGATGCAACGATTGGATCTTTATCGATTTGAAGATTCTCCTCAGTTTCCCTATTTAGTGTTTATAAATACAGTTTTCATGCAAGTGGTTAGTTATCCCAGGAAGAGCTCTGTCGACATGCAAAAATATATCCTGCCCAAGCTGCCTCCCACTTGTCGGAACACTCAGTACTGGTTTTACTCGAGCTCAACCCCAGCAAAGTTATCAACCTGATTGTCCGAACCGCTGGCGTGTAAGGACTTTTTCATTGTTAAAGGAGCAAACAGAAAATGCCGCGCAACTTGTTTTAGTTAGGTACAAATGTAATGGACAAATTTAGAGGTAAAAAATGTCAACCAAAATTAAGTTTCGGCGCACTCTTGCAAGAGCTGAATTATTTTAATGTATTTTTATTTGGGGGGGGGTTATCATTTCTATGTTTAAGATCAGAATGTACCAGAGCATAAAAATAAAAGTGTTAGAAGCATAGATGCATTTTTCATTAATTTCCTTTTAAACGCTGTTTTTTTTTTAACAGGCAAAACTGTTTGACATAAAGTTATATATTACGCATTTATTGAAATTTCCAATAATATATTAAATAAAATGTAAATATAGAACGTCTTATAATCTGAATTACTAATATTTTTTTGGCATTTCTAATGTCTAAATATGTCTAATTCGTATTATTATCGATTAAAAAAAATATTGACAAATCTGGTAAACATGTAGCCACGTCACTATTATTTCCGCAGATCTAAGGTAAGGTGCAAGGATATTTGGAACAGGTGACAAAAACGGCGTTCACAGGAACTACAAGAATTCAATACGACACCCCTCCCCCTTTTCTTTCAAATGCTGATGCTAAACAGACAAGTCATTCATTGTTAAATGAATGGGATGTTGCACCAGTTCTTTAAAAATTACTAAAGGCTGATATAATGATCACTGCACACGCACAAATTCAACTGTGCATTAATGGTAACTAAAGTTTACATTTAATCGTATCTCTGGGTAGCATATACATTTAATCGTATCGCGAATTATTATATTTAATTTATATACTTATGAAAATTAATATTTACTTACAGAGATATTCCAAGGCCTTCCTCGGACATACATGTGTAGAGAAGTTGAAGGGGGCGGGGAAGCGAGCTGTAAACAACGAAGGATCCCGGCAACACGGTTGGACCGGGTGTAATCACAGAGTATGCCCTTAATGTTTTCTTTTTGCGCACAAAGCTATCGTCGTGCTGCCCATGCGCTAGGAACGAAAAATCATATGGGATATGCACCTCCCACTCCGGGCATCAGTTGCCATGGCACCCAACACAATCGATCGGTAAAGAACCGCCCACGTGAGAGTTGTTTTGTTAAACCTTTGCAAAGCTCTGTACTTCCCACGTATTTTTATGAAACATTGACAGGATATTATGTAGGGCAATACAAAGCTAAAAATTACCTTATTGCTTACTCCGCCCATTTTTTCCCCTTTTTGCTCTTGACAAACACCCGATGAGTATGATATTAAGCAGCTATTTGCAGAATCTAAGTTCATATAGGATCATGCACTACTATATGGCTTTTAAAACATATATTCATATAATGTTTATGTAATATATAACTAATATATTAAAACTAACATAAACTCTAAACCTAAATTACTATTTATGCATCTAATACATGCACTTTCAAAAAAATATTTAATTTCTATTTTAATAAGTAGCTTGCACCCTACTGGATGTCGAAACCATAGGCCACATTACAAAAAAAAATGTTGGAGATCTAAAAATTCTGCACAGGCAAATAGTTAACTCTTATTAATTGACTTAATTATTTCACTAAACTATAATATCAAGTAATTGTGTATATTTATATTAATGTATTCTATTTTTTAAAAATGATTTTTTTATAAATAAATCAATTAGCACATATGTGCACCCTCTATAAGCTTCTATACTTCAAAATACATAAAAACTGAGGAGATTATTAATTCACTGAAAAAAAAAATTGTTATTGAACTTGACTGTCATTACTAAATAACTGAACGCAAACTACAAAACATTTCTATTTCATGTCCTTATTTCTATGAGATGATTCCGATAATTTTCAATGCCAGCTAACGTGCTGATAGGAGTTCACACTTGGGCAATAGGAGTGTAGTTAATTTTCAAGTAAAACACCAGAATTTGGCAGAATGATGAGGGGTAGTTATGATAGGAGTAAGTGGTGGAATGAATGATGGCAGGGAAAACCAAAATAATGTGAGAAAATCTCTTCGTGTGCTGCTTCATTTGCCAAAATCCCACTTATGACCATTGGATTTGAAAGGATTGCTTCAGTCAAAGGCAAGAGATCTAATCATTCAGCATAGTTCTGCTTTTGTTCTTATGAAATATTATTGTAAATTTATTGCTTTAGGTAAGACCCATCAAAGGCAGAAGCATGTATATTTAACATCATTTTTATTTTTTGAGTCAATATGCTACTGGAATTTGACATTAGTAAGTGCCTTCATATTAATACATCAGTAAGAGCTTGGCTAGAAGACAACCAAATATTTGATATTATTGTATGATTTAGTTGAACTACACACTCTTAATGCTTCACTTACTTGTCATAATGTATAGAACCGATTTCAGAACATTTGGTTCTCATCATCAGCCAGGCTAAAATTGAACTGTTGGATAATTCATTAAGCTGTGGGAATGTGAATGTTTAGCCTGGATGATGATGAGAACCAAATGTTTTCAAAACCGATCCTATATATTATGACAGTAAGTGAAGCATTAAGAGTATGTAGTTCAACTAAATCATACAATAATATCAATTATATGATTGGCTTCACTGTGCAAGTTCCAATTTATTTCCAATGTTATGTATTTTAAATAAGTGACATATAATAATGTTACTATGTCAACTACTATTATCAAATAACATAAAATGTCAGCATCCCCTCCTCTTAATACACACTTCTAGAAAGGTGGATGGTAAGCATACCACAGAATGTGTGTTCTTCAACATTAAATGACAGTAAAGTAGTCAGCTAATTAATTGCCTTCACCCTTTAGGGAATTTGTAGGAAAATATATTCCCCTGGCAATCTTTTGGGTAGCAGGCTGAATAGACCAGAGTTGATCTGGATTGGACAACATAACAAGATCCCTCTACTGCTAAGGATAAAATTACAAACTGTTCAATTTATATATTTGAATAGTTCGGGATTTTCACAGTGAAATATAGTATCATATAACAAATAATTTTTGAAGAAGTCACTCAAATTTCACTAGTTTTATTCCACTTACTTGGACATGTTTCAAAGGCAAATTTCCTTCATTGTCAGCATGGTTCCACTGTCAGTTTTCCAGCTTGTATTACGATGTTGCTCTTTGGATTTTATAAACTTTTTGATGAGGTTGCTGTTGTTTGGAAGATCAAAATTAACTAAATTTTCTTTGTTTTTGTTCAAGAATATATTTTCCCACACCGATAATTCTATCGGTTTTTGAAGAGCTTTCAAGAACATGAAATTTGAGTGACTTCTTCAAAAATGCTAATGAATCCTACTCTCTGGCTCATCAGCAGTAGTCTATACTGGAATTCCAAGAGACTAGAGCCCAGCTATCTTAATTAAACATTCTCTTTACTAAGTTACTATCTAAACTAATTAGATACTAAATTATACAAATATTTAAACAAAATACATCAGCCTCTACTCTCAAGCCTTTTTCAAGTAGTATACAGCAAAAAGTTTAAATATCTCCTCCAAATATAATTCTTTCTAGAGTTTCTTGCCTATCTTATCCTAGTCCCACACACATAACTCTAGGCTGTTAGAGCATTAGTAGCCATCATAATTTTACACTACAATCCTATCTTCATTCTTTATTTATCTACATTACTAATCTTCTAAACTTCTTTCTCTTCTAAATTCATCCTTCTTCATCCTCTCTCCCTGACTGTCCATTACCACTGATTTTAAATTTTTCTCCTTTACAATCAAGATATTTTTCATTAGTATTTCCCCATCTAAATTATTCTATTTTTGTTGCCATACCTGTTCTCTCCATACCTTTGTTTGATTGCAATATACACAATGCAGTCCAAGTAGTACACAATGAAAGTTCAAGATTGACTCTCCACACATTGGGTATTTTTCTAAATTTTTGTCATCACTTAGGCCTTTTAGATTCATAAATCCAGTTCTAGCCCTGGCATATCCTTCCCAGCCTATTCTGTCATAAAGTTTTATGTACTTATCCCTTCCCAATGCAGTTTTTATTACTGATTGAGTCTCACATAACTTTTCAAACAACTAAAATTTCCTGTCTTGCCATATCTTCCAGCCTCAATCTCACTTCTTTCCAAAAGCCCCTATTTTGATATTTCTTATTAATCCACATATATCCTGTACCTGTCTGCTATAAAACTTCCTGCACTTTAAGAGATCAAGATCCTTCCCATATATACTTTTCCTTTATACAAAAATATTCTTTAATAATGTTATTCTCTTCCAATATAGTATAATATATAAACATTTTGCACATCTTTCAATAATCCTACATTAAGTGGAGCTTACCCAGTTTTAACTGTGTTTTATCATTTGGTGTTGCTGTAGGTAAACCTAAAACCAGTTTAAAAAATGCTGATTTTATCAGTATCTTTCCAGGCTTCATCTACATCCCAAATTTCTACTCCATATAACATTTATTATTTATTATGGCTGTATAAATTCTTTCAAGCCATTAACGTTTATTCCTTGCATTTTACTTAAACAGGCTCTTATAATATTCATTAACTACTTTCACTTTTGCTATAATCTCTCTGCTAAATAATCAAATTTTCCTACCACCTCTATTTCTCTTCCATTCATCTGCCATTTCTTATCCTTCCTCAATTTTAAACCTCTTCTAAAAGTCATAATTTTGGACTTCTTTTAATTTATTCTCCATCCTAATTTTTTACAAAAATGATGAATTACTTCAATTCCATATCATCCTCTAGATATAGATTCAACTACTGACATCTCAATAAAGTAAGGTATGCTCTCTGTCTTCAATGCTTTTCGACCCATTCATTAAAGATCAGCCCCATTTTTTTTTGGCAGAATATGAGGAGGATGCTCCACATACACCATCCAATCGCTGTTTAATTTCATTTGGAGTAAGTCCTTTTGTGGAGAACTTAACAGCAGCTCAATACTCCATTTTGAACATATCACAATCTTCTATACATAGCCTTCTTTATGCAACTATATCTGAACAACTGAACACACTGGAGTGAAAGTTACAGCTGTAATTATTTACTTAACAGATAAGGTGCGACACCAGATAAGGGTTTTGTGAAGGTGACAATCCTTATTGGCTAGGCCAGAAACTTATGGACTTACCCTTGTATATCCATTACTTATTCACTTAAATAATATTACTTCTGTTAAAAATCATGCTAGTCCTTCCGTCCCTGATTGCAGGCTTTAATGTATCTTTCTCTTTTCTAATCATTTTTAGTGTACTAAATAATTTCAGACATTTTTTTTACATTAAGATTAGCCTATATTTCCCAGTTTTTCAATATCCTCAATTCTTGTTTTTATCTCTTTCCAAAATCCTTTACCCATTCTTCTCCCCTCATGCCATATTGATCCCATGCAATTTCTTGTAGAATAATCTCTTTTGACTCAAACTATTTAAACACACTCTTTCTCTTCTCTTACTGGACATTACTCAGGACATGTTTTGTGGATCCTAGTCCACATCCTCAGCTGTTAAATGATCAATTGGATCATTCGTAGAAGTTGGGTTAATAGGTGGCTGGGTTGACTCTAGTGGTCTTGCTATATACTGGAATGTAGTAATTCTATACAATATAGATTTTTTGATAATCCTACATTTAGTGGAGTATCCACCTAGTTTTAACTGTACTATACTATTTAGTGATGCTGTAGGTAAATACAGTGATGAGTACTTGCAATATGTTTTACATGGAATAGAGATGAATATAAACAAAATCCTATTTTGGGGAAATATTTTGTCAATTCAGTCGATGATGTTGAACAAACTAAAATGACATTTAGAAATTAATTATTCTCATGTAGCTTCAAAATCAAGAGAATATTTTGAACATGTATTGAAATGACAGGAAAAATTGTCTAGTGCATAGTAAAATGCTTTCTGTTTCTGATAAAGTGTTGCATACTTCATATGTAGTTTCTGAATTAATAGCCCAAACAAAAAACCTCATAATAATGGTGAGAAACTAATATTATCAGGTGCAAAAAAAAGGGGAGGGAAGTGAAAAGTATTTTTAGTGATGCTGTGGAAGAAATATTCAAAATTCTGTTATCAGATAACACTGTTAATTGCAGAATAAAAGAAATGTCTCACTACATAGAAATGAATGTGAATAGTAAATTAGTGGGGAATACTGTATTTGCTCTACAATTGGACAAAGGTCATGTCAATTAATTACATTAGGTTCGAATATAATTTAGATATTATTGAACAATTTTTATTTTGCCAAGAACTCAAAACATACAAGGATATTTATGATTTTGTCAATAATTATTTATTTGAACATAATATTTCTGGGGAAAATTGCATTTCTTTACACAGAGCAGTATCATTAATGAAGAAAATTAAAGGTTTTATAAGTTTCGTGAGATTAGTGAACCTGACTATAATGATAACTCATTGCTTCTTCCATAGGAGGCATTGATTTTGAGAACTGTTGAAGAATCTGTGTTAAGTATGACTATTAAAATGATAAATTATGTAAAAACAAGACCAATTAGGTCTAGAGTGTTTGAAAAGTTTTGCAAGTCTATGGAGTCAAACACATCAATTTATTGTTGCACACTGAAACATGTTGGCTTTTTAAGGCTAAATGAATGATGAGCTTTGAGATGAGCTTATAATTTTTTTTTGAGGATGAAAAAGAGTATGCTAAATTTTTGGAAGATAATTTTTGATGTGCCAAACTAATATAACTTGCCAACATTTTTGAAAGACTGAATTCTTTAAATGCAAGCATGAACACAAAATAGAAACTATTATTTCAGCCAGAAACAAAATTCAAGGATGTTACAAAAATTTAAATTTTGGAAGTCTTCAGTTATAGCAGGTAAATTATCTGCCTTTCCTTTAGCTGGGGGTTTTGAAAATCTACTTGCTGAAAATGAGAAAAATGCCTGAAGAATTTGATAACAGAACACCTAAAATATTATAACTTTCAATAACAAAGTCCTTCCCTAGCTTGTCCATTTCAGAGTTAGAATGGGTTATTTCTCCTTTTGGTACTTCTGGTGAGATAAACATTCAAAATGCTATTAACCTGCCAGTGGGAAAAATTATTTGCTAGATTTATCATCTGATTCTGCTATGAAAACAAAACTTCTATAAAATCCAGAGCAGTTTTTTTTTATTTATGTGCAATGTTAGTATTCCACAAATTGCAGAGAGTCGTAAACATTCTGTTGCCATTTTCAAGTCATATTTGTGCAAAACAGCATTTTCTACCATCAAAATAGTGAAATCTAAACAAAGAAACAGACTACTGCATCTTGAAGATGATTTATATGTTGCCTGTCAACCATAAGGCCACTTATAGAGAACTCTCTACAACCCAACCCAACAAGCACCGATTTCACATTTATTTAAATAGGCTAGATTTCAAAAACAATAATAACAATAATTTATCAGACATCTAGCATAGATAGGTTGGAATTTTTGACACATACCTCTATTTTGTTATAATGCACTCAAGTTGCTGCTTACTGCCATTACTGAGGACATTAAGGTGCAGACTCGTGAGGAGGTCTGGGGTTCGATTCCCACTAGGATCTTCCTCCCTGACTAATGTTTCTTCCAGGCTTTCATAAATGGTCCTCAATCCTCATATATGGCAAATGCCGGGTTGGTCCCTTAAACTTAGGCCTGGAATGCTTCCTTTAAAAAAAAAATCCTCTCCCAGTTTATTATTTTGTCTCATGTAACATCAGTGTCCACTGCCTGTGATGCATTAAAATGGGTGTTAAAACACTATATATATATATATATATATATATATAAAGAAAAAAGAAAGAAAGAAAAAGATGGAGAGACAGGTTTCGATTGTGTGTTAACACTGACTTATCTACAAGTCCAAAACTACATAGAAGTTGCTAAAATATTATTAATAATAAAATTAAATGTGTTGCAATATAATGGGCATTTAGTAAAGTGTGTCATCAGTCAAAAAAGATTGAGAACCACCTTACAATTATGCCATTCTATAAAGAATATTGGTCTGAGCATGCATACTGATAAAAGGAAGAGCACTTCCCACTCCCAACCATACAAGAGTCTGCTACCTCTACTCCTAATGCTCTTACTCCATTTGAGAAATTCAAGGCTCATTCACAATGAATACATTAACACAAGAACTTACAAGAGCATGAGCAATAGTTAAGATATGACTGATCTGTTTCATCAAAATACAGTGATATAACTGGAAGAATCAATTTTTTTTTTTCTTTTCAGTTGCAAATGTAAACATAGTCAAAGAAATATTGTACTTACGAAACTGTTGACAATAGAGTGGCAATATAACCTAAAGATTCTCCTGAAACGCATCTTACTTTTGTGTAAGTGAACGGAGTTTAGTGTAAAAAATGAATCCCTTAGTTTAGGTTATAGTCAAAGAAGTTGTTGCATGCACAGTTGAGTTTTCAGCTGGGCCAAGTCAACAAAGCTATAAGCATTGAAACAGATTCCCTCCAGTTTAGCAAATTACAATAAGTTTCTTATTTAGAATTCTTCAATAGTTTTGTTTCTCATGTACTTTCTGATAGTACTCTTATTTTCATTAGTCACTGACATTACCTCATTTGATAAAGTTGAAATTTTGTACAGTTTCATATTAGTCAATATTTTTTCATGCATAGATGATAATGAAATTATTTGTTCAAATATAATAATTCCAATTTCATAAACATTTTCAAGTTGAGTCAGAAAGACCTGTTAGAACCCAAGTGTTGGAAATGTGTATAATGTAATTTGTGGCATTTTAAAAGAATAAAAAGGCAACTAAAATAGAAAGCACAATATTTTATTTATGATAAGAAAGACTATTGGCATGTCACTGAGCAGGTGAGAGTTCTCAGGGAAGGAAATGAAGCTGTTGCAAGCAGAAATCTCTCACATTCTACCTCAACAGGAAATAGTGCACCAAGAAAGGAGGTTGAGATTGACAGCCTGACAAAATTGTATTTTATTGCCCAAAAGATACATTTCTTCTAAACAATAAAAACAGAAATTTGCACCATAGGCAACCTTCTTAGTATGACAAATTATTGTTAGAAAATCACTCAAATTTCACTATTTTTGTTCCACTTACTTGGACAAGTTTCAAAGGCGATTGCCTCCATCTTCAGCTTGGTCCCACTGGCCACTTCCCAGTGTGGTATTAAGATGTCGCTCTGTGACTTTAACAAACTTATTGATGAGGTAGCTGTTGTTTGGGAGACCCAAGTTAACCACAAATTCTTTGTTTTTGTTTATAAATATATTTTCCCATACTGTTAATTCTATGGGATTTTGAAGAGCTTTTAATATGCTGATTTTTCTGTGTGTTTATATTTAACATTTCTCATGTGTTCTTTAAAACGTGCGGTAATATTTCTTTTTGTTTTGACTATGTATTTCATGTCAGTCATTTCATAAATGCCTGATTGCTTTCCTGGTGGAATTTTGTCTTTTGTGCTGGTGTTTAAGCGTTTTTTTAAATTGAATTTATTTATTGGGGCCAAAATGATGTTTGCCCCTCTAAAGCTTCTTAGTGCTTGAAAAGATGGAATGATTGATTGTGGGAGAGAATCATCATAGAATTCCAAAAATTGGGTTTAATTGGAAAACAGGTTAATTGAAGAGAAAACTGCTAATTGAACGTCCAGACATAATTTTGTGGAAGACAAAATATTTGAATGGTAGTTTATGGGATATCATCAGAGTGTTTTCTGGATTATGTGTCAAGTTTTTGACCACTTCAACTGCAAGGCATTCCTCAGGGTACTCATAGATGGTCAAAAGCTTGGCAGACAATCCAGAAAACACTTTTGTTGATATCCTGTTAAATCATCATTCATTTCCAGCATGAAAGAATTTTAAAATGAAAATGTTTACACAAAATCAGACGATTCTGTGAATATGGAACATTAATGATAAAATCTATATTCAGTGATTGCATACAGTGGCAAAGTGCTAGCAGACAGAAAATGAAATTGGAACTACCACAAACACTGGAGCAGAACAAAGACTAATAATTGCCCATGGAGAAGTAAAACATGTTTTTGTATAGGATGCATTACTGAATTTTACATTAGAGCAAATATTAGGCAACTACCATACCTCCATGAACCTTGAAAATGTTTAAATATGGTCATTAATTTAGCTTGTTTCAGTTTTGCTGGCTCAAGTCTGTTTGTACTGTGACATACCTTTGCAGCCAAAGGAACAAGTTGCCAAGTATAGCTAAAATTATACCATTTGAAGTTTCGAAGAGTATGGCTAATTTATGAAGGCAGTCCAGAGTGTAACTCATAAGAAAAGAGTTTTTACTAGATGAAATTATTCACACCCTTGGCCATATTCTTTCTCACTATTTAAATCTCACTTTTACTGAGCTGATTAAAGGGAGACATTAAATGCCACGTTGCACAGTAATCAATTGACAGTTTTTTAAAAGAGGAGGAGGAATTATGCAGGATGCTATTTCAGGGACATGTGGAAAAATTGCTGTGAACATGTTCAAATAAAAGAATGCAACAATAACTAACTATGACAATAATACAGATGATGAAATGGATAAGGTGGTTATCATCAAAATAAATGTGACTGGCAATGTTGGCACATGGAACATAGACAGTGGAGGGGGAAATGGCCTAGTAGGTGAATTTGGTGAGTCCAGACTACAATCTTCTCTTCAGTGTATTAAAGCTATAATACTTTTTTTTTTTCCTTTGCCTTAAATTCTAATTATATTGTGCTTTAAAAATAAACAGTAATATAAAATTGGGGGAGGGGGTGGGGAAAAAACATTGTTGGAATAAGAATATGTAGTGCAGGTTTGTTCAGGTGAATACATTTTCCCCCCTATCCTTCACGTATATAAAAGAAACATCAATAGCATGTGACAATTAAAGTTGCCATCATATGTTGTATCTCATTGTTAAGTTGAAATGCCGCCTGTTGATCCACTAGTATGTTTGGGAATATGTGCCAAATATTTAATTATAAAACAGTAACAAAATACAAAGAAAAAGAGTTCGGATGAAAGGAATTAGCTACCATTTTGTAGGAGTTACAGTGAAAAAATGTTTTGTTCAGAAATTATATTGGGATATTATTACTCCTAGATAATATTAATTCTCTCATTTCTAAAACAGATTATGTTTTCAGAAATTCTTCAGTTTTTAATAGATTTCATATCAATATGAAGTTTACTAAAATTAGACTTGAAATAACTGTGGTAATTGACACTGGAAATTCCTATGCAAATCATATAACTATATTATTGTATGACACTCAAACTCACACTGCTGTTGCTTCACTTATATCTTGAATATGTTTCACATACTGTTGTCTGCATACTCAGCTAATTGTTGATGTTGAATAATTCACAGTATTTCTTTGGGAAGGCAAATTCTGCACTGGTAGAGATGTCATGAAATTAAAGTTTGTTTTCATCCCTGTAAGTGTCAAAAGTTTATTAATTTGTCTTTGTATTATATATTTTTCTCTCACATTGCTAAATCTGTCGGTCCCTGTTTTTTTCACTTTGTCATGGTTTTCTGCCCAGAAATGAGGTGCCACTTCTGATTTCCACCACATATTTATATTTAATGTTCCTGAGATGTTCTTTTAAATGTGTGCCAAGCTTTCTCTTTGTTTTTCCGATATAGATTTTTGCATTTTGCACAATTTATTTGGTAAATACCTGCTTTTTCTCTGGTGGAATTCATTATTTTGCTATTTGGGATATTTTTAATATTAAATCTGTTTTTTATGCTAATCTGGTATTAAAATCTTTTACAACATTTTGAAATTTCATTTTCACAGTGAAATATAGTATAATATGACAAATTATTATTACGGAATCACTCAAATTTCACTAAATTTGAGTGATTTCATAATAATAATTTGTCGTACGGTTCTTTCTATTTGCTTGTATTCTTTCTTGTTAATGTGTAGGTTGACAAGTCTGTGCATTAAGCTAATGATTACTGCATGTTTATGCTCTTGGGTTAAAATCAGCTTTGATTTGATGCATGTGTGTTTTTTCTGTAGATTCCCAGGTTACCTTGATGATTCATTATTTTAATGTCCAAGAACGGTAGCATGTTATATACTTCTGTTTCGTACATGAAATATATGATTTTTAAAAGTTTTATGGCATCGTTAATGTTTTTTTTGTTAACTATACAAATATACCATCAATATATCTATAATAAATGTATACTGGATTAACAAAGAGAAACATAGGTCCACAGTTAAAAGGGAACATTAAATACAAATAAATGCAGAAATCAGCAGTGGTATCCCATTTCTGAACAGAGAGCTGTGACATAGTGAAAAAAGCAAAAATCAGCTATATATAGAGAGAGGGGGAGGGGGAAGGGGGAGGGGAGGAAAGGGGAGGGAGAGAGACAGACAGACAGACAGACAGACAGACAGACAGACAAATGAACTTCAACACTTCCTGGGATGAAAATAAGTGAGGTGTAATGAAAAGTTTATTACACCTCAACCAGAGATAGGCCTTTCCAAAGAAATACTGAATCATTCAACAGTTCACAATTAGCCGAGGATGCAGATAATGTTCTAGTTATAAACAAATGAAGTCACAAGTGTTATTCTATTCAGTCATATAATAATTTAATTATATAATTGTTGAAGATGCTTATTAATTCACCTCTGAAAACAGTGAAAAGCATAGAAGGTTATGTAAGGTCATTAGCAAATAGCATTTGCTACATAAGTAAACTTCAAAGAAACTGGTTATCATGAACAAGCTATTTTGCATAAAGAAAAAAAAATGAGTAACTTTAAACTTATCTTCATAACATACCAACTGGACTGCTGTACCAATGATAACAATGGTGCAGATTACTGAGTGATTCATGGGGTGGTTAGCATTAACATAAAATTCATAGATTAATGACTGGAAGACCACTAGCTGCATGCTGACTTTTTAATTAAAATGCACATATGCTATTCCACGTGTAAAATAAAACAAAATATCTAGGTAGACTTTAAGGAACATTCCTTAATTGTTCTATATAGCCTCTTAACATAAAGTATATTTACGATGAGGCATTTGGCAAACTGATTTCTTAGAGTCAACTCTAAATCCTTTTAACTCAATCTTTTCTGATCATTTGTTCTATGCACGAGAATATTGAGGGTTGAAAGCCAGAATGGACCATGTACCAATTTTTAAAAACTGAGAACAAGTTAATTAAATGATATCATTGTAAGATATCAATTAATATGAATAGCTTCACTGTGCAAGTTCAAATTTACATTTTGATTAAGATGATTAAAGTTTACTGAACAACATATATTATTGAATTGAAAATTCAGACTCTACTGCAATTAAAATTAAAGTTTTGTAGCATTTTTTCTGATATGGGATTTAGCCCCTTCTAGCTCTAAAAGTATATAAAATGTATGGACTATATTTGATTGGCTATCTTTGTTCCATGAAGTATTTTATTCATCTGTATGGTGTTCTTGTACTATCAAATTTTTGTAAGACCTATGATTAATAAGGGAATGAATGATAACATGATATTTTGATCTTGGTTATCTTGACAGGAGCAGTATTTGGTCGTAATATAGGACAAAGGAACTGATGGTGTTACTTTCAGTGATGTCTACCTCTACATAATGGAGAAATTTAAATTTTCCATGTTTCCAGTTTATTCAAACAATAGCAAAATTTACATATTTGTAGTTCCTCTTATTCATATTAGAATCTCTTAAGCCAAGTATTTTCTCACCATCTGTGGTTTTTACATGTATAACATAATACTTTTGCAAGATACTTCACGTTAGGGAAATTAGATTGTGCCATTTTTGTAATATAGAAGTGTTTGTTCTTTTTGTACTCCTTTTTCAAGTTATAATAATCATCAATCTAAACCAATGTTTTTGCCTTTCATTTTGCAAGCTTTTGGTACTGTAGTATTTATTTGGTACAGTACAAATGACGCCTCCAGATATTTATGGTATTTTGTTTCAAACTTATAGTTTTTAAATAAACTAATAAAGCCCCGTGAGTTGCAGTTTTAATTCTGAATCCACTAATGTCATAATAAGCTAAAAAAGAATAAATTATTTTCATAAATATTTACACTTTTTAAATAATGAAGAATGCACAATCCTATTTTATTATATGGGCCCTTCTAGACTATTTTCTTCCAAAATACATCCTGTTTACAGTTACGGACTCCTAAATTATAAAATCTTTCTCTTGTAAAAATATACAATGCTTGTTAATAATAGAAGTGGGAGGGCTTGTTGCATATCAAATGTACGAATATTACCTTCTTTTGACAACTGCATATCATTTTTCAACTTTGTCTGACCTTTCATGTAGTTCCTGCCACACATTTATTTCCTTTTCACTTCAATATTTTCATTGCATTCACTTATTTTAATTTTGTCACACACAGAGCAAGTATTAGCTTTAGGTCGAAACAAAATACTGATTCAAGTATTGAAAATATTTTGGTATAACTATATTCCTTCACAGTAACACAACTCATTTCCATGCAAAGAGTGTCATATATCTTCCATGCCAAAAAATCTTTTGAATGTAATGGTCAATTTGATATGCTGCAAAACAAATTAAATTTTACTTCTGTTATCTTGTTCCCAGGAAGGAGTTTTCACATTTATAATAAGCAAAAGAAGAGCCATTGGCTCTTGCTTGCAGAGCTCTTAAGACAAACACCATTTGACATGCCTTATACTATATTCAGGAACACTTTCTTACAATACCTGAATAGAAGTTTCTTCCTATAACCAGAAAGATACTAGTATATATTAATATGTACAATTTTGTAGCATTGAAAACTATATTCTATTGATTATTACATTGCATGTCAGAGTGTATTTTGAACTTCTTAAATCCCAAAATGTAATCTTATCTCAACTTAATATAAACAGTTATAGAGTGTTGATATGGTTTTCTTAATCCTTCTTATTTTTCCTGAAACAGATCAAAGCAGCAATATATTTTTCTGTCCATTAAAACTGCTAAGTATCTGAAATGCATTTTAAATTTCTGATCAGCAAGTGTGTCTCAACAATTCTGAAAATGTTCTGGGCATTTAAAATCCACATCTATGTACATTTTCCCTTGTATAATTTTGGTCTTTAACACTAGTGTATATTTCTCTTTCTTTTCCTCACAGGCTTCACCTAACTTTTTTTTCTTGGATGTTTAACAGTCCCATTTCACATCAGCCATTTTTTCTAACAGTTACATGACAGAATGTGATAGCATCATTCACTGCTAGGCTTTGTACCTTGGCAAAACTGTTAAGTTACTGCATCTTTTGAAAATACTTCATAAACTTCAAGTGCTGTAGATGGACCATTTTAATATATGACAAATAACTTTAAATTGCAGATGACAATGCAGCTTGAGATGGCCCACTATTGTTCTCCATCTTTTTTATGCTCTCTGACTGTCCATATGACTAAAACAATGTAATCTAATTCAAGATTGAGGAGAACATGAAAAAGCAGGAAAAATATTCTGAAGGATAGCATATAATGCCTGAAAATATTTGAACTTTTTAATATAATGGAATGGTCATGCATTCCTTTAGTTCTTAGCTGCATTATACAAAAGCACAAATCAACAAATGACATCAGTTGCCTTTAGTTAATTGCACAAAGTCAATAGAAGTCCTAATATCTGTAGTTCTCTGAATTTCTGCTGATTTACTGCCTACAAATATGCACATTCTGAGATAGCTATTTCATAAAACATTCTGCCTTCTCATTATCAATAACAGCAGTGTAGACTCATCTCTAGTACGTGCAGGCACATAACTCAGCCAAGTCAAAACTTGTTTTATAGATTATATATAATTATTAAGGAAGGATATAAACTAATGATGAGCATTTACAAACAAGTTTTATACAGAATTCAGAATATGCTATTTCTTGTTCAAAGCAGTGCAAGTTACAATACAAATGCATAACCACTTTTTTTTTTATTTATTTTTATTTTTTAGCATATAATATATTTCAACTTAAGTTTCAGAAGGGAAAATATGGTAATATAAACCAAAAATATTCCCTTGCAGTTACTTCTGCATTGACAAAATGTCAGGCACCATCCTTCACCAAATATATTAAGAAAGTTCTATTCGTTATATTCCTTAAAAACTGCACACAAGACAAATGACAACTTTAAAATATTCTAAAACAATGAAATAAAACATAGGATTTTCCAATAATAATAAAAGTTATGTCCTTAGAATAGGAATACACTGCACAAAGTGCAAAAACTTATCAAAAGCTTTTAATGTGAATGATAAATAATGATGCAGCTTTTAATCTGAACACATTTTCCTGCATATTGATGGCAATAGTATACTGCTTAAAATTTAACCCTCACATTATGGATAGGCTTCATTATAAGTTCACATTTGAGTTTCTTTACATTTGTATATACTTTCCTGAAGGACATTCAGCATCTTTTAATTTACTTAAAGTAAAATTAAATGTAATTAAATTCTATCAGTCATAAGATTTAATTTACTTTTTATATATATTAACAGTAATTATAAAAGCAGAAAAGGATAAAACACTAAGAAAAAAGTCACACTTGTAATCGCTATATTTTGAAGTATTCTTCTAATAGTAATAGAAGAACTCTATAGTATCAGAAGAACTCTTAGTAGTTCGAAATATAGTGATTATAAGTGTGACTTTCTCTTAGTGTTTTATCTTTTTCTGCTTTTATAATTACTGTTAATTTATTACATTGTTAATAGTGTTACTTTATTTTTCTTTTTCTTTTTTATATACATCATATTCTTGTTTGACTCCTTAGATTTAAAGCTAGAAATTAAAGCTATAAAATGAATGCAAAATTCAAATTCCTTAATACAACTTGATGTTTGGATTCAATTATGTCAGAAAAATTACTGCACTCTTCTAAACAGAATAGCAGCACTCAGTTTTTCTCTTCATGAACAATACTGACCATCATAGTATGCCTTGAATTCATTCTTGTCTGTTAATATTAGTTTTCCTCACCATTGGTAAAATGAGAGCACACTTTTATCTACCATTACCTTCCTTCCCTTATTCATTTTTATATAAACAGACATATATTTTTCCAACTGAAATTTATAAAAAGTTGCATTATCTTTCTGCACTTTTTTAAATCTAACTATTAATATATTATCAAACAGAAAATCCTCCTAAGTATTTAGTTATATAAATAATTTAACTACAATGAATGGAACATATAAAGGCACTGGTAAAAATATACAAAAAGTTGATGGATATGGTTTACTCATCTCCAAGAATTTAAACATTAAGTAATGTTACAATGAATTTTCAATAGGGTGCACATGTAGCCACATGACACACATTAGCTAGGAAACATTTTTTGTAGTACAGTAAAACCTTGTTAACTTGAAGCAGTTGGCCCAAAATGTGAACTTTGAATTACATAATTTTGAAATAATTGCAAATGTACAAAATGTATAAAATTGGGAAAAATGAATAACTGTGGTATGTTATACATTCATAGTGACCAAATCAAAGGAAAACTAGAAAACATAACAAATTCATAGTTTACATGACATCACAATAATAATATGTAACTTTATTTATTAATACAAGGAGGTTTCAATTAATATCTGCTTTACAGTTTTCCTGAATACACTTGTTACAAAGTTCTGTAGTATGTCCACAGCTTTAGCAATTTCAAGATCTGCATCACTA
Source organism: Metallyticus violacea (assembly GCA_030762175.1). Taxonomy (NCBI): domain Eukaryota; kingdom Metazoa; phylum Arthropoda; class Insecta; order Mantodea; family Metallyticidae; genus Metallyticus; species Metallyticus violacea. Next base: position 95,202,235 of record CM060843.1, read on the forward strand.
GCCCTGACTATGGCTTCCAACACTAACAGTACCATCAACACTTCCTTGCACGGTGGGAGAGAAACAGATTTCTCTTCCCTTTCATCATCCCCTTCTTCTTATTCAGCAGCCACATGCTCATGCTGTGAATCTCCAAGGATTATCTATAGTCAAGATTAAGGTAGCTTCTGTTGTCAGTATTGCTTTATCAACTACAACAAAGTCTTTGAAACTCCCTTAGACTTCAGTGACCTCTTGCAGTTCCATCCAGTGAGCTTCACTTTTCTTAATACCTTCATCAGCTGGGTTCTGATTTTCAATGCCAAAGTTGCAATTGGCAGAACAGTTCTTTATGACCATTACTTCATCCCAAGCAATCACTATCCCTCTCATTACATCCATCATGTTTTGTTTCTTGATTTCAAATGCTGCAACATTTATGGGAAAATTTTCACAGGAGAATGTATATTTTGTGATATGCATGATTAGGCTTGCTACAATTCTTTATCAAGAGATTGTGCATGGCTTGTATTTGGCAGTAAGCAGAGGAGCCACACATGTTTTGGCATAACATTATGTTGGTTATGTGATCGCACATGATCAAAGAGCAGTGGAATACTCCTTTTTCTGGCGTACCATTTTCCTCTTCGGAGTCAGCAACCATTCCTGTAACGGTTTTCCAGTCATCAAGCATTTTTAGAAGACTTGCGCTCGGAAAACTTCACTCCTTCGAAACTATGAGGTTTTTAAAATTTGCTGACAAATGGCAATAATTTTGTGCTGCTGTCCACATTGCAGCTTAGCATTAATCAGTCATTCAGTCAGTCTTTGCAGACTTGACCTCCATGGCACTTTTCACCACTGATTGCTAATGTTCACTTGGTTGAAAGCAATAAAAAAGCATTGTCTCATTGGCACTGATAATATTTTACACTTCATATTCAGCAATAATTGATGCCACATTTTCTCTTAAATGGTTGATAGAATCTGAATTCACCATTGCTGCCTCTCTACAAACAGCTTACCATGTGACGTTATGTCCATATCTTGAAATGCTGTAGCAAACATTTTGAACAATGGAAATCTTCTATTCCTAGTTTCAATGCCAGCTTGTTGGTTTTTTCTTCATTTGCTCCCTATCAATCAAAATATTATTAGTACAGGTATGACAAAACCACTAAGCTCGCCTTCCACATATTTTGCACCCCAAATAGTTTTCTTCTGATCCCCTCTGCTCCTTGAATTGCCTGGGTTTCAATACTCTCACTCTGTTTCAGATAGGTAGACAAGCTAGATAAGGAATGCCATCAACCTTCACAGTTTCAATTTTTTTATTTTTCTTTTTTTGTCCACTTCCCCGATTATTTTCAGTTTTTCACTCTATGTCTTTGCAATGTACTTTTGTTTTTATTGTAAAATTGTGACAAAGCACAAGATGGATTACTCCCAAGATTTATATGTTGTAACTGCTTGTGGTAACCACAACTCCGCTTTAAGGCAGACATGCAACTTGAAATGGCAAAATATTTTCATTAATGCAGAAGTATAACCATATTTCCTTCTCTAGCTTCAGCTGCCGATCAAAGCCCTGTTTTTTTCTTTTTTTTAATGGAAAACTCAAAGAGGAAGAGCAATGATTCTTCAACCCTTCTCTCCTTCTTCATGAGTCACAATATAGAAAAAATAGAAAGATGCTGACTATGATGCAAACAGCCCATCCTTTAATTGATATCATTGTATGATTCAGTTGAACTACACACTCTTAAAGTTTCACTTACTTTTCATATATGTATGGAAGCGGTTTCCAGAACATTTAGTTCCCATCTTCAGCCAGGCTAAACTTTAAACTTCAACTTTGAGTTAAACTTCAGCCTGGCTGAAGATGGGAACTAAATGTTCTCGAAACCGGTTCCATACATATATGAAAAGTAAGTGCTTTAAGAGTGTGTAGTTCAACTGAATCATACAATGATATCAATTAATATGATTGGCTTCACTGTGCAAGTTCTAATTTACATTTAAGCCCATCCTTTGTTCTTGCTGATACATACATTTCCATGGATGCTGAAAAGTATTTGCAGATTAGGGTGAAGATGACACACAGCAATTATTTCAAAATAAAAAGATTGGGTTTTAGGTGTAGGGCCACACACATATTTGAAATACAGATTAACAGTATTTCAAAATAACCAAACTCAAAACAATGTAAAAACGTATGCTCAAATCTGGGGAACATTGAAAACTTTGAATTATATTGGTTTTTGGTTAACCGAGTTTGACCTAACAAAGTTTTACTGTATTGTGCTCTCAAGAAACTTAAAGTCACTCATTAAGCTTCCCAATCCTTAATTTTTTTTAATATTTCATTTCTTGTACAGCTATTATTATTATTATTAAGATTGTTGCTTTTTATGCAGTATCTCCATTACCAACAAAGCCCAGAAAACAAGTTTTTCTGATAAGTATTAATAAATTAACAAGTAAAAGCCCATGGTAACCTTAATATATGCTTCTTTCAACTTCTAGAGGCTGAGGAAACCCTGTCTTTAATATCAGTGTACAATGCTGAATTTTTGAACATCTGATGATTTTTTAAAGCATGGCCCTAAATTTATAACTAACATTTTTCTCCCTATGATAATGTGTTTTGTCAAATACATTCACTAAATTTTATTGTTTTGTTGCCATGGGGCAGTTGTCTCTGCCAAGAAAAGGTTCTAGTTTTTATGTTCAAATGACTAGAATAAAAAAATAAGTTTACTCTTTTCTTAATATTACAATATATGATTTAATAGTACATTTGATAATATCAATAACTTACTTTATGGTACTTGGGATTCTACTTATAAAGACTTGAAAGACAACCAGAATACTGGCCAAGATATCATGACTTTTTTTTAAATTTACTTTCCTATCTTTGGCTCTTAATTCAGCTAACTACTATTTAGAACAAGACCTAAAATGTAAATATGTATCTCTTATATCAGATAAAAATGCCAAGGTCATCCTTGAGTTAATTGAACATATGCACTACTCCATACTGTGAAGGTTAAATATATGACTAGGATTTATAATTTTGGTAACTTTTTGACTAGAGTGATACCAAAAGATCATAAAATTTATACCAATGTGATCATAAATGCAAAATTAGTGTTTCATAATGGAATGTAACAGAAAAAATGTAACAAAATGTTAGCCTGCATAAAAATTACTTCTCAAGCAAACAATGGAGACAACATATATTTATAACATATTTAAAACTGTGTGTGTGTGTTTGTGTTTGTTTGTGTGTAAATAATGTTCAAGTAACAGTAAAAATGTGCAGCTTTCACTGCTTTGGTGAAATTTGGTACATACTTATGTATATATAAAGCTCTTCAGAACACACAAAAAAAAAATCTGTAAAATGGAATGTTTCCACAAGGAGCTTTCTTGGCACGGATTGAATACTCCTCAGCAGTTACGTTCTTCTGCACCAGGTACAGTGCGTCCAACTGCATCTGGATCAGCAAGTGGATCAAGATCAGCAAACAGGTCAAACCATGCAGCACGTTTGTCCTGGTTTTAACAAGGGAAGAGATAGTTTTATCTTTTGAATGTATATAAATGTACCACAGCATAAACATGCTATCTGAAAAAAATAGTCCAATTTTATTTTATTTATATACAATACCTCCATATTCTCTTTGAGCAAGGAATAAGAGGTTATTTTCACATTACTCCTTGCAGTAAGAGACGAATGAAACCAGTACTTCAAATTTACATAAATGGGAAATTAACCATAAAGTGTACTATAAACTATTATGAACGTCATAGTTGATGTGATAAACATGACTGCAAGCTCAATTGCCTGAGTCAGCAGAACTTATAACTTTAGTATTACTAGAAATCGCAAGTCTATTAAGGTTAACTGGTTTCCATCTGTGTAACCAAACTATGATTATATGTCAGAATAGGGACACAGTACTCCAGATTCAGATTTGAACATATTTCGTAAAAGATGCGAGAAGTTAACAATATATTAGGAAAAATTTAGGAGTTTTGGTAATTTCTATACAGGAGATATAAATATTAATTTCTTATTGACTGTAATGTGAATTGCCTATTCTATGAAACATTGTATAATTATAACTTTCTTGTATTAGTGATAAACTCACTAGATCTTAAGTTTGGCTTGACAGCATTATCACTAATGCAAAAAAAAAACTATTTTCTTATAGTGTCATTAGCCTTTTGCATCTGCTTACTGTGGTATGATATTAACATTACCTATTGTTTTCAACCAATATTAACCATGAAGCAATTAAGGATGTGCAAAGAATTAGGTATGCATAACATTATAAAATTCAAGGATTAAATAAATAAATTTTATTAGATATATATTGTGAGAGATAATCTGTCTAAGTGTTTTATCCTTTTTCTGCTTCTTTAGCTATTGTTATTTTAGATACATTGTTCATGGTGTTACTTTAGTTTTCATTTTAATATATATATATATATATATTTTAAATTTTCATATATTTATTAAGGGCAATGACTAATGAATGTTCTCCAAAGAGGTAATAAATGATACCAAGTTCCAATGGTTATTCTTCAAATAAAAAAAATATATAAATAAACAGAAACAATGGTTAACTCTACATTTAGAATCCCTTGAATAATTCTCACAATTACAATTTTGCACAACAAAATTAAAGCTGTGTTTCCCTTAAGTTTTTTTTTTATGATATTAAAAACAATATAGAGAAACCAAACTTATTAAAATTAATGGTAATGATTAAATAATATAACATTTTAATTATAAAAGTAAAACTGCCTGGAAGATTATAAATTCAGGGTTAGATTCCACCAATTTAGCAGCAATTTATGTTATGAACAGACAGTTCTGTGCTGTTATTTGTTACATTATTTTTTGAACACATGTTCTATTATGTTTTATTACAGTATATTGTTTATTATAAGGTATTTGAATGAGCTGCAGGCTTTGCATACTATATACTAATCATTTATGCCTCGATTATTAATGTACTTTCTTATGCATGCTCCTAGCAGTAGTTAGCTTTTTGAAATGCTGCTTGCTCTTGCTTGTGACTATAACACAAAATGAATGTAAAGAAAATAGTATGAGTAATATGTGCCTACCAACAAAGATATGGGTTCATGAACAGAAGGTGTATAATTTGATTCGCACCAAGATCATTCTCCCTGACTGAGCTGTCTTCTAGGTTTTCCTCAGTCCTCATCAATGACAAATATTTCAGAGATACTTAGGCCTAGAGCTCTTTCTTTCCCTTCCAAAACAGTCCTTTCCCCATTTTTTAATCATTTCAGTCTCAAGCATCACCAGTATTCATAATCCTGTAATGTCACGGGTGAAAATGAAAATTAAAAAAATATATGCATCATATGACACTCCATTGTGCCTTGAATCTTGCTTTCAAGCTTGCCATAGGAAGAATTATTAGAAATAAAGGTAGGGAAGAATTATTAGAAATAAAAGTAGGCTGTATGCTTATTTTTCTTTCTCTCATAATCATAAATGTATCCATTTCTGTACAAGCAATCTGTAGAAATTTCATTCATTGTTAGTTATTCCTGTGCCTGCATATTTTACTCAGTTATTAAAGCAATAATTTATTAATTTCTTTGTCATATAAAACATGTATAATATTCAAGTAGGTGTTAATAACTAATATTTAGACCTCAATCCGAAACCAATGATGAAACCCCAAAATGCATACATTTTGTTTTCAAGTTTTGCTGTATGTTCTAAGGCAACTGCAGAACTGAGTATGCCTATCAGTTAACACAGGCCATGAAGAACCAACTAAATAGTTTTATTCATTTATCATATCTAAGATTATAGAACAATGTATTTTGTTTACTTTACATTTTGCAAAAAAACTATTAAATTCTTCCCAGTATGGCTTTATGGCTTTAAGACTGTCAACAACTAGTCCTGTAAAATCTATAGTAACTGAATAATTAACCATTTTACATTTGCTTCAGCTATACTGTTAGATTTAAATGAGGTTTTGACACAGATCATCAAGATTTACTGGCCACTAAATTTGAAAATTATGGAATAATACAGCACCATTTCTCTTGGATAAATATTTTTCTGCATAATAAAAAGCAATATGTTAATATGAATAATTGCTCCTCTATCATATTAAATTTGTTAAAAGGGTTTTTAAAAAGCCCTTTCCTCTTTATGATGAGTGTAACGGATTTCCCTAGCAATATGCCTTGTACACTGATGATACAAGGCCAATCACTTGTAATAGGAAAGTAGAAATTCTATAAGTTAACAATTAACAGAACTTAAACCAAGCTAAATCAAGGTTAAAATTAAATAGGCTGTATTTAAATTATTATAAAACAGAAAACTTCTATTTTTATAGTAGTACTAACATAGAGGTTCATACATAATCAGTTAAATTATTGAGTATTCACTTGGATGATGCTACAATGGAAAATCCACACTGAACAACTGGTTGAAAATATTCTGAATAATATTACTTCATCAGTGTAAAATTTCTATTAATTATAAACAATTACTAGCAGTTTATTTAGCTCTTATTCACTCTCACTTCTTTTATGAAGTAATTTTTTGGTGCTGTTGTAGTTTTTAAGTGGCAAAAAAAAAGCTTTGAGATGTATTTTTGGCTTAAGTAATGTAAAATTCCTGTAGGCCTATTTTCAAAAAATATAAAATGACTATTCTTCCAGCTACTTATATATTTTATTTTTAGTACGTGTTAAGGAAAACATGAGGATTTAATTAATTACAATAAAAGATGCACCAGTCAGTCACAGTATATATAATAGGAATAATATAAATATGCCAATAGTACAACTTAAAAGCATACAATACGCTATAATTATGTTGGCATGAAATTATTTAATAATTGAAGACTTCACTGAATAAGAGTGTAACAAACAAAAATCATATAACAGACATTTATTTGACCACATAACATCATAGCATAGTCACGTTGAGGATTATTGAATAATGACACACAATAATATCCATATTTTAGAGTATTTAGATTTATAAAAACAGTTCTTACATATCATAATGGAATAAGAGTTTTATCAATAAAAATTAAATGAAAAAAATAAGCAAAAATGAATAGCATTACAGTGAAACCAGAGTTTATCATTCCTGGAAACATCATTTTCCCAGATCTACCATTCAATTTATGTAGTTCTAGAGATAATTTCATTATAAACAATTGAAATAAAACCTGCATCGATCATACAAAACATATTTTTTTTATATATAACTTGTATCCTTGTCTTTGTTTTCTATCACAATTAATTGATAAATAGCAATAAGTACAATATAATGTTTTTGCAGCATGTAACAAGGCACACATTGTTTTCTCAGTGTAGTGGCAAGGCACTGCTAAATTGAGTGCCTGAAGACAAAAGATGTATTAAGCAACATGTGTTTGTGTCAGGAGGGGAAGTGCAAATAGAAACTATGATGCACAAGACACGTAACAGACAAAGTCATGGATCTAATTTCATTGTTCATTCTAAGCTTTTGTAGTACACATGTGACACAATAAGGAAACTAACGGTTTATTGAAGTTATAGTGCATCTCTTCATGAGGATACTTGATGAAAGATCTACATGTTATTTTAGACCTGGACATCTCTGTCAGATGGAATGCAACCTCCCTCAATATTTTTATGTTTTAAAATTAATATTATTTTTATTTTAGTCAACAGTCCCCATTTTTGTAAAAAAGTGAACAAAGTATTGCATACAACATGAATCCAATCTTTTTACAATTTGAAACAAACAATTTCACATAGAACTGGCATGATGTTTATCTGGAATGAGCCACACACATATACAGAAGATCTTGTTTCTTCTCTTTTGTGATAGGTAAAGAATTTTCATATAGAAGTTCCAGCAAAGTTGGCAGAATAGCAGATATGATACTCCTTTTACGTTACTTCTTGAAAAATGGGTACACTGTATAGTTCCATGTGACTGTTTGGGATGAGCACAAAAGAGATCTTTTGAATATTTGAGCCACATTGTTGTTATTTTAAACTCTTTTCCAGAAGTTACAATTTTGCTCCACAGATATAAATTTTTAAAATCTTCTGGCTGCATGTAGGTACATTGAATAGATTAGTTAAGTCTTGCAGCCACTAAACTCCAACCCACTAAAATATATAAAACTTTAGCTATTTCTGATTTTCGATTGAAGCAAAATGTCTGTCACAAGGAGGAATCTGGGTACACTGCGCAAACAGTTCCAGACTTTTCTGCCATACTTCACAATACACACCAAAGAAAAATATACCATAGTTATAGAAACATAAAATATTACAAAAAGAAGCCAAAAGTTTGCTACAGTACTAAAATTTAATTTAAAATAATGTTATGTATAATATGATCTTACAACTTTATACCGATTATCTTATTTGATGGTTGTCTTGCAACTTTATGTTCACCTTTTCTTGTTTTGTATTTCCCAAGCTGTTTTAGTAATTTTCTTTTCACAACCTTCCATTCATCAATTTTAATTTTATGTTTATATCCTTTATTTAGGATTTGTTTGGATGATTGAGGCAAAGTAAAAGCAGTTACCATCTTGACTGATGTTATCCCTTTATTATTAGGATCCCTATTTTCAAATGCACTTTATACTGCACCAATTAGCAAAGTGACTTGCAGATGGCAGCACCATATGGTTCTTGATCATACATTCCGTCAATACTCACTTCCGAAAAATTTGATGTTATATTCTTATTCAAGGGAGGTCTTTAATTTACCTAAGAATGTACAAAATCTGCCTTTAGCAAAAAAGTACTATTGATTTTCTAAGCACTGCATTCGGTATATTGAATTTAGACATAATACTCTTCAATCTGCATTAAGAATAAAATTAGTATGTGTCTTTTGTTTGTATTTTTTTACTTATTCTTTTTGTATGTTACATACTGAACTTTTTAATATTGTAGTTTTATTATTAAATTGTAATATTATTTGTAGCTCATATTGATAAAATATATTAACTTTGTATGCTGTTTAATGATAAATAAAAATTTAACATACCACAATATACAGAATACAGGGAGTATACAAAAGTATAACTTCATAGTTGCTGAAATGGCTGTAGTGGCAAAGTCTAGCCAGTATAAAAAATTTACTATACACCCATCAGAGTACAGGTGAATCACACTACTGCATGATCTAACCACAATCATGGAGTCATATTAAGGTGCAGAGCATGCTGAATCTTAACCTAAACTTAGGTATTCTATGTTTATTCATTCTAAGGAATACCTAAGTTTATGTTATATTGCCACTCCATTGTCAACAGCTTTGTAAGTACAATATGCTCAATCTTGTTTGTAGTTTCATGAATTGCTATTAGTCACTTTGGAAATTCAGAACAAAATATTACAAGGAATCATCCAAGACCAGCAATTATTGCACGACATAATTGTTTGCTTGAATCTGGTTGTATAGGTCATAGAACACCAAATTAGGGTGGACCTCCGTTTCAAATATGACAGTCAAACAAGTATATCAGACCTACGTTTGTAGCCCAAAGAACTCAGTTTTACATGCGAACTTAAAAATAAACATAGTATGGAGATTTTTAAAGAAACATCTATGATTTAAGTCATAAAGATTACAGTAGCTGCATGCTACAAGCAATATGAATAAAGAAAAATGACGTATTTGTTTATTTTGAAGCTTTACAGTGTAGATGTTCCATATTAATTACTACAATGAGTAGTAAGGGTAAGAAGGTAAGAAATTTACCCTCATTGTAATAATTAATAAAGAAAAATGATTTGAAATTTGTGTTGAATTGACAGAATGGAAAATGATACAATTTTCTTTATCAAATTATGTTTAGTGATCTTGCTACTTTCCATTTTAGTAGAAAGGAGCTGTCGTAATGTGCAAATATGAGGTTCTGAAAATTCACTTGAGATAGCTGAACATGCCAAAGTTATGTGTATTTTGCACAAAGTTAGTTATATTTACTTTTGTGTGTGTGTGTGTGTGCGTCCGAGAGAGAGAGAGAATTGGCATTAGCTACCTGAAAAATAATCTAAATGCCACAATGAACTGTGCGTTCCTTTTTCAAGAAAATGGTGTTCCTCCACATTCCCATCATGAGGCTGCCTTTTACCTAAATTGCACTATAACTTGAAATTGGATGTGGTAGAACAATAATTTGGCTGCCATGATCCTCTATCTGATGCCTTTGGACTTTTGTGTGTGTGCGGGACTAGTTAAAGACAAAGTTTTTGTTCCACCCCTTCCTGCAAGTCTAAATGAACTGAGTTCAAATAAGAGAAACAATTGCATTGATGGTGATAGGATTCATAGGATTTGGAATGAACTGCTTACAGATTAGATATCTGCCAAGCAGGAAGGCATATTGAACTTTTGTAATACTTGAAAACAAATTTGTAAGTTTTACCAATTTTTTGGCTATATGACTCAATTCAATATGCATTTCTTTAGAATTACATGCTTATTTTGCATAAGCATGTAATTGTTATTTTGTGTAACTAATTTAGGAATGTCCTGTAAAGTAAATTTTTGCTTTTTTAATTTAAACATGTTTTTGTACTATTTATCACTCAATTGCTGCCTTTAACCCATAGTGCACTGTAATTCAAGCATAAGGTGCATAGTAAATATAAAATAATACCTTTTCCTTCAAAGTATTTGTAGTCACTGTCGCTGCTTGCTTAGATTTGGCTGCAGTATTTGGCGAAGGTGGAATTACACTTGGTGCCAATGATTCTGTTTGTTGTTGTGATAAAGGAGAGGTGACAATGTCATCTATCGATGGTGCTTCACTCATGCGTCCTTGAATGACAATAATTTCCATTTTAATTAGAGAAATAAATATACAAAATTTGGTGTTTGTGCACAATCTATTGACAAAAGAGAAAAACAAAATTTCAACTTTAAATATGTTAAGCTACACTCATTAATTGTGCAACTAAATGTCCAGATTATAAAATTAACAATGTCATTAAATAATTAGGCACAATAATATTATAATAATATTTTTTAAAGTAAACATTTCTTGTATATGTAATTATACTTAAATCATATTTTCTGTTTATGAAAACAATGCATACTTATAATCTGTACCATTTGAAATAACACATTATGGGCCTAGAGTATGCATTAAACATTCACAAATAATGAGAAAGTAACAAAAAATGTTCATGTTCTGTAAAAATAAGGCAGAAATTAGAAAATTGCAAACTCTAATGCCAAATCACTCCTCTGCTCAAAAGTACAGGTATGCATGACAGCAGAGGCATCAGAAGTAATGATAAGTTGGTGGTGATGGTTAAGGAGAAAATGAAAGGTAGGAGAAATCCACAATGAATCAAGTTCAATGTTAAGAACTGTCTGCATAGATAAAAATATATATAAATGGAATTTATTTATAGTAAGTAAACTTAAACCTTTAATGCTAAAAAAGTTAAATATAAAGAAGCAATAAGTTAAAGGAAAGGTGGACAGTTCCTCCAGAAAAAGTAATGTGGGGCTTGGAAATTTGTCGATCTTCCAACCAATCCTATAAGTAGAATCCCTTGGTGCTTGTTGTTTATAATGTTATATATATATATATATATATATATATATATATATATATATATATTGTTTACTCCAGGGCACTGTATTATAACAATAAATGAAATGTGACTTAGGCGAGTCCCTGTTCAAATTACAGAGACCCTGTGAATACCTCTTTTAGATATTAATATACCATGCAGTGACCTTCCAAAATGGTCAATATTTAATATATTTATCAACACATGAAACTACTAGAGAGATCATTCATTGTTTTGCAGTATACATTAGAGGGAAATAACTCAAGACAATGGGCAGAATATACTCCCTTATTTTCACTTTGATAAGTTGAAATTTTTCTAAAATATTGTGTGCGTGTGTTTGTGTGAATGCCTGCACATGTTTTCTTTTTTTTCCCTACAAGACAAAAGTAAAGCATATTAACACATTCAGGACAGATTATGCAAATTTACACTTTGACATTTGAAGTTTAGAAGAAGGATGGTAAAAATGTGCATTTTTAATATGTGCTTGATTTCCACTCACTATACATTCTTATGTGTAAGAATCACATCACATTTCAACATAGGCAGTTCTGGAATGTTATTAACTGTTGCAAACAAGACCTGGTGCTAGTCATAACTAGGATTCGGATGTTTAACCTTAAAAATTACAAAATATGCATGCATATGTGACCATATTATATATATATATGTGCACTTGCAAAGAACAAATGCTTCATAACACAAAATTATCATTTTAATTGAAATTATAGCACCCAGGTCACATATTTCCTTTATCCAAATTAAAAACAAAAATATAACTTCAACTAGCATTAGATTTTAAGTAACCTGCTAACTGTGAATATAAGCTAAATTAATAGTAATTAAAATTTTCTGTGCAATCTTCCTTCTTCAGTAATGTTAGCACTACATTTGACAATTGACTGGAGCATATTTAAACAGGAGCAAATCACTGCAAATAAGCTCTGGGTGTCTTTATTCAAAAAATCTTTATCCCCTGTAAAATGTCACTATTTTTCTCAATGTTATATATCCATTATTTCCCTTTAACATTTTCCAGTTTCATTCTTCATAACAATGCGCTGCCTTCCATTGCCCTTATTCAGTTTGTATTATTTTCACTAGCCTCAAACTTTCATACACTCTAAACCAATGGTTTCCAGGTGAGAAATTTCTTTTGGGATGCCTCCATACTTTTACAATATGTAAGTCAATTTCCTAACAAAATGCTGCAAAAGTACATTTTTTATTGAAGACACATCACTACTATCAAAAATGGAGACAACTTGCTTCACAGCATCTTAGTTTCAGCAGTAATACTTAGCTGTCTCGAGCCAAATACACCAGCAATTATGATTGGACTGAAAAGGAAGAGGGAGGGATGGCACCAACTGTTTAAATTTTGCTACCTCAATGGAACTTTGACAAATATTTTTTTTACATTAGATATTAATATAATAACATCGGGGAAATTTACCCTTATTTCCTCAGTAATTCTGTTCAAACCATATGCAAGGCAAGTTAGGAGCACCACTGAAGAGTGTGAAATCTTCAGCTCTTTTCCAGTTTTATGTGTGATGCTGCATCAATTATGAATAACAGAATTTGTTCCCATTTAACATCACCATTGTACAACTTTTAATGGTATTATAATTGTAAAATAGTTCACTGCTTCAGAGTTCAGGAATAAAAATATTACCAGGTCTATCAGACAATAGCGTACCATCAACGACATTTGAAATTATCAAAAAAGTGTATATTTTCATCAATTGAAATCCAAATCATACTGATGCCAACATAATTTTGATGTTTTGTAAGGCACTTTTATAACAGGGTGGTAAATAATTTTTCCTAAGAATTGGTTCCTTTTGAATTATATGTGCTGTATATTTTTCCATAAAGGTTCTGAAATATTTATTATTCACTTAAATTAAAAGAATATTGGCAGTCACCATGATATGCGGATCTTTCGAAAAGTGAGAAAATTTTAATGACATCAAATATATTGCTGCATCATCAAACAAAAGTTGTTACTGTTAGGTTGTTGATTTGATTTCAGACTTTCATTGTCTCTTGCTATATCGATATGCTGCTGCACATTTAATTGCCTTGCTGTTGTAGCTTTAACTTCACACATTTTACAATTAGGAATGTTTTCAATTTAAATAAAACACTCATCTCCAAATTCTTCCAAGGGTTTCTTAATTTTACAGTTTCAATTCATTTAGCTTTCGGCATGCTGGTGTTAAATATTTCACTCTTTATAACCCAAGTCTTGAATCAAAGCATTAAAAATATCATCTACTGAATTCTGCATGTTCGAAATAAAGAAAATGACTTGCCTTTGTCTTTCGCACAAGGTTTATCAGTGAAATGGAACTGCATTGTTTCCCTACCTTGTACCATTGAAATCTGCACATTTCAGAAAAAAGAATATTAACTGCACTTGTCCCTCGTTTGAAGATGGATAAATGACATAGTATTGCATTGTTCTCTTATGACCTTAGCAATGATCTTTCAGCAATGATTACATATCATGTAAATTCTCATTAAAATATCAGCAAATTTAAATCATCTTTGAAATTCAATCACTGAATTGCTACAGTCAAAAAGTATCCAAAATACTACCATAATATAACTTTTCAGCAAAATATTAGAAAAATATGAACAAAATAAGAAAAATTACCAAAATATAAATTTATGTACAACATAAAATAGGTCTCAATGCCAACACAATGTTTAATTTATGTTTAATTCAAACTTTCATGTACTAGTACTTAGGAATAAGATATGGACTTGTAATAATTATCCAAACCTCGTAATGAGTAAAGAAAAAGGATCTTTTGGTTTTCTTCACAGCTAAGCATTTTAATCAGCAGCCAAATGATCATGGTAAAAGCAGAACATAACTATAGAGCAAAGAACTTATTCACTGAAGAGAAATTTTTGCCAATTTTATTTCTGAAACTTTATCTGGCATTCCTGATGATTATTTTGGTACAGTGAAGGTGATGATTTTATGATTACAGTTAGAAAATAAAACTGTGTATCCATTACCTAGTTATAGTGAAAGTGATAACAACAATGATGTAGGAGCAATTATATGGGCCAAAAGAAGCCTATCACCTCATTAGGACCCTTTTCCGGTGATTCAGAGATAAAATAAGTTCCTTATTACCTAACAAAAGTGTTGAAAATAACAGAATTCTTTTTCGGAAAAAACTTCTTTGAAATATTACATGCAGAAATTAAATTATATTATTTTGAAAATCAAGAAAATTACAGAAGTTCTAAGGGGTTGAAATGGTCAGTGTCAATGTAGCAGAAATGAAAATATATATTTTGAAATAATTATATAATGAGGACAAGTATATACATAGAGAAAAGAAAGAAATAATAATAAAAAAAAAAGATTATGGGTCAACAGATTTATTCTCGCATTTTCAAAAACATTATGAGCAGCAATAGATTTGAACACATTTAGAGGCATTTACATTTTGATAATAATTCATTTCAACAACGTGTACAAACAGGTTTTTCTAAATGCAGTCCTTAAGAAGTTTTAGACAGATTATAAATCAAAAACACCAATTTTCTTTGGATGAAACTATGATTCTTTGGGGGGGAAGATTTTCAGGTGATATGCATATGCATGTGCTCAAGAAAAGTCAAAAGTGAATAGGGTAGGAGAAAATATCCTACTGGAAGGTGCCATGACTGCTTCTCACAAGTAAAGGATCAAAATAAGTACATTTGCAAGTCCTGTCTGGTGCCACTCCATAAAGGGAAATGTTTCTAGAGAGATTCCACACCCTATGGCAGTACTAGTGGCTTTGGTAGGGGATTTTCCTAAAATTCTAATTCATAAAAATAATTAGAGTTTTTAAAAATGCTATAAATGGAGAAAGCAAAAGCTAGCATAGAGGGCTATATTTCCTGGGAATGTGCATTTAATTATTTAAATACCAGTTCCCAATGATAACTGCATTAGCATTTTATGTAAGTAAAGTAAAACTACTAATTACGAAGTTAGCAACATATTATGTTCACTCAAGAAATATTCATGTACTCATTTGCATTTACAATTTTTATACGATTCATGTGCAATAATACAGTAAAAACATTATTATGAAGGCAATGGATATATACATATCATTCAAGACTTCACCTCAGAGCTATCTCATTCAAAAAATGCATTTATATAACTAACAAATTATAAACATTTATCATCTAAAGATCAAGTAGTTGTGTATTTTATGTTATTTTTAATAAAGATGCTATATTTAGAATTTTGCACACTTATTGCAGTTGTGCAAGAATGGTCTAGGAGATTTCTGGGTTAAAACTTGTGATTTCAGAAGGGGATTTTGGATGGGAAAGTGAAATCAAGACTGGAAGATACAGACAGGCAAATTATATTCTCACAGTTTAGAAAGAAAAGTTTATTGACATGGTTCAGGGATAATAAAAATGGGCCAGACAAGGAAAAGTATACCGTAATTTGTAGCAGAATGAAAGGGAGGGAGCTTGGTTTTGATTAGGTGTTTGGAAATTAAGGGGTTTGAAATGGGTATCCCAGTATCTGTGGGGAGAAGGAGGAAGAAATACATACATTTTTCAGTGCAAACGAACAAATAGTATTGAGGAATAAAGAAAATATAGTAAGAAAGGTTTTTGAAGATCAAACTCAGCTTTCTAAATTAGGGGAGTTTTAATGGAAGATAAAGATGAAATAGAGATAGTCAGTAGAGAGAAATAAACTGAATTAAAATATTATATTATATTAGATTATTAGGCAGTGTGGTTTTACGTATGTAACAATTTATTTGTTCTATTTTGAGGTAGCATTTTGATCAGCCTTCTGACTACCACTTGTTCTTGAACATGAGGCCTAAGCTTGGAGGAAAGTGCTTTGACAGCAATAATGATGCAAAAAAAGGTGTTCAGCAGTGGTTTCCTTCACTGGCGGCATCTTTCTTTGAAGAGGGCATACAAAAGTTCACTGACAAATGCCTGAACAATGATAGCAACTATGTTGAAAAATAGGTTAAGGAATGCTCTTTCATGTCCAAATGTTGTGAAAACAAATATGTTATGCCTTTTTTTTCCAAACCGGTATTTACTTTTCGGACACACCTCGTATACCCTACATTAATGTATTCAACTGTTCACACTAACTCCTACTACACTGCTACTAGTGTTATGTTAGTAAGTAAATGGAGCTAGTGTGAACAGCTTGATACATTAATGTAAGAATAATTATGTTTAACTTAAGATTAAGTAAAGAAACTTATTGTAACACAAATTGTATTTGTGTGGGTTACTCCTAAGAATGGCCAGGGGCAAATAGTTGAAGACCTCTTGTATTTATTTTTCTTAAGCATTTCAATAAATAAATCTCCTAATTAATAAAATATAAATTGGAATCTCCTTATTCTTAACTTTGAAAGATAACTTTAGATTGAAAACATTTTATGATACAGTCGAACTACACACTCTTATGCTTCACTTACTTGTCATTATTGTAGACCGGTTTTGAGAACAGGTTGTTATCATCAGTTCAACTCTCCGACTGTGGGATAATTCGTCGTGTTGTGGGTATTTTGCTCTGGCGGAGGTGTGATGAACTTAAAGTTTATATTTTCATCGCCGGAAGTGTCAAAATTCATTAAACTGTCTCTGTATTTGTAAATGTATATTTTCTCCCATGTTGCTAATTCAGTAGGCCCTTGCACTGATTTTAATAATTTTGCTTTATTCACTATATCGTGATTTTCTGTCCAAAAATGAAATGCCACTGCTGATTTCTCAGTTTGCTCGTATTTTATGTTCCTGAAATGTTCTTTTAACCGTGTGCCTATGTTAGATTTTGTCATTTTTTGAAAAAAATCAGGCATTTAAAAAATAAGTTGTGAAGAATGTGAAAAAATCTACATAGGGAAAACAAAGAGAAACATACGCACATGGTAAAAGAACATTTCAGGAACATAAAATACAAGCAAACTGAGAAATCAGCAGTGGCATTTCATTTTTGGACAGAAAATCACGATATAGTGAATAAAGCAAAATTATTAAAATCAGTGCAAGGGCCTACTGAATTAGCAACATGGGAGAAAATATACATTTACAAATACAGAGACAGTTTAATGAATTTTGACACTTCCGGTGATGAAAATATAAACTTTAAGTTCATCACACCTCCGCCAGAGCAGAATACCCACAACACGACGAATTATTCAACAGTCGGAGAGTTGAACTGATGATGAGAACAACCTGTTCTCGAAACCGGTCTACAATAATAACAAGTGAAGCATAAGAGGGTGTAGTTCGACTGTATCATAAAATGTTTTCAATTATATGATTGGCTTCACTGTGAATGTTCCAATTAACATTTTTAGTTAACTTTAGATTATTTTTACTAACGTTGCTCTTTTACATGAATTAACATGTATGAACTAGTTTTAACAGCACTAACAATGATTCAGTTTATTCTTTTTCAATTATGCTGTTCTTTCATTTAAAGGCAATAAATGTAGCAATAACTTCAGTTCCCACAAGAAGATTATTGCAACAATTTTTAGATGAAAAGAGTGCTGATTCTTGTATACCTGTTGATAGCTGAAGTGTGGTGAACTGATCCAGGAGATGTGATGGTAAGAATGAAGTTCCAGCTGAGTTTTCAACAACAGCCTCTTTGTCTTCTGTTGTAAATAGTGATTGCCATTGAGGAGCAGAGTCAATTACAGTGTTTGCATTCCCACTCTGTAGGCCAAACACAGCATCCCATTGTGGTCCATATCCACTTGACTGCTCACTTGGGTCTGTGTTACCCAAGATTTCATTTAGAAGAGTAAAGTCATCTGCATTACTAGTTAGTAGATCCACGTCTGAAGTACCTGAAAGAAGAGCAGATACCATGTGAGAAATTTCTAATAACAAGTGCTGATGATTACAAAATAAAATATGAAAACAAAGTGATGGGGGAAAGACATAGAAGTGGTAGAAGATAAACTGGAGAACAAGGAATGAAAATTATATGCAGTACCAGAAAGGAATTATTTTTGTAAGCAACACGTAGAAATTTATAACATAATCAAATTTGGTATTACTCTTCTGTTACCTAGTACTGTTATGGTACATTAAATTTCCTTTTGGTTAAAAATATATGAATGAATGGATGCATGCATATATTAATCCTGTAATTGGGGGTCCTGATCTCTTCGGATATCCTGATGCAAGTTCTGTAGATCCTAACCACCTGTGATACTGCTGACGTCAGTATCTTGGATATAATTATATCCAGCAGCATAGTGGTGCTCTACTGTACTACACCAGAGTGGTGAGCTCTATATAAATGTTCAGGTTACCCACCTACAGAGTGAGCGAGGCAGATGTTAAATTAGGCCAACAACCAGTGTTACTGGTAGCCTAGCCAGAGGGCAAATGTTTGGGTAAGCAGCATCTCTCTTCCACCCTATAATGGAGGTAAGGGTTTAGATAAACAAGTACCAACTTACAGGAAAAGTTCACCAGGGGACAGATCCTGTTGGATAGGGGAAAGATCCCCAATGAATGAATGAAAAATACACCTATTAATCTGCTGAATATCTGTTTATTTCTTGGGAAAAAAAATGTGCTGAATAGTCATTAAATAATGGGATTCTATTCTGAAGTTCATGGAGATGTATGCACAATGAAAAATCTCATTTCAGGACACAAAATGACTCCTTGGCAATACACCATATAGAAAATATGATGGGGCAGTACGCCCCTGTGCAATAGCTCCTAAAATATGGTCATTTCATTGTTAAATTGCAATATAGAAAAACAGCAAAATACTGTTTTATGCGGTCAAGGGAATGAAACCTTTAGAAATCTACTGCAGAAGGCCAGGCTTGACTTGTAATAAAAGTCTTGTTTTATTTTGATGGAATATACATACAATCCATACAGATGAATATTGTTTAAAATGAGAGCATAATGCAAAAAATCTTTATCTGATTTTATTTGATATTTTTCATTTAAAAACATGTTTAACAAAAGTTTTTATATTTAAATGCACAATTTTATGCAAAATTAAGTAAAAAGTTTGCCATTCATAAATTCTGCTACCTCAGGCACTTATTCAA
Organism: Metallyticus violacea; assembly: GCA_030762175.1. Classification (NCBI taxonomy): domain Eukaryota; kingdom Metazoa; phylum Arthropoda; class Insecta; order Mantodea; family Metallyticidae; genus Metallyticus; species Metallyticus violacea. Next base: position 95,221,953 of record CM060843.1, read on the forward strand.
TGGAATATGCAAGCCTGACTATGGACCATATTTTATTTGCTTCACACTTTACCCATTTAATTAGAGTACAATCTATAACAATTTATAATGTGGCATTGTACTAATTGCAATATACCATCAATTCACAATATCATATAAATAAAAATAAACTTTAAATTCTACTTATCCAGGCCTCTGAAATTATCTGATCAAGTTTATTTATACTCTACACATGTATAACAATGATTTATATGTAACAATTATTTATTAATAAAAGCGTTGTTTTGACAAAATTATTTTTCAATTAACATTTACCATGTCAACATAAGCTTCTTCTTAAGTATAAAATCAGTTTTCCTTTGTACTGTGTTATTCCCAGTAAATCTCTAACTTAAATCAAAGAGACTAATTATAAATATACCTTTGTCACTTTCCATAGATGTCAATTGAACAGGAATTATATCCAAATCAAGCAACTGCTCTTGATTTTGTTGCTGCTGATCTGTTTCTGTCATGAGATTCTGTAAGCTCTGGGATTTATCTTCAGAATTTGTAGTTGTCTCATCTTTTTCTGCTTCAGAGTCATGGTACTCAGCATCAAAGAACAATAACCTGTGAAACATTATGAAAAAACTATTTAAAATAATTTTTTTAAAGGAAAACATATTAACATCTGCTTTTTTTACATTATCCCTATAGAGTGCATTTGTAGAATGAATAAGTGGCACTACAGCAAAGTGATTATAAAGTTTAACATCTGCTTACAAGTAATCTATTGGAGCCTCCCGATTAAAATATTCGAGAAACTTTCTATGATAGACAAACATGAGACTAAAGTAACAGGTGTGAACTGCGGTTGATTGTTGATTTGTTTTATTTATCGACACTCTTTAACACCTCAGGTCATCAGTGCCCCATTCAATTCAGGGCATGAAACAGTCGACAAATTTTGCTCAGAAGCCTCTTCTTTCAGGCTTGAGGTTCCTTTTCGTGCCATAAATCTGCAACAAGGGACCCACCTTTACTTCCCTTCAGAAGGAAGCCATGCTTAGGATTTTCATGCCTAAAAAAATCTAATAACCTAACAGTGTGGGAAAATATATTCATAAATAAAAACAAAGAAAATTTGGTTAATTTTGATCTCCCAAACAATAGTAACCTTATCACAAAGTTCATAAAATCCACGGAGCGACATCTGAATACCACATGGGGAAGCGAACATTGGGATCATGCTGACGATGAAGGTAACTGCCTTTGAAACCTGTCCAAGTAAGTGGAACTAAATTAGTGAAATTTGAGTGATTTCCTCAATAATAATTTGTTTATTATACCATTATCTTGGGTTTAGGAGGCAGGTATGGTTACCACTATACCATCAGGACTGACATAATAGTAGGATGAGAGTGAAATACATGTCTCCTAGTATTATACTACTGATGAGCCAGAGACAGGTATATGTAGTAAGGAGTAAATTATTAGTTTAAAATGAAGATTTGATGTAACTACAAAATATTGTTTGTATAAGAATTTGTAAAGAACACCACCTAGATATTCACCAGGGCCAGAATTTGGTGGTTGCCATTTTATAATGTTTCTTAGCACATCAATATGTACAAATTTAAATATATTAGAGATTTGATCCAGGAGGAGTGTTTTTAAATAGTTTGGCTCATAAGAGATTATTAATACATGTTTCACTTTATTAAGATTCTAAATGTAATTACTACAAAAGGTTACAGTTAAACATTCCTGCCTTCCACCCTACCCCCCAGAAAAAAAGGCATGCATCAAGAAGTTTAAAAAATGAAAAATGACTTGTATTAAGTTACTACAAGGAGTATTCACTTACCCACAAAGAAGGATATACAGTAATCCGAAATACTGCATTATTTACAATTTTTCAATGTTTCTTTCTTATTACAGTTTAAGATCTAGCTCTTTTAACTAATTGTATATCTTGTGTACATGCTACCCTAAATTTTGACGAACTGAACATGTCTCAACTTGCACACCTCATTGGTGTGATGATACTGGTACCACGTGTACATTAGCATTAAGTTAACAAAATATTGTAAAGTTAAATTTTAATTGAACACATATCTTTGATCATTTTAATGGAGTCAACTCGAAATAGAAATATAATATAAGACATATTTGTAGAAAAATAACTAAAGGGACTTGTCACATCAAATATAGTTATTAACTAAAATGTTCAGCATCTGTACTCTTAATAAGTTTACAAATTTTTAAAGGTTTTCACTGATTACTTTATTTTTCTGCTGGCCATATGTACACTGTTTGACATCTACACCACTTTCCTCTAGATGAATAATTACAAGTTTAAAAACTTACAAGATTTCTAAAATGGTCCAATATGCATTTTTGAAAACAAGGAGTTTGATGAATTCTTTAATAGGAATTGATGCCTTGCTCATTCAAGCTCCAGAAATAGTCTTGGAAGTAATGAGATGATAGTAATAATTTTCTTACATAAAGCACATAGCCCTATCAGTTTAAATATTCATATTAACATAAGAGTACAATTCATTCGAACCCCTCGGAAACAATTCACCACCTTAATATAATCAGCTTATCAATTTACTCAATCAGATGATTATTTAATTTCTGCCTTTACAAATTTAAGCATTATTCAGCTTGTCTATGAAGTATATAGTTATTATAAAATTGTTTATTTTAACACATGCATTCATTTGTTTGAGTCCAGCTTTATGAAACAGGGTAATGTCAGTGGCTGAGCAACACTGGCCAACTCAAGGCAGTTATAAGTTGTGGTACTATCAGCAATCAGCACAGCAAAACCCACATTTTTATAATCAGGAGGTTCACAAGATAAATCTTATCATTACGAGATGAATGGACAGAACTAAATTAGCACAATAATTTTGCAACTTAAAAACTCTGATCTTGCATAAAAATGTCTATCTTTACAAGAAAAAATTTTAAATGTTCAACATTTGCTGCAACACTGGTATTGTAGAGTGTAAACAACTTTCAATAAATATACTGCAACTGTGCTTCTGAAAAGCTGACTATTTCTATTTACATGCTGTTTTGCATTTCATCTAATGTCTACAGACTTGAACAAAGTTGCAATGTGTGAGAACAAAATTTTTAGATGCTGAAACATCTTTCCCATAGCTAATATGAACCACCTTTAAAAAATGTGGCATAATGGCTATATATTTTTCTATATCAATGATAAAAATTATTGCTTTCTTGCACATATTTTATGTTAGGAGCAACATACTTATCCTTGTCTGTCTCTGCAGTTTCCTCTGCATCTAGTGGTTTCTCTCCTGTTTCCTGTTGCTGCTGCTCCAGCTTTGTTGCTGGTTCAGCCAACTCCTTTACTACACAGAAGTCATAATGCTGATACCCTGAGCAATGAACACGAAAATGGTTAGGGTTTTCTTACACTTTATTCTTAAATAATTAATTTCTCTTTATACCACAAGAATTCACTTCTTACAAGAGCCATATACAAGATTTTAAACTATTAGATATTTGCATAATGTTCTTATTGAAATTATTTAAGATATTCATAAAAATATATCAAAAGATGGACTAAACTTTTTAAGCAATTATATAATTTACAATTTTGCTAATATTGTTTCATATAAATTCACATTGTATTTAATTTATTTTGGACTACTGTAAGCAGAAGTAAATTAAGCATCAGAGCCCTCTCGTTAGGATTACAAGTTATGGAACACCACCAATGCCTACTGGCTTCACTGCCATCACAAATACTATTGTCCACCACAGTCATTTCCACCTAAAGTTCTCTGTTCTTATTATAGATGTGAGCATGTAATCAATGTTCTATTCCCAAAAACTCCAGACAATGTAATTAGCTTACAAAAAATTACATATTAAATTTTCTCACTTATTTGCCAATTAACTATGGAGTATTCAGCCACAAGGAATACAAGAGAATGAAAATCTGTACACATTAGAATGATGGAATGGATGGAGATAAGTGTCTGAATTTAGAACAATTCTACATTTCAGGATTAAAATACAATTCTAGGAGAGACAAATTACCTACATACTCTCCTCTCTCTGTAAAGGCAAATATCAAGACAATTACAATATTTTCTTTCTTTATCTCTCATGCATGTGCATTCACTCTCTCTTTTGCACCAATCCAAAGCCTTCGAGCAGTCAGAAGTTTTCAGAGCCCTAAGATGACTCTATACCAACACCTATAGCAATGATTCCTAAAGAGGGGGATTCCAAACTTTTAGAACTGATGCCCACAACACAGTTTAAAAATTTAATGAATGATGATATATGTGTAAAGAGTTCTGTTGTTTATCTTTCTCAATAATAATTCTATAGCATTTCAGAAAAACTGGGCAATTATCTGAAGTAAAATTTTACATAAAGTTCAAAGCTAGTGCTAATATCAGCACATTGACACTCAACTCATTTTTACCAACTAGTATAATTATGTATCACAGGAGGTTAAAACAATGTAACTAGACTTGTTTCTTTTTCCCGTTTTCCTTCATCAAAATCAATAAAATTGACTTACCCCCTATAAGGGCATGCTAACTTTACTCAATAATTTAATGCTTAATAAGCTTCTCTATATTTTACATGATTACTTAGCCATTTTTACAGGCCTCAAATCTGATCATAAGTCACTACTGGGTGCCTTTAACTCATGTTCAGCTGAAAGTGCAGTTACCTGATTTTTCCTAAATTGGCAAAGCTTGGGAAATATTTACTCATTATATGGCCACTTAATAACAATTCTGGCCATTATATAAAAATTATTTTGGCATATCATCAGAAAGCAGTAGTTTGCTGTGATTTCATTAAAGTAAAATATAAGAATTTACAATATTCTCTAAATTATTAGAATAGATTAAGGAGGAATAAAATCTTGAATGGGTAAAAAAGATATTACAATGGCTTGCAAGTTTCTAAATGGAAAAGTTAAAAGCTAGGAGTTGTAAAGAATGTGAAGGGTAACCAAAACAACTTAAAAGTTATATGAAAATTCAGGGATGGGGGATGGGAAGAAATACCAGATGCATATACTATTGAAAATAAGATTTATCAATCAATTACAGATTCTTCAATAGCATTTCCTGATTGAGAAGAACAGAAGATATTTTCAAGATGAGAGATTTTGGTGACTAGTGACCTACCCTAATGTCACATATAAGGGGCAGTTAATGATGCTGCGCCACATTAAATAAATGGTTCTGATTCAAGATTTCCAATACACATTGTAAAAGATCCCAATCACCAAAATTGCATGTTTTATTATTATTACAAAAGAAATGGCATTATGGTGAAACCTTATATCACATCTGATTTCAGTGCTCAAGATACGGGTAGCCAGTTTTACTGTTCCCCTCATATTTAATGAATATTTTCTGTTATGGCAAGAGAACGCAAATAAAAACCTTATTTAAAGAAAATATTTTGATATCCAACTCTTAATGCATCTTAACAGTGAAATATCTTCTTTAGATAACACTGTTGGATAAACAAAATTTGGCATTCAGAGTTAGCACATGAAAAACTAGTTCAAAAATAAACATTTAATATTTTGGGGCTTATTCAGAGTGTCCCATTTAGATTGCTCGCCCAAAATAACTTTTCCTGATGCATCAAATGTAAATTGTTTTAAACTAAAGTTTCTTTTTTAACATCATTGGGGAGTTCTCGCTGAGGGTATATATATGTATATAATATAAAAGAAAAAGAAAAATAAAGTAACACTTTTAACAATGTAACAAATTAACAGTAATTATAAAAGTAAAACAGGATAATACACCAAGTTAAATTCACACTTGAAATCGCTATATTTCGAACCCCCCCCCCCCCCCCCCCACACACACGTATATTTTATCCTCATTAATGTAGGAGATACAGGACAGAACTTAGTTTTTTTTAAATGGCATATGTACATTTTATTCAAGAATACATTTACTCTCTTCAGGAGCTATTCAAAAATGTATAACATTACCATTTTTGTCAAGAAAACAGTAGATGTGTGAATGGTTAAGGAGTTATTGAAGAAAAACTGTTTAATGCCTTGGTTATACAAATTACTTACCCATGTAATGTAGTACTGTAGTAATGTAGTACTATAGTAGTGTTCTTGGTTTTCTATTTTTTTTTTTATGATTTCCAATTCATGTAAACACAGACGCCCTGAGAAGGAGGTGGGGGTAGGTAACCCATCTCCTTCACACCTCAAATTGTCATTGCTTTAACTTACATATCACATCAGAGTAAGTTAGCACTGCACAGAACTATTGTGCCTACAATTTTTCTTGTTAAAATTACAAGATGTATATGCATAAAGAGAAAGTAGAAATGCTGCTGATCTATGAAGAATATAAGGCAGTTGGCATATAATGTTTAATTCAATTTCATTATTGAAGCAATTAAATGATTTAGTTCAACAAATGCATTGTAGTGTCATTAAATAAAATAAGTCATGCATTGATCATTTCCACATCTACTATTTTCTTGACTAAAATAGTATAGTGTGATACATTTGTGAACAACTCTTGAAGAGGCCAAGTGCATTCTTAAACGAAATGTACATAGTGCCATTTAAAAAAAACAAAAGTTCTATTCCATATTTTCTACATTAATGGAGAAACAAAAAAAGTATACCTCCAGCAAGAACTCCCCATTGTTTGAAACAATTTTTCATTTAGTGCACAGAAAAAAGTTATTTTGGGCAAGCAAAGTAAATCCTGTATATTTAGACAAATATAATTCAGTCAATAAGCATATTCAAAGATTATAATAAAAAGAAAGTATATGAGGTGCTCTCTGAATACTTTATTAAAAAACATTTCAATAACTGAACATGGAGAGAACAACAATGCTCTCATTTCCTATACAAATGCAATTTATATACACTAGCGAAAACTCATTTACCTTCTGTGGACAGGTGATTTCTGCTGATGCATGGAAAGAGTTTGCTTAGTCATATTTATTAATTAAACTGTTCCAGTTGCATTTCTGTAGAAAGTGCATGTTGCACTTTGTGATTAAGGAATATGCTGTGAGATATGTGCAGAAAAAAGAATATTTATGGTTATATGCATAAGAAATTGCACAAGTACTGTAGGAGGGAATTTTATGCTAAATTTCCAGGAATAACATCTCCATCAGGAAGTGCAATTTTCAGAATGGTGAGCAAGTTTGAATCCAGAGCTTTTTCGCTGATAAGAAGAAAAAGCAATAAACCATGTTTTAATGGAGAAGAAGCTGGATACAATAAGTACTGATTGCAAATTGCAATTAGGGGCATTTGCTATGCAGATGTAATAAATATGTGGAAAATGAAGGCAGTAAGTTCCAGCATCTCTTTGGATGACACTTGTAAGCACAAGTGCAAATAAATAGCATAGCAGTATTGCTAGTTTAATTCCGGTCAATAAGCTCACATTTTATAGGTAATCTGCCTAGCCAGTTTGTCTGCTACAGCAAAGAGCATGAGAGGAAACTAGGGGAGAATGCATATTTGTTGAAATACGCTTGTCAGATAGTGGATCCTATGTAGTGATATTATCAATGGATCCCAGCTACAAATGTGCAATAACTTTAAAACGAATTAAGGGTATGTCTTCAATGATTTCATTGCTTATTATTAAAGATGAGATTTTTGTACATAACGAAAATTTGAAAATGTGCAATCATGCACTATAAAGTTACTAGATATGTGCAATGAAACAGAAAAAATAAAAAACAAATGCATGCACTTTTTGTACCTTTTACTGGAGTCACAATACAGACACTAGCAGCTGTAAACACATTCACAATAAGTTTAAATATTGCTCACAGTTTTCTCTTCTTTCACTACAACTTAAGAGTTGCAATTAAATATCTGATAGTGGAAAACATTGCTGTCACCAGGATAATCAATGTTATCAACGAAGAAGTTAAAATACCCCAACAGTTTTGTAAAACTTCCCTTAAATATGCATAAAAATGAAAATAAACAGTACATATGCTTGATAAAAGTAAAGGGCCTTGCGATATGCATTATGCATGATTTACTCTTGAAAAAGACCTAAATATCCACACATCCACAAAAAAAAAAAACTATATATTTAAGAAAGTAATGAATATTGAAGTAACTAAATTTCTGAAATATGGTACTCATCTTGGGAGGGCGAGGGGGTGTGGGAACATTAAATTCTTGTCTTCACTTATTATACTCCATACGGTTAATCTTTACTATATTGATTATCACTTATTAAAATATTCTGCATAAGGGTCTTTAATTATAGCTTTCTGATGAAATTTATATTCTGTACCTAACAGATAACTGGAAAAATGAAATATATTTGCTAATTCAAAAATTTATTGATTACATAATTAAATTAAATAAAATATATATAAATAAACTTTGCTAACCTTTGAAGCTGTTTGCAATTGTAGTAAAGGTGTTGGCTGTTTTTTCTGCAAACTGTAGAAGAGAATTCTGATACAAGATGAGTGCATGAGAGAACATATTACAGCGAGCTGCTGCCAAAAGATCCACTTTTTGCAGACAATCTAATTTCAGCTGATCAAATCGAGCTTTACTTCGTCGTACTTGCCCTTGAACCTGAAAATAAAAAAAGAATTATTATAACAAAATAGCAGATATGAGCAATATAGCTCCAACAAACAGGAACCCCATTATCTGTAGGCTGTAATGCGATAATTTTTATGGTTATAAAGAGTCTCTTGCATAATTGTTGGCATATTAAAGTGCGGATGATAATTACATTACCTTGCGAAATCGCTCCAGTTGTTTATAGGTATCTGGGTCCAACTCCTGTGACACATTTTTCATCCAGCTAAGAGAGGCACGATATTCTGTACGTACTCTTTCCATTGAGTTAACATTCTGTAACGTATCTTCAATTGCTCGATGCCTGAAGGTTTCAACCTCCTGGAAAAAGGGAAAGTCACTATGGAAAATGATATGGGTAGAACTGATGGTATATAAGTCTAATCTTTATGCACAAGTTCCTCTAACACTGCTGCAAGCACAAATATAAAACGGTTCAATGATAAGCATTATAGTGTATAGGTATAAAATTACTATGGACTGAAGCAAAATAAATCTTAACCTCCATTCTAATTATATTTCTGAAACTTTGCACTTTTATAAGCAGACACTCTTCCCATATGAATGCACAAAACAATGATGAAAGCATTCCTTACAAAGTAAATTCTCTCAGGATATACTTATGAAATGTGCAATAAAAAGTAACCTTCCAGAATTAACACAAACAAGAGTAACACTCACAAACCATGCCTATTCTAACACATATAATTTATACCTAGAGAATATTTAATATAATAAATGACCTCAGTGAATTTTAAGCATTAGTAAATAACTATGATAATACAGAATTAAAAACAACTAGTGCACCATTCAGTATGCCAGTTGCTAAAACAAAAACACTTAAAAAAATATTGAGTTAGCTGACAGAAAAAAAGTTAAGTATATAAGAAAACTAAGGTAGCCAACCCATCCACAAAAACTACTCAAGAATTTAAGGCATGTAGCACAGAAATGACTAACCTGATACATGAGCAAAAGTATACTACTCTAAAAAAAATTTAAATAGGGTAAAACAGAGATACGAGGATAGGTGCATAAGTTTCCGGTCTCGCTGATAAGGATTATCACTTTCACAAAATCCTTTTCTGGTGTCATACCTTATCTGTTAAGTAAATAATTGCAGTTGTTAACTTCCACTCCACTGTGTTCAGTTGCTCAGATATAGCTGCATAAACAAGGCTATGTGTAGAAGATTATCACATGTTCAAAATGGAGAATGTTCTTCACAAAAGGAGGACTTACTCCAAATGAAATTAAACAATGATTAGACAGTGTATTTGGGAAGCATTCCCCTTATAAAAACTGGCGGCTCAAAGTTACAGAAATAGCAGCAAGATTACACCTTTCTAAAACAACAGTGCTTCAAATTATTCATAAACATTTAAACATGAATAAGGTTAGTGCAAGATGGGTGCCTAGACTGCTTTCCCCTGTCCAAATGCAGCAACGAATCATCTGTTGTCAAGCATTTTTGGAGCTCTGCCATGTCAATTCAATGAGAGAGAAGTTATGCAAACCATTATTATAGGAGATGAAACTATTCTACTATGATCCCTTCTCCAAAAGAGAATCAATGGAGTGGCGTTAATCTGATAAAGCACCGCCTCTAAAGGTCAAGGTCACTTGGTCAACCAAGATGATCATGACCATAATCTTTTGGGACTGTGAAGGAATACTATACATTGATTTCAAGAAGAGGAACACCACGGTAAATGGGGAGTACTATGCTGTCCTACTGCATAGACTGCATGCTTCCATCAAAGAGAAAGGGCGAGAAAAGCTGTGTGATGGTGTGCGCCTTCTTCACGATGTGCCTGTGCATGCAGCCCTTGTTGCAAAGGAAGCTGTGAAGAAATGTGGGTTCAAGGAGATCAACCTTCCACTCTACAGCCCACAACTATTTACTCAAAACTCAAGAAAAACCTTTGAGGAAGGAAATTTAAGTGACCAAGAAGTGATGGATGCTGTTTTTGCCCATTTCGGAAACAAGACTTCGGCCTATTTTTAGAGGGAAGGGGATTGAAATTTTAATTCAAAGATGTGAGAAGTGTATTGCAATAAAGGGTAACAATATTGAAAAGTGAAATATAGTTTTAACATACCTAGAAAATGGTTAGGCTGGAAACTTATGGACCTGCCATCATATGTGGTCTGTAGTATACAAAATCTTCTCTTATACTAAAAAAACCAGGAGCCAATAAATAAACTAGAAAGTGAAGGACAAATATAAACCCAGAGCAAAGAAATCTGTAATGCACTCAATAAATGCCTTATAAATATATGTGACAGTGGTGAAGAATCTCCCCTCTCTCAGCTATAATATACAAGGCGGATTGATAAGTCAGGTAAATTTAAATGAAATGGCAGAAAATTTTGTTAAGTGACATGACTGTTGGTAAGTGCAATTCTTGTAATGGTTTTGTTCAAATTTTCAAACAGATACAATGTGTAGTTCTTTGCTAACAGCTATCTTAAGCGATCAGTGTAACACATTTCAAAGAAATGGATGAATACAAGTATCATGCAATGATAAAACATTTTCATTTAAAAAAATGCACTGCAGCCCAAACACAAACTGAACCTAAGGAAGTCATGGGGACTCTGCACGAGTACTCAAGACCATTTATTACTGGATAAATGAATTTAAATGTGGCCATACAAGCATTGCAGATTCTGCCTGTCCTGGATGACCAAATTGAGGTTTCTTCTCAAGAAATGGCTGATAAAACTCATGGTATCATGATAGAAGACCATTGCATTTAATTTTGAGAGATTGCTGAAGTGGTAGGCATTCCACATAAATGGGCACATAATATTCTGCATGAGGTTCTGCATAGAGTATGCAATGGGAGCCGCATTTGTTGACTTCACACCAAAAATGATCGAGGAATGATAATTCAAAATCATGTTTGGAAAGTTGCAGCATAATCTGAATGACTTTTTGCATTTTAACATTTGTGACCACAGAAAAAACTTGGATCTACCACTATACCACAGAAACAAAATGACAGTCAAAACAATGGGTTGGCAAAAGTAAAAGTATACCAAAAAAGCTATAACAGTTCTGTCTATGGAAAAAGCGATTGCAACATTATTTTTTTTTGGGGGGGGGATTCATAGGATATCATTGTGATTAATTATTTGGAAAAGGGTGACTGAATGTTATTATGCAATGTTACTGGACCATATGCATAGTGAGTTGAAGCAGAAGTGACCAAGATTGCCAAGGAAAAAGTGTTTCTCCACAAAGACAATGGCCTTGCTCAAACATAAACTGTTGCAATGACAAAAATGCATGAGCTGGCTTTGAAACACTTCCCCACCCAACCTATTCCCAAATTTGGGCCCATGTGACTTTTTTCTCTTTTCTAGCCTCAAAAATTGCCTTGAGAGGAGAAAATTTTCATCAATTCAAGACGTTATCTGTGCTGTATACCAGTATTATGCAGTTTGAATGAAATATTTTTCTGAGGGAATAAGAAAATTGGAATCTCCCTGAACCAATTAGTATCAAGCAGTAATAAATAGATACATAGATAAATAAATAAATAAATAAATAAATAAATAAATAAATTGGGAAATAAATTTTTGTTTTTGCTTAAAATTTGTTTACTATATTTTTTACTATAACTTATCAATTTGCTTTTGCACTTACTAGTGTAGTTCACTCGTTATATCTTAAACCAACAGATCCAACAGAAGTCATAAAAATATTAAAAACTTAAAAACAAGAACGATAAAACTAAAAAAAACAATTTAGCACCTATACTTGCTTACTTAATTATTATTTCCCTAAAATCTGGTACTTGTAAAATTGTTTGCATAAAGTTTGATTTAAAAAATGATTTTCATTAAGTTTACTTCCAAAACTCAAATATTACAGTTTTAATTATCAAATATCAGGAAAATGTGTTGCTCAATTTAATTAGGACTTTAATATCAATGCTGTTCTAATGATTTGTCATCAAAATGCTGTAAAGTATCCCAAATTGGTTATTAAGGAAATTGTTTTTAATTTTTCTCCAAAATACAGATGTTGGTATTTGGAAATAGCTATATGTTCTGGATATAATGTTTTGTTTTTAGCATTACATTCTGTTTGCTAATGTTTACTCGCAATGAATGAACTGTTGTAAGTATACTAATCAGTTCTTAAAGTCTGTTCATATTTGAGAAACTTAGCATTATGAGTGGACAGGCACACTTCCAAGCTATGTGTTTTTATGATTGCTAATGTAAATTCATTTATCAATCAGATACTGGAGTTCCACACATATAATGAGCAGCAACTTGTAGTTTTGCACATGTACTCAGGATCCAACTACGATAAAAACTTACATTTCTGGGACATTTTATATTTATATAGTAAATAAATTCTTAACAATTTCTCTGAAATGCTAAGTGGTTTGCCGATAAAACTAATTAGTCCTCTTAGCCTGTATCTACTTAAAATGTATATGTGGAAATGCAAGTGTATGTTGTAGAATTTATAATCCTCTATACTGCAATTTACCTCTGCAAAGGTGTTTATTGGTTTTTTTCCTTCCACAGCACAGTTGTAATAATGTACCTGTTTAACAGCTTCTTTTCTTTTGATTACACGAAGTATCAAACTCCTTATTTAAGATAACGAAGAATACAAACAGTGTGTGTACACAGCACAAAGTTTAAATTTATAATCTGGAACTGTAAAGTGTTGTAGATAATGAAAGATAATGTAAATACCTTGAATAACATCATTAACAACTGCATATATTATTAGATTTTGCACCAAAATTTATACTTTTGTTTCTACAAGCTCCTGTTTGTGTTTACTTTCAAATGTTATCCTTCTACAGATATTTACTTTTTATTTATAATAGTTTTACAAGCATCACACCTGATAAAGACGCAGAAGAGGAACTCTAAGAGTAAGACGCTGCTGCCCTGAATAGGATAACGATTTTCCCACTGCTGTCATCATTTTTCCTGCACGAGTTTTATCAGATTTTCCAGCTTCTTTTAGGAAGCGCCCCATTGAATTTTCTTCTTGAGCCAAGTCTAAAGGGAAATAAAAATATAGAATGAGTTTCATACAAATATGCTTGAAAAGTACTGTGACAGCTATGATTAAAAGTATAAAAGATAAACAAAATACTGAGTATACAGAACAAATTTTTCCTAGGCCTAACAAGCACATAAACACATAAACCTATAAACTATATTACTATTTCTTTCGATGATTAAGTGGACAGCAGAATGATTACATTCCTAATTTCTTCCAAGGCTTCTTAATTCAGCCTAGTTTAGACCCAACATTTAAAAGTTGCACTAAATGAAATTTTCCGCCTCTTTCCATCTTCTAAGCTTGGTCTCATGAAATAACTCAGAACCACACGCTACCTGAAATCCATGTTAAGCTGTAGATCTCATTCTATTTCCATATTATTAGCAATAATACTCTCCAAGTGTTCCCACCAAAGAAACAGTTTTTACTTATAAATAAATAACCTAATATAGAGTTACAGCAAACATTAAGTAATATGACACTGCATTAGACTATAAGAGGTTATCTGCAGGCCTAAAATAGAGGCAAACAAATGGAAGGTGGCAAGATCATAACAATCATATAGATTGTGCCATTGAAATGTTTATTTTTTTTTTTATTTTTTTTATGTAAGTTCCAGAGAGCACCTACACATATTGTAGAATTCTTGACCAGTCCTTTCAATAAGCAACATATGCAAGTGAAAAATATCGCTACAAAAGTTTACTGCCTTATTGTTTTTATTTTAATATACTTGGATCATACTTATGACTTTCCAATTAACAATCTTTGGAATAAATATTAAGTTAAACACACAAATGACATGAGCTGCTTTTTTACAGTTGTGAGATCCAGTACCCATAGCTTTTAAAATACAGCAAATTAATTTCTACTTATACCTAGAAACCTTTATTAATAATTTGTGATATTAAAGTTATATACTTGAAAACTAAAATTACTAGTACAGTAAAATTTGCCTTAGACAGATCTTTTATTGAAGGAAATTCATGTTTTATGGAATTTTCAGGTTCCTGACTAGGGGCATAACATTTTACATATACTGGATTAAATGGAAACTGTCTTAATGCATAAACAGTAATTAAAATAAGCCTTTAAACAGAAAATTTTCAGTACTCATTGATGAGAGGAATGGTAGGCATCCTGTATATTTTAAAGAATTTTGTTTTCTCTTTCAATATTTTGCAAGGATTTGAAATGAGATTCGATATTTTCCCTCTCCTTCACAGCACTTTGATTACCTAGTTCAAAGAATTTGTACTGTACAACAATTGCCTTTTGATTATCATCTCTATTCTTTTAGTTTTCTTGCTAATGGTTTGTCAATCTTCTTCTCATTCTGCCTTTAATGATGTTGCCCTATCTTCCAGATATTCAACTGACCTGTTTGACCTTTCAGGAAATTTCATTCAGTAAATGCTCTAGATCTGCATTTTTATTTTAATCTAGCAGCTTTCATCGCGGTTACTAATAGAAGAGTTGTGCTTGATCTAAACATGAGCAAAAGTGATTCATGCAAATGAGAGAATTAAATTGTCTGTTACACAAATCATGAAGATGTTTAACATCAGTTAAACTCAAATGCATTTAGATTCTAAAAAGAAAACAATTTTTGAAGCAATGGGAAAACTGTGCTAATGGAAAAATGCAGAGATTTTGTGAAAACTACCAACGATGATGTTAATGAAATAAGTGTGGGAGTGGTTATCAGTGTCAAGGCAAACATTCACCACATGTCACACATCCTATGATGCAGGAATGTGTTTAAATGGTCACACAAAATCTGAACAGTGTAAACTTGTGGAACAAGCTCTTCCCCAGTTCTGGGAAATTTATAAAAAGTGAGTAATGCAATATTTTTCTGTCTAGTTTAATGCTTGCATGTGTTCAATTATTATAATACAATCAAATTAATGAGCTTTAGGTTTTAATTTGCTTCAAATATATGCATGTCCTGGATTAATTTTTTTTGTATACTTTGATTAAAAGGAAACCTAGCTTGCAGAAAACCTTTTGGACTTTTAAGATTCTGTTTAAAAACAGGTTTTACTGTAGCAAGTAAATAAATATATAAGTAAATATAAGATTTACAAAGCAAAGGCACTCTCAGAAAAGCCTGTAGTGAATGGGAACTGAGAATAAAATGGACACTGGTTTACATGCCTACAGCATTATGTAGTCATAAGGTTTGTTCCTCTTACCCCAAAGGTACTTTTAAGACAATTCCAGGCACTCATTTGGATGAAATATTGGATGAATTTATGGTGGAGAGTACAGCAAGTCTCTTGATCACCATATGCAAAAAAAAATTCAGCCTTGTCATACAACCTTAATGATCTACTCCGACATATTCCTTTTACTAGCATCCTCTTTTTAAACTGAATGTTCAATCAACCAAGCTCATGCTCATTTACCCTATGTGTACTAAATTTATGCAACAAAGATTATCTGAAACGTCTTTTCATGACCTTTTAATTTATACATTACACAAACAGTGCAATTTAAAAATAATGCACCATCTTTTCATTTAAAACAAATTATTAAAAAATAATTGTATTTTGAAAGATTTTTAAAAAAGACATACTACAGAAACACTATCTGTTCATAGATCCTGTGAATTTGATATTGGAATCAAAAGTAAATTTAATGGAATGCAAGATTAGGGATATTATTAAAAAATATGCTTCAATGTCAAATTTTAATGCATTCAATGTATTAAAATATATAATATTAATTAATATGATAAACATATGGTGCCAATGGAGTAAGATCATTTGTAGCACACGAAAAGTTATCACTGAAGTATTTTGGCATCATAAGTGCATTCTTTTGAATTTTGACTGGCTGTCTGAGCTTTCTCTCCATTTATATTACACGCAGAAAGAAAGTACAGAGTAGCATGCTGGTAAATTGCTTGTTTCCCTTCTGCGTTAGAATTTAGCAATAACCTTATACTACTACTAGTATTAAAGATTTTTATGAAGAAAATGAGACTAGTCTCCATTAGCGAAAAAAAAAACTTTATAGCTGTTAAAATACATGAAAAATGAGAATGTGTATAAAACAATTTGCATTAACTATTTACAATGTTTAATGAAAGAAGTCAAGATATTAAAATGGATCTAGTACCCATTGTATATTTGCTGTAACACTCATCAGAATGCCAAATTGATATTGATATCTTGTAAGTTACCAGAATGGATAAATACAGAACAATTACAGATTACAGATTTGTTATTAAGGTCATAAAATGTAAAGAAACTACATAAGTTTTGTATTTTATAAAATGCCTGTTATACCCAAGTTTAGATTACTAAAATAAATGCAAAAGTAATTTTGATAGTATTGAAATAGGGAAATGTGACATTTCAACAATGAATGAAGAGCAATCTTAAAACTATACTCAATGGAAGATTTTTATAGAATCCTTGAAACACTTCCCATATGGCTTTGTAATTCACACATTGTTTCTCAATGATACACTTTAAGCATGGAGGGAGGGGGGGAAAAAAATTTAAATGATAAATTATGATTTTGCTGAAAACTTTTATTATAGCACAAGGATTTTATACTGGAACAATGCACTGCACAGATCATAGTACATCTATGATTAAACTTTTAACCAACTGCTCTTTTTGTTGCAGCTGAACTCAACAATGAATACACATAGTTAGCTGTATTATCAGACTGTCAAAACAACTGCTTTTTAAAACTTTGATACAGAACTTATTGCCAGACTAGATAGTTGTATTTGAATGTTTAATTCATAACACAATTGCTGCTCACTTATTTTAATTATAAATGATTCAGTTAATGGAATCTCATTTTTCTTAAAAGCCCAAACAAATATTTTATTTTCTTGAGGTACAGCATCCCAATATAAAAACAAGCTTACCTTCATTATTCAAAGTTTGCATTAAGTCAGATTTACACATCCAGGCAATTTGGCAATTCTTTGCTAGCCCATGCAGTAAAAATGCACAAGGAGCAGTTGGGAATTTTAAGAAACAATCAACTGCATGATCTAGTTCCAAATTATTAATCAAATTATGACTCCCTATCAACTTTACAGCTGAGCTGAACAAAATTATATTAGTACATTTTGCATTTACTAAAATTCAGTCCTATGTAGAAAAAATAAGAATGAAATAAAAGAATATAGTCAGTATATTATGAAACTGGAACTTAGAAACTACTCATTCTTTCCTTTGGATAAACTAGTCAAAGTTTTTCATTTCCAAAAACTTTTCAGAAAAAGTGACTTGCATACAGGAAACCAATGATAGTGCTTTAGATGAATTTATTGCATAAATATAATCTGTTTTGGTGATTAAATTTAAATGGAAAGACAGGGGAATACAATAACCTTTTAATATGTACAGGCATTATCATCTTGTAGATGCCCTTCATTGCTGAATATTCTGTGATTTCATTAGTCTCCAGTTCTGACCAAAGGCAATTAAGTCATCTAAACAGATACATATATTACGGCAACAAATAAAATCACAGCATAGATATAAGTTGGGTTATACATATAAACTAAAGTCACCTTCATGTTCATTTTTTTTTTGTGGTAATTGTATTATATTTCTATCACAATACTTCCATGGTGTTACATATCTACTAAATGTAAAATACACATTTATTTTGGATTGTTTAAAAACATTCTCTTTTCGTGATGTCCATTTTAAAAAACTATTGTTTCATTCAACAATTATGTATACCAAAAATTGGGTATGATGTAGGATGTTTCTATAAAAGAACTATCACTCTACTCTTAATGTGACTGGAGTTAAGCTTAATAATAATTTGCTTGGTGGACTAAAAACCATATATTTTGCAATTTTGATCTCCTGTTTCGCGAAAATATTTGACATGAAAATATA
The DNA here is from genome assembly GCA_030762175.1 of Metallyticus violacea. Lineage (NCBI taxonomy): Eukaryota > Metazoa > Arthropoda > Insecta > Mantodea > Metallyticidae > Metallyticus > Metallyticus violacea. Next base: position 95,240,485 of record CM060843.1, read on the forward strand.
AAAATTGTTACATCTCTCCATTTACTTTTGTTATATTAATTTATTAACACATTCGAGAGCCTAGGGTTGAAAATGTAAACATTTTGGTTGATTTAGTTTTGTGCCCTGTAAAGTTATGTTCATTTTTCATACCTTATGAGATGCAAGATCAAAGACATTACATTAAGTTGAGTTATTCTCCACTAATAAAGTAGTTTCTGGTCATTTGCTTATGAAGTTCGAACGCCAGTAATACTTACTACATAATCTTTCTTGGTATCTATCAATTATACGTTGTAGGTCCAGGCAGCTGTCTTGAATGGACCTAAACAGTTCCAACTTGGCATCCAGTTCTGCATCTGAGGCTATAATGCATTCGTCTTCTTTTTTGCCTAATTTCCGAAATACGGTTTGCTTCGTTACCCAGTAGTGGTGCTGCATTTTGGTTATGGTGGACTTATTACTACTGTCATTACCACGTTCAACCCATCGGTCATATGCCGTGCCACTGTAGCCTCCATTTCCACGATTGCTAAAAGATAAGGTATTGAAATGTTACTGCAATCATTAAAGCATAGCAGTTTCCAAAACTTTAAAAATGTGTTTGAAGTACTTACTATCCATTCATGTCTACAGTAAAATTCCTTCAAACCACTAAACAGCTTCAAAATAAAAATCTATATTCATAAAAAATCGTTAAAATGCCTTCAATGATCAAATTTGCAACAGCATATTAATCTTCAGGCATGTTAAAGTTTCACTTTTAATTCCTTGACGTACTCTTACGTCCATACTGCTGGATACATTTCACTCTCTTCAATGCTGCCAACTGTCATAATAAAGCACTGGATAGCAACCCTTTAATCTATTTACCCCCCGTGAAGAATGAGGTTTGGGTTCTACTGTCATACCATGCAGTTGTCATCTCCAAATTATATAGCTTTTGCATAAATTCATTTATTTCTTGGAATAACTTGGCCGCAGTGAAAGTTGGACCATGGCAAAAGCGAAATAATGGAAAACAATGTTAGCAAAAACATCACCACCATCTACGACAATAATGATAATAGTTGTGGTGCTGGTATTGTTAATATGTTGTAGAGTGGTGCGGAAATATTTTATAGGTACAACTACAGTGCCCAGAACTAGAATATTTCAGAAAGCATCTTACACACTGGGACCGGAAAATAGAAATGAAAACAACAACTTAAAGAGCACGGAATGAGAAGCGAGGTCATTTGTAAATTTCAGAACATTACATCTTCCCGAGTGAGACGAAATAAGGGACTGTGGTAATTGGGACGGACTTTGACAATGCTCAAAATTCATTGCGGCTTGAGTAAACTTTTATTTGCTTTTTCTTTATTTTTCAATTCTAACATCTTATTTATTGAACGTATAGTGCAATTTTTCAATTCTAAAGTTAAATGTTTAAGCGCAAATCTGAGTCTGTAATTGTATAAAGTCAATACATACAGAGTACGGGCAAAATGTACGAAGAATATAAGAGTAGAGAGGTGATCGAATAGGCACTTTAAGAATAGGAACAAAGGTCTCGGAGCTTCGTTGAACGCGTTGGCTCTAAGGTTAGAAATGTGTTTGTAGATGGTCAAGAAGAGAGAAAACGCAATTTTTAAAAATCTTATTCTGTCAAATATAGCGTATTACTTAAGCGGTTCATATGCCGTAAATGTTTGAAATGGGCGATATAAGAACGGGTTTTTATGTACGATACATGTGAAAACCGACGATTCTTGCAGAGAAATAGTAAGGCGATTCGCAAGAAAATATCCTGTCATGTTCTAATTAGGAAACTGGTCAACAACTTGTTAACAACTTAACGAGAGACAGGATTTGTCAGTGACAAAAAGGTGTAAACCGCTTCCGTGATCTAGTAGTAGCGTTTGCGACTACTAATCCGGAAATCCTGCACTCAAATATCGGTCAGATCAAGCTGCCTGAGTAAAGCTTTTTCCAAAGTTTTTCGTTACCCTGAGAAGGCGAATGCTAGATAGCTTTAAGGCGCCAATGACTCCGAGCTCATTTGCGCCATTATTAATCCATTTCACTCATTCCTACATATTTAACAACGTACAACTACAGTGTTCAGTCTACAACTGCGAGAAGACCAAAGCAATCAAAGTGTCAATAAATAATTTATTAAAAAAGAAAAGTATTCCGAATCATTGTGTTCTTACGGAAGAAAAGTTAAATGAAATACAGACATTTCCTACGTAGATTCCGGTAATTTATTGCCATTGAGGGACATCTTTTACAACTACTATTGTAACGCAGGTTGGTGATGGTTTATTATTATTATTATTATTATTATTATTATTATTATTATTATTTAAATTCAGGACCATTTTATGTTTTCATTAAAAATGAAGATACTAACTTTACGCGCGGAGACTCTTCCTTTTTCCGGCTGCGGCAGCTGTATTAAGAAGTGAGCAACCGCTCTCAGACGTCTGTATCTCAGATAACCTCACTGTACGAGCAGCTCAGAGCGTGCTAAACCATATTCAAAGAAATGCAACATATATTCGTATTAATCAATTTTATTTCAAAATAAATTACTACAAAAATGAATTAAGTGTGAGCTTCTTTTCCCACGCTACCTGGTTCTCTGAAGCAATGGCATAGCATCGTTGAGCTCAAGTTGCGATTTGTCCAAGTCCTCTTTTTGTTATACACTTGCACCAAAATATAATCACAAGATAATCAAAACGGAACGTAAATTCGTGCCTGTAATTATATTATTTATTATAAGATTCTAATTGAAGAATTTTTCAATAAATTGGCACTGCTAAAACCAATCGTAATTAATCAATGTGATGTTTGCTAAATTTCATCCACATGCCACGAACTAAGTCAAAATGCCACTTAAACATACAATTTTGTGAGTAGATAAGAGTTGTTTGATAATAGAGGTGCCAATATCAAAGGGTATTAGATTGCAACTAGTGTTGCAATTTGGAAATGTTATATCAACCGTTTAAGACAGACATCGTTTTAGCGCTATATTGAAATGTGAGTATTGTATGACATTTGAGCTGTAATCATCTGAAGTTTGGAGACAACAAACTTAGTCCTCGTGTCTATTCCAATTTCATATCTAATTTGCGATTCAGGAATCACGACTTTTTTTTTTTTTTTTTGCATATAATATAGTTTTCTTTTCATAGAAATAGGTTGGCAAATGCTCAAGTATGGGAATCAGATGATGGCATTAGTAAGTAACACACTTGTTTTGTTTACCTTTTGTAAACCATTGTAACAGAAACCAATGTGCTCTACAGTGATTGATGCAGTATTTGTCAATGGGGGAGGGGGTAACATTTACCAGGGTGGTCATTCACGATAATGCCTGGTAATTTTAGGCGCTGAAGGACACCGATTTGTTTGCATCTTGTTAAATTATTTAGTTCACCATAGAACGAGAGAAATAAGATTCTAAACGCAGGCATCGACATAAAGTTTTCAGAATTAACCATAAGTAAGGAAAAATGAAGGTGAAATCGAAATTTCCTCGGTTATAGGTAGACTACTGTTATGGAGTCTTCTTATACCTCGAATCAGATTTCCAGTTATGTGTTAAGATAAAGATGAAAAGGCTTTCTTAAAAGCATTTGATCTCATGGCAGGTATAAGCATCACTACTGTTTCCGTGTCTCCCATTATGTTTATATGTTCAGAACTCACATCGTGCAGGCGGCGTTTGCTTCCTTTCCCGAGCTTTCATATCTGGTGGGAATATTCTTTATATTGAACACTGAGTAATTAATGAATGACAGCGAAAATCAGGGACGTAAAGCTATGATTGAGGAAAACTCACGAATAAGCATCTCAGCTACGTAGCTTGGCTCAATTGGGATTCAAACCCGGGCCTGAGAGGCAATATTTACCCCAGAGCACCGCGGTGGTCTTTAGTCTTTGAAAGATGGAAGCGACCATTTCTAAAGAGAATTCTACATTACGAAATATTCTTTTCAGAAAATTAAAGTTCAAAGGCTGCTCTTTAATATTAAGAGCCGTGGGTGAATGTTTATACAAAAAATGTACATAGTCAACTGGCAAGATAATTGCAATTAATGTAATCAAGAAGAATTTGCATTTGGTAACTAGGGTAATAGCTCAAACCAGAGAAATAATATTTTTTAAATTAGTAATTAACGCCCGTTTTTTCTACTGAGGCAATACAGGCGGTGGACATTGATGATACATGAAATGAAATGATTAATTGGGGAAGGTTTTTTTTTTAAAGGAAGGAAACGTTCCACACCTAAGTTTAGGGTACCTCCTCGGCATTTGTCTTTATGAGAACTGAGGAAACCCTGGGGGGGAGCACAATCAGGGAGGACGGCCTGGAATCGAATCCCGGACCTCCCGCTCACGAGTCCGCGCCTAATGACCTCGGCCATCCACGGCGGTTAAAAGGGAGAGTGATAAATAAGTAAATGATGAAAGTACATTGAAGGAGAATCCTCTGATGCCATGACATATTAATCTGAAGAAGTGGCTGAATTTCTATTTTCGGGATTTACAGAAGGAGAATGCTGACGGACCAAAATAGAGATTAGCATAAGGTAGTACGTAGTAGTTGCTATTCAGGGGGTGCTCTATTTTATCAGGGGGTGCTCTATTTTATCAGGGGGTGCTCTATTTTATTTTATATATATTTTGTTTTGATATAAGAATTCGAATAAGAATAGTGATGGTCAGCTTATAACATATTAAAGAAATTGATCGTAATACATTAATTGTAATCGTGGTAGGTCATACTTAAGAATGTCCAGGGTCAAATAGATGAAGGCCACCTTGATATTTTAACAAATTATTATTATTATTATTATTATTATTATTATTATTATTATTAAATATTTAACATTAATATATGTAAGTACTTTTATCTGCATATGAATGTGAAAATGGGCTCAAATATTTAGCCACTAAACATTTTAGAGCCGGTCTTGAAATTCCATTTTATAAATATTGATTTGTGTTAATAGTGCAAGCAGTGTTTTAGTTTCTGTTTAAATATAATTACAAAGATAACTGTGTGTAGACTTTAACGTTTATATAGGTACATGTACAGTGAGATTATTTGGGTTACTAGCTGGCAGAGTGTTGCTGCAAACTGGGAGAAACGCTCAGGTGGCTCTTAACTTAAATAACCTTACACTAGTAGTTTCCATATAAATTCTGAATCAAACAGCAATTTCATAGAGAACTGCATCTTAATGTAATTAAGCTGGTGTTTTCAGACCCCTGCAGGCTGCAACTGTCGTTATTAAAAATCACAACAGAAAAAAGTAGCATTCTTTCTATCTGCTGATAAAACTGAAAATTAATGAAGATAAACAAACCATTTTGTTCTCTTTAAACGCTGTTCAAGAATGGAACCGTTTGGTCACTACACTTATGTCATCCAATAAAGAAATAAATATACCTCAAGAAAACTAGAACCTACTCGAGTCGCAATATTACAATAACAATGTTTTGCATTTTCCATTTCCTCTCAACACTCCGGGTTAACTGTCCTACAGCAAAACTGACATTTTTATAACGATAGAAAAATTAATGGCATTTCAATTGGGAATTTCCAAGAGACAGTTTTAAAGTATAGAAAACAACGTCTTTATACCGAACGATCATGATGCTTTCCCCGGCGGCGAGGGATTTTTCCTATGAGCGAGCCCCAACTCGTTTGCCTTGGAGGGATTAGCAAGTCTACTTGCTTACTTGTTGACTTTGCTGACTGTCGCAGTCATAGCACAGCTGTTCTCGGGTGTGTTTTATGTGGTTTGTTTCTTAACTCGACAGTAAGTGTATACTTATGCCAGGTCTGATTACAACGGTATAGTGTTATCTTTATTGTACGATTCATATGTGCTAATTCAGTGGTGAAAGAATCATAGGACCATTTTTTTTTTAAGTATACGATTGATTCTGTTACTTATGTGAATACCATAGTAACCCTCTTTTTCAGAAAATTAACCGACAGGAATCGTGATCATGTCTTTTTTTCAAGAGGACTCTGCCATTGCTCTCACTGTGAATAATTCCATGAGAGCAATTCAAAATGTTTTTCAAACAAGACAGAGTAGGGCTTTATGTCCTCCTCGATTCCCCGATTTAACAGTCTCTGATTATTCTCTCTAGGGTAAATTTAAAAATGCCGTGTACAAGAGGAACCAGCTCACCATGCAAGAACTTAAGTATAATTTTCGTCAGAAAGTCCGGATTTCTCAAAATGAACTACAGTGAGTGATGAATAATTCTTATAGAAATGCCGAAAATGTGTGGAAAACGAAGACAAACCGTTTTAATACTCATTGGTAAGTAACGAGCATCTTAAATTAGTTTGTTTATTGTTGTATGGTTAGTTTGTTTTATTGATGTACCGTCCAGCTAATCACAGAGACCCGCCTGGCTGGCTAACTAGCGGCATGCTTGTCCGTCCGCAAAACGCTCCGGGGGGAAATGCACGTTATATGGTTTTTGCAAATGAACAGCTACAAGACTTAGAAGAAGAGGAAGCTAAAAATTACTTAACCATCTACACATTGCTTTAAGAGAGAGAGAGGGGGGGGATAAATAAAGGGGGGGAAAGCATACGTCAGAAATTGAGAATTCCCAATATGACATTTATTAGAGATGGTTAAATTGGGTGTAATATTTTACATCATTGTAATACATATTAAAGAGAGCACAAATAACTTTACAATTGGACTGAAATTCGTGATAAACATACGAGAGGAAGTAGTAATCTTTGATACTCGCATGTTCATTTAGGTAATTCAGTAGCCATAGTTTAAGTAAAATCTTGTAAAATGTATGTTGAGGTATTTAATATTTATAATTTTTTAAGCAATTAACTATCGAAAATATAACTATAATTTACATAAAGTTCTAACAATTCTATGTATTCAGAACTTGTTTATTGAAGGAGTTATTTATTTTAGTTTTTAAATTGGATGAAAGTAAGACTTTTTGTGCAGCTGTGGAGCTTTTCACAAACACTTCTACACTTCTATTTATACTACAGTATAACACCAATTGGGAATAATATATATTCTACATATATTTAGTTCATCAATTTTATGTAATTGTGTTTGTAGCATATATAACTAAACATGTAAATAATCTTTGTTCATATATCTGTATGGACAGAGTCTATTGCACATCGTGTACATTTAATAACAGAGTAAAGAGTTTTCGCTAAGGTGAGTTGGAGGTATTGGATTCCTACTTTGATCATTAGTTTAGAATGCCTTTTGGTTCTCCTTTGCTATCCAGTTCGCAATGCTAGCATTGTAACATAGCCAACTCATGGGGGAATTTGCATCTAAATGTAGACGCCAAGAGCCACTAAATATCAGAACTATCGGAAGGTAGGTAATACGAGTGCGATCCATAAGTTTCCGACCTGACATAGAAGGCAATGTTCTTTGTTGTTATGTTCACGTTAACTGAGAGTCACACGTTTCAGGAATAAACATTGCATCTCCTTTCTGTTCACGCTATTTATTTGCCTTGAAAAGCTCATTTAAGTCAGGCGTGTTGCATAAAACAGCGTGATGTACAAAGCATTGATTAAATGTTTAACTAACGAAGGAGTTTCACCCAGCGATATGAATCAACGATGTGTACGTAGAAATTTCTCTTTTATATCACTGTGAAAGAAAATGATCAAGATTAATTCATTTGCACAGAGAGCCTAAAAGATGATACACGCGAGGGTGGGCCGGTGGGTGTGTTGGTACAAAACCTTTTCCTTGTAGAGCAGGAAGTTCTGAATGACAGGTATTTGAAGACAAAAGAAATAGCTGCAAGAGTTGGGCTTTCTAAAACAAACGTGCCTTGCACCCTTCATCAACATTTGCATACTCATACGGTCAGTGCAACATGGGGTTCCCAAATTCTTTTAGCATTTTAATGCAAGTGCGCATGAAATGTTTTCGAACCTTTGTCGTGGTAACGAAAGGGCAGTTATTGAGCCCATCTTCACAGAGGACGAAATTATGGTTCTCTACTATGACCCTCTTTTAAAATGAGAATTAATGGAGTGACGAAAGGAGGTTAAAGCACTCCCTAGAAAGGCTAAAGTCAAACAGTCCCTGAAGATGATCATTCTTTTGGGGGAGGGGCTGCAGAAGAATTCTGATGATAAACTTAAAATAATGATGATGATGATATAATAATAATAATAATAATAATAATAATAATAATAATAATAATAATAATAATTGACTATGCTGAGATACTGCATCAATTACAGTGTCATCAAGAAAAAGAGGCGTAGAATGCTGAGTCGAGTAGTTCGTCTGTTACACAACATATCAGTGCACGCGGTTGCTGTTGCCAAGGTTGCTGTGAACACATGTGGCCTCAGGAACTGGATCATTCACCGTACAGCCCAAACCTTGCCATCAACGACTGTTATCTGTTAAAATTAAATCTGTCCTTTGATGGCGTAGATTCACGGAGGGCAATGGGCTGATATGCGCTGTTTTTCAGTTCTTGCAATCAAAGTTTCGGACTATATATAAGAGGAGGTTGAAATTTATGAGAAATGAATTGAAATAAATAGAGATTACGTTGAAAAGTATCTGTGGTTTCATTCTATCATTGCCTAGCATGGTCAGGCAGGAAACTTACATGTCCTTGACTTAAAGGAAAGTAATTACTTCTCACCAAAACGCTTTGTCGATCTTGACCCAAATAAAATTCACAATCATCAGTTAATAGAATCAAACAATAATTATTGTTTTTACGTCAATGTAAGCCTTTGCTACAACAAAAAGCCGTCCCACTGCAGCAATGAGTTATTCTGGTTGCTTTTGTTGCAGTCTTACAGAGCCTTATAATGCCATCTTAATGCAAATGCGACTGGCAGATAAGCGAAGCTCTTCTACTTATCTACTTCAGCAGCGAACAGTGTAGTCGGTGTGTCGCAGTGTCGTGATTCACGGTCAAGTACCGTGCGATCAGTATTGTTTTCTCCCGGAGCGTTTTGCCTATAGGCCAGAGCGCCGCTCGCTGGCCAGGCGAATCTCCGTGATTAGCGGGAGGGTAAAATAATAAAACAAACCATACAACAATACATAAACCAATTTACCGCCACGGGTGGCCGAGGTCGTTAAGGCGCGGACTCGTGAGCGGGAGGTCTGGGGTTCGAATCCCACCAGGGCCGTTCCCCCTGACTGTGGTTTTTTCCAGGTTTTCCTCAGTCCTCATAAATGGCAAATGCCGGGGAGGTACCCTAAACTTAGGCGTTAAACACTACTCAAAAAAAAAAAAAAAAAAGCAATTTAAGAGACTCATTACGTACCAAAATATCAAACGAGATGTTGAAACTACTAGACTTCATTCTCCACACATTTTTGGCATCTCTTTAGGAAATTTGTCATAATTCGCTGTAGTTCATTTTGAGAAATGCGGACAATTTCCTGACGAATATGATCTTTAGAGTTCTTGTAAGGTGTGCGGGTTTGTCTTGTACACGGCATTTTTTAATTTACCACAGAAATAATAATCAAAGCTGTTACATTTAACAGCCCTTTCCACAGACCCATATAAAATTCCCACTTGTTGTGGGAGAAGACGAAGAGGCTTTCTAGGGAAATTTTCTAAGCGATTACCAATGTTATGTAATTTTTCTTTGGTCAGAACTCTTTGCTGCTTTTTCGGTTTCTTAGGCTGGACACTTCCAGTTTACTGAAATTTATTTTACAGATTATGGATTGTTTTACGGTCTGGAGTTTCAACACCCAGGAACCTTGCTTGAAACAGTTTTCGAACTTCACGGGCTGACTTAATTAACACATATTGTTTGTATATAAAGACACGCTGTGCCGTTGTAAACACACGATTATGTATACTGTCAAATTAAGAAACGAACAACACAACACACCCGGAAAAAGCTGCGCTACGACTGCAAACAGACCTGTTATCCCCTATAAGGCGTAGCAAACAAGTGGGAGCTCTCTCTTAAGGAAAAACCCCGCGCGGCGGGGGAAAGCATCACTGATCGCACTGTATAAGTGCATAGCGATCCGAAAACGTTGTATTAATGCAACTGTACTTTTAATTGCGACGCGTGGAAATTCTTCATGGAACGAAAAGATAAGAAAAGCAAAGGACTTCCCGTTTCATGAATACGATCAATGGAAGATTTTCAGACGAAACGCAAAAATCATTATTCAAAAGATAAGTGTGAAAGTAAACAAACAAAACAAAAACAAACAGCAGAGATTGAAATCATAAATATTTGTATAGAATTAAAAGTCAACCAACAAATGTACACATGTAATATAAATAGATAATAAATAATTAATTCAACCAAACTCTTATTAGCATCGTAGCAATGAAGAACATAATTGGAGTTCCTAGACCTTGAAGTGCAAGAAGTCATAGTATTAATGCACTAATAGGTAAGATTGAGAACATACTTTTGAATAATCGTTGGTCGGATAGGTCACTGAATCGCTACCACTAGTGTGAAAAAATACAAAATGCGTTTTCAAGGAGAGTGTGAAATTAAGCAGATGAAAAGGAACTAACCTCATGCAATATATGCATCAAAATCCGGTACTGTAACTTTAGATAAAAAAAAATCATTTCTAAATCATCTCATATTAGAATATGCCGCCTTGACACTTGTGCGCAAAACTTAATTTAGAGGAATTTCATTTTCCAGCGTTGTGACTAGTTGTGATTATCAACACTCACTCCCTCTCTGCCGAGAATCCTGTTTTCCTATATATGTTATTTACTCTGTGGAAACTGGAGTGCCACAGTGTAGAAACTTTAAGCATTGTAACGGATAGTGGCGATAAGAGTGGACAAGTGGTCGGGCTTAAGATGAATTGCAATAAATTATGCGTTGCACATAAGGAAATTAGACGGCAATGGAAACTGTAGGATTTTGAGGAATGACATACTCAACTTAAAGGATGCATATGTCGTGAAACATCGTGGTATTAGTAAAATTCGTGTAAGTAGTAGTTTTATTATAAAATGTTAACCCAATTTATTTTCATGTTCTAGCACAAATTTCATGTTTTTCCCCCCTACTTTTAAAAATAAGCTAGCAATCCATTTTGCTAAGTGTATGTAAAATATTGGTTTTAAATGTTTACTATCAGATTCAGCCAGGACACCTGTTGACAGTCATCTAATTTTTTTATGACATTTCAGCGAGTGCTGAGTTTACTATAGCAGTTTACAATAATTTTAGCCGAAATTGGTAATCCATTTATTATTTTTCATAGTCTGAACTTTTCCGCGTTCTGCGCAGTCTTTTGCAATAATTTGTTATGAGACATTCAGAGAAACTATTTCTGAGATGATCAAATGTTTGGTATATAAGTGAATTTTTTTATTATTTTGTAGAAAATAAAACAATGGTTTTAAATGCTACTATTCTATAACTGATAAAAACCAGTACAAACTGCAACTCAATAATAAAATTTTACAATTATTTTAAAAAATATTAGAAGCTCAAATTACTTTTTTTAATCTTAAAAGAAGCATATCCAGCATTGAAATGGAATGCCATATATGTGGGGGGAGAGAAAAAACTTTTAAGCCAAACATTCAGTGCATGTAAACATATATATATATATATATATATATATTTGTATGTGCATATTGGTCTACCTTAATTTTAATTTTGACATATAACATAGAACTTTAAGAGTGAAATGAAAATGAATGTGATTTTTCAGGCATTTAAGTTTATTTTATAAATATCAATAATAGAATTTGGAGCTTCCATTTTTTTTTGTCTTGTTTAATGAAAAGTAAAGCTACCATTTTGTACCATCAGTTATATTATAATTGAAAGCCATAATGACCTAGTTTTCCTCTAAATTGCACTATCCTGTAGGAACATTTACAAAACTGCTTTATCAAAGTGCTTACAATAACACAAGAATGTTTGCATTGTTTCTATTGTTTTAATAGATCCCAATTTTCAAATTTTGGGAAATCAAGTGGTTAAACAGTTAGCAATTTTATTTAATATTTGTTTGTTCGTTGAATTATTCTCTTTGCTTATGACTTTATTTTTGATATCTAACATAATCTTTTGTTTAAATGTGTAATTATTTATGTGCCTTTATTTTAGTAGCCCTGAAAGAAACAAAATTGTTGAAATAATATAAAAGTTAAAAGTATTAAAAACAGTGACAAAAGATTAATTAAAGGAGTGAGGATAGATCAGTGTTTACATATAAACTTATGATATATATTTTTTATAAATACACAAATAAAGAAATAAAAAACTCTTAGAAGAATAAAAATTGGTTTGTTTGTGGTTTGCAATTAATATAACTGCTGCCATATAGTACTACCATATATACTGGTTGAAAATGCATTACATTGGTGTTTGTTATTATAGGTAAACATTTTTTTATATAAAATAGTAAAATTACTAATTTTGGTATTTTGATAAGAATTAAATGACTTGATAACTCAATTCAAGAGAGATTCTCCTGAGCTAAAATGCTTGTACCTAGTTTGCAACATACCTGTATCAAAGATATTTCAGTTAGAAACTGATCAATTGAGTTATATAGCAATATTGTTCAGCAATGAAATTTATTTTTAACTGCAAGATTAATTAGTAAATGGTTAGGTTATTAAATTTTTATACCTGTACATGTATAAAACTAAATATTACTCATTTTCAGGTGAACTGAAATAGCAGATTTTGATAATGTAGGTTAGTTTGTTGACACAAGTAAGAGCTAATTTAATTTGTTGCATTGGGAATTGAATGTGGTGTGGTTTTTATGTAAGGTTTAACCAAATGTGGTGGCTGGACTTTCTAGATTGCTCTGACTTAAATGTATTTATCATAGCAGAAGTGGTGGCTGCAAGTTAAATTAAGCTCTGGTAGTTAACTTAGGTTGGTAAGCTGCAAACAACACATCACATAACATAAAGTTGAGGTATTGCTTATAATGTTGTATATCAACAGAGTTGATAAGCAACAAGGTTGTGTGCTATTTTATTAATATAAAGTAAAGTAGATGATATAGGTCTTTTAGTATCATATCTGCATGTTAAATATCACTGCATTCATCTTTGCAATAATGTTAAATATAAGGAAAGTTTTCAAATTTATCGAGATAAATCAGCAGGTACATACTGTTTGACCTTATTTTGTGATTTTTAAACACATTGAATGGTCATTGCTGCATGTCATGCTGTGATGTATTCATGTAATTAGAATGTCTTCATAAAACAAAAATGTCCATTGTGAATAAAGCTTCATTTCATCTCATCCTTCTGATCAACCATACTTTTTTCAAATGAGGTCCTGGACATGTGAACAAGCCACTTTATATTCTTGTGGATAAGAAGTCTAAGGCTGATAGATCTTCATCTGAAATAAAATGGCATGATGTTTGCATGAATATTTACATACTATCAGCAGAGGTGGGAGAATAACAGCTCCTTAGGGTTATCCATTGCTGGTCTCATTGGCGAATCAATTGTGCTCAGCATAATAGGCAGATGCCTCCTGAGCCAAAGACTAACCCTGGGATTAATAAAAGTTAATGAATTTAGAAGTTGTTTATATTTAAAGAGTGTTAAAATTTAGTTAGAATTATTTTGTTTTGCCCAAACTATTTCTTATGAAATTAGATTGGCTTTGATTTTGTAATCTTTATTTGTGAAGTTGAGTTAAAATCCCACATACCACTATGAGATGCAATTTATGAACAGTTCTATTGTGTGTGTTATGATTGTCGAGCGTGTCAAGGTGGGATATTACACAAATTAATTAATCCAGACCCTGTGGATTAGTAGTTATACACCCCTAAATAAGGAGTGTAAGGTAGGGTTCAAAATATTGTTTACAAGTAATTTAAAGTGCATTTGGTGCAAACAAATCCTGTTCTATTTTCTGTAGTCTCTCTCATGTGAATCAAAAATAGCCAAGAGTACAAAGGAAATAGACAAAAACACATTTCACTAGCAAAGAGTCCATATCTTCATTGTTGATAACCTCTTTGGTTTTAGAGCAGATGTAAATCCAAGAACTACAATATTACTTTGAATGAGTAAGTAAGAGGTCTTTGAATTGCCCACTCTGCCCGCGGATGCGTTCTGAATTATCACCATCGTGACGGTTGTACACTGATTGTGAGATGGAGGCTCTAGTAAACAATACCTTTCAGTAACAAGAAACAGCCCAATAGGGTTAGATTTACGAGGGTTATGTCCATAAGTTTCCGGTCTCGCCGATAAGGATTATCACCGTCATACCTTATCTGTTAAGTATATAATGCAGCTGTAACTTCCACTCCGCTGTGTTCGGTTGTTCATATATAGTTGCTTAAAGCAGGCTATGTGTAGAAGATTGTGACATGTTCAAAATGCAGTTTCGAAGGACTTACTCCAATGAAATTAAACAACGGTTGGAGTACAGCGGTACATGGGGCATCCTCCTCTTGTTCTGTCGTAAAAGAATGGGCAAAATTTTATCGAATGGATCGAGAAAGCATTGAAGACAAAGAGCGTACAGGTCGGCTCTTGGAGGTATTCACTCCTGAAAGCATCGCTCATGTCAGTCCTTCGAATTATTCATGAACATTTATACTTGAATAAGGTTAGTGCAAAATGAGTGCCTAGACTTCTTTCCTCAATCCAAAAGCAGCAACGAGTCATCTGTTATCAGGCATTTTTGAAGCTCTGTTGTGGCAACGAGAGAAAAGTTGTGCAAACTATTGTTACAGGAGATAAAACTATGGTGCTCTACTATGATCCCTTGTCCAAAAGAGTATCAATGGAGTGGCGTAAACCTGGCGGAGCACCACCTCTTAAAGGTCAAGGCCACTCAGTCAACCAAGAAGATCATGGCCATAATCTTTTGGGACTGTGAAGAAATACTCTGCATTGACTTCAAGGAGAGGAGCACCACAGTAAATGGCGAGTACTATGCTGGCCTACTGCACAGACTGTGCTTCCATCAAAAAGAAAAGGCGAGTAAACCTGAATGGTGGTGCACGCCTTCTTCACGACAACGCGCTTGTGCACACAGCTCTTGTTGCAAAGAAAGCTGTGAAGAAATGTGGCTTCAAGGAGATTGACCATCCACCCTACAGTCCAGATCCGGCTACCAGTGACTATAGGGTGATTCAAAATGATGGACACACTTTCAGTTGACTATATTTTCTGAACTATATGTGTATTTTAATTCTGTAAATTATATTTTATATCATACATGGTGGTTTACAATTGTTCAATATGCCCCCCCCCCTCGGCCTGCAGGGTAACTGAATTTGTCTCATACTCGATGAAGAATGTCTTGCGTCACAGAGTTCACCGCAGCTGTGATACGGTTTCTTAAGTCATTCAAATTTGTGGGAAGCGGTGGTACGTAAATTGCATCTTCCACGAACCTCCACAAGCAGAAATCGCAGGGTGTGAAATCAGGAACCTCGATGGCCAGAACAGAAGTGCCAAGTCTTCCTTCCCCATGCGGCCTATCCATCGTTGAGGTAGACATTCATTTAGGAAACGTCGAACATTCCCATGACAATGGGGTAGAGCTGCGTCCTACTTGAAAATGTAATCTCTTGAATTTTCGTTCATTTGAGGAAGAAACCAGTTTTGCATCATGCTAATATATCTGTCTCCGGTTATCTTTTCGTCAAAAAAGAAAGGTGCAAAATACACTAACTTTGGGGCTGTTCCACACATGTTGCAGTGTTACATGGGAATTTTGTAGCCCCCATATCCGAACGTTGTGCCTTTGACTGTCCCACTTAGGTGAAACGTAGCTTCAGCACTAAAAATGACACAAGGCAGAAACAATTCATCTTCCATGTTTCGAAGCATACACAAAATCCTACACGCTCTACCCTATCGTTTGCGCGAAGAGCCTGTACCAGTTGTAGATGGTATGGTTTGTACACTAACCGGCACCTCATTACATTCCAGACAGTTGTTTGCGGTAATGTAAGTTGCTTACTCGCTCTACGAGTGGATTTCATTAGACTATGTGCAAAGCACGCTTGAATGCGCTCCACGTTCTCCTCCGATACACGGACCTGGGCTTTTACCTTTACATAGAGAGCCTGTTTCATGAAATTATGTATTCCAACGATAAATGCTCTTCCTCGTTGGATGTTCAACGTTAAACTTACGCTGAAATGCACGCTGCACCGCAGTCGCACACTCGCTTTTACTGAACTCATGAATGCAGAAAATCTTGTGCTGCATAGTAGCCATTTCGCTTACAACTGACGCGGTACATATGCGGAACAGCTAACGCTACAGTGCGGTGCTGGAGCGCTCTAGTGGTAGTATTCGCAACTTTACAACATCCGCTTTCAAATATACTTGACAGCATTCAAGTACAATGTAAGTGCGGGAAATATAGCAGATTGAAAGTATGTCCATTTTGAATCATCCTGTATTTCCTCTTCTTAAAACTCAAGAAGGACCTTCGAGGAAGAAAATTTAAGTGTGACGAAGATATGATGGATGGTGTTTATGTCCACTTTGCAGAAAAGACTTCTGACTATTTGGGGAGGGGTGGTTTGAAATGATAATTCAAAGATATGAGAAGTGTATTGCAATAAAGGGTAACTATACTGAAAAGTGAAATATATTTTTTGTCTTGACCATACCTAGAAAATGGTTAGGCCGGAAACTTATGTAGTTACCCTCGTAAGTGATCCAGCTGACCAGGCTAATAGTCTATTCCGTACGAAACGCCGTTTTGGAAAGGGGGCGTCGAGATGGTCTCTCGCCAAATGGATGAAGTAAGGTGGCGCTCGGTTATATTGGTACCCCTTGGCGTTGCATAAAGGAAAAAGACCGTCCTAACAAGTGGTCTCGAGTACACCAGCCTTACGTTTAAATCCCACTGAACTCGAAATACAAACTCCCACATTTAATTAGCATTCTCGGAGCTTCAATGTGGTGGTGATTGATTTGCTGGTGTTGCATAGCGGAGGTTTGCCAAGCAGTGGAATTCTTAGGCTGATAAATGTAGTTTGCGCATAGCAAACGCCATGCAGTATCATCCAAGTGGATAACTGGCTTGTACAAACATAAGCATGATTGACGACTTGCTCCGTCTCACGCTAAAAAGGTGTTAGGACATCTGGACATCCTCTGCAGCGCACCTGTCACTAAAAATCAGTTGGCAACTCATACAGAAGTTTGATGCAAGGTAAGCTCTGCGGGGAATCTCTGTTGGTACCTCTGCTGTATTCTGTCGAGTAGGCCAAACAGCAGCAGCTAATGGAGATGCTATTCGGATACATTTTTGTGTAGGTCGAGAAAATCCCAGCTAGCAATTCCAGACTTAGGCTGGCTCCCTCTTGGCAAGAGACAGATACCACGAAATCAGACATTTGATAAATAAGAGGATAGCTGGTAACATTTTTATCCCAACGATGTGGAGAGTTTGACGTAGAAAATACTTTTTTTTGCACTATCTGATCAAGAGGTATCAGCTATAACATTCTGGGCGCAGCAAAATTCAGAAAGAGGAATAAATGTATAGGTCCGTAAGCAAACCCATAAATAATCGTACACATAACACTGAACTCTAAAGAGGAAACCATCCGCTTTTAAAGAACGTTACCTTCTAACGGCAGATTTAACATATCAAACATGCGAGCAAGATTTGAATAGAACGGGTTATTCATTCATGTAAATTTCTTGTTTTACTTCTAAATTCTTTACGATGCATAATAAACCATAAATGTTTTAACACGTAAAGACATTACTGCCAGAAAAGTAAAGACAGTATTAACTAAACGAACCAAAATTAATATCACG
This sequence comes from Metallyticus violacea, assembly GCA_030762175.1. NCBI lineage: Eukaryota > Metazoa > Arthropoda > Insecta > Mantodea > Metallyticidae > Metallyticus > Metallyticus violacea. The sequence goes on from CM060843.1 coordinate 95,258,281, forward strand.
TATAAGAAATATCTGTACAATTTTTTTTTTTGGTTTCTGCACATACTGAAACAATAAAAACAGCCAGGAATAGCTCATCAAAACATTTCTTTTCATCTCTATTAAGTGCACGTTGAACAATAGAGAAGCTGTTGAGTAAGAGATCTGTTTGCTTTGACGCCATAATGTTTTCATACCGCAGAAACATTGACAATGACCGAACAGCGTGACGGTTAAGTGCAAAAACATGTAAGCAAACAGGTAAAATTAGCTCAAGGAACACGTAGAGAGCCAGAGTTTTGTAAAACGAAGAAATTTTGTATGTGCAACGAACAAAAAAATTCTCCAGCGTTATAAATAGCCGTAACTGGCATAAACGTTTTCAAAATCATGTTACAGTTATTCTTGCACTGAAAGAAAACAATTTTGGGATTCAACCAAAGGCACTTCCCAGAGGAATAACCACAGCAACATAATAATAATAATAATAATAATAATAATAATAATTATAATAATTTTTCACGTGGTGATGGTCATAACGAACTGTATGTCTCCGTTTGCTGGTTTAAAAGTGCGTGAGTGCACATTCGAATTCTGCTTAGCTTAAGTTGCCCTATCATTTATTTCTTCCCAGATTTTTCTGCTTAGCGCATCTTGTAAAATTTATAACGGAAAACCCACTTCGACTTGTTCATATTCCATGTAATTTCTGAGCAATTCTAAAGACTAAAGGCAGTGCTGTATTTGAGGTGTGTGAACAAGTGCATAAATGAAAACAATATAGCTTCGAAAAAGGAAGCTGTTATTAAGTGATCTTCGATTAGAATGAAACTTTAGCACTCTTCTGCAGTAAATTGATTTTGAAATCGAGCAGATTACTTCTTTTAAAGCACTAAGCTAAGAGTGCGATGTCTCATTTTTATCCTCTGGATCATCGGTATTTAATCCCGTCCCTAAGTGCAGTTCTGGCAGCGATCTGCATGGAAGTCTATGGAAACATTCATATTTAAGGCTATTCACCTTTTTAATAAATGAAACTCAATTAAAGTGTTCTTTTTTCATGCAGGAGAGATAACCTTCAAAAAGGGCATATGGTGTGTCTTTTAATCCAAGGATAGTATGTAGAGACACAATTTTTTGATCCAACTACAGCACTGACCATATGAAAGTTTTAAAATAATCCCTTCGTGGAAAGGTATTGTTGTATACATCCTTTATAGCAGTAGGAAGTATGGCTAACTTAGCTAGCCTGTGATTATCATTTGGGAGTGGTATAATTGTGCAACATCCCATCCTAAGTCAGCTATCATGGATAAATGCCCATCTTTTGGGCCAGGACTGTTTGCTTGTCAGTTGCAGATTCGAGTCGGGACCCTATTGCCTGTGTATTTTCCTTCTTTATCATGAGACTTTACAATGTCTTGGGCATCCTCCTGCAACCATTCTCCTCTTTTTATCCAGGTCCTATCTTCCAATTCCCTTTCTTATTGTGTCCACGTTAATTTCATTTTTCTTCCTATAAGAATACATTCAAACACCCTCTTCGGCAATCTATCGTCTGTCATTCTGTTCATATGATCAAACCAGTTTAATTGCTTTGTTTTGATTGTCTCAACTAAAAGTTCTTTCATTTTAATTTTCTTTCGTATTATATTTTGATATTGTCTTTCCTTAAAATTCTCGCCGAATTAATTTCTGCCAAAAATCCAGGTTTGCTTGAATATTTGATTTCAAATGCCAGTCTTCAGATCTATAGTTATTGTGCTCTTAATAATAGAGTTGTATGAATTTGTAATGTTCGTTGCAACATCTTTATCCCAAACATGCCTTTTAGTTCTGATGTTGTTGTTCTTCATTTGCTAATTCGCTCATTTATATACTTTTCTGATTTCTATCGTTAGTTATTTTGATTCCAAAAATTGTGTATCCATTACAGTGATTTACCAGCTTTTTCCGTTTTCCAAAATTAAAATATTGTGAGTCTGCTCCTATTGACGTATATTTTTAATTTTTTTATTAAGGTTAATATTCAGTCCCCATTTCTCATGTTGTTCCAAAAGCGTGCGTGCCAAATTTTTCATGTATTCATAATCTTCTGGTCATCAGCAAATAACGGTGAATGTACAGTTTCTCTTATTTGTGAATATTTCTTTCTCCAAACTGTTAAATAATTTGTAAGAAAGACATTTCTTAAATAAAGAACATCCTTGTCATAATCTTTCAGTGATATACACCCAGAGGAGGTATTTTATAATTACATTTTTGTATAAGATTTAAAACATTTAATTGCTTGAATAAGAGTACTGTTTGTTTTAGAATAAAATACTTCCTTTTTCTAAAAGAGTTTATTTGTATCAGGAAACTCCAAGCAAGTCCGTCCTGGTGGTGTAGTGGTAACCATAATTGCCTCCTAACCCCAAGATCGCGGGTTCAATCCAGGTCAGGATCGATAGATTTTTTCCAGGGTAAAAATCCTAAGTATGGCTTCCTTAGAAAGGGAGTCCCATGTCGTATATTTTTGGCACGAAAAAGAACCTCAAGTCTGAAAGAAGAGGCCTCTGAGCAAAATTTTCGGCCGTTTCTCGCCCTGAGTTACATTGGGACGCCGATGACCTGAGATGTTAAAGAGTGCCGTAAATAATAATAATAATAATAATAATAATAATAATAATAATAATAATAATAATAATAATTTCAAGTAAGGAGATTCCAAGTCAAATTATTTGCGCTGTCACTTAAGTCACTGGCAGTTAATGAACCGATTCCTTAAAAATGAATAATTAGGGGATAAGTGAACGATGAACCAAGGAACCCGGGAGTATCAGCGGCAATCAATTTTCTTTCTTACATAATACGTGGGAAAGTCATTAAATAACAGGAGTTTTATTCTAAAACTCGTGAAATGAAAAATAAATTTGGTACACAAAGTATCTTCTTGGCATTACACCATATATAGTGGTCGGCGCAAAGTTCGTAAAACATGGCCACACGATGGAAGAGCAACAAAGCATTATCCGTTTTTAAGTTCAGAGGGAGTAAAATCTTCTGAAATCTCGAGCGTGAAGATTCAGTGTTGACACAATTGAGGAATAAGTGAAAAATGGAAAACAAAACGTCAATGATGAACACCGGAATGAAAATACAGGCGATTTTGAAACCCGAGTAATCGAATAACCTATTTATGTTAAAAGAGTCTTTTTAAGAGGCATTCATTAAGACCGTTAATGAGATAATGCTTGCTATTGTCACTCACATGCCAATTAGCAGCAAAAGTTGGCAGACTACATTAAACTAGATGGTAAAGTTGCGTCTAGCGATGCAACAGGTCGGAATGATTGACGGGGAAATCTGAATATCCGCAGAAAACCTGCCTTGGCGCCTCTTTGCCCTCCACGAATTTCACGTGCGGCCTCTGGAATAAAATCGGGTCGCCTAGGTGGGAGATAAGCGGTCTTATCGCTTGGCTAAGGCCATTAATTAAAAATTGCAGCCACCCCCAATTTTCCCGCTGATTTAGGCTTTTCAGTAAATTAAGGTAAAGTGCCCCAAAAGCAACTTACGATACATAATTAAATATCCTGCATCCCCTGGTAATAAATCACATTATACCAGCTACTTTTGTGACTAACGAAACTTCTTTTGTAACAGTTGGCACAGGAAAACTGAAATAACTTTGATGATAAAAAGCATTGCCAGTAAGTTTGAGTTTCATCACTTGTCCAGAAGGCAAAATGGGAAAAAACACTCGGCCAATAGAAATTAATAATATTTGAATATGAATCATTTTCAGAATTGAAAGAGGAAAGAATTTTCATTCGACACAGGTAAGGCGATTCTCCGACTGACCTCCAGTTACTAGTATTTCAGGGGTCACGTGTTGTATTCACCTTAGAAAGCAGTTTTGTCAACTTCGCCCAAAGGAATTATTTTGCGAACCAAGTCTATCACTTCCCAACTTGGTATTCCTTTCAATGTTGCCAAATAATAATTTCAAGACTTTCAGAATACCCTGTCCATTTACAGCCATTTCAGGAAAATCTAATAGAAAGTGCGAAAATTTTGTACACATTCTGCTACTTACGAAATAAACCTTTCTCTTTCCCCCTGACAGCTGCTTAATAAAACAATTTTCCCCATTAAAATCCATCATTGTCTTTAAAGATACAATAGAATACCCCGTAACTGTAAAGTTATACCTACTAATCGTACTACAGTAGAGTGAAAGATTTGTACTTGGTTGCAGATGAACAGAGTTATAAATCATACATTGATTTTCAAGAATGCACTTGATGACAAATGTGGTCACCTATCTGTATTCAAAATAATATGTTAGAGCTAAACATACCCAGAAAACGTTCAACAGCATGAAGTAGAGCTGCAAATTGGAAGAACTTTTTTAAAATTTTCAACTCTGTGTGTAAATAGAAATTTATACTTTAACTTATATTTACTACACCAGTTTTGAAGACTATCACATATTCTGAATGGTATTATGAATAATGTGAGCTTTTTTTAACAAGTTATGTTCCAGTTTCTCGTTTAATTTCATGAAGACGCTCGGATACATCGAATTGCAATCTATTATCAACACACAAAGCTGCAATGACTTTGAGTTATGGATCGGCAAAGCGCGGCTGCGTACAGGGAGGAGCCGGTCGTCAATGTCTATGATGCACGTGCAAGTAGCAGCTTGTGGTTAATTTCAGGGTCAGCTAATGACCTGTGTAGCTTGGTGCTCTTTATTGTATGCTAATTATTCCTACTAAATGTATCCTTGAAGAACGAGTTTTGTATATGGCACATATGGAAAACGTTTTCTTGAAAAGAATAGGTAAGGCGATTCGCAAGACAATAACCTATTCCAATGCAGAAACTGTTCGCCAAATTGTTTAAAAGTTACGAGATAGGATCTGTCAATAACGGAACGTGTTCCGCACCGGAAGAAAGATTAGATGCATTAGGCTAGGGACACAGGAGCGTTGAAAAGACGGACTTTACAATTAACGCACGTTGAATATCAGATCATAAAAGCGCGCTGTTTTTAGATGCACACACAAGATGAAAGTTTTAGAAGCTTTCTGTTTCACATACCTTGCAGATCAAATGCATGAAGTATCTTGGCAATATGAACGAACATAATAGCAACAGGACAAGCAGCATATTGTAGTCACATCTACAGTATTTAGTATTACTTTGTTCTACATCTGTATTAGGTATATCTCCAAATACAACAAATGCCATCTGTTTCCTTGCTGCACTTTTCTTATTTTTATCCTTGTACTAATATAAGGATGCATCTCAACACATCTGTTATGAGCTTCATTTATTATCATTTTAGTATCCATTTTGCACTTTAACAAACACTCCGTCAATGGAAAAATTACATCAGTACGTCCTTCTAATGCACAAAAAACAATGGCCGTGTGTTGTGCTACTATATGAATAACAAAATGCCACAACGTGCGTTACAAAGGCACAGCGGACGTTGTAGCTTGACCACGCAAGACAACAATGCGACAGACGTTGCAATGCCCGTTAAATTCAACGGACGTTAGCCGCGTGTGCTAGCTAGAACGTACTTTATAACGTCCGTCATTTCAGCACTCGTCACTACCTTACAGGAATTTCCTCCGCACATGCCAGCAATGTATTACCGCCTCATAACACAGGTTAGTGTTTATTAATATCAGTTTAAATACAACATCATTTTATGCTTTCATACTGACTTTACATGCAGCGACTCTTATCTTCCTTTTTTCGGTTGCGAAGGCTGCACTTCTTCAGCCGCGCACAGTCGACCTGTAACTCAAATAATCTCACTATACCTGTTTATGTTCATATTTTTCAGACATTTTATTCAGTACGTAAAGAAGGATTTGGGTTCTAATGATCTTAACCAAATAATGTGACCAGTATAGGAATTATTTGTAGTTTTCTTATGATTTGGAGCTTCTGTCGTTAATGAGAAGAAAGAAGTTTTTTGTAAATAAAATTTACTGGCTTAGCACGACTGCACCTGATCTTCGGTTCAAAAACACATTGCACGAGTTTTGAAATACAATTCAAGTTAAAGGACTGGTTGTGTTAAAAGAAATACTTCAGTGAGCACTAATTTAAGTAACTGTCAACATTTTCAGTTACGTACAGCATTTTGTGTGCCAGTACCTACACTATGCGAAACATAACACACATTTCCATAACTTATGTTATAAATGTGCTTTGCAACAAATATCCGAACCTGGTTTTTATTTTATTATCATTTTTAATGAAAGGCAATTTTACCCAATATTTATATTAAAACACACTTCCATTTCCACCACAATAGGACACCACAATAATTCTATTGTATATTTGACACAAAACGATGAAAATCGGCACTGTCTTAATTTTTTCAGTTCAGAGCTTAACGCTATCGAAGACAAATCCCTGCAAAGTTTGAAACACAAATACAGTAAGTGATCAACAGTTGGAGCCGTATAAAGTAAAAGTTCTTGCCAAGTGCAACATTGATGTGGTATATACTCACCCCCAAAAGAAAATATTCTGAAATTATGTGCACAAATGATGGGAATAATGATAAAACTAAAAACTAATGTTAAAGCGGAAAATAGGCAAGAAAAATATAACCGCGAAATCGGCACATTTAGCGTCCCGATCTGGATTTTAAATAAGTTGATCCAGTACAACAAATAAATTAATTCAATCTTGGTTAAACCGGGGTGACTAGTTACGTTATAATTGAGATACAAGATGCCCTACCGGCTTTCCGTGGCCTTGGCTGTATGCACTCCGGATTGGCTGGATTGGGCCGGTGTTTCGTGGGCCAAGCAGTACTGCAATACGGAAAATACTTTTTATTAGATTGCTTTACCTTCAGCATGTGAAAGTAGGGGGGGGGGCAGGGAGAATGCTTCCTGCTACCTTTTGTTTAGAGAAAAACGTGACAAATGTTTTATAAAAAATATACGAAATGAATATATTTCATTGCAGAAAAATCTTTCCATTGTACCCCTTTGTATTATATGTAAGCAAGAGAAATTGATTTATTATTCCTTTGGAAGTACGCTTGAAGACTTGAATCATTATAGCCCTGAAAGAGGGAATTTATGTCTGAGAATGTACCTGCTGATTTATCGTGACCAGAGTTTAAGTTATTGAAGTACTCAAAATACGCTTTGAGTATTTGCGAGACAAAGGAATAAAATGTAGCGCTTTAAAGTACAGATAGAAACTGTAGTCATTATAACGATGTTATGAAAATTATGAAATAAAGTACTTATCATTTGGCTGGAAAATGGGAAAACAGCAAAAAAGAAAATGAAGGGGAATGATAGAAGAGAAGTAGATTAACTCACAAAAAAAAAAAAAAAAAACGTGAAAAAATGCAAGGAAGCTCAAAACCAGAAGAAAAGAGACATATCGTATAGCATTGTAGGTTTACCTCAAGAAGAAGAAATCGGAGGAAAAAATAAAATAACAACAACAAACAGAATGTTAATGAAGAAATCGCATCAACAAACTACAAAATACTTTGGTTCACAATAATATGCAATAGACTATCCTAATGGAAAGATAGGTCCATTAGTCAGAGACATTCGGATTGAATTTTATTTATATATCCTGAGCAAATGCTACAACTTTATATCTCTAGCTTTCACTAGTTTATTTGGATGAAATTATAGCCTTCCTAAATACAAGGCACAGTAATCAGCTTCATTTCAATATACAAGTACAATTTAGAAACATTATATATCACAGGTGCGAACTTGCCTAACTTGTTGCGTAAAACATGTGCGTAAAATAAAGGGCCACTAGCAGTTATTTGGAAAAAAAGGAAAAAAAACTCTGTTAGTAAGTATATTTTTCAAATCCTCCTGGAGGCATCCTGTATTGGAAATCTTGGTGAAAAAGAGACACATTTTAGAGGTCATTTGAAACTATGCTGAAAAGATAAGATTAAGCAATTCATAATACGAATTTTAGCGTTTTTCATACAATTTTGTTCTATTTCTTTCCTGCATTGTATAAAATGTTATCGGGCTTAGAAAAAATGACTAGAATAAGTTTACTCGAATTTCATTTTAGATTTTGCATAGATATATTGAACTTTTGAGAAATTTTGAACACCTTAACAATGCATTTAATAAAAAATCACTGAATTGATATAAGAGATAAATATTTCTCTTTCCTAGCTATTTCAACTTTATATTCTTTCACAAATGTGGTTCAGAATCCTTAGAGACTTGTTTTCAACACACATTTTTCTTCCTGTACAATGCCACATTGTTGACTTGCCTATATCTTTTGAGAAATTCATCAGGATGTTCTACGTTAGAATTGAAGGCATCACCTATCAAGTAGAGATGAAAGAGAAGTTCTCTAATAATTTCTGAACTTCTAATTCCAAGAAAAAATCGGGTTATCCAATTATCTGGTGACCAATGCGTCGTTGGGAACTGCATCGGACGGTCGGATTACACTAGAGTCGGGGCGGACGAGCAACACAAAAGTTGGTGGTAGAAACATTAGAGTGACAATTTAATGAATTCTAATGCACTTAAACGTAAGAAGGTGTTGGACTTGTGTCTTCATTTTCTACTCATTTCTGGCATCTACTTATCAAATTACCCACTGACCTTATTAATTTTCTTTAAGATAGGAAATGTATATCTTGACAGATATTATCATTTAATTCGTCCAAAGCAGTGGTTCCTAAACTATCCTCCGCGAAATGTCTTCTAACTTGAAGAAATTTCAAGAAAATGACCAGGTATAAAATTGTGAATTTTGTGCACAAGTCGTGTATCGAGTAGAAATAATTGACCTTCCGTAGGTAACAATGAAAGTCACCCATGGGATAATTGTGCCAATGTGTGCACAGACGGTGCGAAGGCCATGAGTAAAACAACTTCTGGTGTTACCTCAAAAATTCAACAACAAGCGAAGAAATGCAGCAGTGGGCCACTGCGTCCTCCACCGCCAAACTCTTGTTATGAAGAAGATGCCACCTAACTTAAAAGGAGTCCTGGACGAAAACGTGAAAGTATCAACTTCGTTAAAGCACAACCTAAGAATAGCGTTGTGTGATATCATGAGTAGCTTACATGCACCTTTACTTCTTTACTAACACAGAAGCAAGTGGCTCTCACTCGGCTCTTTGAAATGAGGGCTGAAGTCAGAACCTACCTGACAATGTCTTCGCTTTGGGAGACAGATTAAGTAATGAAAGCTAGCTAATAAAATTGCCATATTTTCAGAAAATTAATAATTTAAGCCACTCACTTTAAGCATAAGCAACAACAGTGTGCGATGTCAGCAATAAAGTGCAAGGGCTTAATAATAAAATCAAGTTTTTGGGAAAATCATTGAACAATGACAATCTTGACAACTTCCCAATGATAAAAGAATTTAGAGAACTAGAGTTAGACTACCTGGGGATATCTTAAATGAGTTTCAAGTTTACTTACTACATTTGTTCGACGATTTCAAAAGTTATTTTCAGAACAATTTCATGAAAAAACAAAAAGAAACTTTTGGATTGTAAACCCACTCTCTACTGTGTCGGAAAAGTCAGCCTCTCTAAGCAATATGAATGCTTGATTGCTTTGACATCAGATTCTATGATAAAAGGTAATTTTTGAAATAGGAAGTCATTATCTGGATTCTGGCGTCAGTGAAAAGACGAATTTAAAATTGGTCTGATAGAACTAAAACCATCCTTTTGTCCTTTGCAACCACTTACTTATGTGAATCAGGATTCTCTGCTTATGCAGGTACTGTTACAAAACACAAATCTCGTTTCGATGCGGAGTCAGATATGACCCCAGTTGTCCCAAATTCAACCACATTATGTAAATCAATTCAAGTCTCATCTCTCTGATTAGAATAATTCTTTTACGGTCCTTAAATGTCGGTCCTGGTGGTGTAGTGGTTACCATACTTGCCTCCTAAACCCAAGATCGCGGGTTCGAACCCGGCCAGGATCGATGGATTCTTTCGGGCGTAAAAATCCTAAGTATGGCTTCCTTCGGAAGGGAAGTAAAGCCGTGGGTCCCGTGACGTACATTTACGACACGTAAAAGAACCTCAAGTCTGAAAGAAGAGGTCTCTAAGCAAAATTGATCGGCCGTTTCACGCCCTGAATAGAATGGGACGCTGATGACCTGAGATGTTAAAGAGCGTTCGTAAATAAATCAATAATAATAAAAAAAAAGGTCCCTAAATTTTTGTTGCAAGTATTAAAAACGGCTTTATGTATCAGATCTTTGAGGATGTGTAATGGATTTACAATATTTGCTTTTAGTTTGTTTTAAAATGTGTTATCTTAATATAGTTTTGTTTTGTAATATTAGAGTTGAAAATATTTTTTTGTAATGAAATAAACTAATAAAGCACGTCTCACATGTCTTAGTTCTAAATTCTGAATGTTCTATCCTTCTATCTTCAAATATTGTGGTCGTATAAATGCTAGGTGGAAATTAGTGCTCCACGAAGAAATGTTGCACTGAAAAGTATTCCATACCTAGAAAGTTTGGGAACTGCTGCTCTAAAGTGCGTTACTATCTGGAATTCCAGCATCTGCGAAAATCTCTTAAAACATCTTCTGGCAGTATGAGCAGCCTCGCTACCTACGAACATACACATAGACAGGCCCATTGTTTGGCATTAAGTATTCTTACCAGACTTTGTTCTTTGTCTTTCACTGTTTAAATGGCACTTACTGAGTGGTGTTAAGACCCAAGACTAATGTAGCATCCCGACAAACCCTGTCAACTCGCCCGACTCATGTTGTATGGCTGGCCCTGATGGAATCAACCCGCCGCCACGTCGGTCATCAGATGATTGGATGATCCGACAGTTTTGGCAGGGCAGCTTCTTGAACTGTATTTTTTTTCCCTTTATTTAATCAGTTTGTATCTTTATATAGAGTTGACATTTTGCTGCTGCTTATTAATCATCAACAGAAAGCATTTCAATGTTCATATATACTTTGGCTTCTTGATGATAACCACATCTGAAGTAAGTGCCAGAATAAGAATGTGAAAGTATGTCGACTTGGAAAATAAGCGACAGAAGCCTTCTGCAAAACACTTCGAGTTGAAAACTTTTCATTATTTTTCACACACCAAAACCACTAACTGGTTTAATACACTCTAACAGATAAGGTGGCACCATGGCGGGAGGGGGGGGGTAGAGTGCTTGCCTCCCACCAAGACGGCCCGAGTTCGATTATTTTAGCGACCACAAGTGGGATTTGTCGTGAAGGAAGTGGCGTCTGGGCAGTTTGTTCCGGGTACCTTATTCCGCCCCTCTGCATCATCACGCTCCTCATTCAGCGTAATGCAGTCAGCGGGTTAACGGTGCGCGCACTGTAAACCGATTAAGCCACTACCCTCTGCCGCCCATTTGCGCAACGCCAAAGCTGGCGTTAGAACTCGTTAGGGCTGTATCACTTTCCTGAGGTGGAATATTCTGCTATTTAGAGGGTGAGCTTGATTGAGAATACAATGTAGAATCCAGACCACAGTGTAAGCTAACGATGCATCATATTCTCAAATTTCCTCCGCTAGGGAGCAACCTTTCATACTAGGTCTCATTCTAAGTATGGCTTCCTTGGGAAGGGAAGTAAAGCCGTGGGTCCGTGTCGTACATTTACGGCACGAAAAAGAACCTCGAGCCTGAAAGAGAGGCCTCTGAGCAAAATTTATCGGCCGTTTCACGCCCTGAATTGAATGGGACACTGATGACCTCAGATGTTTAAGAGCGTCCATAAATAAATAAATAAATAAATAAATAAATAAATAAATACTAGGTCTCTCTACGCAAACAGCACGTATCAACGAACTGAATAGAAATACTCATTATTATCACTATTTAACTGAGCTTTTCTCCGAATGGCTTCATTGCGGATTTAGCTTTAAAGCGATACGAACTTGCGAGCCATACTCGTGCAGCTGGGTACGACTTACAGTGCACGGATTTCAGTTCTGCATGAATTGGGGGCTTGTATGTGCATGGAAACACATCTGACTGCGCATAAACGTTGACCCTATTCGGATCTATATCTTTAACTCGAAAGCACACATTAAAGACTGGAAAGAACGGAGAAACTGAACGATGTTCATGTAAATTGCTCTAAAATAGTGCACAGAACATCTAATACAGACTCAGCACACCTCTCCTAGGAATATTTGTGTATTTGCATGGGAACGGCATTCACGTGTAATAACGTTGGTACCCGCACTAGTGTTAACATTGCACGTTATCGATCCCAGGGCACAGGTGCTACCGTAAGTGCCCTGCTATTCCGGGAGCCTACGCCCTAACATGCCTTTGGTAAAGTCTAGCAGGGGTATAGTGGCGCACGCTCTACCCTTTCCAAGAGCTGTTACTATGTCAGACTGCTAAACAAGCAACATTTTGCTTATTCCCTAGTATCGTAATGTGCTAACTACTGAGAAGGGTTGGTGCTGATAAACGAATGATAATGCTTTTCATACTTATAAGGGTACCAGAATTTTAGTGCATAACAAATGGAAAATATATTTAAAAATGCAGCAATATTCTAATCGCAGAAAATGACTGCCCATTGTCTCTTAACGAAGACTGTAACATCGAGAAACTCCTTTCCACTTTTAATGACGCATACTGTGTGCAGGTATCTTTCACGTGACAGAACATCATTGAACCCAAAACCAGCAACCTTTTCTTCGCTATTTCCTTTCCCACTTATCCTTCGCCTTTTTTGGCACTTGCCGCAGTTTTCACTAGAACTCTTTTCTTCTGGTCTTTCTAAGCCAGTTTTATACCACCAGATAGGAAACCAAAGTTTGACTTGGACGACTCCCAGAAGACAGTCGCGTCCTAGATATATCTGTGATAAAAGTCTATGGTTAGAAGGAGCGAAACCCTGCGTCTTGAAGGAACTGACCCAAGAAACATTAGTGAAGAAAAAACCTGGAAGTAATTGTGGCACAAGCCCACATCACTGAGTATGCCAGAAAGGTTTTAAGAAATTAGGAGAGGAACAGCTGCGGCCTTACCACATACAGCGTTCCGTGGCGAGTGGTCGAGGTCTTAAGGCGCAGACAAATGAGCAGGAGGTTTGGGGCTCGAATCCCACCAGGACAGTCTTTCCTGATTCAGAGTTTTCTCAGTCATCATAAATGATAAATGCCGAGGTGTCCTAAACTTAAGCTTGGAATGCTTCCTTCCTTTATTAAAAAAAAAAAAAAGCTTTTTCAATATATAATTAAATCTCATGTATCATCAGTGTCCACTACCTGTGGTGCCTCAGTAGTTAAAACGGGCGTTAAACACCATTAAAAATATAGCGTGTCGATTATGCTCTAAGTGTAGCAGTTTTCCAGTGATTTCTTCACAAGGAACAGATTTATAATATATGCTATGGAGAAACGGCTTTGAAGAGATGGATTTACTAATTTCTATAATGTGAGCATATGAACATTCATAACAAACACAAGAGCATTTATCAGATTTTCAGTTTAATGTTTAGCAGGAAATATCCTCTATCAGAAATTCTCCCTCAGTGTTTGACATACTTCTTTTCTTATCTTCAACGTCTTCAGAAGGCTCTCACTTCTAATTGAGAACATTCCTATGGTACGTGAAAATTATCTAGAGGAAGATCACTGCAATAGAGTAATAAGATGGCCAAGGCCTAAATTCAATTCAGTTTTTTCCTTAGGAGTGACACGAAAACCAGGATTTGTTGTACTGAAGTATAATGCAGTAATTTTGAAAGAAATGTCTTTTTTCGGACACCGTAAAAAATAAACAAATACATTATTGGTATAGTTCAAATGCATTGAGTTATCATAAAAGTTTAGGCTGATTCGTCATTTTTTGGTTTGTTTACATCATCCACAGTGATTTGTGATAAGTTTCTAACTACCGTAAACATAATCAAAATTTTTCTGCCTTGCAAGAATATGCAAAATAAAAGATTTATTTTTCTCAGGAATAAACAAGTCAGTGGTTCAGCTTCAAAAAAAACCTTCAAAAATAACCTTACTTAGATTTAAAGGACAATTATAGTCTCCCATTCATCATGCTACATATGTAAAAAAAAAATTGTTCAAGAAAAATGCTTTACGTTGGTGAAGAATAAAATATGAGATGCATTTTTTTATGGAGAAACATCAAAACGTTTCGAACGTTTATTTAAGAAAGGAAATATCCAGTTTTACAGTGGGTGTTAATGAACAATACCGTAATTATTTCATTAATCGTAGAGGGGACTTAGACAAGAAATTTGAGATAGGCAATCTGTAGTCGCCTGTTCAAAATTCTAAGTTATAGCATTAAGAAACAAAGGATCTTGAGGATCTGAAGGTGAAGTACGTGCTACCTCTGAGGAAGCATTTAAGAATAAGACAGAAGGAAAGATTGATCAGTAAACAGCCGACTTCGAGATTATTTTTAAATTGTGTTTAATGTCCGTTTTTACTACTGAGGCAGCTCAGGCGGTGAGCACTGATGATATACGAGATGAAACGATAAATTGAGAAAGGATTTTTTATTAAGAAAGCGCCAAAATTTAAAGCACCTCCTTGGCATTTGCCGTTTTTGAGGTGAAAAAAAAAACGAAAAAATTAAATAAATAAAAAACTTAAATCAGGGAGAACGGTCCTGACGGGAATCAAACCCAAACCTCACGCTCAGGAGTTTGTGCCTTAACAATCTCAGCCACTCATAGCGGTCCTGACTTCAGTTGGAGCACATGTTCACACGTCTAGCGGTACATGAATTCCAACAAAAACTGTATGCAGAGTAGAAGTGGGATGAGCCCTACGCCAACTGTTTGTGTGTATAAAACGTGAGAAATATTATGAAGTGTATATTAAAAGGGTCAAAGCTCTAAAGAACTACACCACAGAATAAAAATGCTGAATAATGGACATAGTTTGGAGCGTGATGCAGTCGGAATGTTACTGGTGCCAAGTAAAACTGAATCGTTATTATAGAGTTCGTGCCACTTTTTTATGAGCAAAATGTCACCACAAAATGAATAAATATGTCTTATTTCGTAAGACCCGATTTCCCAATCACAGGATGTCGATTTTACCACTTGGTTACGCAGTCAGGTGAATGACTCTCTAGAATGCGATAAATTAGTTAACCGTTATCCAGTGCCGTAATGTCATACAAGGATAATAGAAAAGTTCTCGGAATGACCCACAAGCTGCAAGCAGTGGTTTCCAACCAGTTCGTCCTCCTACTTCTGCTCTTGGCGCGATAGCCCAATGCGTACGTACTTAGGCCTGCTGCAGCGAACATTGCGTCCTCCACCTTCGTGGATCAGTATCCCGGCACCCATAAGTCGTTTATACTCTGCTTTCGAGATCGAAGGACACCACTTCTGTATTAGGCAGCTCCCCAAATGTTCTCACGACGCATATGGACCCCGTTCACTGACGTAGAAAATTTCCAAGTAAATACCACGGATTCGAACCCGGGATTTTCCACCCAGCAGTCAGCAACGCTAACCACTGAACCGAGGAGGCGGTATTCAAACCAGTTATGGAATCAAAATCGCCATCTTGTGCAGAGTTGTATGTTTCGCTCGTGAAGGACCGAAGTAGATGCTGCTCTTTGTTGCAGCGCACATACGAATATGGCACATATCGAACAGCGTGCAGTAATTAAATTCTTTGTGAAAAAGGGCTATGCCAATAACAGAAACTCATATATACATAACAAATGCTCTTAGGAACTCATCGCCATCATTTTCAACTGTTTGCAAGTGACTCATTGAGTTCAAACGTGTCCCGGGCTGTTAAAATCTGACCATGCTGGAATTGTTGAAAAAGTTATGGAGAATCACAAACTATAGGTGTCAAACATTTTCGCACGTATAGCATTTTAGGCAAAGGGATATTTCACATTTTGACAAAGGAATTATGAATGAACAAATTATTTGCAAGATGGGTGCCCTGGCTGTTGACAGCCGATTAAAAAGCGAACCAAAATGCAGATCTCTTGCAAAATTTGGCGAGTTTTCAGAGAGATCCAATTAAACAATGGAAGCATCATGGTTCTCCATTTCGAAAGATCGAATATGTCAAGTGTGCCGTAAAGATCAGTTTTTTTTTAATTCTAAAATATGTTATTGATTAACTATCTTTCTAGCGAAACATCAAACAAGTGGAGCATATTTTGGATCAACTAAAGACAGAAATGTGTCAGAAAAAGCAGGGTTTATCAAAGAGGAAAGCGATCTTGCACCAAGACATCGTTCGCACTGACGTTATAATGGCGAAAACCAATGAACTGGGATAGATTTGCTGCTATATCCGCCTTATTTTTCAGATTTGGCTGCACGGGACTTCCATCTCTGCCAAAAGCTGAAAAAAAGAATACTTTGGTTGAAAGAATTTTTCATCCGAAGAGCGTAAATCATAAGTTGAGGAGTATTTCCAGGTCTGAAAGAATCTAACTTTCGTGATGGGATACTGGCTTTAGAACATCGCTGGACATAGTGCATTAGTGTCAAGGGAGACTGTGTTGAGAAATATGAACAATATCGAAATAGTTTATATTTTGTGCTTCATTTTCAGAGATTTTCAAACGAGTGTCGAAATTTTCAAATGATTAGTCCGATTTTAAGAATTGAATCTTGAAAACGCTGTTGATGAGCTACTGAAAATCAGGGGTTTTTCTCACTCGCGAAGCAGATTTGAAGACATTCAAATACAAATTTCAACTCCTTTATCAACTAACTGTGTTTTTCTTCTAGACCATTGCTTGTCTAAGATCCATCTACCATTAACACCAGGTATAATCTCTTAATCTGTGTGAAATTTATTCTGCTCTTTTCTGGCCCAGAACTTGAAACGTATAAGAGGAATTGTGAATAATAAATATATGAGATATATTTATTCCATATAGTTAAACTTTAATTGTATTTTAAGTGTGGCAAGGAATATTTCAAGAATAACTTGAACAAATTTAATTTGAATTGCCATATCGAAGGATTGTTAAGAGCTTGTAGTTTGAGTGGCTGTTAATTAACATGATTGTAGGGCTTACGGATGGCCAACAATTTTGTCAGTAATATGTAGAATGTTTCAAACTCTCTAAATTCTTTTTTTAGCATTTTTAAACGTATAATTACGTGGATTATTTAAATAAAACATAAAACTAAATATAGACGAAGCAAATGTAACCCATTCATTCGCTTATAAAACACATTCCTATATGCTAATGAGCCTAGAAGTTATAAATAATGTTAAGATAGCAGTCCAAAGCTCAGCAGGTTTCTCTGTGTTCACTACAAAATGTTGTTGCTGTCTCAACATTCTTCCATCTTA
Source organism: Metallyticus violacea (assembly GCA_030762175.1). Classification (NCBI taxonomy): domain Eukaryota; kingdom Metazoa; phylum Arthropoda; class Insecta; order Mantodea; family Metallyticidae; genus Metallyticus; species Metallyticus violacea. Next base: position 95,275,593 of record CM060843.1, read on the forward strand.
TGTACGGTTTGATTGGTGGAATGCTGCTGCTTTAGATTCTTTTTCAGCACTCTAAAGATGTGGTGGTATCTGTCAAGAGATTGGGGCTGTGCTGATCTGATCAAATGCTTACATGGACCGCTGAGGTTTTGTGTGTTCATATAGCATAACGTCTTGAGACAATATATATAATAGTATAGTGTTTAACGTCCGTTTTTACTACTGAGGCACAACAGGCGGTGAACACTGGTGATACATGAAACGAAATGATATATTAGGAAAGGATTTTTAAGGAAGGAAACGTTCCAGGCCTAAGTTTAGGGTACCTCTCCGGCATTTGCCATTTATGAGGACTGAGGAAAACCTGAAAAAAATCCCAGTAAGGAAGGGTGGCGGGATTCGAACCCCAGACCTCCCGCTCACGAATCCGCGTCTTAACGACCTCGGTCACCCGTGGCGGTATCGTGAGACAAGCTGCCCATTATCAGCTCATGGAGGTTTGACGGGGAGTTGCGGAAATGAGGAAATTTCTGGCCGCTATGATCCTTTGCCTAAAAAATGGGAACAGTTACTAGGCTATGCGCTTTGCATAACATAGTCTGCACATATAAAGAAGTATTTTTTCATTCTTGCCGCCGTGGGGTTATAGAATTAATAGGCGGATGATTTGCATTAGGGAGGTCCCGAGTTCAAATTCCTTTGGGGCCGGCCATCCTGATTTTTTTTCTTCTTTTTTTCTCCCGCTGTTTCCGCTGCTCACTTAGGCAAATCCTGTGATGAATATTTCCGTTCTTTCATATCAAAGTATTGGTTACAAATTCGAAAGTGAATTTGTGCTCTGGAGAAAGTTCCTGCATCTGGCAAATTCTGTTTAAGGGGGTCGCCCTCAAGCCGCTGTCGAATACCGTGGCGCTACTGCCGTGGCTCCCGCAAGTTACCGGCGACCATCAGAAGAAACACTAAGCACCTTGCCTACATTCGGAAATCGCCGTCCCGGGATCTGGCCGCCCGTGTATTCATCTCATTCCTTCCCGGAGTCGCCCACCTTTAGGCCGTGGTACCGAAAAACCCTGTTCTGTGCTATCCTATTATCCTGTTTTGTCTTGTCCTCCTTATCTTTATTGTAACACATTGCAGAACTTGTGGCAAAGAATATTTTATAGTAATTGCAAATGCTTCTTAGGTATATAGTTGTTACGTTTTTATAATTCATTTTTATATAGCAACTATTGGTTAGTTTTAGACCTCATGCACATTGCTATAAACTCCTAAAACGATTACAATTAAATTAAAGTAACACGCAATTGTTCTCTAGTTCCAAGTGTGCTTCATATGCATCTTCTCAGTGCTGCGGCAAGTAACACATTAGAAATGCTTCGAAACCAGCCACAAATACAAACGTGTACTTGGTTCAGGTTAATCTGTGAAACTTCGATAACATTTACTATAAACGTGCCATGCATATTTTGTGTTCGCGCCATTCCTATGGATCTTGAGGCGACCACCCTTGCAGTTGCTGAAGAGGTCCTTGAATTTCGAGCATCTTCTATGTGGAAACAAGAACCTCTACAACAAACGCCGACAGGGTGGCTTAGTTTGGGAGAGGGGGAGGTTCACTTCGCGCAGGCCCGGCGGGACGCTATGGCGGACAACGGATTTAACGCTCCCATTCCTAAATCTTAGATCAAACACCTCGCACGTGTCCTACGCAATAGAAAGGTAAACAACCAGTTACGTAAACGTAATTTACCCTTTTGGTCCCCTTCCACAAGCATTTGTTTTCGGTTCTTATCTAAAGAATGTAGAACAGCTTTTGTTTTGTGGGCAGACTTTTACAGTGACTTGGTGTTCAGTTGGTATCTTTCTGCTGCGTGGTTTGTCGAGGCAGTTTTTTTATGGAGTGTATTGAAATGCAGTATGAGGCGCTTACATAGTGATGTGTATCTGATGCATTAATAAGAAATGCTGGATATTCTGCATTGCTGTAAGGCATTCTATAACAGTTTGCACATGTATTAAAAGCAAGGGAATTTACATTTCTTCAAAATCGTATTTAGGGTATATGACATATAAATTAACACAAAAGAGAGTCACTGGGCACTCTCTTGGAATCTGAGTGGAACCATTTTGTTGTTGACTTGTTAATTCGTTTAAAAATTAAATCATTTCGTTCCTATGGTTTTTAAAACCGTATTTAATAACTGACCTGTTTTCTTCTACTTTGCTCATACAGAAAGTAGACATTCTCCAATTTGTTAACTTTGTTATAGAAAGGGCAAATAGATGCTGATATTCTACTACGGTATAAGAAACTTACTGATATACTTGCATATAATTAGTTGCTCTTTGCAGCTAATCCAAGAATATCTGCATTTAATTGGTGGGTCTATAACAAAGATTTAAAGTTACATTTTCCAAATGTAGTACTAAAGAATGTATTTGACATTGAATGTAAGTGCTAACTGCGAGTGATATTTTCAAAGATTAACGAAGTTCTAGAGACATTTCCCAATGGTTTATATTTGTTATATTACTTTGCCTGGTAAAGTGTTCCTACATTCTTTACAGCAATTCTCATGATAAAAGTGTTTTGTAAAAAGAAAATGAAAATAGTTGATCACCATTTAAAAGACCGTTATTCAAAATGAAAGATTTCTAGCAATGTAGAATATCCAGCAAATGAAACCTCATGATACTTTTGTGAAACAATGTGATCTACAAGAGTCAGAAGCAACGAATTCGAACACTTATGGATGTGAATATGAATCTGTGTGTATTGTGTTTTTGTTTTTGCAAGCTGTGAGAAGAGAGCGGAATGCCTGGCGGCCGCTGCAAGGGCGGCGCGCCCCATTCGCGATGATGATGGTGGTGTAAAATTTCCTGGTAATGGATACAGGTAAAGGAAGAAAACATTTCGGTATCACAATGTCGATGTTGTACACTCTCCCACTCTGCAGTATAACTTCTTTCACTGCTTTAAGTTGTGAAATGATTTCCCAAGGAGCACAACTTGCATTCATAAATCATATTGGGAGTTTGGTTTAGTAGCTGCTCAGCAATTAGGGATGTAGTTAAGTTTAGTGCAGTAGATTTGGGAAATCGAATTTTGCTTTTATAATAGACGAGAACAGAAAGGAAATAATAATAATAATAATAATAATAATAATAATAATAATAATAATAATAATAATAATAATAATAATAAGTTCTAAAGGTGTAACTGGGGAAGCGGGTAAAAATAGTGAACTCCAGGCACTGCTCAAGTTTCTGACGCTAAAATCAGTGACAAGAAGAGAGGGGTTGACAGAGAAATGCTATAAATTGCTCAACAATGTATATATAATACATTTTTCTTTCTCTCTTTTGTCGTTTAAAATATTTTGAGCATTTTAACGAACTGAAAACTTCAGTTGCATTCGTATAATTTACTAAATGTTAGAATATTCAGTTCGTAGTGTATAATGAAATATGGAAACAAATTTTGCATAAGAAACAAGTCATCTTATCGAATTGTTTTTATCCGTTAAATTATTCAACTCCAATATGACAAGAAGAAAATAGGAACATCTACCAGTGAACCGCCTCTCCCCCAAACAAAATTTTGAAATAAAGAAGAGAATGAAAAGGGGGTTTCAATAACATCTCGCGTAAAACTAGAAACATGATTTTTAGTTGATTTGTTTTGGTAGTAGTGCAATACTAGGGCCAGTGCGCGAGATTTCTTTTGAAACTGGCAGAAATAGAGTTCCGCGAATGTACAAAAAGTTGTTATTTTAATATTGAATATAGGAAATGGGATCGTAAACTTCAGTTTACTCATCGTTTGAAGTTCGAGAAATTACGGAAAAAATGAAGGCAAATTTTCGAATTAAGTTAGACCTCGGAGTTCGCCGAGTTAATTTAAAAATAAAAAGGTATTTTGAATTTGGTTTTAGAGAGATTAGCCATCGTGTAGTACCTGGGTTCGATTTCCGGAAGGAATAAGTTTACAGAATGAACCCCTCCCCCTCTCTCTCTCTCTCGTTGTTTTACCTTGCCTGAAAAAGTGAATGTCAGAAAACCATGGATGACAATTCTGGGGTTCATGCGCCATCATCAATTCATATTTCAAGAATAGACGTATAATTTTGCCGTCTTCACCTCATCTTACTTATCAAAAATGAAATATAAAGCAGACTCAAAATGAAAAGTAAGAGCAAATGTTTTCATAACTAATAAAACACCTTCTTGTTTTTATAATAACCTTAACGGCATTTACGAGAAAAAGTTAAGATGGGGAGTGTGAAATGTATTTCTTTTTTTTCAAATTACATATTTAAAAAGTTTAAATACAGAAAGAATAAGAAAATTGGGGTATATTTAATAACGATTTATGAAACTATTTCTACTGCTAAATGTTTTCGTGCGAAACCTAACAGTTGGAGAGGAAAAGAAAGTAGGAAAAAAAGAAAGGGTGGGAGGGGAGAGTATCGTAACAACTCGTGATTCAACTCGTTAAAATGAAAACATTCTATGTAAAATTTCAGAGTTTGATATTCAGTTCAAGTAAACGAAGGTTCTAAAATTAATAACTTTATTTCGATCAAATTTGTTCAATCTCTTAAAGGGTGCATGAGATTAGCTACTGAAGAAATAATAAGAGAAGGAAACTAACATTTGGAAAATTAATTACAAAACACACACACATCTTTGTCTTGTGAATAGGTGTTGCTAATCTAGAGGCTCATAATTCATATCCCATAAGGTTAGTTATTGGGTTTTATCTGGAGTTTCTCCTTAGGCTGTAAGGGTGAATGCCAGGTAGCTTTAAACGTTGTGGATTGCTGATTCATTGCCCACTCAATCATTCAACATTTCTTAAGACCTTCGTTGTTAGGAAGAAGTTTAATTTGAAAAAAAATTTAAAAAAAAAAAAAACGTGCGCGCACATCCACACTAGGAGTCAAGCAAACTTATCGTTCCTACAAGTTTCTCAAGGGAAGAGAGAGAGAGAGATATGAAAATTCGTATCTAAGGATAAAACATTATTTTTTTTATTCCTATACATATATGTATTATAGGGAAATCAAGGATCTGATTTGAAAATATTTAAAAACAAAAATAAAACAAAGATGACTAACATAAAAAGAATGTCACAAAATTAATAGAGCTACACATTTGCAAGCTTAAATTGTTGATCTCTAAAGAATGATAACTCCATAAAGAAAGGGGTTCAACAGATGATGCTAACCTCTCCACAAATAAGCAGTAAGCATTATGGGTACATAAAGAAACAATGCAGTGCTCAAGACATTGAGGGAAATCATTTCATGCCTTAGGCGTGGCTTCAATGATAGCTTTTCTTCCTCCCGGATGCCCCACATCTGTCTCTTCTTGGTCTATTTCTTCCTTTCTTTCTTTCCTACGCTTAGCACTTTGAACTGACAAAGTAGTGCTCTCTTTTTAAACCCAAGAACCCCACTATCAGTGACGTTTTGGGGAAACGACACACCTTCCAAGCTTGTTTCTCTGAATGTGTGAACACGCTTTCCACATTAGTAGATCTGTCTGTCACATAGTATTAAATGGAATGGATCCCCACTGAAGAGCATTGGTTGCTTGGAACGATGAACTCGACTGCTTCTTATCTGTTTGCCACAATTATTATTTGTCTTATCTTTTCGTTTGCATAATGGTAAATTAGGTAAAACTGTGATACTTAGAATAAGTAGGGCCTGTTTAATGTTCTATATTTGTGACTTGTAATTCTTTCTAGAATGCGGAATCAAATGTGCCGCTTGAAATGTGAAGAAGCACATTCTATGACTTGAGGGGCTTCATATCAAGAATTCATTTAAACTGTTTGTCAACCACATTCACTTGTACGTAGGGAGATCATCAGTTCATCTAACCAGGAAAATCAGCGTATAGTTCATGTGAGCAGGTCAGGATCCGACCGCAGCGCATTTCAAAAAAAAAAAAAAAAAAACAAACAAAAAAAAAACAAAAAAAAAACAAAACAAAAACAAAAAACATATAATCAATATTGACATTTTAGCAAGTGTTAACCAATTGTATGTGGATTAAATTATATTCCGTTCGCAAATGGATGACGCTACTTTACGCTAACGATACCTACAATCACTTCATCGCCATGTTCATGCATTTTCATTCTCAGGTAGGTTACTGCATATGTAGAATTTATGTATTTCTGTACTAGTGCTGTTTCCCTCTGCAGGATTACTACAGCATAAACGGCTGACTGTTTGAACCAATTTCATACAGTATTCACACATATAACAATTAAACGAAAACATAAAGCGTCAGCGCAAAACCTAAAAACTGCCTCCTAAGTCGAGCATTGAAGAGAAATCTACACACATGCCCTGCTGAAGTATCAAATCTTTCACAAGTACCTTATTACAAAACTATGGAGGGTACAACAAATTGTTAAAATTACATAAATTATGACGTTCTTGGTGCAAAGTATTTTTCAAACGATTCCATATCAAACGAAAGTTTTATAGATTAAATCACTAAATTATGTCTTGAAATCATAATAAAAGGGAGTAAGACCCTTATTAATCTTCTTTGCCCACTACTAATACTTAATAATACCTTTAATTTAAAAAAGAGGGTTGGAAAGAAAATGATAGCAACATTGTCGCCATGGACATGTGAGGGCGTTGTTTCCAGTATGTCTAGAGCAATGACATAGCTGTTCAACACATTCAGCGTCACTACGAAACTGTCGAGTAATGGTGTAAATTTGCACCACCCTCAAGTGATGGTTTCTAAAAGTGAGCAGTTAAATTGAGGTGGCACGTATTAGGAAGGTGAGAATTGTCATATAGGCCGCGAGAAGCCTGTGTCATGAAACTTTGCTCTGTCGAAAGGTGGTTCGTGGGGTGTCATACTTTCGATAAGGACGCAATAGAGTGGAAGATGCACCAGGTTGAGGTGGTCTTGTCCTTGAACCTCATTCTGTTGATTTGATTCACTCACTGCTGGGGGCGGATCGTTGATGGACAGCAAGGGAGTTAGTCGCAGAGTCACTTTACATTGTAGCAGTAGAGCGTTCCTTTTCAAACACCAACATAACGGCTTAGCTACTGCATTCCAGTGCCTTCCAGAAGTGTGACAGTGAGTGATAATTGGGGCATGGGATTACATTAAATAAATGTTTTACCACTTATGAATATCCATTACTTTCTCTCCAACCCTCGTAAATATTTTAATTCTTAGCTTTAAAACTCTATATACGATATACTGTTTAAGTTTCTAAAAAAGAGAGGCTATTGCAAGACTAAACTGTATGTTATTAAATATTCTGTGGGATAATTATAGTGTTAATAAACATTAGGATTGTTGGAAAATGAGATACATTTCCATTAATCAACATTACTGCTAATTAACCTTGTTAGACTTGGCAAGTAGTGCGGGAGGAACGGTGCCATGAACTTCACTAAAACAATAATAATAATAATAATAATAATAATAATAATAATAATAATAATAATAATAATAATAATAATAATAAAGAAAACTCTCGACTTCTGTGGTATATATGAGCCAAAACTTTATATCAGTATAGTTTGATTAATAATAATGCTGTGCTGGATATTACACTGTCAATAGTTTGTAAAGGTCTTTTATTATAATGCTGCATGACGTGCTTCTTATTATACAGTGTCATACATGGTGATGGTTTGTTGTATGCTGCTACAACTATATTGAGGTTGTCACCTAACATTATCTACTTATAAAATGGAAATGTACACACATTAGTTTGTCAATACAATACAATTGCAGTCTACTTAGCGCTGAATTGTTAGTAACTGTGTAATCCTGTCTAGGAATTGCACGAGCTATTTCTGTCTTATACCGTTCGTTATTCTTGAGCAAGCGTGTTTCTCTTGCAGTGTGCAATTACAAATTAGATACACAACACTAACTCCACAGTGGAGATAAACTACGCACAACTCAATAATTTGTACAGTATAGTATGGAACAAGCCCTGGTGGCTCTTCTTACTGGAACTGAGATTGCAGTTATCTAGTCGCTTATTGATGTTACGTTGACATGATACGCCGGAGGAATCTGATCAGAATTCGCTCAGGAAAACAATGTTGTCATGTTTTTGCAATCTCTTTCAGTGCATGTTTAGTGTAATAGAGATCGGCTTTGGAAGTGGTAGTAAACAAGTGATAGTAAAATTTATTCATTTATTCCCTCTTTATTACGTCAGACATTCTTAAAATATAAGAAATTGGAAATATAAATGATTTCTGCTCAATTTTTGATGTACGAAAGCAAGAGTGGCAACACTGGAGAATTACGGGGTATCTCGCAACAGAGACTGTTTAGAGTTTAGACGAAAGCGATAACTCAATGGGATGGGGCGAGGCTATTAAGGTTTTAAAACAAAATATTTCACCAGCGTAATAGATCCAGTAATATTACACAGAAATCAGTGGTTTTTTAATCGAGCAATGCACTGAAGATATATTTGCCGTGTACAGAAGGAAAACGATCGCCCTTTAGGTGTGGCATCACTGGATGTTATGCGGGCTCATAAATAGGTAGTGCTGCATGTAGGCATAGCCCAAAGAGATAACGCTCTACTACATAAACGTCAGCGCCGAAGTTTGCGGTTAACACATTTTCATGATAATGTTTCACGTTCAAGTTAGGGTTTGCATTTACGTAGTTCGTTATGAACTTTTTCATAAAGTAATATAGGTGCAAAATATTAATGTGTGTATGCGTTTCATTGTTAATATGTCACAAGAATGGGTGGTCTCTCAATCCTCCGATCTATTCACTGGGGAAGGGGGGGGGGGTTAAAAGGTAAGGTCTACTAAAGTAATGCACTTACTCTGGTAGAACTGAAAAATAACATTTGCAAGAATATAACCTCTAGTCCTTCAGGGGAATTGCAGCGAGTAATGCGGTTTCTTAAGCTGATCTCTGAGGACTGTCTAATGACGCAACTACTAATATTTAATAACATTTTAAGTCAATAATATGTGGCTCGCAGTAACGTGGATACCGCACTGTTTCAATTATAATTGACGTTGTTGCTTATCTCATGGTATTGGGCCACGAGAACTCAAATGTCCAGGGATTACTATAAGGTTCTGGTTTGGTGGTTCTTGTGCAGGTGTTGCTTCTCCGTTTCTGCATTCTTGTTTAACCTGTTGTCTTAATCTTTTGTAGGTGTCCACTTTTCAGTCTTAAAATGATTGTTTGATCGTTCCTGCTCAAATTTAGTTTCGTTGTAGCTCCAGGCATTTGTTCTGTTTTGACATGACAAGTTATTATTTATGTATTTTTGTTTTGTTTTGAATTAAGCCTAGACTTGGAAATATGTTAATTTTTCTGAAGTTCCCTTCTTAGGCTAGTTTATCATATCACATATATCGATAACTTGAGCCATGATAGTGCGGCGAGAACAGATTCGATCAGCCAATAGTAATAATGATTGTCGATGTTCATTACGGCTCCTAGTGAAAGTGATCAAATCAATGTCGAATAGTGACGTGAACAACGTCGACAATTGCTATTCAGACAAACTCGAATAGGACTGAACAGCTTTCGTGTATTTTGTTTTCAAACTTTTCATTATTCAATCTTGACTATGTCCAGCGCCAATACAATCGTGCCAAATTTTGCAATTTCTCATTGTGAAACACAAAATATTTAAGCTAGTCAGACTCATTTAAAACATATATGAACTTGGAATTTCTATTTACCATTGTCTAAAACCTGTAATCATTTTGGAACTTTTGTCTTTAATACTTTAACTTTATTCACAAGATTATCATATTTCGATTTGCTCTCCAACACTATCCACGAGCTATTCTTTGTTTATAAAACTTATTCGTTATTTAAGAAATACAAGTGGACACAACACAAACACAATGAAAGCTCCTAATTCTCTGAAACTATATAAACTTACTATTCCTGTATTAAAAAAAGGAGTTCCAATATTTTTGACAGTTATAGACCTATAGCGATTGTTTCTAGTTTTGCAAAAACTGTGGATTATTATGAATAGACAGTTGACCAATTATTTTGAATCGAATATATTATTTTCTGCGTCTCAATTTGGTTTTAGATCTAAGTTAAAAGCTATCGAATCTTTGATACACCCAGTCTTTACGGGGTATGAAAATTGTGACAGTACTATAGCTTGTGTTTTGTGATTTGTCCAAGGCTTTTAATTGCGTGTCTCATTCATCCATCTGTTGTAAACTTTATTATTATGGTATCACGAGTTAATAAAGTAATATAATTTTACCTTACATGTCGTAGACTTCTAACGTTGCAAATGGAGAAAACTCTGTTTCTGATGTAAAATTTTTATTCTTAGTGATGATTAAAGATTTATATTTTTTTTTGAATTGCAATTCCCTTTATTTGCCGATGACGACATCTCATTTGTCTACAATGCTCAATTGATGTGAACTGAAGTTATTTATGAATTCTTCCTAGGCTCCGCTTCTAAATGGTTTAAGATGAGTAATGACAAAACCCAGTCAATTCTTTTTCTTTAAAATAACTTTCGAATAATAATTCTCATTATGCCAAATTTTTTGGTATTACACTTGGGACACTGTATTGACCCAGCTTGTGTAAAACTTTCTCGTGTTATTTATTTATTAAGACAATTAAGAGAAATTTTATCCAAAGACTATGTTATGAACTCTTATTATGCTTTTCCCATAATATTTTATCCTATGGTTGGCACATTTGGGACAACGGATCCAAAATCAGTAAATTTTTATTATTGCAGAAGGCTATCCGCATTGTAACCGGTTCTGCATATGATGCTCATTGTCGTTCATTTTTATTAAATTGAGAATTTTAACTATCATTAACCAGTATATTTTTAATTGTGTATTCATTATCAAAACTAATCCACACTGATTACTGTGTCAATTTGTCAACCATACATATGCTAGGAACAAATCGTTTTATATTAAGGTCTAATGCCAGATTAAGTAAAACCAAAAGTTGTTATTTGTTATGTCAAGGGATTACTTCGTGATGCCCACTCTAATAGTTTAAGTAAATTTAAGGCTGTTTTAAAAACCTGACTTATCAATAATCTTTTTTATAAACTTGACGACTTTTTTACTGTAGGAATGTTATTAGATTTTAATTCTTGTATAGTTGACTATTGCCCGCACTTATATTGCATTAGTCCTGGCAAATAAACACCTGTGATTGTATTTAAAGAACTAATAATAAAAAGCAGTTCATAACTAAATGAAGCAAGAATCTCTTTGATGTAGACCGCTTGACTGTTACCCATACTTATTAGTCCTGGCAAATAAGCACTTGTAATTGTAATTGAAGAACTAACAATAAAATGCAGGTATCCGGTAATAAAATTTGATCATCTCATTTTATATTTCCCTCTCGTCCTCTTCACTTCGTTTCGGGGTTAGGGGCACCTGTTTTTGGTGTAGTAGGCCATAATTTATTCCAGACTTTCTTTAAATCCTGCCCAGTAGTGAATCGGCTAACATTTACCAGTTATCCTTTAGACAGCTGCTCAGAAAAAACAATTACATTTTCTTCATTATTTACCCCCAGAAGCAAACGACGCAGAACTTGTTTCCTGTACATTTTTTCCACAGTTTTCTATTACTCCCTGGTCTATGGGTTGACAGTTGATGGAAGTAATATGACTGAATTTTTCTCATGTCATGCTTAGTTTTTTATTAGAAGGGTGCGACGGTGCATTATCTTGAATAAATAAACCTTGCGTACTTTGCCTTCCCTTTCACGGCGTTCTTCGACTCCGGGAATGAAATTATTGGTAAGCCAATCAATAAAAGTCTCTCTAGTCATCCGTACACTTCTTTTTGTGCTTTGTTACTTACAGGGAGGTGAATTTGGCAGAAATACGAAGAGTAGGAAGCAAAGATATAACACTGGAGAGAATATTGAATTATTGGCACACATGTTTAAAATTAGATAATAGCAACGTAGTAAAAGAATGCTTTAAGCACCAAAGAAATGTAACGGGAAGAGAGAGTTGGTTTGCTTCTTTCAATCGGAGAAAGCAAGAGCAATCATTTCTTCGCTGAGATAACCTTTGGTTACAAGCAAAGGTTCTTCAGATCAGCATTAGCAACTATTGAGTTTGCAGTCGTTGACTGTTAAAAGATTCTTCAACAGTAAAAAGTCATCTAAAGGTGCAGCAGTTAAGTGTAGCTTGAACTCCCGCTATCACAACAAAAATTACAGTGTCCCTTATCCCGATTTTTATTTTGTGCGCATTGCCTGTGAATATCCAATTGCTTGCATAAATGACTTTAGCGTACAAACTTTATGCATTGCAGTAGAAGCAAGAACTATAGTTGCTAAAGGAAAGTGGTTGAGATTTGCATGAGTTCTGTTGTGAAGTTGTGCTAAAATACGTCTTTAAGGACACTAGCAGTAGTGCCGGTGAACTATCATCAATCTTAAGTTCTATGTTTGGAAATATCAGCAACACCCAAAGAGTTTAAAATCGTTTGAAGGTCGTTTATTAGAAGATCAGGTCTCGGTCATGGATTTAACAATGACATATAAGAAAGAATACAAGCTCAAATATTTGGTGTCCACAGATAATTTAGAGAAGTTTCTTGTCTAATTTGTATTCGGTACAAACACGTATTCCATCTTTCATCTAATAAATAGTACAATAATGTCAAAATAAACTTCCATTGTTAGATTGCACAGTATCTCAATTTCAACAACAGACATGCCAGTAGCAGCCACAATTTGTGGAACACCTAGCAGTTGTTCTATGCTAAAGTAGAAAGATGAATAACTAACTAGGAACTTCCTTGTTATCTTAATGCATAACTAACGGAACTGTTGATTAAAATGAAGAATTGTTTGTTTAACTGTTGCTTTCCTCTGCTGAATGCCATGTAAATGAATTGAGGAATAATTTACTCCGAATTTGGATAACTTTTACCGCAAACTTGCTCAAACATCATTAAGCGATTCAGTGGCTTTTCTGTCACCCACTTGCGCACGATTCAGTACAGTTGCCAAGCCTAGTGTGATAAATTGCTTCCTTCCTCTTATTCGAGAAGGCTGTCTTAAGGGATGCGTGTTCTAGTTCAGCAGGCTCACTACTTGATTACTAACCCGTTTCATCTCCCAGTCTCTGCTGGAGGATAAGAAGCGCAAGGTTATGGGTTTGGTGCCTGTTGTCTTCCTGCTCTATTTCTTTGCTTGCTCCCTTCTAGCTGCTTAACTGCCCTAGAGCCTTGTAAACCATCTCAGTTCATCTTTCTTTGCCGCTATTTTCCCTCTGAACAAGAAGAATTTTCTTTTTTCTTTTTTGATTATTGCTAGCGCCTCTATAAAAGCTCATGAAGTTATCACTGAAAATAGATGATTTATTTACTTATTCAGTGTTAAGGATGCTTCTTCTTTTCTCGTTTGTTTAGCTTTTTCTCATCATCAGTAATTACGTGTTCTCGAAGCTGAATAAGGATCTGCGTTTCATCCCAAATCCCAATAGCAGCTCCAGTATCAACTAATACAATCGCATTTTCTCAAGCAGTTTTCTATTCCCCCAGTCAGATGCAGGTGGGGATGGAGGAGAAAAGAAAAGGACATTACTCTTTCATTATATGTAACTTTTTCCCAATTGTTTTATATAACTAGTCCAATTAACCAACATTAGTCATTTTACGGGTAGCAGGTCCAACAATAGGCCTTTTTTCTTCACTACATATCATACAAAAAGTATCCAATTTACTTAATTTTATTTTCGCCCAATAAATATTTTACAAACTAATAATGCATTCTTTTGTAATCTCGTAGGCGTCAGGTTTACTCGAGTCTATACACAATCCTTGGCTGAACTGGCTGCCCCATGGCAATTAACCGTACAATGGGTACACGGTCTGTTTATGCAGTTTAAACGGTGAAATTTTTATATTGGATCTGCAATATTACAGAATATTCTAAAACGTACTGGAAATTTTAACATTGGTCCCAAAGATTCAGGAAAATTTGGATTTCTTGAAAAGGTTCTAGAACGTTTTGGAATATTTCAAATTACTTAGGAAGGCTCTGGAACGTCTCAGATTGTTTAAGAAGGCTGTGCAACGTCCTGAACATTTCCAGATTGTTCCATAAGAAATGATATAGGCTTATTGCACCTACGCAGTATTTTAGAGAGATATATCTTGAATGTTATTTCTGTTGTAGTATATGTGTGTTATTGATGAATTGCTTTCACAGGAAGGGTTCATATATTTAACGTATAAAAAGTTCATGGAAAAAATATAAAAAGTATCTTCAGCACAAATTATATTTAGTTAAATGAAACAGTGTTAAGCTAGTAAAACTTTAATAGATAAAATAAGAAGTTGCATTGCGTTTGCCACATGTTTCTAGTGTTAATACTATGCTGACAATTTAAATTGCAACACAATATGTGGTTCATAACAGCCATGCGCAAAATGCCTTACCTTCTCGTACGGTTATTTGACAGGGCCGTTAGGATCCTTCACGTCTTTGTGTTCGTCCTACCTCGATCTACTCATTTCATTTCGTTTCGCTGTGGACGCATTCCGTCCAACACGAACACCAATTTCTGGGAATGACATTCCACACTATCGGTTACCACAATTCTCCCTTCATCACACCAGACACCTGCTGGTATTGCTGTCGTATTTTCGACGAGTACTCATTCCTTCTGAGAAAATGTGGGGTCGGTTTAACGCTCTCTTATGGGCGTTACAATTTTAATGACCAGCAGTGCAGTTATCAAAATATCATCATTAAAACTTTACGTTTCAGATATAACATTTTCTTCGCCTTTTAATAATAGTCGTACCTGGGAATTAATCTCGGCATTTTGGGATGTGCGGAAGCTTTCAAAAGAGAGAGGTGGAGAGAGAATTTACTCAAATCCAATTAAACTCTGTAGAGAATCAGAATGGAAAAAGCACCAAAACCTTCATTTGTACGTTCAAATTTTTTCTCGTCAGGAAGAACCTTTGACTACGAGCAAGACAAAGACCGCTGTCCTTGGTTCTAGAGACATGCACGTGTTATCAACTTATCATCTTATGGTTTTTTTTATGGAAGATTGATTTGGCGTCAGAGATTATTGTGATAAAAATGTGTCTTCGTTCCGCATCATTCCTTACGATTTCTAGCAGGTGCATAAAACCGGGGTGCTCAACTTTACTACTGCTGTTGCTGAATATTGATTGCAGGCTTCTATAATAAACACACAAGAGCATAATTGAACATACATATTAGAAAAGCACAGCTTTTAATAAACATATACTAATGCACCTATTTAAGAAAACGTTTCGATTCGTGGTTTTCAATGCAGCAACCTTGTTGATGATCATCCTGGAGTCTGTAGGAGGAAGTTTGTCTCTGCAGAAAGCGCAAAGTATACTTCCTAAGTTAAGTTGTTGTTGCTTTGATTTATTTACGGACGCTCTTTAACATCTCAGGTCATCAGCGTCCCATTCAATTTGGGGCGTGAAACGGCTGATAAATTTTGCTCAGAGGCCTCTTCTTCCAGGCTCGAGGTTCTTTTACATGCCGTAAAGCTACGGCATTTCTTCCCTTCCGAAGGATTTTTACGACCGAAAAAATCCATAGATCCTGGCCAGGACTGAACCCGCGAATTTGGATTTAGGAGGCAAGTATGGTTACCATTACACCACCAAGACCGACTTTCCTAAGTTTTGAAATCACATTTTGACTCAAATTAATGCTTGAGAGTTGACCTATCCAGATTCTTAATTTCAATATCTCTTCCAGTGATCGCAGAGAAAGGCCAGCTTTGTATAGTGTTCATTCTCTTTACACCCAGTTAACACAAAGCGAAATAAAGCAACTACTTCGCGAAATCGCAGGAGACTTCAATAGCCTGCCGTTCAGTAACCGCTTACAACTAACGGAAATACTGATTTACGCTGCTGGAGAATGTCTTCACAAGAGATTGTTACTTCATATTGAAATAACCGCACGTTTTCCCATATTTAATACAAATAAAATTGTTGCAGTTAATATATTGTTTCATTATAATTATCTCATAGCATTCAAATATATTTTTTCAGCTTTATAATGCAACGACAATCACTCTGTAGAAAACTGGAGACTTCATTGGAACGCACGTGACTTGAGATGACGTTTTAGGTGGTGCATGCACATAAAGGCTTTTATGGGCGAGAAGCTCCCCCTCACCTCCCTCGGTCAAAATACTCCACAAACGAGACATTGGTCTGCAGCGCAAGATAGAAGTCCCCTAAGACATTGCTGCTGCTTTTATTTTACGCATAACAACGCAATAGTTATGGGAAATTAAAGGTTGAACTTTTTGGGAACAGCTGAAACCAGCAGCTTCCTAGAGGACTCACTCCTGGTTTCCAGTGTACAAACCAACATGTTTCAACATAAACAGCAAGCATCACAAGACTTTCTGAACCATCATTTCACAGCATTTTGAGCCGTTGTGAATGGCTCACATGTACGGAGTGTTAATTAGAAATCATCATGACTATGCTAGGTAACAGATTTTGTTTTTCGAGCCTGTTTACATTTGCAATGAAAATGATTATTTGTAGGTAGTGCTTGTACACTCACGAGCCACAGAGGAGCTTATCGTGCTATTTAGCACCTCATATTACCATCTCAAACAAAAAGCTCATGCAATATGATTGTGACTATTTTAAGTATCGAGTCGCATCGCTGTCACTTTGAATTGACACCCGATTTACGAAGAGAAACTGACAGTTAAGCCACCTCATTTAGAGCGCTAGGAGAGTAATTTTTTTATGTAGCTACAACGGCTCATAATCCACATAAGCTTAATCACATTTATTTGTTCGTTTGTGCAGTAACTGGAAAAACGTTATATAAACAACAAAGTTGTTCCATTAGCTCAAAAAATCCCAGAACTCATGATTGTTTAGTTACTTCATGCTCATTTTTAGTTTTTCTGTTTTTAACCGTTATTCGGGTCGAGAACCAATTAATGAAACAGGGCATTTGCAATAGGACAAACGAATCTGAAATACGTCGTAACTTACTTGCTTACTCAGAACGAGTGAAAATTCCAGTTTAAGTCACATCCTCAATGTACCTCAAAATCTTGCTTCGACAAGATGCTGCGGCAGCGTTTACTCAGTGCTCAGTTTGAACCAATGAATTACTTTGTGAATGAAGATAAAGTCATATTTCTACAATATTAGGCAATTAAAAGAAATGACCAGGCACTAAGATAACGCTGATGCGCATTAAGATTTCTCAGATGGCATCCAAATGCTCTCTCTGTATTCCACTACCTTGCGGCCGTTCTTCTCAGCGGCCCAAACTACCATCCTCCTCTGCTAGTGTTCTAAAGAGAACAGAATTTTGCTGTAGAATTTTTTGAGATTATTATTCATATTTTATGTACTATAAATTCCATCATTAGTTGGAAACTGTACTTTAAGAGCTTTCATTTTTAAGATCGAGGCCGCTATAACAGGAACACTGCAATAGTTGAACAGCGTTGTGTTTTAAATATAGACAATTTGATTTAAACCCTGGGTGAACAGATTATGAGTTCCCCGCGCGCGCATGGGTCCATCAGTCAGTCCAGCTGCGATGTTTCTACATTTTTATTCTGCAATACTTACATCCTGATATCTTGTTTCTACATTAGGACATAATACTCCAGATTTATTTGATTTATTCCTCATATATATCTTCCAATACAATTAAAATTCTACAGATTTTAAAATCCTCAATACTAATACTATGACTAAACAAAACTAAAACTTCAATAAACTAAATCGGTACTGAATCCAGCACTACGGCTATTTTGCTATGATTTATACTTACATCTACAATTGCTACTGTTACCCAGTAGCAATGGTTACATTTAAAATTAATTAACTGTTAATTGTAGACGTAAGTACAAATCATAGTAAAATAGGCGTAGTGCTGGATTCCAGTACCGGTTTAGTTTATTGCAGTTTTCATTTTGTTTAGTTATAGTATTAGTGTTGTAGATTTTAAAATCTGTAGAATTTAAATTGTATTGAAAGATATAAGAGGAATAAATAAAATAAATCTGGAATATTATGTCCTGATGTAGAAACAAGATATTAGGATGTAAGTATTGCAAAATAAAAATTAAGTCCAGCTGCGATGTCAGTGAAGGCTATAGGGCTGTAATCGTGAACTTCGCGGGACAGCGTCACCAGTTTCACACGAACGACTATTGAAACCATAATATGCAGCAGTGTGCTAAGAAAGCTATGACTAATATAATAGGCCTAAGTATTCTATTCCATGAATGTTTATTTACGATTCGTATGTGCCTACAAAATGGGCTAGTGCTGTCAAGAGATTGTTCAAAGGAAAGTTTTCCGGATGATAGTTCCACTCGTGCTGCAATTTATAAATAGGAGGACTCTGCGATGTCTCATAATGCTAACGTTTCTATGCGAGCAATTGAAGATAAGAAAACTTAGTCCGCCCGATTAATGACCTTGTTTAGGACAAATCCACACATCTTAGAGAAACTGAAGACAAGCATCCGTCAAGAAATAAACCCAATCTCCCCAATGGAATTAAGAACAGTGATTAACAATTTCGTTAGTCGATACCAGAAATGTTTGGAAAATGAAGGAAAGCGCTTCCAACATCTCCATGGGGGACACTTGTGAGCACTATCTTTTTAAGGGGCACAGGGTAAAAATGATGAAAATTTACATTTTTACTGTTTTAGCTATTACACATTTATGGAATCTCTTTTTTAAATTAGGTATAGTTTATGCAATTTTCTAACTGGTAAGTATGTCAAAAACTTATCAAAAAAAAAAAAAAAAAAAAACGGTTCTGCATGGAAATGAAAATATCATTCTATCTAAACTTGCTCATGATGTACATTTTGATGCTTTTATGAAACTAATTGACCTGGCAAACCTCTCAATGCATGCAGTACTTTTATAAACACTTAGATGTGTCTAGTTATTCTAGTTAGGAGTTTGTAGAAGAACAACGTGTTCCAACCTACGGAGCTGGAAAGTTACTGAATGGTATCTATCCTATTCTAAACTTAATCACGATTCCCGAAAATCTTTTTACCATACAAGATGCATGTTTTCTCAAAGTATAACGTGCCAATTTGCTTCAAAATTTCAGGATATGTTTAACAAATTCTTGTATTTAATTTAAAACGGCAGTTTTTTCTTAAATGAATTTTTATCGAATTTATATGTAGAAAATAGCACAAAAGCAAGGTAAAACACATTACGTTTGAAAATATTTCGGTTTTGAAAGCATAGATAAAAAAATTCACGTGTTAAGTTAGAGTCAATTTTTTCATTAACAACCTGTAAAAATGTCAGCCTTCAATTCTACATAGATTCTGAGAGAAGTTGCTCTTTATAAGTATTATTTTAAAATTGGAAAGATAGGGCATTCCGGAGTTCCTTAAGTGATTCTCGTTTTGTAATATTATTAGTCAGTGTTTGTGGTATTGAAGTTAAAGGTGTTGCCGTACCACCGTGACCAGGAAAACCTATAATTTGATCATCCGTAGATAATACATTATATAATACATTTTAATTTGTCTTCTAGACATACAAGTAATGTGTAAACAATAAGTTTTGAATAATATTATGACAAATGATGATTGACACAATTTAAAGTATAAATAAATCAGTTATAAGCCTCTCGCTTATCATCGGAATTATAATAATTAAAAAAAAAAACTAGTATGTCACATGCTTTGCCATATCAGCATATGAGAGAACAAGCTTGCAGCTGCCGTGCAAAAAAACGTTGGTACTCGGTTACATTTAAGCCCTCGATGTTCTCAAACCATCGTAAGTTCGTGTTCCATATGCCCAAGAGAAACACTAAATGACTGGTACATTAAGTAAAGTTGAGAATTCAAATGTGTAAACGCGCATTGTCAGGTGGCTGGACCGCTATTAACTTGCGAGCAATTCACCACTGGCCAAAGACATTTTTTAAAATTGTATAACGTCTTCAAATTGAAAAGGTTAAGTATTCATAATACAAGTATACAATTATTACAATACTGTAAGCAAAATTTACGGGAATTGTGTTTAAATTTTTATTTTATTTGTGAAACAATCCTTATAAACATCACGCGAGGGTCTGAGCTTTTCAGGTAATTCATAAACTCACTACATTCGTGAATTTATTGGCAATCTCAGACCCTCTTGTGATAATACTTGTGAAAATTCAGCACATTTCCGCCGCAAAATTGACTTCAGATTCCTTGACGTCAGATTACACTAGAAATGCATGGGAGTCCTTCCATACGACTCTTGGGGGAAATTTTAATTGTCCTCGTCCTAAAATGTTTGTATTTTTGGAAGCCATGAAACAAATTCAAATGGATATCTACATTAAGTTCAGAAGGATGGACGCACCCGGGAAAAAAAAAAAAAAAAAAAAAAAAAAAGAAAATTAATACCCGTTTATTGGTAATATAGCAGTCAATCAGGGTATTTGTGCTAAAATACAGAAGTAGCAAAGTTAGTCAATTTTCACCGTATAAAATAAATGTTAAATCATTTTACAAAGTCAAATAGGTAAATACTAAAAGAAAAACGACGAAGAAAATGATTTGCTATTACAATGAAAATTTTAATTTAAGACTTTTTCTATTAAAAATAAAAAGAAACAAAGAAACAAACAAACTAAAAGATTATGAAAATTAAAAACAAATGTGTTAAACATAAACAGCCATTTTGTGCAACTTTTAAGACTGCTGGTTATCTTTAGTCGCCGGTTCCAAGTCTTAGTACAAACGTTTTAACTAACTTCGTATCGTTGTGCTCCACATTCACTCAAATTGTGTGGAATAAAAGTCTGTGGAACTCGGCATAATGAAAAGGGATGACTGACAGAAGGTGGGGAATCTACAAGGACAAGGAACCGATAATAATTATTAATTACCTGCGGAACGCAAGCACTAACCCACCTCGTATAACGCTTTCTATCCTAATTACATTTAGAATAAGCCGAAGGAATTTGAACCTGTGATTTCCCGAATGGAGTCCCAAACATTTACACCTCGGTCGGTAAAATATGAATATAATTATGAAAAAGATTGTGTGTAGATCCTTGCGGCTCAGTTTTAGTTCCATAGTTGCTAACAGCTGTATCTCTAGTCTGTTATAAATTGCTTTAGATGAGCATCTGATACAGTTCTTAATGATGAGCAGTAATTCCAGGAAGTAAATCTATTTCTCACTTAACCAGTTTCTCTTCATTTTCTTTTGTGAATGTTGACAAACGTACGTTTGTTTTTATCCTACTGTTGTGTGAGAACGCTAAAGACAACTTTTATCAACAGAGTCCGGAAAGCCACAATATTGAGTTATGTTATCGAGAAAATCCTTAAAGAATAATTTTCAGATCGGGCTGCTGTGCTTTGTCAGTTTTGTTGCTCTGAAAATACATGTAGATAAAACCAAAAACACATGCAGATCGCGTGTTTAGAAAACGTGCTGGAGATACTAGAGATAAGCGAGGTGCCAGAACTTTGTACTTGCACTTAATCACGTGCTCAGGATGCTTAGATAACCAAAGTTTCAGGTACTGTGGCACTGTGAGCTAGCCACTAGTTATATTGAGTAACTCGTATTCACTATATCTGAACTTGTTTCTGTGATTGCGTTCCTTATTTCCATCTCTACCAATTGCATGCCGCCATTCGGCTAAAGCTAATAATTTTACTCATACATGCTCGCGATAAAGAACTCACACGTATCGTACTATTGGGGAATTTTTTTTTTTTGAATGATTTATTTATGGACGATCTTTAACAACTCAGGTCATCAGCGTCCCATTCAACTCAGGGCGTGAAACTGCCGACAAATTTTGCTCAGAGGCCTCTTCTTTCAGGCTTGAGGTTCTTTTTCGTGCCGTAAATGTACGACACGGGACCCACGGCTTTACTTCCCTTCCGAAGGAAGCCATACTTAGGATTTTTACGCCCCGAAAAAATCCATCGGTCCTGACCGGGTTCGAACCCGCGATCTTGGGTTTAGGAGGCAAGTATGGTAACCACTACACCACCAGGACCGACGTACTATTGGGGATACGATGTAGAGATCCACTCCTTTGTTTATTTCATAATTGCAGTGTTAAGGCATTCAAGAAGTTAGCAGCGATACAATTAATAAAATGCGGAGAATTAAGAATTGCTTAGCTTTGCTTAGCGTCTATGTACCGCAATAGTCTGTATAATTTATTTTGATAATGTAAAGCATTTCCTTGTTTACCAGAAAAAAAAACTGGCGCGATATTAAATTTGTAGATGTAATAATGGCTAGCGTATTTGTTAAATTTTAATAAATAGCAGAAAGTTCCTTTTCCTTTAACAGCACTGGTAGAGTCCGAATTTTTATTATCTAAACTGTGAAAATAACCGGTAAAAGACCCAACAAATAGAGCTGTGCATCATACCAAAAGTAAAATAATTTAATGACCTAAATTCGACACCCTCCCGTTGATGCCAAGACAAGTTTTAGCTTTGGGAGTATGCTGGAAGCAGAGGCGGCCCATAAAAGCGCCAGATGGGCCTGGCTCGGCCCTCCCCAAAATTCCACAAATATGTACCATTTTTTCTTCTACTGGTCAAATTTTATAACATAACATGCATGAAAACAGCGATGTATAACCGATTAGTTTTTAATTGCATCTTACACAATGCGTGCATTTTCTGTGTACTGTAGTAGCTGTAGCATGAGGGTCCTGTGTTAGAGAGGTAAGCTAATGGGCCAGCCCGGAAAATTTTACGTTTTAAACTTGTACCTTCGTGGGCCAGCAAAGATTTTTGAGAACATATTTGTCTTTCTTCAAGATGGTTAGCATTTCTCCTGCTTATTTCTGCGTTCTCTTGGGCTAGCAGGCAGAAGACCCATGGTCGGCGCTCGATATTCTCTCTTTTCTTAGGAATCAGATTTTAGGGGGTTACTGATACCACGCATAACTGACTAGGGGTTGTTTTCACACTTTGTTTGAAATGGGATGCCTTCCTCATTGTTTGTCATTGAAAAAAATTGACTTTCACAGTGTTAACTGTTAAGTTACAAAAAGCGTCATGTGTTTTGTGGCAATGAATAAAATGGACGTTTTATTGAAGACTTCATTTTTCGTCTGAGTTTAATTGTTAAAAGCTATAGGAACTTACTCAGCAAGACGGCACAATTTTTTTTATTTATGATTTGAAAAAAAAAATTAGTTGACAGCGTATGAAGCGAGAAATGTATCTAATGTATATGAATGAAATTAGAAAAGAAATATAAAGAGAAAATGTCATTTCTATACAGGCCGACGGAACGACAGATATTACATACACGTCGCAATTTGTTGTGATATTACGATACATCAGTGGGGGTGCACTGATTAAAAGATTCATAAAATTCATTACTATTTCTGAATTGACTGCAGAAGGCTTAAGGCGTACTAACAGCTGAGTTAGAAGAGTTTCACATAAACCGCTCAAACATGGCGCTGCAGTTATGAGAGTTGGGGAGGAATACATAAGTCTTGATAAAAGAAATATTCCCGCCACGCATTTGAGTGTCATGTAGTTGTGCCCCTGGCCCATCCTTCTACAGGGGCCACAAGCCCCCGCTGGCTGGAAAGAAAACCACAGAAAGGTAACTGAGCAATAAGGGAGAAATTACTGTTTCTTAACAGTGAGAAAATCAGTATAATTTACTGAATATCAATAATCTTAAAAACATGCAAAATAGATTTCACTTTAGATTAAAAAATAAACATGCAAATGGTGTAAATGTATCTCAGAAATACATAATTAAAATATTTATAAAACATTTTAAATTTAAATTTCCAATTTTAAATCTTTGTCACATTTACCATAATTATTAATTAGCTGGCAAATAAATGCTAGGACATATTATATCTCCTTTAACAACGAAGGGAAGATTTAAAACGCTGTTCCTTAATTACCATAACTTCGATATCATGACTTACATATTCACGTTATTTCCTAACTAAAATTATAAGAAAGACAATTTTAAGGTAATACAATATAATCAACCATAAAATGTCAAAACTACATTCTATCAGGGAGTACATGAGAATAAGGTTCCAAGACTAGAAGTTTAGAATGAAGAGCCGAAACGAACCACCCCGTCTATATGTCCAGGAAAGAGTCGTGAACTAGTCACCCAGCATGGCTACAATAATAGTTTCGTGAACATTCTATCAGCCTGAACCAATGGAAAGCAAAGTCTATTCCGTTTACCACGCTGACGTGACCAGGTGAAAAGTGAGGAGGAGGGGGAAAGGCTAATGTACGACCAATAAGCAAAAGGAATGTGCAAGAACGGCACAGCTGTAAAACTAAAACATTACCAAATTTTTAAATGACAATTTACAGGCATTTAATTTTGGAATAATATGATAAAGAATAAATTATTTGTTTCGAATTTTCAGATATTTAAAAACAATTGATTTAGCGATTTAAAAGAAATAAACATACTTGCAGGCCTTTCACTTCCCAGTTTGAGTAACCACATTTTTCATTTAGATTCAATTTAAACCAAAAACACATCAGTTTGAATGTTGAGAGGGAAGTTTAAAACCAATGTTGATGAAATTTTAGGTGTCATCACTCACCTCCAGCCACCCTGCTTTGAAATTTCGGATGCCACCCTAATTTTTTGATACATTTTAAAGAGGATGCAGTTGTCATAATACATTTATTATTATTATTATTATTATTATTATTATTATTATTATTATTATTATTATATTTGCATGAAGACCTAACTGTTATTTAAGTTTGGACAGAATAAAAAAAATAAGCGAATTTATTTTTGGTATATTTAAAATTATGAAATTTACAGTGATACGGGTTATTTTGGAAGAACATTCGGTTTTTTCTTGTAGGGTAGACATTTTGAAACAATTTATTACCAAACCACAAATATAAATATTAACGTCCCTATAGTTTATAACAACAACAATAGCCCAGGATTGCAGATAATAAAATAGTATGTGTTATAACCTCGTATCCTCTTTAAATTTTTAATGTCATATGAATCTCTAAGGACTATATTTAGTGGTTTACTGCAATAGTACAACAACTTGATAAAGTTTCAAAGTTTTATGTGTTGGTGTTGAAACACATTTTTCTTCTCGTTCGTGTGTGGAGGCATTGCTTGTTAGCTTAACAATTATGGCAATATGGAAAGCAAAGCTAAGGAATTTTATATTCCAGGTATCCGAAACGTAACAAAGCTGAGCTGTAGCAATATTGAACCGTATCATCGAGTACCGCGGTAACTCAGAAGAAAGTAATTTAAGTAAGATAACCTACATTAGCTAATCTTTTCTTTCAAGTGCGTATCCACTTTTATGATGTTAAACAAACTGCACTCTAATATAAATTTTAAAAAATTTATCCAGCCAATAATTGCATTTGATGGTCAACATGCACAGGATCCCGAAGTTGGATAAACGCTTATTAACACAGTCACCTTCTTTATGCAACTGAAGCTTACGATAGGCATGTAGTGTCTTCCTTTAGAATAATTTTATAAACTTCTTAACCCTTTATGAGGGTCACCTGGTAAGTTTTGGGATAATCAATAACTAAGAGGTTTTGGAAGGGTAATCGTCTATTGGCATAGTATCACAGTACCATTTCCGGATCATGTCAGTGTACATTCGGCAACGTTATCTTGGTGCAACAAAATGTACCTTAGCCTGTGCTTACTATCGTTCATGAATTCTGTTAAACATTGGGAAGGCGGACTTCAGTGAAACAACTGTCGCCAGGTGACAATTCGATTATTTTCTTCCCACTCCTCCTTGCATTTTTACTTTCATGGCTCACTAACGCCTAAATGGAAGACTGGCGCATGGATTCAGGATCATGCTGGTAGATCAACTCCCGTGACTAGGCTAGATAAGCGTCAAGTTTCCCAATTGTTAACTTTTGGCACCATTCACCGTGCAGGATATTTGCATTTCGGTTAAACTGGAGAAAAAAAAAAAAAAAAACCCCGCATTTGATTTATTTACGGACATTGTTCAACATCTCAGGTCATCAGCTTCCCATACAATTCAGGGCGTCAAAGAGCCGATAAACTTTGTTCAATAGGTCTCTTCTTTCAGGCTTGAGGTTCATTTAGTGCCGTAAATGTACGACGCGGAAGCCATACTTAGGATTTTTACGCCCTAAAAATCCATTGACTGTGGCCGGAATTGAATTGGCGATCTTGGGTCTGTGAGGCAAGCATGGTTATCATAGAAACCAGGACCGACCCTGTTAAACTGTGAGGCACACATCTTAAACTAATAGGTATTCATCAAGAATGGCAGAAACTTGGCGAACTGATTCTCAAAATCTCAGTAACTAAAAAGTTAGATGATTTTCACCATATGGTAATATTGCTGTTGTTGACTTGCCGCTCTTATCTTTATCCCTAAGAGATGTCGCCTCCTCTTCAACTCCTAGAACCAACGGTATACTGTTTCACCTGAAAGAAAACGGGCCCCTCATTTGCATCTCATGTA
This sequence comes from Metallyticus violacea, assembly GCA_030762175.1. NCBI lineage: Eukaryota > Metazoa > Arthropoda > Insecta > Mantodea > Metallyticidae > Metallyticus > Metallyticus violacea. The sequence continues at coordinate 95,302,128 of CM060843.1, forward strand.
AAATCATGACTGGAAAATTCACTCTTTAGGTCTTCAGGACTCACAAACTTCAGGCCTTAATTACGCAAACAATAATGATTGGAAACATTTCTAACTATTACGTCAATAATATGCAACAATTTCTGTTAGGATAGCCAAGATCCGAGTGTTAAACTTATCTAGCGATGCTGCATTGTCACGAGCTAGTTTGGCTCGGATATTCGGGAGTGCACTCGGCATAGAGCGGAATATTCTAATAAAACATGACCAATTAGTTACAGAATTGATTAGAGGAAAGTACCTGGGCTATTCATTTTAGAGTTAAGACTGTAGTTCCCCTATCTTTGGAGATACTGCCAAAGTTCGTAACTGCGGAGGTCGCGGTCAGTCTACCCCTCACTTTCTGATGCTCTGCCTCTTCATTCTAACTAACGTGCTCTTGGCTATCTGCCTTACTGACCGTCTTTAAAGAGCCTTTTCCTCTACATGAGCAGGTCGACTTTCCTATACTCGTATACCTGTATCGACACATATTTCTAAAGTGTTACTGATGTCATCGCACAACCTTTATTAAAAGACATGACATCTTGAGAAGTGACGCAACACAGAAGGGGTCTCAAACAGTTCCTTTTACGCTAGTAGCCCTCTTACGACTCTAGGCAAGAAGGAATTGCCTATTAAACTTAAACAATTATGTGAAATATTAGATATACGTGACCTAATTGGTAGCGCACGCGTGCAATCAGAAAGACTTCTTAGGAAATATTCATAACACTTGTGTTGATACAACTAAAAGAAACGGTTTGCCATTTGAACTCAACAAGCGCAAACCATTTATAAGTGTCATAAAATTTATTTATATTAGGGCCAAGTGACTTAATGGTCGCCTCGTGTGCACAATATGCAATGGTTCCGCCCACTTATTCAGGGCAGCACCACTGTATAAAAAGGCCCGCTAAATTACTAAGGACAGGAGACGAGAGATACTGCTAACAGAGTTCACGCTGGTGGTAGCTGCTCTGGAACTTTAACGCAATAAATACTTATATTCTTCATCAGAAGGCTGGAGCACCTCGCTTTCCTGGAGGACACGACTTAGCTCTGTCTCCGAACCTTCATCTACTATTAACCTGCCAAAGACTGAGTGAGGATTAATTGTAACCGAGCCTTGACGGGTGACTATCTATCTACAAGCTACGTGTCTGCTGGCGGACACCACAACATGATCTCCCTCAAACCAGCACCCTGGTGCAACAAGGCAAAGAACAAGAACGACTAGGACAGTGTTTTCAGAGTTTACGTATGCGCTTCATCTGTAAATCAAGTGACGTCTAAAATTCCGGGATTCTGATTAAAAGAAATCTCTAAGCTACAAACAAAAACCAAACAGTTTTTCCAGTTCCGTCACATTCAAATGTGGCACACGATAAGCTCATAGTTTTGGTCTTTTTGCTGTTTTTTCTTTTTGGCACGTGAAATGACGCGAGATTAATCTTTAAAGGAAATCTTCGTAATTATTTTGATGGTGACGTCAGTAATCGTCCCTCTGCATTGTTTATTGCTTTTTTTTTTCCAAGCAATTTGTGGCCTCCTAAAACTTGTGTGAGAAGGATATTCCTTATGTCTCTATTCTTAATGAATTTCTGGATGGAACACTTTGATGGCACACGCCTTTCCAATTCAACCCAAAACGCTGTCTGGCATGTGTTAAACGAACCTGTTTGCGTGTATTTACGAACGAGGAACACACGTTATGCGACGTGTAATTGTTAATAACGTAACAGTCGAGTCACAACTGCCAAAATGCGGAACGTAGACAAATGAAGGTCCGGGACAAGTCCATTGTATCGCGGGGGTTACCGTGCTGTTTTGCATCCTTGAAGAGTGAGCGCGCGTGTGTACATTTGCAAGTCATTATCTAAATAATATACATATTTATAGGCAGTAGTTTGGGGTCTCTAGCGATAGAATCATCCTTAACTTATCGGCTACGATAGTGGATATTCAGAGCTTGTCAGCTGAAAGAATAATCTCTCTCATTAAGTGCTGTTAGTAACGCAAAACACAGGGCATAAAACGTGTCACCCCGGCCTTACTTACAATTCGCTAGAGCGTCCACTATCTCGTTTCCTTAAATTCCACCATGCTGAGATATTGAGTACTGACAGGAGAGTGCTTTTAGGGTCTATTGTTATTATCATAGTAACATAGAGGTAACTCGGACAGCAGGAAGTACTAGCTGACAACCTGGCTTTAAGAATAAATATTTATCAGTGAATGTTTCTCCGACAGATTAATTTACCCGTTGACTCATATCAATGTAGCAAATACTAAACTTCATAGGAATGAAACTGCTTTGAATATATGCCCGTATGAAATACAGGGAGAAGTGAAATCCTAAGTGCCTAAAATGTTTGTAAATTGAAGAAACGTGACATTAAACACCAAATAATTACCAAATTATAAAAGCAATAAAATGCACATAGTATCAATTTGCGTTTCGGTAGCGTGCTTTCATATTCAGAAATTTCATATTTAAAAACACTGTTTCTTATGCAGAACAGAGAATGAATGAAGAAAGAAGGAGAAATGACATCTGTGCATGATAAGCACACATGTTGGTCATGTATGTAAGCCAATTTGCTCATAGAGTAGCTTAGATACAGAAAAGTTTGCCAAGTGTCGGAGTAGCAGTTAAATTGATGCTGGTGTATTGCAGTAATTGGAACGGGCCCTTCAGAGGATGGCCTGGTAATGCTGGTCTGCATGGTAATGCTTTGAATGCTAATGAATATGTGGTGGGGGAATGAGCAAGATGATAAGGAAGTGCTTTAACGTGACTCAAACATTTCTGTTTCGTTCATTTAATGGAAAATTGTCGAAGATGAAGATCATCAAATGTGTGGGAAATCTTGAGAGCTTGAAGACATTGTTGAACTGTAAACTCCAATTATCCAGCAGTAGTATCGGATAGGTAACTGAGTCACACTTGAAAGCTCTCCAAAAATCAATTACGCTTTAAACATGCTTTAAATATCTCACCAGGTATAGGGAAGCTTTTGATTTTGACTGTGCCTTGGGATAGGAGAGATAAGAAAAGGCGCTGCCCATGGCGCTGGGTCAGCTGCAGAGTTTTGTTTCTCCCGCCTGGGGTATGCTCTTGATGGGTATATCTTGAGCAAATACCTCCTTTCCCCAAGGTAAATCCTACATATCTTAAAGACCCAGCGAATTATGGGGTTTTGTCCCCCCCCTTTTTTTCCCCCCACTGCGGCCTACGGGTCTGCAATCAGAGCGGTAATCCGCGCAACTGATTCAATGTACTGTATGACAGGAAAGGTTGGAAATGTCCTGCTACATGTTTGGCATATTTTTAGAAAATTGTCACTCACACGCATCAGTAAAATTGAGCAAATTTCTCCCCCCCCCCAGTTCTGCTAATGTGAGAGTTTATTCCATGCACACTATTTTTCAACTTCCCCCACAAATAAAATTCACATACTGCCAAATCAGGGAACTCTGCGCGGTTCATAATCCGCAGCTAATTACCCTATCGTCAAAGAATGCCTGATTTAAATTTAATTATTCATTAGCTGTGTATGCTGTGGCAGAGTCTTGCTGGAAACACCCAAACCAGTAATTTGTTCCAATAATGCTGCGTGTATCTTTCTGTTTTTATGGTATTAAAAAGGAAGGAAAAGGAACGAAAGAAAAAGAAAATATAGGCTCTATTACTCTGAAAGCATTTGCTGCAACCATACACAACATTAATTACCATCGTGCAAGGGGATTTCCTGCATAAAAGCGGGGTTTTCTATACTCCAATATCTGTTATTTTGCATCGAAACTTGACCACAAAAATGGAGTTATGCTTCATAAGTGAAAAATAAAAGCGTGGATCGATTACTCTAACATTAACATTCCGTAACATCCAATTACAGAAATTTACCCGAACATCAAGATCACCTACCTGCAAATCGTTGACAACAGTGACCTTGTAAACGCTCCACTTTAAATTTATTCCATTTTGGAAGAAGATGACTCACGACAATTTTCTAAAATGATGGCAGACGTAGGACAAAATTTCCAACATCTGCTGTCTTAAGGCACGACCTTACTTTAATCAGTTTCGCGTCTCCAAGAGTTAATACTCTGATTGCCGAACTGCTAGTTGCAGTGAAACGGACGACAAAATCATGAAATACCCTATACTATGTTCAGAGAAAGCCATGCAATCATTAATAATCTGCGTGGCCATTTCATATGCTGCGAACGCTCACCAGTTGGGAAATATGTGCTTCGTTCAGTACTGATAACGCAACCAAAAATAAACTTTTCTCAACAATTTATAAAATAAAACGTTTATGCGTAGAGTTACTTAACTACAGAACCACAAGGAACTCAAAGGTTCCGATTTTTAGCTCAGAATATCTTTGTTCGTATTTGAGCAGTCGACTCTTTCAGTATTTAACTGTGTAACAGAAAACACACTTTGCAGTTTGCACTCTTAATTAATGAATCGTCCCACACAGGAGTTATCTGCTAACTGATTTGTACTTCCGTGACCTTCCTTGGTAAGCACTCAGCTATCTTTCATAGTTCTCTTGACGTGGAACGAGCGGTTCATATTTATGTGGTTCAGTCATACAGCTGTCATATTTGTTGGCTAGCGGACTTGGAATCTTTTCAGGGTCGGGACATGTTGGCATGGGTAAGCGCCATAGTTTCATTCACCGTCTCGAAAGACTTTGGTTGTTGGCGGAAATTGAGCGCGTAAAAAACAACTTTTTGTGTCATTGTCTCTGCTTCCTTTATGCAACATGTGTAATGAGTGCAATGTGAGCAAGTGCAATTTTTATCGAACTTGATTTATTTATCCATGTTTTATACTTTTTAGGAATCCAGATTTAATTTAGTGATTTACTAGTATTTTGTATGCCCTCATTTAACTTTATCTTGCTTGGCATTGAATCCACCGACTTTTGCACGTCTCTTTAATTTATGCGATTATGTTACAATCCACTTTTATGATATACATATAGACCATGTATTTTTGTCGGAAGAATTACCTTGCCAATCCAAAACTTAAATGGCGCAATTTTCCATTAATTTAATCACTTCCTTGGAAGCATGACAGCCGTCATGATCTTGCTGAAAACAGTACATATGGCAACACTGTTTTTTACCAGTACTTATAAACCTTTCTCACTGTTCAACTTTCCTCTATACGATACAGAAGAACCGACACCATTATGTGAAAACAAACCCATAACCTTTTCTTACCTGGATGATGAATTTGCTGGGGAGACACGTTTTCATCTTCAGACCTCCGCACACTGTGTACTCTTAACACCCCGAAGACAATCTTCCTCCAGTACAGCAGACATTTTCTTGTACATTCCATTAGTTTCTTCTTTATTTTTGCTGTCAGGAGCCATTTCTTTACCGGGCTTCTATATTTTCCACAAACTTCTGTGTTGCTCTGTCGAGTGATGTACCTTAACTCTAGCTTCAGTCAGCTGCCTATTTCTGTAGGTCATAACCAGAGCCCGAAGTTCAGGCATATATTTTGGTTAAAATAGGCAGGCAAAAGGCATTTAAAACAGTGAAAACAGGCAACAACATAATTAAAATAAGCATTTATTAAAAGTGAAACCCGAGAGTAATATCACTCATTAATGAAAACAGGTAATTAAGATAATTTATATATCACAGAATTAAAGTAATTAAGTTTACTTTTCTTGGTTACAAGCAACAACAAAATGTTTTTTCAAGGTATCAAAGACGTGCATTGGTTTCTGGTTTCTTTATATGTTTATAGGGGAATCAAATTGGTATCTTTTTTTACTTCCGTACTGAACACATTATACTTACGGTTTATTGCACAGCTGTACCACTCTCATCTTTCTCCCTTGCAGTTGTTTCTTACATTTATGCAGTTGAGAAGTTATCCACCGCAAATTTTCTAGAAGTGTCTCGCGCAAATCGATACTGGGTCATTCGCCAGGACTATTCAAAACAATAGTACTTACCTCATCCTCTCTAGCTCCTGATATTCGTGCGCCCGATGTAACGGTGCGTTCCTTTCACTAATGAATGTTCTGCTATTTAAAGAGCTTAAGTGAATGGGTTGAGAAAAAGGTTCTTGAATGCTTGAAAATGTATAACGAGATTTTCAATAGACATTGTTGTGAGACGAACATGCTATTTACTTTGTATAACTTTTTCATTTCGATATATTGAAATTTTATGTGCTTTGTAAAATGTGTAAATAATCGCAGAAAAAATCCATAACGATAAGGGGGGTATTTTAAACCTTAAAATTGGCAATAAAAGCCAAAATAGGCAAAATAAAAACTGGTCCTACCGACCCCAAATGTACGGAAACACGTTCATTTCTACCGCACTCATCCACCTAGATAGAAAAGGCATTTGCCTAACTTCGGGCTGTGGTCCTGTCATTGCGGGGGTTCATCCTGCTTTTCTTGAAGAAATAGACTTCATCTTTAGCAGTTATAATTCTCTTTCCTCTTGAGATTAACTGAGCCGATTTCTGTCTTTATAATTATTTTATTAGGTACACCAAGATTAAGTTTACACTTTTCTACAATCTTCCTTTGTGTTAAAGAAGTGCTCTCACGTAGGGTTATATGTGTCTAGTCCATCTCCCAACACAGGAAAGAAAATGTGCTAACGCGCAAAGGTCAGTAATGCTGTTAATATTCTTAACAAGCTCAAGCACTAACATTAGAAGTAACAGGAATCTTAATTTTAATTCTTGAGTAGCTATGGAGGAAGGAGGAAGAAGCGAAGTAATACATGATAAAAGAAAATGTCACTACTTGTTAAATTAATTTGCCTAAGGGGGTAAAACTTGAACAAGTTTTGCTTGCAATGAGTGTGGGTGTAGGTTAACAGGCCCCGATCCAAGTACTTTTCAACCGTAAAAACAGCCTAAATGTCGTGTCATAGATAATTTAATATCAACATAGTACCTGCCTTAGGTCTAATAATCATTGTTCCATCTAGTACTTGGTTTTCCAGCTGGTTAGTACTAGAACACAGGTTCATTTAGATTCTTTGACAGCGTCCTTTCTACATTTAATTGTTTGAACAATAAATAGATTAATAGAAAGGAAATAGTCATAGTCATAATCCATTATCAGATTTTGGTCCCTGTGCTTTCATTAACACGTTCATATCAAACATGTTTTAGCATATTTTCTGCTTCCTGGTTTAATGGCCAAGTTTCACATATATAGCAAAAAGTAATGATTATTACTGTTTCACTTCATCTTATTTTAATATTCGTTTCCATCTGTTTTTGTACACAGTTTAAATACATACGAAAATCTCTTGGTTGATAAAGTATGGTGTTAATTTCTGCTGGTTAATCACTTTCTTAATTGATCCTTATTTTAATTTTTTTTTAAAAAAATTATCAGGGTCTCATTTGTTCTTGGTTTCTTACAGACCGGCATTGCTTTTGCTGCGTTTGTATGTTCCACGTTATCACAAGATTACGCTATTTCTTAAGAAATCTTTAGTTCTTAAATTAAACAAATTCCGTATCATCCCATCTCCTCGTATCATATCTTCATTAAATTTCAAGCCATCCGTTAAGTTCCCACATATTTTGAAATTTGAGCTTGATCTGTCGTTAATGCTGATGGTTAATGGAATGGACTTATTCAGAAACCGGAAAGCTTCGTAATATTGCAGAGATATTGTCAAATTATGCCGACACGTGCCTTTTGAAAATGAGCAAATATTTAACGTGCTTCCACATTTTTGTGATGTTTGTTTTATTATAAAAAATTAATCTGTTACTGATCTTCCGCATCTCAAGCCTGCTTGAAATTCTCTCAGTAGCAGGCGAACTGAGAGCTCATTTTGAGTCATCTCTGTCATTTATTTGGTAGGTTTGAGCTAATGGCTTGCAAAAACGTCGATAGCTTAATGTCACAGATGGTTACAGAGTTGGTGCAGTACAACTTGTAAATAAGAAGAGAGCAACCTTGAATCCTGGATAAATCAATCTAATTTTTATCGCTAGCACTTCAACTCATAAGATGCATGTGGGAAAAATAGAAGAGCTCTAATCCGCTACTATAGCAGCTCCTTGGCACATAAGGATTTCTGTTTTCTGATTTTAAATAGCGCAAAAGGAGTTGTCTCTGATAACTACAACCCTAAGACAATTGACACTTGACATTAATGGAAAATAAAAAGGAGTTAATATCTGTGCTGAAAATCCGCCATTCTAATCCTTTATCATCATGTAAGCAGACAATATCCCTGATACTTGAAAGTCGAAATGTGTTAAAGATGCAAAATATATAAAGGGTGTCTCAAAACTAATTAAAGATTTAAATTACGCGCCATCTTTCCATTGGATTGGCAACTCTCTGTGAAGTACATGTAGTTATCACATTTCGGTTAGTAGTGATGGAGAAATACACGATGCTGGAGTGCATATCTATCATGAAAACAAATACGGAGATTTTTGTGCTGAAACCGTGTGCGCAAATTATGTGGTATGTTTGGGTGGAAGAACACGCCAAAATAAACGACTGTAAAAAGCCTGGTTAGGAACTTTGAACTAGCAGGCTCGGCGATGAACAACAAAAGAAGTAGTCGCCTCGTACCAAAGGCTCGGCCGACATCGTTGCCGCTATAAGAGCCAATGTCGCTGAATGTTCGAGTGCGTCAACTCGCCGCAGGTCTCTTGAGTTACACATTTCGAGGAGCACCACGCAGCCGATTATGATGAAACCTAAGCATATGTACCCAAACGAGATTCAGATGTCTTAACAGCTTAAACCGAACTACCACGTGAAGTGACGGATATTCATCGTTTGGGTCCTGCAGAATTTGCAAGTGGATGCAATTTTGCTAAGAAAATAATTTTCATCTGGATGGGTATATAAACAAGCACAACTCTCGTATCTGGGGCACGGAAAATCATCGTGCTATTGAAGAAGAGCCCATTTATTCCCAATGAGTGACTGTGTTCATCGGGCCGTACTTCGAAAACTATTTCGGAGGGACAGTAACGTCAATGGCGTACCTCATCACGAGATGATAACATTTTTGTGGCATCAGTTGAAGCCATGGACTTTGGCGTTGATGTTGTTCCAACGGGATGGCGCCACATATGCGGCACGCAAAACCATTGAGCTGTTTTAGCAGAATTTTCATGGGCGGCTAATTTCTCCCAACAGTTATCACAATTGGCCACCAAGGTCATCCGATCTTACACCGTGTGACTTTTATCTTTGGGGATTTGTAAAATGTAAGGTTTACAGTAAACGTCTACCAACCATCCATCCCTGAACTCAAGGAAGAAACCCGACCTGCTGTTGCAACAATTAACGTACAAGTCTGCGAAAATGAGGTTGCAAATTTTGTCAAAAGAGTGCATGAGCGTTATATGAGACGTGGAGGACATTTGCTCGTTATTATTAGGAGTGTTTACTCTTTCAAAGCATGTCACAATTTGCCAATTCATGTATAAATAAAGGCTCGTTTTGTAAATGTAATATTTAATGAAGGATCGTACAGTAGTCCCCAACTGCTTTGCTGAAGCAGTAGCGAGCGTACCTTTAGCCTGACCTTATGAGCAGCAAAATTCTTTAAGTATCGATTAACCGATATGGGGCCAAAAATTGACACTCTTCCAATAAACTTGCAGGATATCTAATACAGGGCGTGTAGAGGTGCGCTGACAAATCTTGTTCACTTCTAGTAATAATGAAAACTACAAAGATGGACGGCATTTTTGTGACAGAGAAATTCCGCATAGAACGTCCAACGAAATATGCAAAGTCTGACTTTGGTGGTGTTATCTTACAGGTAGAGTGTGTCGTAGACGAGAAAATATCTGGGACTACTGATAGCATTCTTTTGTCACGACGCTGAACCAAGAAGAAATGAACGAAGGAATTAAAAAGTGGAAAAAATGGGCCGTTACCCAGTCACTAAAAGCTGCTTTTCTCTTGCAACTTTCATATTCCGCTTTTCGCGTGGGCATTGGAATGAAATCGTGGCTTACACATGAAAGATTGTTTATCAGAGATAGATCATGGCAAAAGTGTTATCTTAGGAAATGAACTTCGTACGCATCTCTGAGGCCGCAATACAAATCCATGGACCAGTGCCTCTTGGGGACGAAGTTTGGACCTTGAACATCTGCGTGTACACTTGAAAAACAAACACACTCGAAACAGGCACATTAGTAGTCAGTTCAAGGATATTATGCTTAATGATTTGTCCTCGAAGAAACCGTGCTGAGGCAAAGTCGCTTGTATGCTTTCGTCAATGAACGTTTTACTTAACACAAGGAGAACCCAAAAGCATTAAAATGTAAATGTAGTCTTTGCCAAAATTTAGCACATTTTAATGGTATAACAACTTCATTTATGGACTAATGCAATCTAAAAACATTGAACCACCAAATTGCTTTTTGTTTTAACAGACAGCGTTCTATGCCATCTATGACAATCTTCAGGAAGATAATAATCATCATATGCAAGTTAGCTGCATTCAAACACAGGCTGTGAGCCACCGCCCGGCAGGTAAACAAGAACTGATGTGACAAACTAAAAGGGGAGAGGGTGATTAAAACCCCCCACACACCGTTCAATATTACCAACATAACTCTATTCCGCTTTTAGTGCTTAGAAATTCGGATGCCTAATGTTAAAAACAAAAAGAAATAATGATGATAACAATAATAATAGAAGAATGATAGGTAATGATGGATAACGAGCAATAGCAGGAATAAATGTTGGAGAAAACCATTCGCAGAATAATTGTCTGGACAGCGCTTTTTCCGCCATTAAGTGCACTGGGAGTCACTTCGATCGGATCAGATTTTCTGAATTTGTTTAAATGCTGATAATTGAAAAACCGAAAAATGGAACAATAGTACTGAAACAATCGAATAACTGTGCACATATGCATGACTTGAAGGGAAAACATAAGTTTATAAGCTGGACGACTGTATTTCTAATGTTATAATTAAATCTGCAACAAGCCTTATAACTAGCTATTCGAGTAATGCCGGATCTTTCATGGTTTTGCCGCCCGTTTCAAGGCAGCTAATGGGGTCGGCAGTCAGAATCCGCGCAGCTAATTCAAGATTTTGCAATTACAGCTACAATTACAATAAAAATGAACAAGAATGTTAAAAATGTTGCCCGGTACATTCACGCACTTTAGAAAATGTCGTCAGTTCATTTTCTTCCAAAATTGAATTTATTTGAACTTGAAAACATAAATGGTCACTGTTGTACACGAATTGCAGGCAGGTGTTCCTAATTTCTGTAATTGAGCGTTACGGAACGTTATTGATAAGAGCATTGCAATATTCTTTACTCATGAAACATGGTTTCGTTTAGGTGGTCTTGTTTCGACGCAGATTAGCAGGTATTGAAGTACAGAAAACACGAAACCTACTTGTATGACGAAAAAATCGGTGTATGGTGGGTAGTAAATTCATTTGTTTATTTATGAGGAAAATTGAAAAATAAAATGTATGGAGCAAAACCCCGAAAATTAGAAGATATGAAAAAATCAGGGCTCTACCATTTTTGCAATGTACACTATTAGAAGATGCTTACCTGGTATTGTTTTAGCTTAGTGTAGAACACTAGAATCTGTACCATGAATGAAAAAAACCATTCCAAACTTGCCTGTTACACCCTTTGGAGAGAGAAAAAAAAGAATCATCCCCTGATTCTACGTGTCAATTGAATTCAGTCCTTACTCGTAAACGCTGTATTTACAACGTGCATGCAGCGATTTGCCTGTAAAGGTGATGGTCACTATCGTAAGCATGTGGAAAGAGAGCATAGGGTAGAGTAGCAATGGCCGAGAGGTTTAGAAGGCTCTTCTGCGGAAGTTCCTGGGTGCAAATCCCACACATTTGTTTTATTGTTTATATGTACATCATATTGCCTCAATATTTTAACGTTATGCCATTACCTATGCTCACACAAAGAATCACAAACTAACGCATTCTTCACAAATAGCTAAACAGACACATGAACAGAAAAGTTACACATCTTCTAAGGTGAAAACGCAACAAAACGATAGCGGGTGCGTATAATTGCCCTCAATTTTCTGAGCATAGATAATATATTTGTAAATTAGTGTGGACAAGAAGCTTAACATCGCAGGCTCCACAAGCCACCTTTTGTCCTTCATGCATGTGCAACAGTTAGATAGAACAAATACTGAAGCAAGTGTGTGTGTGTCACAATATGATTCCTTGCTCATTTGTAATAATGTGCTACAAAGTTTTATTAAAAAAAGTGCCGGAATCTGCACTCTTAACGACGCAAACGGGTTTTTTTTTTAATGACCAGGGGTACATCACTAATGAACTACGATTTTAATAATACCTGTATGAGAATATTATTATTATTATTATTTATTTACGGACCTCTTCAACATCTCAGGTCATCAGCGTCCCATTCAACTCAGGGCGTGAAACGGTCGACAAATTTTGCTCAGAGGTCTCTCTTTCAGGTTTGAGGTTCTTTTTCGTGCCGTAAATGTACGACATGGGACCCACGGCTTTACTTCCTTTTCGAAGGAAGCCATACTTAGGATTTTTACGCCCGAAAAAATCCATCGGTCCTGGCCGGGTTCGAACCCGCGATTTGCGTGTAGGAGGCATGTATGGTAACCACTACACCACCAGGACCGACTGTATGAGAATAGTCTCACTACTTACCTTCCGAATATGGCGCAATCTCATGTTAAATGCTAAAACGCGATTTTCATCGTGATAAAGCGAATCAAGCACAATAGTTACAACACTTCTTGTCTCTTGAGGAGAGGACTTTCAAAACGCAGGTTTCGGTCAACCATTTTTTCTTTAAAGATGTTGAAGGGGGGGGGGACCCTGAAAATTTGAAAGTAATGTACTCGTAGTAAATAACTGAAAAAAAAATTACACGCTGTATTTCAAAAACCTGAAAAATATAACAACCGTAATTTAGAAATTATGGCGGGAAAATTAAGGGACAAGCTGCTGGTTGTTATGAAAAAAGAACAAACTAAAATTTAAATATAAATATATATATATATATATATATATATATATAGATAGCAGGAAAATGAACATTTACAAATATTCAATACAATAACCATTAATCCAATAAAATAATGCTTCCGGGCTTGTTGGCCGTGGTCCAAAGGCTGTAAATACACCTGACGTTTCGCCCGCGACTCCGCCGGGCATCTTCGGAGGAATGACCATCACCACTCGTTGTTGTAGTAGCTCAAGTGCTACATCTTCGGAGGAATGACTATCACCATTCGTTGTTGTAGCTCAAGTGCTACATCTTCGGAGGAATGACTATCACCACTCGTTGTTGTAGCTCAAGTGCTACATCTTCGGAGGAATGACTATCACCATTCGTTGTTGTAGCTCAAGTGCTACATCTTCGGAGGAATGACTATCACCACTCGTTGTTGTAGCTCAAGTGCTACATCTTCGGAGTCACGAGCGAAACGTCAGGTGTATTTACAGCTTTTGGATCACGGCCTACAAGTCCGGAAACATTATTTTATTGGATTAACGCCAGCCGTGAAAGCCTAAATAATTACATTATTCCAATAGTTTTACAACCAGAGAGCAAAGAAGATTTCAGATAACTTTTACTATTACTTAACAAAATGTTTTGAATTAGTTATATTAAAGACAATACACCGTCAACTTATTTGTGGTTATACCGGAATCTTCACAGAAACAATATTCAATAAGTTCATCGCCTGTGCTCTATGCTTTGGTCACAAACAAACCAAATCAGGGTTCTTGTACCATTCTTAAGCAGCATGACTTTTAAGCAGTTTCTCCATGTCAAGGATTTTTTTTTCCAGCGATACTTCTGCTGCCACGAGAGTGATGACATTCTTTGACCTCGTTATGACAAGGACCAAAATATTTGTGTTGAATCATTGTTGCGATAAAAAGCTTCTGTCTTAACCACAGACCTTTGCTAAGGTCGAGAGGGCTTTTCTATTTTTTTTTTGTCCACTATTACTCTTTAACTTCATTAATGTCATGAATCATGTTTAGACCGGGAGTAACATTTTAAAAATTTAATATTTTCTTAACTTCCTCTAAAATTCTTACTGTACCGATTTCAGAGTGCAAAACAATGCAATTGTCCTTTTTAATATATAAGGTTTATCAAAATTAATAGCGCAAACTGAATGGTTGAAAGTATACGATAATGGAAACAAAAACTTCGTGTAACCATGGTCCGCTAATAAGCCGTTTGCGAAATATATTTTAGCGACTATATATTACAGATTTAATTTATTATTATTATTATTATTATTATTATTATTATCATCATCTTCGTAAATATTGTACTGAATTTGTAATTTTATCTTTAACATTGTAGCGGACTACAAGGGCAGGGGCTCCAGGACCACTCGTCTGCGTACCATAGTTTAGTAGGCATTTCCTAAAGATTTAAAACTGACTCGTGCTTTTTCATCTTTTTGCATGTAATCAAGAAGCTCCATTTGAGGTTGATAAAGCATTTGCATAATTACTCTTGCAAAACACCAATTTAGCCCTGTATTTTAAATGCCGAATTTAGTCAGTTTTAAGCTTATTAGAACTCGTCAAGCGAGCGTAAATTGGGAAAGTACCCTGTAGTGTTCGAATTACAAAGCAGTGAAAAAATACACTTAAATCTTCGTTTTCAGAGAATTAAAATTTTATTCCGGGTAAACTAAAAGGGAAAGTATTTCTCCAGCGAGTTTGGACCCGTACAAAGTAATTTAAAGATTGCATGACGCTTATAAAGTATGAAAATATAGTTGGAAGTATTTCTATAGTCTACAAATAATGAAGTATTCGGTTTGGAAAAGCTTGAGTTAGCAAGAACGTGATTGTAGCGGTGCAAACTCTCCATACTTAGCAGTGGAACGTTCTACATGCAGTAGGATTTGATACTCAGTGTGGTTATGACTATGTATCTCTTAGAATTTTTCGCTGCATGGAAAATCAAGATGGTGTCGCGGCTAAGGAGTTCCATATTCAGTAGCGACGTCCCCAGATGCTGTTGACCGCGAAATTGACTCCTGGCCTATGCCCTGACCTCAAACAAGTAACCCTGATTTATTCCTCGTGAAGCCAATGCTGTTACAATGCGACATGTGCGACTTAGTTTCTACCAACACTTGCAAATATGTTTAGAATGTTTAGAAGTCTCGGGAATCTTTCCCGACCACACTCAAGGAGAAGAAATAAATGTACGATTAATAAGCGAACATTGGTACGTGAAATAGAGCAGCAAGAAATTTAAAGATATCTGTTAAAATGCATTCGTCTGTACTATTTAGTCAAGTACTGCCGCCATTGGGATAGAACACAACGGCCATTCCATTTTACTTTTGTCCTTTCATCAGAATTACAGATACGTAAATACATTTTCTTGGTAATGTTGATGCACTTTGTCATATTTCCATACAAAATAGATATGCGGTTTTTTCCTCAACCTAAGACTTAGAACTTTTAAAACTGAGCAGAAGGACGACAGTTTGATAAAGGAACGTGTATTTTCTTACATTTGGCATCCAGAGACCGCTAATCAGGGTAAAGAACAACTTTTTTGTAGCTTGAATCTGCTTTGGACAATTTGATTCTAGACTTATAAAAACGACTGGCGCATAGAAAGGATTATAAACTTTCTTTTCGTCTAGTTACAGTAGTTCGCTATCGTAAGTAACGGATTAGATAAGATTAACATGAAGATAGGATTGGGTTAATACTCTCCAGTATTCAAGCAACGGAGCTAGTGGCTTATCTTCTATCTTCACTTCTGTGTAAACACCTTCACTTGTTTTAGATTTAGGCAAATGTTCACTGTTGTAGATTTAGATCCTTCATTGGGTTTATTTCTCCAAGGAGATTTCTATTTCCTAGTAACTAATGCTTCATATTCGAAGAAATACGAGATATTACGTAGACTGCAGGATGGGTTATTTCCTTGATCATTCCCATTGTTTACAAATGCTTCCTTAGAGTACAATGCTTCTTCTGTGTATGGAGCCTATCTAATCTCAGACTATTGTCAGTAGCAAGATGTGAAGTTATTTAAATTTAAACAATGAGACGTATAAGAAAATTCAACAATCTGTGTGTATTTGCCTTTTTAGCGAACTCTTAAGTAATGCTGGATAAGAGACTGTAAACAGAATAAAGAGGGAAACAAATAACACTGGTTTACAAAATAAAGTTTTTTCTTTCACAAGCACCAAATTAACTGAATCGAAGTGTTTCTTTTATGCTAAATTCAAGCATTTTTCCCTATCAGGCTGAGTTTTGTAAATAAGTATATATAGAACACTAAATCATAAATATACATCTTATTTGGAACTACGTAAAAGTTGTACTATATGATGATTTTCGGTCATATGCTGCCTCTTAGAAATCTCTCTTTAAGTGCAGTAGTAGCCGGCCTGCATACAGGGATTCCATTTACCTCTTTTCCATCGTAGAAATGTGCTGACGAAATCGCTCACCATGTTCATTACTGACAGTTCCAAGATTTTCTGGGAAGAAGTGTAGGGTGGGAATTCAAAAAGTGAAGTTTAAAAGATATGCTACATCTCAAAGTCTATGTATGAATTTCCAAGATTATCACTATTTCATGATTATGATTTACAAGAAATCTAAAACAGATCATTTTTGAATGATTTCCAGGCTGCTTTTTTATTCCATTGAATTTAATAGTTTCTCAAGATTGTCAGCATTAATAACGGATTATATTTGCGTCCTTATAAAAATTCCTCCCTACAATTCTATTTTACTAACTTAGAAAAATTTAAATTTGAAATACATATAATTTTTATCAATTACCTTTTATAAATTTTTTCACAAATCACAGTCTTATAAGCAGGGAAGGTAAATGCACTTTTTTTTCAGGATTCACCAACGAGGTATTTGACACATTTTTATCATCAGGAATGAAAGTTTCACGCTTAGACATTTGTTTCTTAATGTAGCGAGACCTCCTCTTCCTGCTGTCCAAATCGCACAAGAAATAGCAGAATTTAATGTATCCAAGTGGCAAACCCAGTAAGAAAGCTGTGGCCTTCAAATGTCCATAGACATTCCAGTTAGTATATTTTGTATTTTTTCTTAACATTTTATGACAGTGGCATGCACCATAGGTATCAATGGGAATTCATTGCCATCGTGCAGAAGTACAATCTCCAAACTAACTTCTGGTGGGCCTATGAGCAACCATACTATCTGCTATAGATGTCCAAGAGCCCTTCATTGCAATCAAAAAAAGAACATCAGAGAAGCTGTCTTTGAAATAGCTATCGATACTACAACAAATGCATGTACTTGTATGTTTGTGAGATTCCAACCTATGAGTCTGAAACTTGAAACTTCAGTCAGCTTTTAGACACCTTTAAATCCCAAGATTTAAGATCTTCTTGAGTGTCAAAGTGAAGTTCTGATGAACAACTTGCTTCGAACGTAGGATGACTTCTTTCGTCTCTTTGTTCTCCGGTAATACTTGTGTCGGAGACTTAACGGTCACAAAATCTGTAAATGTTGATACAAGACACTCTTCACTATGTAATACGGGCCTCATTGCAGATGAAAAATTAGGATAGTTAACTGTATATTTCGTTTTAGATGTGGTTTATTAATGGTGGTTAATTCAGTTCAACGATGCTTCTGTTTTCTCCAAATCATAGCATTTGCAAATGACATATGATGTGTACCATTTTTCCATCCAGTAAGGAACATAGCACATGATACACAGCATACTTTTGGGGACGCAGACTTTACCAAAATTCCAACTTTACACCCAAAATAAAATTCATAACACTTTTTTTTACAAGTGGCATGAAATTTTGCTTCTCCGACTTGAACGTTAGCTCACTACACAGATAGCAAAAATTGTCTGGATGATTTAAGCACTTTCTTGGCATTGAAACGTTTCTACAAATGAATAAACATCGGAATAAGAACATTATACAATACAAAGCACTATGCTAAAGAGAAACAAAATACACTACAAACTAATCATAGCAAATTATCTAAACATGTTAAATCATGTCTGAACATGAATAAGCTGCACAGTGTTGCTACCCCCTCCGGAATAAAATTCTCACATGTGTGAGCTAAATTTCCTGCATTTGACCAAAATTTTTCCATTTTATATTACTTGAAAAAGTATAACAATGAAATCCTAATGTATAAACATTTATACACGAACTGACTGTCATAGAAAAACTATACTGATCGAAACACCCTGATTGACATTTGAATCAAAAATAAACTGCACTAGCCACTATTCAGTTTTCATGTCCGCTAGAAAGCAGAGAAGCCAAGAACTAAAGGTGGTTAGTTTCTCTTTGGTCTTTGTGATCTCTGCTAGTTTGGGCACAGAATTGACAAATCTCAGGTGAACAGTTTAAGACGAGACTGCGAAGGTCCTGTCTCCCAAACAACTGTTACAGAAGAGGAGAAATTGCCTATTCAGTGTTATATCAGTCAACAAAAAAGCTAGACATGTATTGAAATGCAAAAGATCTAAACGAGGAAAAAGGGGAGGGGACACAGAAAGAAAGGAAAACAAAACGGAGAGGTGGCAACTAATTCTTGGAAATTTTGGACCTAAGACGCTGTTCTCCGCTTCAGACTCCGGCTAGTATGGTAAAGTAAATATTTCATCTTGTATATTAGGACCAGAGAAGTAACAGAAGGCAGAAGGGTGGATGGAAGGAAAGTGAAATAAAATGATGGAATGGAGAGTTAGGAAATGGAAGAGTGGAAGAAGATGACGAGGAAAGAGAAGAAAATCTTAACACGAAAACAAAATAAGGAGAACAAAAATGGTAACAAAAATCCCCAAGACAATATAAATATTGAAGGAATGGAAAAATATGCCCTTGATCATGGCTCAGCCATTAAGCGTCTACTTTTTAAATGCCTTGTTAGGGTTTGATTCCTGGTAGGGACAAGTCTGGGTGGGGTTTTTCCCTCTACAGAAAGGCGAATGCCAAATAGCCTTGGGCGCCGGAGAATTCCGGGCAAATTTGCGTCATCTGCGTTCATCGTCCCAAAGACCTCTGGCGGTAGACAAGGAGCGTTAGAAAGAAAGAAAAAAGAAGGAAAAAAGATCAGAAATAGAGAAGTGAAAAATTAAAAGAGTAGAAAGGTTGTGTTCAGAAATAAAATGAAGACACATGCACGCTTTATGAATATTAACGGAAAATAAAGAAGCAAAACGAAAGAGAAAGCAGTAGAGCAACAATAAAGGAGAGGAAAATAACACCATCATAATCCCCAGAAGAGAGAGAGAAAAGAGGTCATAAAATCTCACATTTTTGTGCTAGTTATGTCATGCACCTTTACCCTTGTAATGCCACCTTGATGCCCTTGAGGGTTTCCTAAAGATCTGAAGAAAATTTCCAACAACGTATTGAGATAGCAACCTTGAATAGAGATTAAGTAAATTTCCGCAGAGGTAGTTTTACCAAAAAATGTAACGAAATGATTGGATTACATAAATCTGTTTTACTAGCAAAATTAATTGTGATAAATTACGTTCAAGTGCCTGCCTATTCAGGATGTTGATCCTGGAGTATCTGGGGCAACATTTGCATTTTATTGTATGTTAAACTTTGCATTTGAAATCGGAGACAAAGGCTAAATTGTGTTCTGTATAAATGCATTTTTTTTTGCATAATCAAGAATTTTATAGGGAAAATATAAATAGTAGTATTATTGGGGAATAAATGAAAATGCAAGTGTGATTAGGTCATATAAAAGGGATGACATAGGTTACAGACGATTCCGAAACGAAGAAGGAACTTAGAAAACAATTGGTAGACACATAATAATTATTATAACAAAGAGGGAGACCCAAGAAAAAAGAGAATAATGAAGAATTTTTTCCCTAAAATTCTTGATTATGCAAAAAAAAAAAAAAAAAAAATGCATTTATAGCATGGAATCACCCATACAATTAATGCACAGGTTTCCCTTCCATCCTGTATACTGTTAAAAGAAGCACACCTTTTGCTCCTGGAATATGCTTTTTATAATATTCATTAAAGATCGTATTTAAGACTATCAAGATCCGAAATTACACAGTATAAGAAATGAATTTCCAAGACTCATATTCCATTTAGTTGCATTAAAAAAGTCTACCAATTATTTAATAACTAACGGCGATTATCAATTGTTTCCTATGCTAACATTTTATTTTAAAAATCGTGGGAGATGATGTAGCGATCTCATAATAACAAAGATCCGTACTGTTGGGTATACGTCACAAGAAAATTGGGAAGCAAAAGAACACGCACTGTGCGAATACCAGAAAAATTGCAAAAATTCATGATTTATTTCATAATAACACTGTCCAGAAAGAGATTAAGTGTAAGGTAAACAACGAGGCATATGGGAGCAAGTCACGGCATCTGTAAGTTAGATTTAGGATTGAAGATATTCGGGAGGTATAATGTAACCAGGCTGCGTGAAGAAACTCCGAAGAAACTCTCTGGTTTACAGATGAACAAAATATTCATCTTTGAAGTCACCCTTATTCCAGATTTAAATCCTGTGCATTACTTTATGTGGAGCCATCTAAAGAATATTGCGTATCAGTAAGTAAACATTAGCTACTTAAAGAGGTTCTGTTGGATGCAGCTTTCTCAGAGATAAGTAACCTCTTTCAGAACATGATTGCAGAATGTCACACACAGGTGGTGACCAGGGCTGAACGTTTAATATCGTTTTAAATATGAATAAGCGAAGTCTATTTTGATCATATTAGTTTGTATTATTTTAACGTTATCAGAAAACTGCATTTTTACATTGTCCCCTTTTACAATCCTATAAAACAACGAAAATAAATTTTAGTGCAAATGTGAGAGGAGAAAAAACACTTATGAATTAGAAAGTGCATTTTTTTTTAAGATGAATACTATATAATGGCAAGTAAATACTTTCAAAGTTAGTCTTTTAAATTTTACAGTTTGTTTTTCCTCACTGCTTATAGCTTGTCAAACAGAAAATATCACATAAAGTATATTCTGAATGAGGTGGCGCATCCTCAAAGTACTAATCTGCTATTTAGATCCATTGTCATATACATAGAATGCAAAAACATGCATGGATAATAATACCATAAGCACTGTACTTTTACGATTTTTCAAACATGAATACTGAACAATATTTTTCATTTTTTCCCAGAAAGTATTTGTTAAAGAGAGATACATGGCAACTTAATCATTTGTGCGGTTGGATATACATTTTCATTTATTGTGACTTTCCTCTGCGAGGATATAAATATTTATATCCACTGTATTTATATTTAAGCCATTAAACCTTTTCTTAAAAAGAAAAACAAGTTATGACATTTAATACATAATTATTCTCGTTTGTGTAAAAGTCTTAAAGTAATCATAAGCATTTGTCCAAACAATCATCATTTTTAATACTGTCATTAAACAAATTTAAGAACTGCTGGAAAGGGATGGGGTTATTGGTTAAATAAAACTATCGTTTATTGCTACATATGTAATACAATGTTACAAAATCAATAAAATATAACTTTAAACACTCAATTCAGTTCATGCAGCAGTTAGATATCTGAAAATAATAAGGAATAACCAAAGTTTATTTTTGAGGGAAAAATATGAGTTATTGTAAGTTAGAATATAAGTGTTTCACCGATGAACTTAGCAAGCTTCATATCTGTAAGTAATATATTATGGCAAATCATCTCTCGCACATTTTCAATATTTTCGGTTATCGATGAACGGGAGAGTTCCAAGTGGTTAGCAGTGTTTCAATTCTTAAAGGTGAATAGGAGATTTAAAAGTTGAAAGACGCTGTTAATCAAACATATAATTTAGAGCCAAAAAGTTTATTATAGTTAATTCACCATTCCTTGGTCGAAGCGCAAATACTTAAACGAACAAGAGAATCGGTATTATGTACCGGTGTATTAGCTTGTCAATTGGTTAAAGTTGATCAGAGGTCTTGCCTGAATGCTAGTTAGCTACAGGCTCGATGAACTCCGGGCGTATCGTCATTAATTCAAGTTATTCAACGTTCCAAATAGCCATAGAATTGACTAACTTTCCTTTTTACAGCAACATAATATTCTCCTGAAGAACGCGAGTACATGGTGCATGTTGAACCTCTTGTGAATGGAACACACAGTTGCTGACTTCATAGAACAATGCGACTTCGCTGCCAGGAAAATTTGTGCATTGTGTAGATGAGTGTTGAAACTTGTTTGCTCGGAGTTGGGAAAAAATGTTTCTCGTCTCTTTTATTGCTGAATGTTACAGAGTATCTCTAGGGCCTGGAAGCTCAAGGGTAGGAGGACTGCCGCTCAGTTTTTTTCTAGACTTTTTCAGCATGAAAAAGCAGATTTAAAGGCGCGCTTCTTGTACGATACCAGTTGACTAATTTGTTTAGCTATAGAAATGTTTGTCATTTTAAACTATTTTATAAAAAATTACATTTGTTTTTTTTAGTGGGATATGCACAGTGTCTAGTTAACAATCCTTTATTGTTAAAGTAATAAAGCAGAGAATTCCAGATTATTCCCGATTATTGTTATTATTAATAGTATTATTTCCCCCTTCCACGGGCTATAAGGAAAATGCCAAGTAACTAAGCACTCCGGGCTAATTTGCGTACCATTAATTAATTCTTTTCATTGATTTTAAGGCAGTTTGCATTAGACCTTGAACACTTGCTTCGGCAGTCTTATTATCTACCCATTGAGATAAACATTTCAAATTTAGACTTAGGAAGGCTTTTGATACACTCCTGGGCTTGACCGTCAACGTTACATTTTGTACTTGCACCCGAACATAAAACTCGATATACGGCAATATTTCTTGGTCATGAGATTAAATCCTGAGATTCACAACTGTTTCTAATATTAGAAGGTATTATCACAGAATGCAGAGAAAAACAACAGGAGCAAAAGATTTTGCATATGAATACAAATTAGTGTTAGGATAGGATCAAGGAGTGAAGGAACTACAATTTTGCTGATCCGATGCTATTGAGCGAGATTTAATAAAGCAGACCTCTTTAATAACCAGCAGGAGAAGTCGACTGGGCCCAGATAGAAAAACACTCTTTTCATCCACCATTACAAAATGCTAATTTAGAAACAAATACTGCAATAAGTTAGAAATAATTTGAAATTGAAATATACTTTTACGTTATTACAAAATATACAGTTAATTAATGTTTAGTTTATTTAGTATTGCTTTTCGTTAACATTATCTAATGTAGTGCTTATTGCGAGTCAATATTTTGCAGAACAGACTGGGACAGCAGGTTTTATGCACGACTCCACAGTGCCTTCACACTGATGATGATGATGATGATGATGATTATTATTATTATTATTATTATTATTATTATTAATTTTTATAAATGCCACCACTGCCCATTCGGGCTTGCCCCTCTAGCATAACGAGAGTATGACTGACTTGTGAAATTGTGTACTTGGCAGGTACGGCTACATTATCCCTAGGATTTGTGCCAGGGAATGATAGATGATAATTCATCGATTGAGCTCCAGGGACTTTGCAGCCCAAGTTTGCAGCAGCCACTAGGTCTGAGAGAAATCCCCTGATAAAAAAACCTTTCAGGAAACTGGCCCAATTGAGAATCGAACCTAGGCCTGCCGCATAGGAAGCAGATCGGTCCTGGGGTCTAGTGCACTATACTTGCCTCGTAGACCCAAAATCGCAGGGTCAATCCTGGTCATTGGCTTAAATATCCTAAGCATGGCTTCCTTCAGGCCGTGGGTCCCGTGTCGTACATTTACGACATGTAAAAGAATCGCAATGTAAAAAAAAGCTACCTCTTAACAAAATTTGTAGGCCGTTTCACAGCCTGAATTGATGATGATCTGAAATGTTCAAAATCGTCCGTAAATAAACAAAATAAACAAAAATAAATATAGAAGTGCTACTACTAGACTATGGCTATGTTCGAAATTAATTCCTGTGAGGAGTATTGACCAATCGGCTATCCAAAGATGCCCTATTACGTTGCATCTCAATATGATTTTGTTCTCAGTTAGCGAAATATTGTTAAGCTGTTACCAGTATAAATGTGATTCAAATGAAAACATTTACTTGTGAAATGTTAACAATAAAGTTCAGAAATTCGAGCTACCTTTTGCAAAGAATTAATATGGGTTTTGTTCGAACGCTGAAATTGCAGGAGTTTCAACCATTCTTTAAAGATGAACTTTTTGAGGGGTTAGCAAGATGAGATGTACTGTCTCAGAACAGAATATGCGAAGGGATCTTTAAAGAAAACACAAACTCTCAATCTCATAAACTGCAATGTCTATGATGAAAATATATTTATTATTCTGACAATGTTAAAACTGTGCAAGCTACTTTTTTTACTTGGAAAAAGAAAAGATGAGCAAAATTCTAGAACGCAATAAATCTCGGAGGGGGGGGGGAGGAAGGGGCTTCGTACAATTATTAAGTAAGTTTTATTGTGCAGAGGTTGATGTGATCCCGTTTTATCGAATTGCAAAGGACTAGTGTCAAATAGTTATGTTATTGCTTTGTCGAATTTATACTTGATTATAATTAATCGCAATAATAAGAATAATATGCATTCCTGAAATTAGGCTATATTCGTATTCCTGTTATTCATTTTGTGTGACGTACTTTGACACTCTCTAACTGGATACTGACTTAAGACATTGCTGTGAATAACTGAGATGTTGTATTTCGTAGAAAGCATGCAAGTCAATCAGTTTGTACAGAGCGCTATAGTTGCGTGTATACTGTTGCAGGAGTGGGAGAGGGGCACTCGGCGTGGTTCCAGTCACGCGTGCAAGTGCTGGTAAGAACGCTGCGGTCGCAGGCCGCCAAGTCTTCGTTACCTCCGGCGCCACGTCGGACCCTGCACTTGGGCCGCTCTCTGGCCAGCCGCTGGCAGCAGTACTCTCCACGTCTCAAGAAATTCTTCAGCGTGTCCTCGGACCACATCCCTTCCGGCTCCGACAACCTCGTGACGGACGGCTACAGGAGTAACGACGATGTTAGCCAATGCTCCGAGGGTGCCGTGAGCGGGCGGTACTTGGACACAAGTCCGCTCGTACCTAACGAAGGTCCTACAGCGCGAAATGCCGGTGCCAAAGCTCCTGCTAGTAGTCTCCAGGAATTGAGTCATCCGGACGAAGACGACGATGTGGTGGCCCTAGCAAGACCTTTAATCGACGCCCCTTACGTTTCCGACAACTCCTCGGATGCCCAGGACAGTTATGCAGGCAGCAGCTCTTGCCAGACCATAGTTCCTCGACATCGTTATGATAGCGGACCAACTCCTACACCTCACGACTTTAACAAAGACTTTTACATTCTAACGCCGGCGACGGAGGAGTTCAAGGACGGAGAAGAGGCATGTCAGGGAGAGCACGAAATGACCCACTGGAGTGGCGAGGATGACGACGATGGTAAGGGGATAACAACTGCAAGTGATGAAGAGATATCCTCCGAAGTGCAAGGGTTGCCAACTGCCGATGTTAGTGTAGAGGAAGCCGCAGAGATGGCGCATGCAGTTGAGAGTGTTATCGGTGCTAGAGTGGAGGAAGCGGTTAAGGAACCCGCAGAGTGTTCCGTGTCACCTCCGGATATCGTGCTGAACGCTCCCGAACCTTCGGATTTTGTATCATCGGGTTCCCAGCAAGTTGCAGCACCCGTCCATCCTACACCAAAACTCCGACTTGAAATCCAACCGTCTTCACCCACAGCGCAGGCAGCAGCAAGAAAGTCGCCAGTTACCGTGCAGGAATGGGTGGATTCCATACCCATATCCCTCCATCGGTAAGTACATTTTTATAATTTGCATTGTGAAAAAAAACCTTGTATGCAACTATAGACCTTAACAGCCTATTGTAATTATCGTTTCTTCATATGTTTAAAAGCTTTAGTGATCATTTGTTGTTCTCCAGTGCAAAGTGGAGAGTACAAAAATTTAACGCAGGCTGTTGTAGCTTTTGATTTTCCTTACGGTGTCAGTGCACATGTTTGTGTGCTTGTGATATCACATATGTTGCCACATTTCTAAAATCCTATAGCACTATGAATTTTATGTTCATGATGCATTATTAGGTAAAGTAGGCAAGAAACGTTCTTATTCTTTATTCTTATTAGAGCATGTTATAGAATTTGTACACATTTGAAATAGTGTTTTGTATAATTCTATTTGTGTACAGTTTAAACACGGAAATATTAAGAAACCGAGGCTTGCATTTCACGCATAAACATTTCAATAAGTATGTTACACACTATTTTTTGTACCACCATATCGTAATGTAACTTATTTTTAATTATAACAGCAATTTATTTAAGTATAAGTATAAGAAATTATTTGCTGCCTGAAAAATACATAAAAAAAAAAAAAAACGCCTTCCCCCCATAATTAGGTGGAAAATGAAAATGTCATGAAAATTAGTAAAGTGCTAAGAATTAATGTTACCAAGTGTTGTTTTTAATAGCGTTTAACATAAGTTTTTACTGCTGAAGCACCACGGCGGTGGACACTGATGATACACGAGATGAAATGATATATTTGGAAAGAATTTTTTTTAAGGAAGGAAACGTTCCAGGCCTAAGTTTAGGGTACCTCCCGGACATGTGCCATTTATGAGGACTGAGGAAAACATGCAAGAAAATCTCAGTCAAGGAGGACGGTCCTGGCGGTATTGGAATCCCAGACCTCTCTCACGAGTCCGCGCCTAAACGACCTCGGCCACCCAAGCTTTACCGATGATCATATTAACAGCAAGTAAATTTGCTCTATTTGAATAATGTCGCAAAGTTAATTTGCAGCACTAATCTTCAATTGTTTCATTCCACTGCTGCTAGTCTGCTGCTTTCAGTTCTAAAATTAGGCAGGCATTAGTTACATTACGATACGGTAGCGTATAAAATATATTTTATAACAGAAGGATAGACATATATGAATTAAACACCACTAATTGATTGCAAAATGCATGTAATACAAAGATAACTGGAACGTAAAGAAACGCGGAACCCGTCATGTAACGCATGACCGGATGTCATGCATCATTTGTAATTATGGATGCACTTAACAGACTCTTTCAAAAAGCGAATATGTATGTGGAAATTGATCTACTCGTGATGATAGAAGACATGTTGTGTATTTTGTGTCAGTGTGTTTAGTATTGAATCATAACAGGATCGACTGGAGTGAGGAAATTTAGGGTTCTTATATGGAATGTCGGAAATAATCAAATAACTGATCTACAAGTTCGATGAGTATAAATTAATTTAATAGAGAGCTATTTTTGGCCTGCGTCCGCAGCTCAACGCCACGCGAGAACAAGATCGTGCCAGTGCGTCTTCTTCGATGAACAAGTTATCTCCATATTTCTACTCGCGCAATTTTGATCGGTAATAGCTTGCACAGAATATTAGTTTTATCTCACAATGAGTGCTAACCTATGTTATACAAGTTGTATTTTTCTCCATTCTAGTGGTAACATATAAATACAGTACAGTGAAATTGATTTCATTATCACATCGTGGTTAATAACTTTGGGCATGAACAGCCTGTAATAGCAGAGAGACTTGAGTGATATTGATCTCGTATCAGCAAACTGCGACTGACTGTGACGTTCAACATCAGCGTGGGAACGTCTGTTGTATGTTAGGCAACGGGTGGACCTTGACTGAGCGTACGCTGCGCCCAACTGCGCCTTGTAACTAATGTAATATACAGAAGGATGAAGGACTAGGTATAAACTTGCTTTGCTTCGTCACTTAGGCGAAAACTGCAATACAGCGAATAGCATACATTTATTTATTTCGTGCTGAGGTTTGCTTACAGAAGAGCTAGTGTTGAAGTATACTGAAAATCCTTATACGTATCATACATAATTTATGACTTTAGTAGATATTTTCATATAAATACCTTTACTGTTTAATCAATATTTTAATTAAATATTTTTATTGATAGTAATACAACGAGAACTCCAGAATTTATCTGGAGAATATCTGGAGCTCGAATTGTATTTATTTTCACTATTTAGTGAATAAAATTATAAAAATAAAATAATATTCCATAAAATGCGCTTCAATTATCTACAGCAACACTTTAATTTCCGCTAACAGTCGAACAAGTGAAGGTCGAAATTAAAACAGTTTACGGGATATACTGTTTAATTTTTTAATTTAAACTCTTTGGTAACAAATTGAAGACAACTGGAGCGTGATAACCTACAACAATAATTTAATGTACAATTATTAAAAACACAATTTTGAAAATCAAATGACACGGGTTAAACTGGTTCCATACACTATTTCTATTTTGCTTAGTATTTTTTGCTTGTAACTTTAAATTGCAAGATCAATTTACGAATCTTTGTCTCACTATGACTTTTAAGTGTCCGCCATGTTGATTATTGATTTCTAGTTCGACCTGGTTTTAGGTCAAAGAGGTTATATATATATATATATATATATATATATATATATATATATACACACACATTTCATTGCGCTGTTGTAATGAATTTTCACAAAGACAATTGCATCTACGTAGGATAAAACGGAGAAATAAAATTGTGGTGATAGCTGTGATTGGTTGGAATTCCTGGTATTCTTATACCGGATTGGTCACTTATTTATGAGCTAAATAGTCTAAATACATTTTAATGCGTTTCAGCATTAGTCACAAATGTTATGTTAAGTATACAAGTTGATTTGTGCGCAGGAGAATACTCCAATTCTTGCAGTGGTAATTGTGTTCTAAACTCTAATCGATTTCTGCATTTGTGAGCAGACATTTATTTTGAAAAGTTTAGATTTATTTCATTTAAGGACGCCATTATTTTTTGTCATTAGCGTCCCATTCAATAAGGGCGTGAAACGGCCGATAAGTTCTGCTCAGAGGCCTCTTCACAGAATTGAGATTCTTTTATGTGCCGTAAATCTATGACACGAGACTCACGGCTTTATTTCCCTTTCTAAGGAGTTTTACGCCCTAGAAATCGGCCATAGATGGATTTAAACCTGACTGTGGGTCTACGAGGCAAGTATGATTAACATTAGACTGCCAGAACAAACTCCTTTGGAAAAGTGACTTAAAATTGTTGAGAAACGTCTATAAAAACATGTCAATCTTCTTGGGGCTTTATTTTCTAATATCCCAAGCATTGTTTGCTAGCGTAACATTTCCCTATTTACGAAACTTGTTTAGTATCACATGCGACATTTGGAAAGCAGAAGTGAAAACACTGCTATAAAAATTTATCTACCAACAAAAGTAAACGTTTTAGAGAAAATTTAAATTTTTTTCATATTGAAGCATATACTAGAGCAGTTCTATAACTTTAGTACCTAAGTGATACCGAAATTTAAATATACCGGTTTAAAGGGGTTTTAATTAGTGGAAGAAAAATAAAAATAAAAAACAATTACTTTTCTGTTGTATTTCTAATATAAATTAATTTAGGTACTTGCCTTGTGCAAAGAAACGCGCACTTTCCAATCCTTGTCTTAGCTGCCTCAGTAATGGAAAAACGAAGCAAGCAGTGTTTAGCAAAGTTTTCCATTGTTTTTGTAACGTAGTTTACACTTCCCGCGGGAAGTTGTTTCGCGATAAACAATCAAGTCAAGGTGACACAGCTAGTATACCACAGGAACAGAGAGAGAGAGATATGAAGATCAGAAGTTACAGCGAGTCCCATTTCGGTGTTGTGGCGTTTAGTGAATTATTATAACGGAATGAATGTACTTTTTTATTGAGTGGCCAGAAAATCCAGTCCAAATTTACATGTCATTTGAATACTTTTTTAAATGTTTTAGTTATTGTCGCTTGGACTGCATTGGTCTTCTCGCGACGTCTATAGATTGGACGTGAATCCTGTAGGCGTAAGTCTGTAGTTATGATGCATAGAAATGAATTAATGATGGCGCAAGCGAACTCTGAAAGTCTTAGCGCCTTAAAGCTATCTGGCATACACCTTCTCAGGATAGGGAAAACTCCGAAAAAATGCCTTACCTATTCAACTTGATCTGACCGGGGTTGGAACCCAGGGCCTTTGGATTAGTAGTCTCAAACGCTACCACTAGACCACGGAGGCAGTCTGAATATTGTTATTTTCCTACTTTTATATGCTTTTAAAGCGGTGCGATAAGTTTAAACAATTTAAAAAATGTTTTGAAAATAAAGTGTCACAGTTATTCTGGATCATTCATTCATTTAAATATAAATAATTTATAAATATTAAATTTCAGGTTCAATCTCTTCTACAATATGGAGTTTTCTTTTAATTTGTTTGTTAAATTGCAATTTCGGAAATAATGCACTTTTTCTATATAAATGCCTCAGAAACCTGTTAGTAAAAACTTGAAAATTTCAGTAACTGTATTTAACAGAGTAAGAACTTATTTAGTGTTTTAAAATAATATGCATAGCTATTTAAAAGAAAAATAAAAACCCAAATTAAATTAATATTTAAAAAATTGTAAAATGTTCTTATTATTCATGCAACTTGTTCTTTTATCAATCATACGAAAAAGTATGCTATGAAAAATCAGCTATCTTTTAACGGCGTCTGATATAATGGATAACTAATTTGCTAAACTTAATATTGGCGGGGATAAGGCATTTTAGCTCCTCTTAAAACAAAACTATCTATTATGATCAAATGTTTTTGTCTTGCATGTAGTTCATTTCCATACTCTCAACGTTTTTCTTTCTGCAACATAAGTCATCTTGTTAATCAATACATTAGGTCCAGCGACTTTCCAACTTTTAATGCCTCCAGTAAAATAAGATTTGTCCAAAGAAAACAACAACAACAACAACAACAACAATAATAATAATAATAATAATAATAATAATAATAATAACTGTTTGTCTTAGCTTCAATCTCATCATTTGATGTGAATCTTCGTCCATCCAGCCATTTCTTCAGCTGTGGGAATAAAAAGTAATCGCTGGGGGCCAAATCAGGCGAATTATGATGAATATGAAAGCACTTGGAAGCGAAGATCATGCAGTTTTGCAGCAGCAATCCCAGACGCGTGTAAAAGCGCGTTATCGTGATGAAAGAGAACTTCCTTTTCGCAAGGTGTGGACGTTTAACATCCTTCAGTTGGTCCAGTAGTGAAGCGTAATACTCCCCGGCGAGGTTCTACTTCTGGAGGTAGTCTACAAGGACCTACGATGAGAATCCCAGAAAACCGTAGTCATGACTTTTTCTGAGATGGAACAGTTTTTACCTTCTTTGATGCACTTTCACCTGTTTGAACTGCTCCTTCGTCTCTGGCGTGTAGGGATGAATCCATGTTTCATCTACTATTATGACACATCGGAAAAACTCACTGGAATTGCGTTTAACAAGTCTAAACACACTTGCGAAATGTTCATTCGAAAGGTTTTTGGTCCATTGTTAACAAACGGGGCACCCATCCAGCGGAAAGCTTTCTCATACTTCGTGTAAAATATAATGGACACAGTCTATCGAGGTCTTTGGTCAACGCACATACCTTCAATCGGCGATCATTGTGAATTTTTGCCACAATCTCGTCGGCTGTAACAGTTTCGGAACGCTCTGAGAGCTCCATCATCTTGAATGGATTTACCACATCGCTTTAATGCAGCAGCTCACTTTTTAAGCATCGAAAACGAAGGGAAAGAATGCGCTAATGTGAAATCTAACTCCCTGTTGGGGTTAAACCTTTCAAAGCGAAGTACTTTATCATAACTCGCATTTCAGTTTTATCCATTTTGTAGAAAATGTTAGCACCGATTTGTTTGCGCAATCGTTCACAAACAAGTGACTACACTTTCGCTTCTGAAATTTCACAGCGCGCCATCTAAAGGATGAAACTTAACAACTATCTTAGTAATGCGGCCATCTTCACGACATCTCTGAGTCAGGCCGAGAACTTGTAGAACACCCCCATGGTAAGCACGATCCTAAACTTATCGCAAGCATTTTAGAAAATTCTTAATTTATGCCAATGCTGAGATCACAAAGTGCGACTAGAGCATGCAGCCCTTAATGCATAATCGTCCCATGCAGAATGTCATGATTACGCAAATGGATCATGAATCTGTCGACGCCTTAAGTAACTAGCCATGCTCCTTTCCAGGGTGAGGGAAAGCTTAGGGGGAAACCTCACCCATGCAGCTTATCCAAAGACGATCGACTCTAACTAGCCAACACCTTAGTGACTAGGTAACAGCGATGGGCCATGGCTGGATTGGAAAAGCATTCAAGGACGCCCACTTGACCCATTCTTATTGGCAGCACGAGATTGAAAGAGGGGTAATCACACGAGGTACGGAAAACAGGTCAGTTTGAAGAAAGTTTTATCTGTAATTTAATAAAATTGCTCTGACTGAATCAGAAATTGAATCGTCAAGGTTTTCATACTCAAAAATATCTATGCGTCAACTCTTGAATGGACAGTATTCAAACTCAACCTCCATTTTTTCGTTTGAAGTGCAAAAATCTCAGGAGAGGGTCTAGCGTCCAATATAAGACCCGATTGTACAGGAACATAAACCAATTTTTGTTTCAGTTATAATATCATATATGTAGATTTATGTATTTTTTAATTTTTTTAACATTTAAATATAATTATTTTGTGTTTTGTTTAGTAGATTTAATTTGATTCTTTTGAACATGTCAATCAGTATTTATTATTTTTTTATATTAACATCATAATAGATGTTTTAAGACCTTTTACTGTAATCTCTTCATACTTATTTCAATTGATTGCTTGCCACGATGTCTTACCTTATAAAAAACTGCCCCATCTCTAATAACAATACCCATGGCACCTGTGAATTTCCAGGAATAAACATTTTTTCATAACGTCTATACACACTCATGTCACTGAAGCACCTACCAAATGGAAATAGCAAGGGAGCTATGGTATTCAGATATCGTAACAGTAAAAAAATTTGTAGTTCTTTAAAAAATAACAAACTTAACATTTCCAAATTTTCTGGTGGTCGTAGTAACTTTCATAATTTTTAAACTTGCTTTTCCCCAATTGTTGCGATTACTGTTGTATAATAAATACTGAATTACGTGCATATTACTTAAATATGGTTAGTGTATGCTCTCTGTTTCATTTTATTAACTTTTTTATTTTAAAATAATTTATTTTGTATATTCAAACTTTTTCCTTGATACAAAATCACTTTGCCTATCCATAACTAAGACACATATTTTGCTAGTTATGATAGACAATAATCACAAGGGATGAAGATCTCAGGCACCGAACGAAAAGTCAGAGCTCCCTTCACGGAACGTCTTTCATTTTCTATACGTATATCAGTACAGTGGACAACTGACGGCAACCTACAGTCAGCGTTGCTTAAACCTGTAGCCGCATCTAGGCAATGTTTTGGTGACCAGACTTTTTGTTTTCTACTAATCACAAAAGCTGCGTGGAAATACAAACAAAAGGTGCTGAAACGCAATGCAGAAAACGGGCATTTATTGAAAGAACTGGTTCTAACCATTACGAAGATGATAGTGTATGTTCATAATATGTATAACATTTGTTCAGAAATTTTTAATATTTGTGTTAGCGTCCTACGCCAACTGCCAGGGTCATAATAGGCAGTTAATGAAATTATTTAATTAATTAATGACGCAATGAAGTTGGAGTACCTTGACGGTTGGAATTATCTGATATTCGCCATTTCAGATAACTCAGGAGAGAGACCTCACTAAGTCAAACAGGATTC
This sequence comes from Metallyticus violacea, assembly GCA_030762175.1. Lineage (NCBI taxonomy): Eukaryota > Metazoa > Arthropoda > Insecta > Mantodea > Metallyticidae > Metallyticus > Metallyticus violacea. The sequence goes on from CM060843.1 coordinate 95,335,915, forward strand.
GAACCATTTTGCCCTCGTTTTTTTTTTTTTTTTTTTTTTTTTTTTTTTTTGTGCAATTTGTTGTGGACCAATGCTCTAGCTAAGTCACGCAAGTAGCTAGCCATTTTATCCGTACATAAATGATCTTTATTCATTTTTAATATCTGTGTTGGAAGAAACAGCTTCCCAACCCCTTCCGTATTCACCCGACTTGAACCTGCTGGGAACTTCTGTACTAAACTCAGTGTGAATGAAATAAGACAAAAAACCTCAAGTGTAATGCCATCCGGACAGTTTCACCCACCATGCTTACTGTTCCGTACTTCCCAACATCTGAGCGGCGATGTTACTGTTTCCTATCGCCTTAAGATGTGGTCAAGTCTTATCCATTGGCTGAAGACCAGGGAGACGCGCCTATAAGTTTTTAAATAAGAGATTATGAATGATATGAAGAACGAGGGGTGAAACTGAACAGTGTTGTGAAATGAAAACCAGAGAAATTGGAGAACTCGGACAAATATTTAACAGGCCCTATCTCGTACTCCAAAATGCCGCTCCACTGTAACTAGGATCGAACCTGGAGCCACAGATTTGACAGCTCGTGCTGTAGCTTTCGGGACGGCCTATAAGACTGATAGTAAACAGCATTTCTGTAAGAATGATATTGTTTTACAAATTCTTTAGCCTTTTTAACTCATCAATATAGTATTTTCAGGAAATATGTCTCTGGTATGCAACCTGCCGCTTTGCGCAAAATACTCGTTGAAGCCTTTTGTGGCTCGACTTAACTCTTAACTTAACTGAACTGATTTATATGAATAGAAACTGTTTTATTATTGCTTACCCATACATGTATGAACACATTCAGCTGTCACTGCCTAAAAATAGTCACGTCACGTTTAGACAGCAATCCCAAAGATTTCACTGTCTGAAAATAGTCGCGTCATGTTTAGGCAGCAATCCCAAAGATTTCGCTGTCTTAAAATAGTCGCGTCATGTTTAGACAGCAATCCCGAAGATTTCACTGTCTTAAAATAGTCGCGTCATGTTTAGACAGCAATCCCGAAGATTTCACTGTCTTAAAATAGTCGCGTCATGTTTAGACAGCAATCCCGAAGATTTCACTGTCTTAAAATAGTCGCGTCATGTTTAGACAGCAATCCCGAAGATTTCACTGTCTTAAAATAGTCGCGTCATGTTTAAGCAGCAATCCCAAAGATTTCGCTGTCTTAAAATAGTCGCGTCATGTTTAGACAGCAATCCCGAAGATTTCACTGTCTTAAAATAGTCGCGTCATGTTTAGACAGCAATCCCGAAGATCTGGCTGTCTTAAAATAGTCCCGTCATGTTTAGACAGCAATCCCAAAGATTAGCAAGTTCGTAGTTTCTGTTTCAAATGCTCTTCTACCTCTTGACCGGAAGCCAATCACTGCCTTAGTATTTTTTGTTTTCCCAACAGTCGAAAGTATGGTCATCTCAGGGTGAGAGATTTGGACTATAAATGCTTTGTTGCAGGAACGTGGAGGCTATTCATTGTTATGTGCGTCACATGAGGTTTTATATTACCATGCAATATAATTTTCAATCGTCAGATTTTGATGATTTTGCAGTAAAAATTATTTTTCACTCTTGGCGCCGGCCTTGTACACGGCCAAAACAAGGATAATAGAGCGCGAACTGTTATCCGTTTCTGGAAAAGAACATAACTACAGCAAGTGGTACCAGATTTTATCAGCAATTGCCAAGTTCTGTCTGTTTCCTTCGTGGCGGTAAGCCGTACGTTATTGTAATGCACGATTTTTACTTCGCGGGACTGCTCAACGCATAACGACCGGTGTCGGTTCAAGCTGGTGAACGGGAGCCAGAAAGTCCGCTGCCGTGATTGTCGCGTAATTTATTAGTATTAATAACACTTAAAATATGCATTTACTAACCATTATCAAACAAAAAGATGCTGTAACTGCCTCCATTTCCCATACTTTACTGGCATTGGCTTATGAAGTTAAGCATTATCCTCTGCAGTTCGGAAGAAACTTCACGAATGTAATTTTTCAATACATATAATGTGTGTGGATTTGTCTTGTACACTTTTTCCTTTAATTACCCCCCCCCCCCCAGATAAATATCGAAGAGCGTTAAATAGGGGCACCGATGGGCCATGTGATATTAGTGATGACTTTATCGTCGAATATTTCATGAACTGTATGCAAGGAGACAAGGACTGCATGTGCTGTTGCAGAGTCCTGTTGGAAAGCTGCGAACCTGCGTCCCCCCACAGCTAATTCATGGGAAAAGGGTTGCAAAATATTCTGCATATATCTATCACTATTGATGGTTTAAAAAAAAAAAAAAAAAAAAAAAAAAAGCCTATTATTGTCTCGCGTGCTAGTGGCCACCACACACTGATCATAAATGGCAAAAGCCGGGGAGGTACCCTAAACTTAGGCCTGGAACGTTTCGTTCCTTAAAAATATTCTTTTCCAATTTATAATTTCATTTCATACCTATATCACAGTGTCCACCGCCTGTGGTGCCTCAGTAGTACAAACGGGCGTTAAACACTTAAAAAACCACTCTGATCATGCAGAAGTTCTCGTGAATTAGGTTAGATTTTCCAGAAATATACATAATTATGAATATATTTGTATCCTATGCGTAGAGTGTTGAAAGATCGCAGATATGTGCGAAGTAGTAGTAAAGTCATGTGAAAAAAGCACTTCGTTTTCTAACAAAGAACTACTTTAAATATCTCCTGGCCTTGTTGATAAAAAGAACAGGATAAGAAGCTAAAGGCAGCCTAAAGGAAATGTCGAGTATGTGACAAACAGGTTAGAAACGTGGAATATTCCATTTGGTGTCTGCTACTTTGAACTACGTTAAGGAAGAGCTGCTTCTCTAAACAGCACATTTGACCATAACATCAATGGTGTGTTGATTAACGAACTAAACACAGTGTAAAAGAACGGAATAAAAATATGACTTTATTGTTTATACAATTTTTGTAACATTTCTATGAACCCTACACATACGAGTTACATTAATATACTGTCGGTCTTCAGTGTCTAACAATTTTGAAAATTTAGGAACTTGCTTTTCATAAAAAATTTGATGTAATTCGATTTTAAATAAGCGTTTTTAGAATGTTGTTTTATTTTATTTTGCTTCTCGGTTTTCAAGAGTTTTAATGTTCAGTTGTACCTACATGTTAACTAAAAGGATGTAAATGCAAAAAGAAGATTTTATATTGTTTACATACTTGGACAAAAAATAATTATATATTTATTTTGAAGCATTCTTTTGAGTCGGGGCATTCATCAATACAAAAATCACATTTAATAGAAAATTAACAGTAATGTTCATGAAATATTACATCAATTACATTGACCCGTGATTGAATTTGGAGTTTATTATGTAATTTATCTTGAAAACGCTGTTGTATTTTTATAAGCATTTGAAGTATTTAAATATTAAGATGAAGTTGAATGACTATGTAAATTGGGCTTTGAGGATGAAGGATGTTCAAATAAAAACTCTACTAAGAAAATCACAAAGTGAAGTGTTGTTAAGATTTATACGGGCATTAAGCATCTCACCCACTTGGCCCTTTTAATAGTTACAGGAATTGACTTATTGATTAAATTAAGAGACGCTGTTTATTGGTTCAAGAAAGACAACTTACTTGGAAAAAGTAAGTTTAATAATCACCAATCAATGCAACAACTTAAAGGAAATAAAATATAAACTAAAAGTACAATGACAGCACGAATGGGAAAATGTCGAGGCAGGCACGTAAACTTTCAACATATTTAACAACATTTTTGAGAAATTAAAACTAGAATTTATAATTCCCCGTTGCATTAATGACTTTTAGCAATTGTTTTTCGTTATAGTACAGTCTTTCACAATGTCTTCATTAGATATAGAGGTAGAGAGAACACCTCCTTGTCATCTTTTAAAGTACGCACTGTAGCTACTGGTTTCATTTGCACTATAACTATATACCATAAAGTTTAGAGCAGTTTGCGATACACACTGAATTGTTGGTTGCTTTCAGATATAATTTCAAAGCTATAATGTGTTTCTGTTTTCAATTTGCACACTTGCATGAGCAGTGTTTGTCTTTTATGCTTTTGTTTTTGTAGAGAGGCGGCGACGTGTAATATATTTTCATTTGAAAGCGGCTTGCGCTATGATTAAGATTTAATGGACCTAGAGCGGCAGTGAGCATACGCTTCACTCATCGAACAGAAACTGGGTAGCACGTGACTTTCTGTTACGCTACTCTCATAGCAGAAAGTTGGAAAGATTAGTGCCAGTAGCTAAAAATTACACGAAATTTCTAAACCTTGCAAATTTAAAGCAAATATCTTCAAATTTTTATCACAGGCTGCTCTACCATTATCAAATTTCCATGTTGATAGCTCTGGTGTCTTTTGCAAAAATTATCCTTTTATTTGCGTTTATATGCTATTGTGCTAAATACTCTAATAATGAAGTATTTATAATTTTGAACAAATAAAAAATTCACATTAATTTAATGTTATGGAAATCAATTGCAATATAGATATTTTCTTGCTATTCTGGTTGTTTTAGAAAAGAAATCCAACATTTTAATACTACATTTTTTATGTTAATTATCTCTTAAGTAATAAAGTATTCTGAAAATCATACGGCAATTATTTTTGTCTATAATTTCTGCCTAGACTTTGAAGATCGGATAAAATGCATGGTGTGAAAAAAATAATTCTAAAATAATTTAATTTAATTTGAAAAACATGCATTTTCAAATTTAATTTTATTTTTGTACAATATTCAAATCTTTATTTTTGTACAATATTCAAATCTCTTAATGTGAATAGACAATATATTTAGTGAAAGTAAGAAACATTTTTCATTTTTTTTAACGTTTAAAGCAACAAATTGAATTTATGGAAAATTTGGCCAATTTTTTATTTGTGAGACCCTAATTCTAAATTCGATGCAATGGCAAGTGTTACAAATAGAGATTTTCCCAGTTTCCTGGTTGGGGAAGGTCAAGGTTTCTGGCATGTTTTCTCATCCTATAGGACAAAAGGCAGGCAGTTTATTCTTTATAAGCATCATCCATCTTTCTAGAAAATTCCGAAACTGCCTCAGTTAATGACAGTAAAATGCTATAAATAAAATAGAATTGCACATATTCTAAAACATGAACGCAAACACACACACACACAAGCAAAGACGAAACGCTAGGCTGATTTCAAGGCAATACACACTGTATGGTTGATGTTACAACAACTTCATGTGCATGGTAGTAAAGGTTCCATCACTACTGATAAGAGTTTCATGGTGACCAACCGTCTGGGTCATTATTCTGATGAAAGAGGGAAAAGAAAATTGGTAAAAGGCTATAATAAAAATAAAACATGCCAGTCTACATATCTGTGAGCATAAACATATCTGAGCTGGTGCGGATCAGCGAAATATTCACACAGTATTACCTACTCAGAAGTGATCAGAACAGTATATATATTCCCATAAATACTTTAGTCTAGACTAAAATATGGCGAAGAATATTATCTTTACTTCGGTACTAAACAATGAAATAGATGATCGCGTTAAAACATATAAAGAAGCACAAAAATTAAGAAATTGATTAAAACATTGCAAGTCTAGCATTGCCTTGGAGTCAACGAACAGGGGTTCTTAATTATAAATATTGCAGTATAGAACGCGAAATAATTTCAGTTTCCTAAAGAATATAAAACTCATTTATGATTTTCATTAATACAAAAACTATCCTTCAATCTAAGAGCTTATTCATCTTCTCCGTTCTTTCGACAATTCCTTACTTTGCATACTTCATGCAACCTATATTCAATCCACTGTTAGGATTACTTTTTAATTTTACTTTTCTTAACGAAATATGTTCCAAAATAATTTTCAGCGTTCATTTTTTCCCTTTCTGTGTATCGTTTTCAAATCAGATATTAACAATATTGTTATTTTATTGATAATATTAAAGACACAAATTTTCCTACATCCCTGCCTGCAGTAGAGACATCTATGTCGACATCTGTTTGTTTTGATGTAAGAAGAGGGCAACGACCGATATTTTTCCATTCCTGGTAAATAGAGAGCTTGTGCTAAAACATAGAGAGAGATGAGCAGGCGTCTTAAAGTAATTCATTTCTTTTTTGTGCAGTGAACTTCACTTTCAAAACATATTTAAAACTTCATTCTTTTTATAAATCTCTTTGAAATTTGTTGTTTTTAGATTTTTAGCGGCAGCTGCAAAATTTATAATGGCGGCAAGGTATAGCGATAATACCAGCGCAAAGAAGTAGATCCCAGCTTTAGAAGTAGTTATCTCCAAGCACTACTTGTATACCAGGAGTAATATTGATTTTCAGGCATGAATCCTGCTACGAAGGACTAGTCAATAAAGGCTGAGAATTATTATTATTATTATTATTATTATTATTATTATTATTATTATTATTTATATACCAAGTCCTGGGTGTTAGTTAAATAGAATCCCAAAATAACAAGCGTTCCATGTACAATGTATATATTGTAAAGTTAATGTAATGGAAATATGTAGAAAAGAAATTATTATTATTATTATTATTATTATTATTATTATTATTAGTTACAAAGTACACTAGGCAGGGTCAAGGTTGGTAAGGTCTTTTTCGTAGTGGTCCCTATTGAGTTGTACGCACTTAGCCTAACATGTCTGTCCGTCCTGGAAGACGTGCCTGAAACAATTTTTTGACATCTTCAGGACCATCTCCGCCATCTTTACGACAGCTTTTGACGAACCAAAAAGCTGGCCCCATATCTGGTTTTTGAGACGAGAGAAAGGAAATAAGTAACAGGAGCTAGGTCCGGACTAAACGGAGGGTAGGGCACACTTTCGAAGCTTTTCTAGTCAGATGCTGAAAAAACTTAGCAAATGTGAGGGCATGCATTCTCATGGTGAAGGCGCCAACCAAATGCATGCATCTCAGAGATTTCATCGGATGTGCTCAAAACAGTCTTGTAAACACACTTCATTAACCGTTGTTTGTAGAGCGATGTTGCGTTGATAAACATTTCACAACGGTTGAACGGAATAACCATAACCTTTCCTGCCGAGCGAACAATGTTGGTGACGGAAAACCAGCTGGTTTCCAGACTGTTTGCTTTCGAGATCGTTATGGTGAAGCTAAGTCTCATCACCTGTAATGATAGAATTCAGGTATACAAGACGCTGAAGCTGCCGACATACGTCAGCAATCTCGGCACACGCGCAGAACGGTTGAACGCACACCACGGGAAATCTGTAGCATGTCTGCCAGTTTATCATCTGTTATTCTTCCATCTTCCCGAACAATGGCCGCAGCTGTGTTAATCATGCTCGTTCACTCAGTGGTTGAAACTTTTTAAACTATTGAAGTGCTGTTGATTATGGCAGAACATCGTCATGTGCAGTTGCATCGCATACGCTTCCACACCGGATTTCTGCAGATGGAAGCAAAATTCAGAGCAGCGTAGGTTACGAAGAGACTCCATTTAACATAGTCGATTGGTAAATACCCACTCTTTGATGGCTTCCTGTACTAAGACGCATGCGTGTAAGCGCTTCATTTTTTTCACCAATCACGTGAGATGTGTTCTCATGAAAAACTGTTTCACCATCTTATCTCCACTGTGAGATGAGAGGGGTAAAAATGCTCACTCTTTTATTGGCGAACCCCTACGTTCAGATTGAGACTGAATATAGACTTTTTTATGCTTATGCAGTACAATATCAACACAACTATAACAGTAGGTATACCTGCTGAAGATTATAAAATGTATAATGTAGCAAATTTTGTAATATTATTTTAATATATACGCATAAGTTCACTAGATATTGCGATATTTGTATTATGTTTTAAACATGAACTTTTACGCAAAGAAAGTAAGGATATTCAAAGAAGCATTTAGTGCACAAAGCGAACAGCATGCATATAATAAGGGGGGAAAATGCCTCTGTAGTTATTTTTAAAGTCAGCATACTTTTCCCAGAGCATTTAATTTAATTTAATGGTGTAAGAGGTATTTTTAGAAATTCTAAATCCTATTTGAATGACATTGCTTTGCAACTGTATTTGCATAAGAACGGAGGTTTATTAAAATATAAAAATTAATAAAAGTAAATAAATATAAAAGAACGGAAAGAAAATATTCCAGTTGTAAATAATTTATACCCAAGGCTCTTTAATGAAAAGAGAGAACATTCCTTGAAGTTTTCGTACCTCTTTGTTTTCTTAGTTGGTACATTTCTTTTATATGTAATACTATCACAGCAAACGGCAAGTACATAAAATTAACCACATTATTACATTGCCTATCTAAATGTCCATTAAACGAGAAACACGGCGTCTTGAAGAGTATAGACGTTGTAAAAAATGACAAACTGTTAGCTACTGAAAGTACAAGTATTATATTGAAAAATAATAGCAATAAAATTGAACTTAATGTTAGCTATTTCGCGAATAAATACATTAAATTTTAACTAACAATTACACCACATTAAACATCTAAGACACAATAAATTGGCTTATATTAAATAAGGACCTTTTTTTCCCTAGCCACTGGAACTGAACTTTATATTCTGCCTATATACAATAATCGGTCTTTACATTAGAGCGATTTAGATTATCTGCATACCAAGCCAAATACTGCAAAACCAATCGCTCATAATATGAATGATTATTAGTTCGCAATCGAAGATGAGACATATCTCCAGGATTGACAGCTTTGATCGGTTAGAGCTCATCGTATTCTTGCATTAGATTGGTTCACGAGCAAAATAATAAAAGCCTGAACGAAAATTTTCAAGTAATTTGGATAAAAGGTATCCCAAATAAATGTACAACATACAGTTTTTGCAAATTTCATAGATTTGTTAGAACCTATACCTGGTTTTTTTAAATATTACCTTTTGATTGGAGGATTGAATTATTACTTTTCACTATTCTATAAGGCATGGTACTTTCCAGTCGGCCGTCGTGTACGCGAGTGCTTGGAAAGGCTTTTGGTTGTTGTTTAACAAGGCTCGAGAAGCAAAAACCATTATGTGAAGTGGAGGCGCTGGGAGCCTCGAGGGTTCGTATGGCACACAGAGGTGGGTGAGAAACTCTTTGTAATTATTACAGTCCTTCTGGGTATAATTTGATTTTCTCTACCACACCCTACTCTCTCTCCTACGAGTATTAACATTACAACTGGGGATTTCCTTAAGACATGCTAAGAAAATATGGCAGCCTTGAATGCAATTATCTTAATTTGCTCTCTTTATTTGCAAATTGTACATTCTTCCCATTAAGGTAGACTATTGTGATAGCAATTCAACTATTTGAACATTTCTTTGCATACGATATACTTAAATAATAAACGGTTTATTATTTATTTAATGGTAAATAAACTAGAGATTCCACAATTTGGTTCTGACGCAAGCTGCACACCAAGTCATATTTACCTATAATTCCATATATTTAATACTTCTAAGCAACATGCAACTATTCCAATAATTTCTTCTACCACTGTCCCATATTCTGCTACTCTTTGTTTAATGGCCAAATTCATTTTCTCTTAACTTTGTATAAAACTCTCTCATTCCTTTTTTAACTGGTACAGATCTCCAAAAATTGTCTGAAATGCTATTTTCTTCCTAGCCTTAAGTACCTAATTTCTCTTTTATCAGTTTCATCTTTTATTTTATCTCGTTTGTAAATAATTAAAATGTGAATGACATGTGCATATTCTCAAACCTAACTAAAACTTCGCAACTCGCAGTGTTCCATAGCTATTTTGTTCCTTAAATCGTCCCAATCCAGCTCTTACTATCGAAACAAACGTTCTTAAAATTTGTAAAAATAAATAAATAAAATTAATTAATTAATTAACAAATAATAAAACAAAATAAAATATGCGCTGCGGCACTCTCAAACATTTTAGTATTCAATTATAAGTTTCTCCATTTCTAACATAGGCTGCTATATTGGTCAATTTAGAGGAATGTATAATATTGTATTGCACATCATTGTGAATACCATGCACATTTATTTCAGCTCTCCCGTATCTCCTTTTACCCATCTCGATTCTAAAGCTTTATGCTCTTTCCAGCCGCATCATTTCCCTTCTGGTATCCCAGCTTCCTATTAATTAATTCAGAAAAATTCCGATTAACAATTAAAGATGTAAACATTTAATATAGTCAAATGCACAGATTAACAACTAGCATATCGGACAGAATATGTTTACCATAATCATTATGGTGGTGTGTGTTAAAATACCGTTCAATGTTATAACGGATACAGGATGCACATTTATTGGAAATAAGGCACTTCACTGCGTCTTTATCTTAGATACAAACATAATCCTCCTTCCATTCAAATTTTTATATATATGCTGAAGATGACATTACGAAACTTCTGCAACCATCATTGCTCCAATACTAGTGTAAAACAGGCGCCTTTCACTATCTGCATTACCTAGATTGGTGTTAGGGGGCAAACAACGGATCGAGGGGATACAACACGTATCATGTTTGGGCACCACTGCTCTAATGCTCGTGTTGTTATAACTATGGGAAAATCTGAGCTCGTGTAGTAACGCGGAAGTAGAAAAGTAATACAATAACAATCTCGTTAACTTTACCGGCTTCAGTGCAACTGAAGGTGCTTCATATTTTATATTAAAGTTTTAAATATTCATTATGAATCTATCTCTTATGAATAAATGAATATGGATAACTGGTTTCTCCCAGAGGATTTTATTTAATTTGTAGTAGCCACTTTTTAAAGGGCAAAGTGTTAGGACGTCGTAAGTTCGTGTTGCCCGTGGCGGGCGATGGATGCGTTAGAGGTCGCGACGCTAAGCGGCCGACTTGAGATTTAAATGTACCTCAACGTTTTTAATATTCTGATATATAGTCGAAGAAAATTTAAGTGCGTTTTTGTTTTTTTAGCATTCTGAAACAAAACAGTCACCCAATTTGTGTACATCTACCAGTGATAAAGCTAAAAATGGTTTTTAGAAGTAGAAACTAATTTGGAGTTATTTTTTGATGATTTTTGATGAATCAATTTTTAAGTTTTCTTACTGGTAGCCACATTCTCTTTATAATGTCTGAAAAGGCAAACGCAAGCCACACCGATTTGAACGGACTGCTGGTAATTAGAGAATGCAAGTGTTGGTGAATGGTGTAATTCGTATTTAGAGCACTCATGTTTAAATGACAGAACATACGTTTGAAATTGTACATTGATAAGAAAGAAGAGAACGAAAGATGTATTATAATAATAGTTATTATTATTATTATTATTATTATTATTATTATTATTATTTTGGTCCCTTCGTCCGTGAACTGTGAAAAATGTATTAAAATATTTTGTTTAGGTGTAAAGGGGCACGGATTAATCAATTTGTGATATATTTATTAAGAACCTGAATTGAGAAGATTATAGAGTACAGATTATAAACTGGAGGATGGGGGCCTCTGTCTTTCAGAGTTCACACACCCTGTGGAAGTGGGGTTAGAACTTTCTGGGTTTACCGAAAGCTTCGTGTTAACTGTCAACTGCAATGTATCTTGTTTATTTTCTTTTATAAGTTATGCATCTTACTGTAGAAGTTAGGTTTCAGCAATTTGTTAACTTTTATATATTTCTGCATTTAAATGTTAAGATAATATATTCAATTCAATACAACATATTTTTCGATTACTTTTAAACTTTCAGTCGACGAATATGTTCTCCATGTTGTACACATGCATTCTAAACTGCTTTTGGTTGTGAAATCTATGATATGATTCACCCTACCATTAACAAACAAAAATATCATTTTTTTTTTGTAATTATTTCAATTGAAACGAGTGCATCACGAATTTCTTGTAAGGTTTTTAGGTAACTATGGATAAATCTTACCTTTCGCGTGAAGGTCAGAGTTGCTCCATTTGATGGCAGCGTAAATTCCTCAACTGCGTGTTGTTTCATGGATCGTTACTTTAGTAAATGTTGTCAGAACTCATGATTATGTTGTATAAAACTGTTGCTTCCTTTTTCCTCTTTACTTCTACAAACGCATTTATCCTAGCAATAAGTTTATCTTTCAGTTCCACAGCGCAAACATTTAAAATCTGAATTTGAAACCTGATAAGTAAATAAATTATTTGCCTGTTTACTTAGCATTAACACTATCATGGTATAGTCAAGTTTGAATATCACAAGCTCACTCACTCACTCGAAACAACTTCTGTACAACTGAGCGTGGTTCAGCCAGGCCAACAACTTTCGAGTAGGGCGAGTTCAGAGTAGCCAGGTTTAAGCCTGGTAAGCAAATTACATCGGGGGTGAGTTCATGCACTCTTTCTTCCTTACCACCCCTAAGCGGAACTGGGCCGATTAGAGTGCCCATTAGGCAAAATCTAAATGAGCTCGATGCCGTTTAGAAAATGGCAAATAACAGAACTAACTCATTTTATTCTGACAAATGTAAGAAACGTAGCTCAGTCTCAGTCAATTCATTTCACATTTTAAAATACTTAGAACTTTCAGTAACACGCAAGTGTACAGGCATGGTTAAAATTGTGTACCTACTTAATGCTGGTCATTCTCGGACTATGTTAAATGCTTAAATACTAGTCGTCGTAAGACATTTGGGGCTATCTGCTTTAACATAGTCAAGTCTACAAATTAAACCCGCTATCATATTTTTCTATTTGCTCCGTTAGGAAATACTTTTCTTGTACCACTGCCACATTTAACATCTTGATTAACAGAAATATGTTATATGTAGGGAATAATACCCTGTTCATTTTTGCCTGTAATGAATACACGCTGAAGCTGTAACTATGATGAGAATGTACATTGTACCTAATTTTTAGGGAAAGACAAGACTCTTTGGTGATTTATCTATTTTCAACAATGTAGTAATAGAAGTTAACAATCCATCTGTTGTTCTCGGAAGCCGTTGTAATGTTTTATAAGTAAAGGAATTGTATATTTGTTCTGGTTTAAATTCAGAAAAGGCCAAAAATCAACCTCCTAAAACATCCTGCTTCTGAACTCATTCTAGTTTTTACCATTGGATCAGTAGATCTAATCCTTGGGGTAGTAACATTTATGTCTAATACTAATAAAAAGCAGAGAAGACAATTAACATTAATAAATACACGAATAAAATACTTTTATAGTTTTGTAAATCATTACGAACCAATAATATAACTAACTAATTAAATACCAACATTTATAATTAGATCTAATTTATAACTAGATTTATTCGCAAGCAGTTATTGATGTGGTGATCAATAAACAACACGTTCAACATTTAAAACCTTTATATTACTCATACTCAAGCATAACTTTTTCAGAAAAACAAATATGAACACAATAAGGATAAAACATTGCTCTGAAATTAAATAGGAAACAAAAATACATTCACAAACATTTTCCCAATATGATAGAGCCATGGGGCGTATGCGGGAGAATAATTTAAGGAAATATACCGACATTCTGTATTCTATACATGTTCAATCATTGGACTGGATTGCCTTGTTAGGGACGAAGAAGAATATTTCGGTACTTCAACCGTGCTCATGGGCTGGCCTTTTCTGCACATGTTCCCAGTGGGGGCACCTCCAGGAGCGGTCAGGTACGAATATTGATGGAGAGCCTAACATTGTTTGCAGATAGAATACCCTGACGCCGGTGGAACTCCTGGAGTGAGCTCCTCAGAAGAGCCACTTCCATGCAAGATGCCGGAGTAGAAATCTTCCCAAAGCGAAAGCCACCGTCACATCGCACACATCACCATCCCGCCTCACCTGGCACTTTTGGTCCTGTAACAAAATCAACGAAATGAAATGATATGAAATAGGAAAACCAAAATTCGTGGAAAACGCGTGTTTTCATTATTCTCAATAATCTCCAGTAAAATTGTAATTATTCGATTTATTTATAAAACGTACTATCGTTCATGACCACGTTCATGGTAAAGTCTAGGAATGGGTTGCAGAGCTGTGTTGTCAGTAATAATGCTGCTTTGTTGCTAGATCTAACGACACTTGGCGTCTGCGATAGTTAAATTTCAGCCAAGCGATTAACATGGCCAAAGAGAAAATCATTTACAATAACGACAAATTTGACGACTTTTTTCAATTGTGTGTTAAGTTCATTATCTTAATGCTGTTTAATATATAATATAATTAAAATACGTAAAATATGCTTGTTTCTGTGTTGGGATAAGATACTCTGAGATGATGATACACAGCATTTTTTGTTTTGTTTTTAGCATTAAAAATATATGATGTTTCTAGTTTAAGAAAACATATTTTTTTAAGCATTTACATTTCATTTTGAATATGGTTCGCGTCGCTTTAGTTCATTAGTGCGCACATTTCATGTAATGGCCGTACCATGATTTCTAATAAGGTAGAAACTTACGTTAAATTTTGTTTATGCTTTTGAAACCATTGGTTGCACTGCAACACATGGTGCTGGTTTATTTTGCTCCTTTTTTGTGACTGTAGCGTGCAAAGGAAGTATGTTGTGCATATTGTGATGAGCATGAGAAGTTTTTCTTAAGTGCCTTTACATGCCTAGAGTAAAGAAAGTGTTTAAGAAACATAGCTTTCAGGGGAACCAATATAAAAACCAAAAAAACTAGTAATAACTGTAATATGGCCAATTTCCAGTGGTATATCTTGAAAATGAAAGTGTGAGAGTTCTTCAACTAAGAAAAAACTTTCTTACGAGCAAATGAGGAGAATTGTAGATAGTGATATATAAATAATGCTAATAATATTATTAGAACACAGTTACTTTCTAGTTTTATTAATAAGTGTAATGTGTGTACATTGCGAAGTCATCAATTCAGTGTATATTAATGGTAACGAGATAATTATGAATAAACTTCATATGAGGCCACTTTTTTTAGAAACTACAAGAGTTAGAGAGCTGAATTTTTGCCATGAAATGGAGCTTAAACTGGATATATCTTATATAAACAAACTCTGAGTCTCATTGACAACAATCGACGAAGGGAATGAAAGGAAGACTTGCTAAAAGAGAGGAACAATACAAAAATAAACCTGCAGATGATTAGGACGTGGAATGCATTGATGTGATTCGTATTTTAATGTAAATTTTTAAAGTAATTTAGCTGAAAATATATTTATTTACGTTCAGGCACATTTTCCCAGAGCTAGAGCTTAGATAGCCGAAATTTTGTGCACTTGTGAAATATATCCCAAAGTAATACTACTGACACTTTTGTAATTTTACAATGCAAAAGATAACGTAAAATTGTGTTTGTGTATTGCAAATGATTTCTGTGGAAATATACACCTCAAAACATCTATACTTTGAATAACATTTGAGTAAATATTTTCCGCATATAATACTTTTTGTTAAACGAATCAGATAAATAGCAGCATAAATTTAAAAAAAAAAAAAAAAAAAAAAAAAAAAAAAAAAAAAAAAAAAAAAACCATATCTCGGAGCATGTAAAACATTTCATAAATTTCAAGCAATTTATTTAGAACTTCATGAGCAAGGGCAGGTTTAATGCACTAGGAAGTAACAGGCAGATGCTTACAATACTTGTCCTCTTAGTGGAAATACGGTGAAGAACGCACAGGCCTGCAGAGGAACTATATTTCTCAATGCCATTTATGTAACATACGCTACGTTGACCTTAGCAGCTACAAGCAACGTGCCGGTGAATCATCTCGCCGCTGTTGCATCTTATTAGTATCGCATCACAAGTCATCAGTTAGAAACATATGTTTTCCACAGACAGGGATAATGCTAATTTAGTGGACAATGCCGCTTTGTAAAATGTTACATAGGGCGGTATTAAGTCGGAGTGGAAATCATTACCAGAATAAAGAAACTGGCTAAAGCCCGTTACAAATGACCAAAGTAAAGCACATTGCATTCTGGAAACATTAGATTTAGATGGTGGTTCTGAGGAATAGAGAGAGCGCATGGAGGAAAGTTAAGAACCGGTTGAGGGACATGGATAGGCAGCATACATTAATTGTAACACAGAGAATGATTTCGATGCAAGTACAATCTGGGTAGCATCTGAATGGAGGATGGAGCAATACATCAAAACAGGGGCCACATTCACTGGACAGGGGCTCGCGTAGCTCATACTAGGGGCATGGGGTATGGTTAAGATCACCGACGACTATGAGCGAAGCATTTGCCCCATCTGTGAGGAGAAGAAATAATGGAAACATATTCTGGTTGAATGTAAAGATGCGGAATAATGGAGGGAAACGTATCTACCACATTCCTTATGAAATCGAACAGAAGGAAAGAGCTTTGCTGGCAGGCAAGGGAAAAAAAAAAAAAAAAAAGGAGAGATTAGGTGTATTTCTGATGAAAGTGAGTGTGTGTGTGTGTGTGTGTGTGTGTGGGTGTCATTCCCAGCGTGACTTCTTTCTATTTTTATTTATATATGTATTTTTAAAATTAAAAAAAAACGTTGAATATATGCTTGTTTAATAGTTTATTGTGAAATATCTCATCTAATATTTTGTATTTAATCAAATAGACGTAGTATATTACAAAATCACGTACGGTTTTTGGTCTCCAATGCATGGTATCTCTTGTAATTAAATCTCTTTTCGAATAGCACCTTTTACAGTTTTTGAATTGATCTGCAAAATATTGTGAAGAAGCTGTTGATAGGTTGTATGGATTCAAAACCCATTTAAATTTACTCATAGAATAGGCTGTAATGCAACAAGAACTAATGTAAAAATTTGGCAGCAGAAAATCAGCCGTGTTTTGCATACCAGTAAAAATTGAACATCTCCTGCTAAGTCTAAAGCTCAGCAAGGCTTAATTCCGTTTTAGATGTCATATTTTGTGTTAAATTGGATTTTCGGCGGTCGTTGTAATTAAAAGCAAGTATCGTGCGGAAATCAACGTGGAATAGGAAATGAGTATGCCTGCCCATTTCTCTCCGAGACTTGAGAAGATGTGTGAACACGCTCACCCGTCCACTAATTGCGATTTATGATCCTATCAATGATATAATATGCACTTATTTAATACTTTTAAATATTTTGTAAATTCGAAAAATGTTTATTATTGTTATGATTATTATTATTTTTATTATTATTATTTGAAGTTAACCGATGTAACCTACCAAATGCGCATTGCAACTATAAGGAAGGTCTAGGTGTATATTTCGATTTCCTGCGCCATGAAACATTCTCATATACTGAGGGCGCCATTAATCGAAAAACGATTCAGAACCACCGCTGAGTTTCATTAGCAACGTTTAGAAGGCACTGGGACCATTTAACCAGAAAACGGTTTGTCACCTTAGTGCTGAAGGTATTGAGCTAGAGAAAGTCAGCATCGATCGGTTCAGAAATATAAAGCGCAACTGCATCTTTGCTCTCTCTCGTTTATCAATCTTGCTCATACCGTCATTTACCCAGTA
The DNA here is from genome assembly GCA_030762175.1 of Metallyticus violacea. Lineage (NCBI taxonomy): Eukaryota > Metazoa > Arthropoda > Insecta > Mantodea > Metallyticidae > Metallyticus > Metallyticus violacea. The sequence goes on from CM060843.1 coordinate 95,353,369, forward strand.
ATGCTTTAATTTGCTGCGACCAGGATGAGCTTGTTAGATCTGCCATTGCATATCTCTAAACATTTCCACATGGAAGTTTTTAATGCGAATTCCATCTGCAAATCGTATGCAGTATATTGGAATGCAGAAGAAACACGTGCTGCGCAAAAACTGGTATGCCATTTCCACACTGTTGCTTCATTTATAAACAGAGCATCTGTGAAATGTATTCATTCCCCCATCAATACTGCATAGAAGATAGAAATTGTGTAATGGAAACAGCATCAAATTCATTTAACAGCACCTTATCGGTACCATTTTAAACTTCATGCATGCTTATTATTATTTATTAGCGCGATAGGCATGCATTCGCACTTATTTGAATTCGATTATTAAATCTTATGTTGGTAATTCATTACAGCATTAAATATTCTACAGAAAAAAATAATAATAATTTAAGTTTTCTCTTAAATTATTATTTACTTTGCTACAAAGTATTTTGCTTTCTTTCTTTCGCAAAAGAAGCATATGTTCATTTTCTGCCGATAGATCAATAGACATTGCGAACTTTTAATGTGCGGCTGTGCTGTTGCGAAAATAAGAGTTTCGTTTTACAGTGGAAAGTTAAAACAGGTGTGAGAAAAAGTGCAACATTATTCTTTCTGACCAGTCCATATCTACAGTTTATATTCGGTCTACATCGTTACTATAAAGGTTTTTTTTTTTTTTCCCCCTAAGCTCTTGGCGTGCAAATTTTATCATCCTTCAGATATCACAAGAAATCGCCTTTCAATCTCTCTCTTACTCTACCCATTCCTATCCGACCCGTAATTGTTCTTCGCCCATTTCAGCCTTTTTGCCGAATATTAGCTGCTAATAGTAAACCATTAAACACCCTCTTAAATTGATCAGATCTCAGTTACCGGTAACGCAGATACAGATAAACCTGAAACAGCTCCAAACACGGGGAGCATACGTTCATTCAGTCGAACGGCTTGGTTGAGCTTTTTACTTTAAATGTTTTCCTTAGCCTAAAAGACGACATTATGAATTTTAGATGCCTAATCCCAAGTGCTTAATGGATAATCTTAAAGCTGAAGATCGATTGGTAAATTAACGAAACTTACTAATGTTATATAACCTAAGTTATAAAATGTGGCTTAACTCATAACAGTGCCTCGTACGATATTGACTCAAAATATGATACTCTGTAGTTGGTGCAGCTGTTGCCTTGAGGGTAACCGCAGTCATGTAACACTTCGTCTCATGACCTATATGTCCTCTGTCCCATCTGTTATACGTTGCAAATTTAATGACGTGAATTTTTCGAAAAAAATAAGAAGATTGATTGAAAAATATTCCGGTACACTTTACCAAGCATGTTCTTCATTTCACTGCTGCAGACGTCAGACAGAATATACCTGTCTTCCAACCGTTATTCTAGTAAACTGACACTCAATGATAATAGGATAATTTTGTTTACGTACGTATTATCGTCCCTTTTTGTGATTTCCAAAGCATTATTAAGGTTGTTCAGGCGCGGACTCGTGAGCGGGAGATCTGGGGTTCGAATCCCGTCCTGACCGTCCTCCATGACTGAAATTTTTTCCAAGTTTTCTTCGTCCTCATAAATGGCAAATGCCGGATTAGGCCTGGAACGTTTACTTCCCTAAAAATTCTTTCCCAATATATCATTTCATCTCATGTATCATCGGTTTCACCGCCTGTGGTGCCTCAGTAGTAAAAATGGGCTTTAAACACCGTTCAAAAATAAATAAATAAAAAACACCAAACATTGTAATGAATATAGGGAAATATTTTGGTTTATACCTGCGAATACTATAACAATTCTTACAAATACTTAACCATATAATACATAAACTATCTAGAACTTGGGTCAATGCATGAAAATTGGATTTTTTTTGAAGTAACAAATTTTGAAGTAACGGCATTGCCCTTGACGAAGATTGAAGCAATGGCGGATTTCATCTAATTAAGCCACTGCCAAGACGAACCTCCTTCCCCTATATTCTATAACCAAATCAAACTAGAAAGGAAAAGTAAGAATATAACAGGTGAAGAATAATGGCACGTAACCAATACGATCAGTGCTTGTTTCCACTGCTCTCTTCGGGCCAGTGGGGAAACCACGGTTTTACCAAATAGTGAAAGCGAAAAGGAAAGTTCAAATCGGTAAATAGAAACGTGGCAAATATCGGTACATACGAGAGAGTGTGTACAGCCTCCGATGTTATGTAGACCTGAACTATAAACTTAACATAGGCATCAAAACATCAAAGGAGTCACTTGGGGGAAAATGTTACCATCAAGGTCTTGGAATCTGAGGATTTAATGCGTAATTTAGTAGCTGTGATTCACAACAATAGTCGTAACAAATGCTGTGGCTTTATGAAACAAATTTCATCTCTTGTGTCTAGCTCTGGCTTGTTTTGAAGGATAAACTTGAATATAAATAATATTCAAAATCTCATTGAGTTACATAGGAAGTTTCATACATTCCTTAAAATCCACCAAGATCCTCAAAGAGCCGCGCAGAATTACCTTGCTACCACATCGCCGCCTGTCTCAAGATAAATCTATACGGTGAAACTGAACACTCTGTACGCTACAGGAACAAGAGCATGCCACTGTATTCGCATCTTGTAATCTCATCTTACCAGTAAATCTCACTGTATCGCAATGAGAGATTATTGATTTATTGGTAGAAACGTTAAGTATTTTCAAACAACACACGCTATATGTTTATATAAGTGAGAATGTCCGTAGCTAACAGTGTCATTTCTAAATTGAAGAGGTATCGCAAAGTGTGGCAGCAATTTATCCGTTGCTGAATATGATGAAAAGGCTGTGCAGAGATTGAAGAGTACGAAATATGTCGCTTTTCCACCAAACGGACAAACCAGAAACAACTAAACTGGGACTGTTTACAAACCTTTTCAAGGCTTATTACAAACTCAAACCGATGGCCATTGTTTGTGTTTTGTTTTCCGAGTCCCGATCGAAGGCAGTTAACATGGAAAAGTTCTGCATTTGTTTAGAAACTGCCGGCTTAGTGGAAATGTGCTGTGGCGAGACAGAACATCACAAAAGAATCAAAGAAAAGTTGGACAACAAAGAATTTAACAATTTAATGAGACTTTTCGGGAACATAGTAATTTGTGGAACTTAAAAGATATAATTTATGAAAGCTTTATAAAATAGGCTCTTTCAAAGAAAGAGCCGCTATTTTAACACAACTTTGAATGAAATTTAGAGAAAATTAAGACATGCATTCCCCAATACCAGCCTGAAAAACTGAATTATAAGAAAACGAAAACACCGGCAAAAATTGTACAATAGAAGAAGCTAGTGGTTTAGTGAAAATACGCACTTTGTTTTACAAGTATCTTCCCCCCCCCCCCCCCCCAGACTATCGCTACAGAATGTTGTTTATAGAGGAACAACCGGCTATCTTTCATAATGAGGGGCATTTTGCGTTGATTGTGACAGAGTACTCAACTCTGATTTCCCAACTGATGCATAGGCAAAAGATTCATGTAAAATATGGCCATCACACTCTGTGGATTTGATGCCCTTAGACTTTTTGCTTGGTGATGTATCAAGTCACGGTATAGAACCAGAGTAAGGGATTTCCAGGACCTGAAGAATGGTATTCGAGAAACTTGTGCAGCGATTTCAGGTGACTTGCTTTCGAAGGTTGGGCGCTATATGGCGGAAATGTTGAATTCAGATAAAAATACATATATTTATCACGTAACTTTCATACACGACAAACTGTTATTTATGAAAATGTATCTAAATTTTATTACATCTTGAATATATATAATATAAAAGAAAAATAAAAATAAAGTAACACTACTAACAATGTAACAAATTAACAGTAATTATAATAGTAGAAAAGGATAAAACACTAAGAAAAAGTCACACTTGAGATCGCTATATTTCGGACTCGTGGAGTCCTATGGCAAGAAGACAAGTGACCTTCTATGGAGTGCCATAGAAGGAATCCACGAGTCCGAAATATAGCGATCTCAAGTGTGACTTTTTCTTAGTGTTTTATCCTTTTCTACTATTATAATTATACTGTTATAATTTATATATATATATATATATATATATATATATATATATATATATATATATAAATCAGAAAAGATGTTCGAATTAAATGGGACTCTTGAAATTTTTATTGACATTGGAGGAAAGCAAAAGGATCTACAAAATACTTTAAACAAATTGAGGCTTAAAATAGACATTTGGGAACCGTAGAGTAAGAGATAAACATTTCCATTAAACCGAAACCTTTGCCAGTGCCCAAATTCACAGAGTTAAGCAGAAAACTGCGAAAGTATACTTTATTCATTTGTTTTTAAGAGCTGTGCGAGTTTTGTTGGTATCTGTTTAGGGAATAAAATGTGTCGCTAAAGCTAAACTGCAAACTACATGAATACAGTTGTAGAAAATTGTTTTCTAGACACGCATGTTATAAACCGCACATTCCGTGAGGTGCCAAGGAGCGTAAATGTTTCTCTCTCTATTAACCAATGATTATTAGCAGTCATGCGAGGAACTTGCGTAATGTGTTTACTAAGACAAAATATCTGGGTCAAGGTTACTTGCAGCTCCCGGCACCAATAAGAGACGATACCAAAAAGTATATTTGACATTGTAATGCAATGCGTTGCTAGGGGTGAAACATCACTCTTTCTTGCCTGAACAGTGCAGTAGGGGCTCTTACACATTTGTCTAGCGTAGTCTACCAGCCTATTTTAAGTTACAGGCCTATGTTGCGGAAAATGCCTTCCGTACTTTTCTGTTGCAAAGAATGAAATTTGTAAAGTTTACAGATGTCTTACTTTCGGTTCGAGAGTTTATAATAGAACAGTGGGCATTTTCATAATCGCTTCTATCTTGTCTTCAACTTGAAAAAAGAAATAAAATAAATTAAAAAAAGACAACTTTTTCTTGCAAATTAAAATTGAGTATATTTAAATGGATGAAGATATCTGAAGGAGATGTTAATTTTACTAACGAGAACATCATTCAGCAAACTCTGAAGTGAAACTGGCAATGCAGGAGAAACGCGAGAGTAGGTCCATAAGTTTCCGGCCTCGCCGATAAGAATTATCGCCTATCCAAAATCCTTATCTCGTGTCATACCTTATCTGTTAAGTAAACAATTGCACCTGTAACTTCTGCTCCGCTGTGTTCAGTTGTTCACTTATAGTTGCATAAAGAAGGCTATATGTAGAAGATTGTGACATGTTCAAAATGGAATAACGAGCTGTTATTTAAGTTCTTCACAAAAGAAGGACTCACTCCACATGAAATGAAACAGCGATTGGACGGTGTATATGAGGAAGTATCCCCTTCATATTCTACCGTAAAAGAATGGGCCAAACTTTTTCGATTGGGTCGAAAAAGCATTGAAGACGAAGAACGTGCAGATCGGTCCTTGGAGGTGCTCACTTCTGAAAACATCGCTCTTGTGGAAGGAGAAATTATGGAAGACCGGCGGCTCAAAGTTACAGAAATAGCAGCAAGGTTGGGCCTTTCTAAAACAACAGTCCTTCGAATTATTCATGAACATTTAAACATGAATAAGGTTAGTGTAAGATGGGTACCTAGACTTTTTTCCTCAGTCTAAAAGCAGCAATGAGTCATCTGTTGTCAGGCATTTTTGGAGCTCTGCCGTGGCAATGAGAGAGAAGTTGTGCAAATCATTGTTACAGGAGATGAAACTATGGTCCTCTACTATGATCCCTTGTCCAAAAGAGAATCAATGGAGTGGCGTAAACCTGAGAAGCACCGTCTCTAAAGATCAAGGTCACTCTGTCAACCAAAAAGATCATGGCCACAATCTTTAGGGACTGTGAAGGAATACTCTTCATTGACTTCAAGGAGAGGAACACCACAGTAAATGGGGAGTACTATGCTGTTCTACTGCACAGATTACGTGTTTCCATCAAAGAGCAAAGGCGAGGAAAGCTGAGTGGTAGTGTGCGCCTTCTTCACAATGTAGAGTTAGCTGGATAATTCTGGAAGGCAACAAACCCCAGGGATATGTGACACAATGTGGCTAATGCAAGAATTCAGTGTAGTTACTTTAGAGGCTCCAGAACGCATTATCTCGCCAAAGTTAAAATAGTGCTTATAAAGTGCAAATTTTCTCGGAATCTATGTGGGGTTAGAGACTAAAATCTTTGCACGTTATTTATGAACTTTTTGGCAATAACTCAAAACAGGATTTTTTATCTATGCTTTCATTGGAGAAATATTCCTATTTTATATTACTTTTGCGTCATTTTCTATAAGTAAATTCCATACAAACTTCTTGATCGAAATAATGTGTTAAATTAAACAGTATTTGTTAAATATATCCTGACAATTTGTAACAAATTTGTATGTTGATTTCAGAGAAAACATGCCTTTTGTACGATAAAATCAACATTTTTAGGAATCAAGGGGTAACGTTTAGAATGCGTATCAGTACATTTAAGCCCGATAGGTTAAAGCATGTTCTTATTGTACAAACTGTTACCTAGAATGAATAGTACTGCATGTATTTAGATATTTTCCATTTCTTTTGGCTCCATAACATAATGACAATGTATCTCATGAATATGGATAATGGCATTTGTCAGTAATTGAACACTTAATCAAGGCACATGAATGTAGAACACGTGTTTTCTTTTTCCTTCTTTCTTTCTTTTTCTTTTTCTTCTTCTTCTTCTTCTTCTTCTTCTTCATTTTTTTAAATACTTATCATTTAGATACCCTGCGTAAACTATATATAATCGAAAAAGAGATTGCACATATTTTTAATATGTAAAAAAGTAAAAATTGAAAATGTCAGCATTTTTACCCCTTCCGGAGCCCCATAAGTGCCTTCTGGATGAGTATACTTGAATAGTTAACAAGAAATAGCACGTACTTTGTCACCGAGAGTTATTCATTTGCATGTTCTCGCCGCAAGCAGAGGTATAGGGTTTTTCAAAAGTAAGAATCAACTTTAATTGCTCATATTTTCTTCCTTTTCAACACAACCTTAAAAATTCTATTACCAAAGAAATGCTTTTTTAAATACTTATTTTGCACCTGTGTACCATTTTGTTTCTGCATAAGAAATACACTCTTCAGTGATGTATACAGTAGCTCCGAGTTCGCGTTAGTGCATATTACTCATTAACTGTAGTAAGTTTGCTCAGGAATACTCTTTCCTTCCGACAGTTCAAAATCAATAATAATCTGCTGGTTAATATCTGACGATCTCTGGAAGGAACTCAAATTGCATGTACCAGATCTTAAACATTTTAGGGTACGAAACGCTAAGTCTTCTGAAAAGCTTTTGAATAGTGTTTAACACCCGTTTTAAATCTCATCCAGAGATGATGGTTCTGGTGGGGATCGAACCTCAGACCTGCCGCGCACGACCACCACGGGTCGCGAGTCGCGAACTCGTGAATGGGAGTTTTGCGGTTCGAGTCCCACCAGGACCGTCCTGTCCGACTGAGGTTTTTTCCAGGTATTCCTCAGTCCTCATAAATGGCAAATGCCGGGAATGTACTCTAAACTTAGGCCTGGAACGTTTTCTCTTTAAAAAAAAATTCTTTCCCAATATATCATTCCATTTCATGTATCGTCAGTGTCCACAAGAAGGGGGGGGGGGCGCACTTTAACGACCACTGCTACCCGTGGCGGTTGCCTGCACGTTTGTAGTATTGCATAAACCTGATACAAGTTTGCACAGGTGTTGCCATGCCATTTCTTTCCTTAAACACAAATTAATAAAACAAGTGCAACTGGTATAAGTACTGGAAAATGTCCAATGAAGGTTTCGTTTATCATTTTCTTTTTTCTTCTTGTATTCATTTACATAAGGTTCCTGCTTTTCAGTTTTATTTGCTTCTTATTTTAAAAATTTGGTTCTCTAGCTCTTACCATGCCTCCTGTGAGGGTATTTCGTCCCCTAAGGGGACCGCAGGATGTACTTATAAAAAACTAGCAGGCTGAAAAATGCCTTCCACTAATTGTAAATAGCAAATGTACACGCTCACCTGCAATGCGAAGGATAAGAAGCGTGTAAAATGTCAAGTTTACGATTTTTAAGGAGCAGTTTTCGTAATTTCCCAGCGGCATTCCCCATGGGATGCAGATAGACGTCGCAATAAACCAACGCCGCACAGACTGATACTGAATGGCCTGCCAATTAAGTGGGAGTGACAAAGTTAGCTATTTGAATTAAGCAAGCCAATATTATTTTTATAAACATTTTAATAGATTCTCTTTTCATTGTTTTAATGTTCTTAAAATATTTCCATGTAATATAATCTAGCTACCTTAAATATAAATATTATTCTCGCGCAATAATTCAATTCAAACTTTGTAAAGAAATATTTTTTCGCAATATCAGAAATTTAATGACGATAAAAAATTGCTGTGATGCATAAACGTACATGTAAGTTTGATATTCCATGTGTAGAGATTTGGCGCAAGTGTTTATTTGATATTGAGTTATGGGGGGGGGGGGATAACAGGAATATCCACTATATACGGTGTGCGGAAAGAGAAATGGAACACATGAAATGATTCTTTCATTACGAGGGCAGATGTAAAGTGCGTTTGAGGGAGAACTTGAAACCTCACACCGTACGCAACGTACCATGGTGCGTGTCGCTTTAGCTGGTTTTATTTTTTATTTTGCTTAACGCTGCAAGTTCCCTTTCTCTTTTTTAATTGTAACGAAGGAATGAAGCGTTGGCCGGCGGAGTTTAAGGCAATATACCATCAATTTAAATTTCTCATAAACCTTAGGGATAAAAACGAAAATGTGGTTCGATGTGTTTATATTGAAAAGTATTCATAAAATAGTGTTTTATTTGTGATTGTGCCTATAACAAAAGACTTTCAACAATTACTTAATTTGGGTCTGTAATCTCATATGCGAATCGAAAATGTCTTTAGTTTCTCGTCCTTAAAGAAGTTGAAATAAAAAAAAACTTTGCGAAATGGGAACTTCGTTAAGTAAGAACTTTGAGATATATTCTCTTCCTCTAATAATTTGTCATCAACATACTAGGGAGAGCCATTCCTCTGTTGGACAGAAATGATCATTTATGCAACTTATTGTAAAATGTTGCATTTGTTAAGACCTGTCGTTGAAGCTTCACGGTTCAGAAGAGTAGGAGTCTTTGCTGCTTTTAATGGCAGGAAAGCTACATGACGCTAATTGAACTGCACAGTTGCAGTTATAGGAAAGAGCTTTGCAGATAGTGACTTTGCTACTATTATACATTTCAAAATGCTGCCTATTTAAGAAGTAAGAGGAAAGAAAGAAAATAGGCTTTTTAAACTTATGCGGAAATGTCTGGTTTATAATCAAAACGTATATTCATCACTTAATCCTACGACTACCTGGTCAGTTCAATTAGTAAATAAACAACTCACTGCAATTACACATCGAAGATGCGCATGAGCTGCTAAGAATAGCTTTGCTTAAATTATTTGTTGCGAAAAAAGTTGTTTAGACTCGCGGTTGGCTTGCTTTCAGGGTACAATGTACTTCTAAGCAGTTTTAAAACTGCGATGCGGTATTCATATCTGAGCAGATAGAAGTGGACACAAAGTCGTGCAGCGCTCCCAAACCGGCAACAACCAAATCCTCAAGGCATTTTACCGTAGTGCACTGACGACCTGTGGCTAGTGGATCACCAGCACTTCAAACTGCAGTTAGAGAAACACCTAAAAGTTTATCGTACAGCTGACTTGAAAGAGATCTGCAAGACTTGGAAGAGCGGATTCTAAAGTGCGTAGCTGGAGATCCAGGTATCGGTCGGTATAAGGCAATTGGCGATAGCATTTCCTGTATCCCACATGAGCAGATGGAGAATTCTTTATAAATAGCTATTGCACCTTTATTAGCTGCAATTGTGGAGTATCTGTCTCCTGGTGATCAACCTCCAGGGAAAATCTTAATTGCTGATTTGTTCAGCAAACCGTTAATTCATTGTCCAAATTGAGTCTTCCGGGCTGTAAGGCCGTGGTCCATTTGGGATTTCTTCCCCTTCTTTTTCTCATACGTTTTGTCTACGACTGCGATAGACATCATCAGTGGTGTGCTCTCTTTTTGGAGAGAAGGCAGTGACTTCCTGGTTAGGTTTAAGATTTTATTGACAAGAATATTTGGCCGATTTTTTCAGATTTTTCTTTATTGCATGGTGGGTACCTTGGCCTACAATGGACAGCCTTGAGGTATAAAAAGTTTACATTTGTGTACATTTTGGGTTTTTTTCGTGGTAAATACATGCAAGTAATGGGCGGGGTTCATCCAAGAGAAATTATTTACCATCGTCTGAATTATGTTTTTCTTATTTTCGTAACCTTTCACTTGTATGCATATTATATTATATTATATTATATATATATATATATATATTTTAAAAGAAACAACAATTATGTACAATGGAGGACCTAAATCTAACTTATATCTAGTATACAGCTACAGCTATATACACTGTGTACAGATTGGCGACCTACGTCGCTTGCAGATGGTACATCTTAATTCGCTTGTGTTTGCGATGGATTGATTGACCACTATCAATATTTGTTCTACCACATTCGGGTGAACGTGGATTTTTGCCCATAGTTTGCGAGTTTTATTTTCAATAAAGTCCGCCAGCGGTTAATGGAAATTGTAGCCATATATACATAGTGGGGTGCCTGTGGAACTGAGTGCTGATTGGTTCACTTGGTCAAGGGGGCCGGATCTATGCTGGAGCTCGTGAGTGCTTCTAGGAGGAAGTTGGTTATTGATTTACTCGCGTAATTTCTTGGTCTTAATATTTTGTAGGGTCGGGTACCATGTCTTTCTTCTTTCAGCGAATAAATCCATAATAAAATAAAATATTGAATAGTCGCCCCAAAACAAACAAATCTTTTAAATGGCAAGCTCTTGGTGAGCTCCTGATTGGCAATAACCACACTTTAGCAATATCACACGCTCTACGGTCACGTTAACCCGAACATGCCCATTTGCTTATAAACCCGGACAGCATGTCCATTCATCCTTTTGCAGAGAAGTCCTGATACTATCTCCCTTCTATATTAGTCCAACCCTAAAATCAACATACTCTGCGGTAAAGCCCGATACACGGGTAGGGATGCAGCAGACGCACACAGGCCGCCATTAATCCAGTCTGCCATCACTACCGACTGACCGAGTACAGTTTCTTTGATGTTAAATTTGTTGCTAAGCTTGTAAATTTCAATTGCTTGCCGATACAAGCGGAAATGATAATGAGATGTTGAGGCTGGTATGTCAGTGTCTTGAAAACCAATTACATGCTTTCCGTCAGCTAGAAGGACATACTCAGCAACGGATAATTTGTCTCGGCAGTGTCTCTAATGTTCTGAAAGATGTTATTAATGCTGCACTGTATGGTACCAATGCACTGGCTGAGGCAGATGTTTCTCTTGTGACCTTTGTGGAAGGAAATATATTTCTTAACTGATATGTATGTTAAAAAAATGTCTCTATGTTATGTCGCCTAAGTAACTTGGAGATGCGGAAGAAAAACTGCACCCTTCTTAGATAGTGTATTGCTCTGTTTCATGTTTTTTCTAGGATGTAAAACTCTCTTCCTTTCCTTGGTTCCATAACCATTACTGTTTAATGCTTGTTTCGTGTGTATTTTTCTCTCTTGTCCAAGGATCTTTGGTTCAAAGATCTGGGAGGTTCGACCTAAGAGAGTTTTGATCACACAGCGTTTTTGCCTCGGGCGGAGATGGAAGCCTTGTGAAGATATCTTTCTGTAAGTGTAGGCCAACGGTAAACTGTGTGCCTATATCACTCTTCTTGTTGGCTAAAACATTTAGGAAGGGCTGTTTATTATCTATCTCCATCTCCAATGTAAATTGGATCCGTTAGTTGATGTTATTCAGGTGCTGTAAGAACTCATGAACAGCAGACTCTCCTTGGTTCCACCTATTGATACCAACATGTCGGTTTATGTGGAGCGGTCTGTAAAGCTTTCGTTTCGAATCGCTCCATGTAAAAATTGGCAATGACAGTGCTAATGGAACTGTTCGTAGCTACGCTATCAATTTGTTCATAAAACTCGTTATTCCATTGAAAACATGTGTGGCCAGAACATGGTGGGAACAAGGCTAAAATATCATCCGGAAATATTTGAGTAGTGTAATGACCTCATTAACCCAAATCATGCCAAACAGGACACTACATCAAAACTCTTCAGTAAGTATCCGGGTTGAAGAGAAAGATTCTTAAGATTTTCAATAAAATACCCTGAATATTTAATGTGTAAATCGATATTGCCTACATATTGGCAAGGTACCTGGCGAATAACTGAGTAGAGCTCGTACCTTTCGATACGGTGGCAATAAATAGCGTGGAAATAGCATTTATGACACAAAAGGCGCGCAATGATGCCGGTACACCGGCATCGAAGTAGAAAGCTGAAATTTCTAGGCGTCCTCGCGTAGAAGAAATTAATTGAAAAACGAAGGCTTTCAAGGTCGATGTCAACTACGCAACTGAGTCTTCTGAACTGTAAGACAGACTGTGATCCAATAGAATTGTTCCCCCTCTTCTTTCCACATGTCTCGTGCACGACTGCGGAAACGGATACACGATACATGTCCGAAACTGGTCAATAACAACAGCCGTCTCCATACTCCAATGGAGTGATTGGGATCGTGTTGACAGAATTACTTATGCCTCGATGAACTCGAGCATACCATTGACACATTAAATCAGCCTACATTGCTGTAAAGCCCAAAGCACTGGTAGGTACGCAACAGCCGTACACAGGCTGATTGTTAAACCCAGCCCGTCCATCTTTCTGGTCTGCTCTTGCATGTGGTTTGTGTATTACGGTCTCCCAACTCATTTTAGCTGCTTGTTGAGATATATTTAATAATTTATAAAAAAATAGATAGGTAGAATAGCAGCAGTTCATTAGTCTGCTAGCTCCCTGACCTTAGTCCAGTAGCCTTTGTTTTGTGTGGAGGGGGGTATTTAAAACCTAAGAAAGTATTTGCTTCTTTCTTACTTCGATATTTCAAAATGTACGATATAAATGATCAAAGTGGCCATGCCTGCACTGAAGCAAGTGGAAAAGTTTTGAGTACTTGTGAATTGCGAGTAGATAAGCGATTCAACTAAAACTTGTCTACCTTATTCGTTTGGCAATGTGTCACGGCTTAGGTGCTTTATCAGGAAATAAAACAATCATCGGCATTTTTTGGAACTGAAATTTATTATGTTGCTTTCAACACGTAATCCAGGTATTTTTGAGTATATCTTCCTATAGTTTTTTTTTTTCGATGTATATGTTGCTGACTTTTCCGGTATATTTTGCTGAATTTTGTTCCGTAATAAGTATATGTATTTAAATTTTTATTTTTTCCCATTTTGCCAATTTTAGTAATTTTAAAATTTAAAAAAATAAATAAACATTCACTAATTTGCCTTTTAAGCATTACTTAAATTCGATTTGAGCCAAGCATAATGCATTTTTAAAGCAATTTTTACAAATTGGTTTTTAATTTTCTGACATTTACATTGTTTATAATTTTTAATACTTTTAAACATGCTTTAAAGAAAGTGCAACTACTATTGGAAGCGTGATTGATGAAGGTCTTGGAAACATATTTTGCTTGCGTGTGTTTTTGTTAGAGGGGCGATTTGATGAGAATTTTAAAAGATGTGGAAATAGGAAATATATACATTAAAATGAAGATATACGCAATGGGAAAGGTGTACCAAATACGTCCAACCTCGTTTTTAATGCAGGGTCTTCCATTTACTTGGCAACGGTCGCAAAATAGAGTAGAAACGGCGTATACACATGGGCCATTGCACAATCGTAAAATATATAAGTATGCATAAAAAACCAGACATTATAGAATTGTGAACTTGTTTTTAAGAAAGAAAATACTAAGATATTCAGCATTTGATATTAGGGGCAAGGGGTTACACGTTCAACGCGTTTTGCTTCAAACGCTGCAGCTCTGCTTACGAAGTGGAAGCTATTTCTTTGTGTATGTTGTTTTGCAGTTCATTTAATTCTCGGGAATGATATCTTACCTACTTTTACACAAATAAAACTCGGTGGATCGAGCAGGCCACAATCCTCCACTAAGCATCTCAAAGACATCGCATAAGGAAGCCCGTTTTCATTAGCTTTAGCCCCGTTTGGCTGGAACACACCGCATATTCTTTTTCTTCTTTTTCTTCAGTTAATTTGAGAGAAACATCGCAAATGAAGGCTATAAAATATCGGCATACCATGATAAAAATAGGTTTTGCTCTTATACATCCCTAGCCAATATCAAAAGAAAGTCAGGAACCGAGGTAATATTCAGCAACAGAACACCATTGAATTTACTTATTTCGCCTTAATATCATGTTAGATTATTACCTTCACCCTTGTTGGTCGTCGTGAAGACGACCCTCTTTTGGAATTGGAGGCCTTTCTCGCCGACTTCCTAAGCAAAACTCCTCGTCTCGTAACCATGTTCAAAACTAAAATATTTCTCTACGCATGCGCAGAGCTCTAGTTCCCCCCCCCCTCTCGGCTCAAACATGCAACCGTCACTTCACATGAAATTAGAATACAACCGCCTGCCCTAGGAGCCAACAATATGTGACCTTACACTACATTGTCAACCCCCGTGTTATCAGCAATATTTAGTAATTACTCCCCATATACCACAGTACATAAATTTAAAATAAAAAAAAATTAAATATTTGTGAGTATATAAATTATTTAGTGGCCGTTTGTTATACATTATGTTCAACAGATAAACAAGCATAAGATCTGAATGAAATAACACAAGAATATATTTTTATAAAACAACATGTTTAACTGGAACAGATAAAAGGGAGCACGTTTGCTCCAAATGAATATAATAATATGTTCTTCTCCAATCCTGATTCAATCACCTAGACACTGAATCAATTAGACGCTGGAAATACTCTGGCTCAAAGTGTTCCCACTTTTCTCGGCAGTGTTCACATTGCGCGGCTCTGTTCTTCTTTGTAGAGGTTGCCATTAGCAAACACATTCTTGATTATATTGATCCGATGGCATTGGCGAGGAGGATACCAGGATGCTCTGCAAACAAGTTTCGTATCGCGCAGGACTTGTGCTCCGGCACCATACCGACTTCGTCTACGGATAGACAGGTAGTATTTCTAACGATCACCACATATTCCTGGCGTCCATGGTCTCCACGAATTTACCACGACCGGCAGTGCTATCTACTCCAAAAGGGTCCCGATTTCTTAGCCATCTGTAGAAATACCAGAACCATTCTAGCTCTATCAGGCCTTCATTTGAAACAGAAAACCTTTTCGTCCAGTCATATGGTGGTGCTTCTTGAGATGTCACACGCTCCCGGATAGCGAATCTTACGCGTAACTCTGGTTGGAGGGAATTCTCTCATTTACATTGTGAGACTCCGAAATGCTGTTTGCGGTGCCTGTAATGGATTGAAAGCGTCTCTTACTACAACTACAATGGCACGACTTCCTTGATCGTGGGTCTCTCTGTCTCTCATGATCTTGAAGGCCCCCGGCGCTTTCTACTTGTCAGGCGTTGATCCATCTTTGCAATGTGCGAATACTGCACAGTATTACCCTAGCAATGTCTTCAAGGGCCTCTCACATACATACAGTTCTTCCTTGTTGCAGCTCAGAAATATTGAAAACATGGCGTGAGTTATACAGAGCAACCCCCCCCCCCCCAAATATTCATATTTCAACATGAGAAATATTTCCTTTAAAACTTTATTACTAAATCATATGAGAACATCAAAGGGGAGCTTTAAGTAATGTTAACTTCTGAAATCACATAAGGTGCAAAAAGTTCACCATTTGTCTGCCTGCCATTTTCGTTTCGTTTGTTTTGTTGATTCTCATTATGGCTTCTAATAACTTTTTTATAGACAACATAATATTACATATTGATGCTATAATTCAATTTGCATTTAAAAAATTAAGTATAGATAACTACTGTTTTGTGTGTATGCATTTTGGGGCCACTCTATGGTTTCAAATGGAATACCACTGCGTCAACGAAAGCACCGGGCACACCCCCTTCCTGCCGTGCATGCTCCCGCTGTGAAGGCCGGTAAAATGACGACAACGATAATTAAGGAAACGAGTGTATGAGCTGACCTAGACTTGTTGAGTTAACTTTAAGAAAGATTTTCACGGCGATTATTCTAATCGAGCACCAGTATTATGAGTATTTACCTCTGTTAAAATTTAACGTTTTGATACATTGTCTTCATCCAGTAGTTTTTAATTCTTTAACTAGGAACTGTGCTACTATATGATCCTCATTGCGATACGCAATACGAAATTGATTTGAGAACTTATTGCGTAGCGATCTCACCATGTGCCGAGGGAAATCACGTCTAGAGTATTTCCCGTCCCCTCCCCTTTCATAACTCAAAGACTCCAGTACTGTTCTCTCAATTCATTTCCTGTTCTTTATTATTTATTAGTAGTAGTAAATGATATTGCACTTACCATCATTGAAAGTGCCCGAAGTATATCCCGTCTGACGAAACATTGCAGTTTTCAGGCGAGGGCGCTTGTGAATGCGATTCGGTCGTCTCGCTGTGTGACGACTCGGCTTGAAGAAGTAGAGACAGCCTGACCATAAAACCATCAACAATTGTTAGGAAGTTAATAAAATATAATTACCAACATCATTTCTGTAATATATACGGCATATACAAGTACCTTGCTCCAAAAAATGGCAGTATGGCTGAAGCAAAGGTCTCAATTTCATATGTACAATCTTTTGAACTGCCTTCTTCTGCAACATTCTCTGTCATAATCCATCTCATCTTCATCAATACTCGCAATACAATTCTCTCAACTTCCTCTTTTATTAACGCATCACGAAGCCAATAATCTTCCTCAATATATTTAACAGATTGGCATCATTTTATTCAGTCTTCTTTACTAATTTCGCTTATTGCTTGTGCAGTCATTCGTTTCAAAACTGGCAGGGAAATGGAACCAACATTTCTAGATGCTATTTTTTGTTTCACCAAATTCCAAACAAATTTGATTGAATTTAGGTTGCAATGGTAGTGGTAGCCGTAGTAAATCTTTTTAAAATCTCCCCACTTTGTATACAGATTGAGCCTTGACTTATTAACGGTTCCTATTAGTTAAATCAGTATGCAGTGAGATTTTGATTTTTCAAACAGGAAATTAGGTCAGCTTTTCTAGAGGCCATTATTGATACTTTATTTTCTTGTAATGTGTGATACGAAACAACAATGCATTCAGATGGTAGACTTGGTATGAGACGTTCGTTAAAGCACATCAATTCGGCCCCTTCGATGAACCATCAGCGTGAACAGTAGCCCTCTGCCCAACACTGTTTTACTTGCATACCTTGCACACCAGCATGCTTCCAACACTTGTTTACAGATATATTGAGTATGAACCCATGTTTCATCTGTATAAACAATTGGCTTCTTTGGATCTTTTCCATTTTTTCTTAGCGTTCTCAGGTATGCAACAATTTCAGGCCGCTCCATTAAAATGTGTCGCATTTTTTTGCATTTCTTGGATCTCGTGCCTTTCAGTAGTTTCCAGAATGTATCTTTTCCCCCTCAAATGGTATCTGTTGCTTAACAGCATTCAGGAATTTTCATAATTTTGGAATTTCTTTTCTTTGCTCACAAAACTCCAAAAATGTTCTGCGCATGACACATTTTGCAAAATTATCCAGTTCAATTTCCTTTGGAATTGGGCGGCTTTTAACCACGAGTTGACAATATTTCTCACCACCCTTCGCTCTTTCACTTTCTCCCACTGTCGTTTTCACGGCATTCTCTAGCGGAATGATAAGACCTTTAATTTTTTCTTCTTTACACAACTGTAGCACATTGTACGAGTTCACGTGAGGCGTTGTCGACCTTGAATGGGCCATGCAGCTTGCGCTCGTCTACCTACTGCCGACAAGCCCTCGTCACGAAGTAAACGGGAAGCACAGAACACTCAAGTATGCATCAGCCACTACAGATGTCAGGTTGGAGCACAAGTTCATAGTGTTCTTTGTCTGTGATAAACGTTTTTATTTGAGACGATTATCAGTAATATATTCTACTCCATTAATTATGACTCTCTCCAACGCTAATCTTGGATAGGAATGGTCGATGGTTCGCGAGCTAACAGATGACAAGCATGCAGAGATGCACCTGCTGATTTTTATTGTTTTCACTAAAGCGTGCGGTACCCATACACCGAATTTCTCAACTTGCTCATAGAATGCAAATGTCGCACGATGGTTGATCACAATTCATCACACCTGCTAATTGACTGGCGTGGATAATCATGGATTAAAGAGCTCAGAAGGTCTTCATCAAAGCCCAAAGGTTTTTCTAAACGCGACAAATCGTTCACGTCAAAGTGGTCCTCTTTGAAGTTACTGAACCATTTTTTTCCGATGGCATTCTCCCCGTAGAGGGCACAAATGCTTATTAACACAATTTCTTTGTAGGATTTGCTCAAAAGCATCATTTCATTAACAACTGCATCTAACGTTATTACAATTTTGTATATAAGGGTTCTTCATGAAATATGTTATGCATTGATTACTTTTATTTACTGCAAGAGAGAAAAAGTATTTTAGACGATAGATGTGAAGGAAAAATCCGAGAAAATGGGAGAATTCTACTGGTCAGGGAGAAAGGATGGATTACCAAATCCCTGTCGAAAAGCAGACAACTTATTTGGCTAGAACAAAAGTAGATTCATCTGAAGTAGAGTAACTAAGATTCTTCTGTGATTTACAAGATGGTGTACAAAGCCCTGATGTATGTGCTGTTTTTGAGCTAGAGTTTAAACTTTTTAAGAGAACTGTTCAATAAAAAAATCAACATAATTCTATTTGGCAACATGCCTTTACCCATCCTTATAATTTTGATGATCTTTCTCAAAGTAGTCACCGTTGGAGCGTTTCTGCCAGTCTTCAGACATGCCGGAAACAATTCTTTGACACGTCCTTCAGAATCGCTTCCGTAGCCTTCACTAACTGCTCCTGATGATGTAAAATGTCTCCCACGAAGATGTTTCTTCAATTCAGAGAAAAGGAAGAAGTTACAAAAGCTAAATCCGGGGAGTATAGGGAAGGTGAAGCACACACTTTATATTGCTTTTTGCGACAGGTATAGCAACAACATTTGCGATGTGTGGCCGTGCATTAACGCGGTGCAGCATTCAGCTTGTTGCATGGAAATGCGACCTTTTGTGTGTGATACGGCTTTGCAGAGTTTTGAGGACATCTCTGTAGTATTTCCCAGTTACAGGTACGACATGCTGGTAAACCTTTCCTTGAATATGAAAAATGAGATGACAATAACTTTCTCTTTTGCCTCTTTTTTAATATTGGAACCCCCGTGTACAAACAAGTTCACGTGCAAAATTTCAATTATTAATATGTGAGTAGCACCCAGTGAAATTTTCACAATTTCTGAAAGTATTGTTAACATTTTTGATGATCCTCTGTCTCAATGACAGCAGGGGTGTTAATGTTTTCTTCCATTAGAGTACAACTTTCAGCGTCGGGTTCACTTTCCTTTGAAATTGATTCCCTTCCCTATTTATACATTTTGAACCATCTTGGAGCTGTGGCTATTGGGAAGAACAAACTCTTCATTAACCTGCTGTAACATTGCATAGGCTTCAGCTGAAGTTTTGTGGAGTCAAAAGCAGAATTTCAGAGCAGCATAAGGTTCGTCGTTTGCTAGCTATACATATTTTGCTGTAGGCGGAACTGAATCGTCTCAACTTGCATACCTCTCACAAGCAAGAACCGGAAGTGACAAGAGTGAAACACGTGTACATCGAGCATTAAACTAACAAAATATTGTAAAGTTAAATTTTAGGGCGAGAAATTATGTCTGTAAAAATTATGATCATTCTTTATTGAACAACCCTCACATAAGACGTTAAATTACACACATGAACTTTTTTTTTTTTGCCTTATTTCACTTTCTTGAACTCCTGAAGTTCAGAGGGGGAATATGCAACATTGTCAAATAGAATTAAAAATACACATTTTATGATTTCTTGTACTTCGTCTTCTCTCGATGGTTAGGCCATGGCGCTAAAAGGCTGTATTTGAAGCCCCGTTGTTCCGTGCTTTATTTGCTTAAGTATTCAGATTCTCGTTTTCGATCACTTTTACCTAATACGAGCAGAAACTACAGAAGGCAGAGAGAGATACTTTGGTCTTCAAATAGAATAAAAGAAGAAGGGGAAAAAAAAAAAAAGGCTGATCGATATAAGGCTCTGTTCAACTAGGAAGCACGCAATCCCTTTCTACAGCGGTTGGGAGGCCATCACTTCCTCAAACAAGAAATAAATACGGAAATGAAAACAGGAAAATTGACTTAACATTAATGTTTTCTTCCGTTTCCATTCCAGAATATCTGTACTGAAAATATATAATGAATCGTCCGGCTGTAGCTTACTGTACATAAAAATAAACATTAGAATAAAAAATAGTTGTCTGTTTCAAATTCTCTTTAGTACTTTCATTACTGATAGAATAATGACAAAAATATAGAAAAAGGGTCAAAACCACGGTCAAAATATTGACCGCCACGAGTGGCCGAGGTCGTTAAGGCGCGGACTCGTGAGCGGGAGGTCTGGGGTTCGAATCCCGCTAAAACAGTCCTCCCTGACTGAGGTTTTTTCCAGGTTTTCCTCAGTCCTCATAAATGGCAAATGCCGGGGAGGTACGCTTAACTTAGAGGCCTGGAACGTTTCCTTCCTTTAAAAAAAAAACAACCCTTTTCCAATATATCATTTCATCTCATATACCATCAGTGTGACCGCCTGTGGTGCCTCAGTAGTAAAAATGGGCGTTAAAACACTAATCAACAAAAAACAAAAACTCCCACTTTATTTAAGTATTAAAATTGTATTTATTTTCAAGATTGCCAAGTAAAAATCTTGAAATAATAAGTACATGAAATACAGAGTCGGAAATATTGTAAAAAAGCTTTTATGTGATATTTATTAAATAAATAATTCTCATTAGCCTCCATTTTCATTGTAGCCAGGTCTTGCCAGAAGTGGAAAGTCTCCTGTTCTTTCAAGTGGTATATTTGTCTATGTTTACATTACACGGTTTTTACTTCATTGCAAAATAAATAAGCGTCACCTTCGTTGTTCAAATACTAAATAACTGATCACCGTTCTTTTGTAGTGTAAATCTCGAGAGATAAGCTTAGTTTAATTATGTCTAACATCACTGTTCCATATAAGCTTTAGGGCAAATACGAGTATACATATGTTTATTATTATTATTATTATTATTATTATTATTATTATTATTGGGTTTACTTAAGGTCGCTCTTTAACATCTTTGGTCACTAGCGTCCCATTTAATTCAGGGCGTGAAATGGCTGATAAATTTTGCTCAGAGGCCAGTTCATTTAAAATACATCGTGACTGCCAAAGTATAAGTACAGTCTATAGATTTTTGTAAAAAAATCGAGTTCTACAGCTTAAATGTAGTGTACTGCGTAACTGGCTCTACTCTACTTACCCATTTGCATTTATGTATAATTTCAGTATATCTCAAAACAAAGGACTGAAGTGTGCTGGAGTCCGTCATGTATAAACATATGGTTTCTCTTTGCCCGAGTTACAATATTTGGATGTTCTGGAAGAGGATATACAGTGACCTCCCTATGGACATTGCGTGTTAAGCTGTTGTAGCAGAATGTGCTTACCTACCAGACAGCCACGTAAAACCACCAACCGATACATTGATTCGAATTGCTGGTAAGGTCTGATTTGAGTTGTATCTAGCGAATTTTCACCTGTCCACAAATTGCCAAGTGCTGAATATGCCATTGACGCCGCTGATACCAATGATTCACTCAAACACACATCCCTTCCCTCAAATAGAAGACACCCTTGACTGCGATATAAGGTAATCGTCTCCTATTTTAATTAATTTCATAATCCGATTTCCTTATTTCCACAAATCTGCTTCCTACTTACGACGCAAGTGTTTCTAAGGAGATGATAACGTTAATGACGTATTTATCAATACCACAAAGAAGGGAAATAATGAAAGGAATTGACATGTTTATTGAAATGTTTTCTTATAAAAAATAATGGGATCGTTCCAAAGTAAATGAATGCAATGATGACTTCCAAACTTACGAGCACCTGGCAAGGAGAGCCAAACGCTCTTAATTATGACATATCTGCTTGATCCTTCTTATCGCTGGGCAGATTATTTAAACCTTCAGATTCATCATCTCGGGGGCACACAGGACATGGAGTACGCAGAGATTGCGACTATAAGTGACTTGTACGATATGGAGCATCTTTATTCCTTGTTTCTTTGCTACTTTAAGTACCTTATCCTGATTGCTCTCCTGAGGTCTTAGAAATTCTTAGAGAATATCTCATTTGCTTCACTAGCTATTCTTATTCATCATTATTACTCTGCTGTAAATAAATTTACTTAAGAGAACTCGACATTGTATTTTGATATTAAGTGACCAACCTATCCTCGCAGCCTTCGGCTTACCGCTCAGCCATCTCCTTGTCCTTTAGCCACAGCTGGGACTTTACCGGACCAACCTCTACAAGTGTCTTCGCCTGCAATGGGACACGACAAAGAGCTGCTTGTGAGCATTTGCGATCCCATTGTATTTAAACGTTACTTTATCCGTAAATAACACTGAATAGAAAATGAATTTTTTCTGAATGAACCATTGACCAATTTCCGTGGAAGTTGATAGTCAGGAAATACGGTTGAAGATGATGAGGATACAACAGCTGTCATGCAACATTTCCCATGCTATTGCCAATAACTGTCTTGTACTGAGGCTTGGATCTTCCGTAGCCTGCTTTAGAATCCGCTCTTGCAGATCTCTTTCAAGCGTACGAGAAACCCTCAAGTATTTCTAGATCTGAAATTAGAGGTGTCGGTGTCCCTATCTCTGAAATTCCATTATACACTATGGAAAAGGTTTTTAATGATACTCTGAGAGAGCTGATACTCCTTCATCTTTTTCCTTCTTTGAGTTTGATGCAATAAATATCCGTTCATTGTTATGCTCCGAAATGTAGCTGCACAGAAGGACAAGTGTAGTACTCAAAGCAAATTAGCCGCGGGTCTAAACAACTTTCTTTGGCAATGAAACAAAGTAAATATGTAGCCGAGTCATTTCAGGTAAAATGTTTTAAGTTTTACCTCCTTTCTTTACATATATCTTTGCCTCAGTTAAAAATATTTAATCACTGTGTCTCACCACGTCCGGTCAAAGAAAGTTCAAAGAATTTGTAATACTGCGCAGTGCTCTTACTGTTACACGTTTCCAGCAACAATATTTTAGGTGCTGAAACTCTTCCATGAGTTCCATTGCTCCGATAATTCATTGGCAACGTATGTACGTGTCTTTCCGTCACATTCGTTGTCTCTTTATTGGTGTTTTTCTTTCCATTTCATTTGCGATTTCTCTTTTTAATACCACCACTGTCCCATCGGACTGCTACTTCAGCCTGGTGAGAGCGTAGCCGATTTCTGAGGTTGGGATCTGGAAGGTACGGCTATGTTATCCCAAAGCTAGTTGCCGGGCAATGATGGGTAATAATTCGGCCGATTGAGCTCAGGGGACTTTGTGACCCAACTTTCTGAGGCATTCTCCTTAAGAAATGAGAGAAAATTCCTGAAAAAACTCAGTTAGGAAACTGACCCAAGGGAATGGAATAAGGGACTGCGTAGGAAGCACGAATGCTGCCACTAGATCACAGAAGCAACACTACAATTACTTTTTCGTAGCAGTACAGATAGGTACTTATTTTTCACATTCACAATCCAGTGTTTTTGAAAAAAAAAAAAAACAACTACTATCTAACGGTTTTTAGCTTACAGATGGAAATTCCAGCGCCAACTGATGCTTTACACAAATAATAAAAACTGAATTTTCTGCTAGATGCGGCTTTGACTTTCAGAAATAACATTCTTTTCTTTTTATCGTTCTCTGAGGCGAAGTAGTGTATACTTTGCTGTGGACACATTTTGATTTATTTTTCATAATCCACGTCTTTTCCAAAATGTTATGTTATAAAACCACTGCAACAGTCAAAACACACAACACGAAATTCATTAACGTGACTATGGAGAATGCCATTTAGTAGTTGCATTTTGGTTAAGTGATGATCCTTTCACCTGCACAATAGCTGACTTTAAAACTGTAGAAATAGTAGCGCCCAGGGGACAATGGGAGCATAGTGGTTAAACTTAACTTTGTTACAAGGGTGTCGCGCTGAAGATTAAGCTTTGAGTCACTCTTAGAACATGTAGCACAGTGTTAAACAGACAAAAATAAGGTATATTGTCAAGCATAACATCGTAAAAATGACAAAAGGGTATTAAACCTTAGAGTAATAACGGGAGCTTATATAGGGACCGTCCCCCCCCCCCCCCAAACAAAAGAAAAGTTAAAATTGATCCTATAATTTCCAAACATACTAAAATGTTTTAAAAAGAAAGAAAGGGGGGAAAGCAAGAAGGAAATAAGATCAATCCTATTGCTTAACAATCGGCTGGCTGATAAAATGGCGTTATTGTAATTCACAAGATTTAGTTTGTTAATGTAGAAATGTGACTGATTCAAATTTAGTGGCAGTTAATATCAAAGACGGCAGCTCTTAAACAACGCGGTGATACTGGCTGTGTCATAAAATGTGGCCAAAGGGAAATATCGTGTTTTTCTATTACAAGGTGCTTAAATATTCTGAGTAACTTAAGAAGGTAAGTGAGCAAAAATCATTTCATGGCACTAAAGACAACTTCAGTTAATGGGAGAAAATGCAACGAACTCACTTGTCGGTTTCGGTGTTAGTAAAACAATAATCGCTGATTGAAAGAAAAATCGTGACAATGCCAACGCTCTTGAAAGTCACCATACATCAAAAGTGCCCTAATTTGATTTTTGTGACTTGTTCGTGCCTGTGTATTAGATTGGATTGTTAGGGACGGTACTACAGTCTTTCTTAGCGGCTGGCAGTTTGTGCCTACGCCTTCAGTGCGGGTATCTCCGAGGAAGGGATGAGTGAGGGAGATACCAGCGGCCAGGATGGGTGGAACCCGCGAATATAGGCGGGTTCCCTAACATTGTTTCCAAATAGATAGCCTCGATGCCGGCGGTGCTCCCCTCCAAGGGCCGTTTCCATACCAAGAGCAAAAATCTTTCCAAAGCGCAAGTCATCCCGCTCCAACCCCCCCCCCCCCCCCTCGCCGTGGCACTTTCGATTCTGTAGCAGAATCACGGGATGAAATGAGAGAGCGGAAAATTGGTGGAAAGTAAAGATCCATCCCAGCATTAGCCTAAGCGACGACGAAACCCAAGGTCAGTATGACCGGATCCAAGGGATTTTAACCCAGGACCTCGCGAACGCAAGTTCCAAGAGTTAGTTATTCTCGGAGTCATTCTGCTGGGTTCATTTAAATAATCTCCCTTTATTTCGTTTTTTTATATATGAATATCATCGTATAGATTCTCTTATTGCAATTTGGGAACTGTAGGCATATTGCATAATTGAAGATATTAAATTTCACTATCCTTGTAGGGGCTGTGTAATAGTGAATTATATTCATGGCTTCATTTTTTTAAAATCCCATTTTAAAATATAATTTTGACTATATGTGAAAGCAAAATCTGTCTCTCTCTCTCTTAAATTAAAACAATAATGTTCCTCATATCTTGTTAAAAGTATTCGAATCAAAATCTGCGTATGCTATTTGCAGCTTTTCGTACTGCTAGGCTCTTATATCTTCCAATTATAGTTCAGTGACACAACATTTGCTTTATTAATTGTGTATTGTACCCTTTCACGCGTTAGCGACCAGTAGTATAAAAGAATATAAAGAAGAAAGGAGGACAATTGAAAGGTATCAAGGGATTTTAATCTGTTTCTCCAGTTCGTAAATTTCAATTTATGATATATATGTGGATCACCACTCTTTAAGACCCTGAAGTAACAAAGAACGGACTTAAATACCGTTGGAGAGGGACGCTCACATACCATGAGTTGAAGAAAACAGGTCCTGTTCTGGGACGCTGGCCAGACATGGTCCATGATGCAGCATCCGTTGCAACCTTGTATAATCAACAGAGCGGCAAACAGAATTCTGTATTCCGGTACAACATCCTGTAACACTGACATGTTGTGTTCCGGCAGCCTCCAATTGTACTGCTTGCAGTAAACTGATAGTTGATTATCGTCTCACTACTCAAGTGTTCTGATTCTTAACCAGTACCTATACGGATAAGCAAGGGACAGCAGTGAAGAACATCATCTCCTAGGACCAAGAAGCCTGCAGTCTCTGAGCATTTATTTTTCAACCAACCGCTTTCGATGTGATTGAGCTTAGACGTGGCAAAACTGTGCAGTTGATTATAATGACGAGGGGCTTGGGGAACCTGTAGCTAACATCGTGAAACCAATTAGATCTCTGATGTTAATGACTTTTGTTACAATAATCCGATAAACAGTGCCTCCCTGACACTTCTTAAAAGTAAGGGTTATTTTCGATAGGGGACGAAGTTCTAACAGAAACCTCGAGTTTTATACGTTTAATTAATCGTTATTTGAATAAGTGGCGTGTGAAAACAGTTGTTTGTGGTGAAAATAATGAGTGAAGATATTGTTTATATGAGCATCAGTAGGCGGGAGAATTTTCTGCAGTTTGTGGAAGAATTTCACAATTTTGCAATTGTTCTGGTCCAGTGGTGCTGTGTTTGCTTCCCGGAGCAGTCTATAGACACGATCTCCCATTGCTCCCAAGATAGCAGGTACTGCATTTTATCATAGCATATATGCAAACATTAAAACACGACAAACACTCTCTTTTTAAATGAGGAATTCTTTGTTTTAAACTTAGTCCAAACTCTGTGAAATGCGCAGTCTTTAAGAAACAAAATTAGTTGTAAATAACATTATCATGCTGCTTTTATAATAAGAATATTGAAGTTGAAGAACTAAAATGTCACATTTTAAAAAACATTTTTAATAGCAATCAGTTGCATCTCAACAATCACGCGTTGTCTCGAGTACAAACTCTAAACATCAGGTTTAATTGATATAAATTAGTAATCATTTTATGTATTCGTATTACGATACAGCTTTAAATATTATTTTAGTATTTATGACTCTTTAAAACTATTTGCCGGACATAAAAACTGAGAATTGCAAGTGTACGTATGCAAGCCAAAACTTAAGAAACCTTTTAGGCACTGAAGTGTTTTAATAATATCAACACAGAAGCAGGACATGCCTACAAATGTTAAGGATGTTCATGGGAGTACTTGCATGGTATTCGAGTAGACGTTAGTGTTGAAGAAAGTGCCATGATGTCCCAGAACCAGTTCCAAAGAACCTGTCATTACGTGCTGGAAGCCTTCTCATTCTTTTTGGATGGGGGGTAAACTTTGCATCAGTGTCAGGTAAGTGAAGGGTAGATCAGTAATATAAATTCAAGACAAAACAATAAATATCAGACTCTTTTTAGTTTTGCCTTTAAATGAAATCACTAACAGAATGAAAGAAAGAGACAACCAGGAGTCCAAACAAATTAAAACTGGAAAAATCTTTTTATCTCTCAAAATTCTTCTACAATTTCAAAACTTAAAAACTGAGAAAAAACTAAATTATATTTTAAGTATCTATACATCACTTTATGTAAATAAAGTAGTGACTCCCAAGGTGTGGGTTGCGAGATGATTTAATAAATAAAAGAAAAAATACTATATTAATATAAACTAGGCAACCGAAAACAGGAAAGCAAAATTTTCAATAGTTGTAAAATAAAAATGAATGCCATAAATGTGTCTTTTTTAAAAAATACCTTCTAAATTCTGGGCTCTACACAGTGATAGTATTTTCAAGTTCAAAAACATTTCTCGCTTTTATTTTGATGGCAGTCAGAGAGAAGAAACTTATTTCGCATTGTTACAAATGGTTTGAAAAATGTAAGCGGGTGTTTGTGCATTCTTTTAATATGAAAACTTTCGTTATTAATTTTTGTTGGAATTTCAGCCAAACGCAAGAATCGGTTTCAGTATTAATTTGTATAACTGTCGTAATTGCTTTGAGTTTCGTTTTAACTGTTGCAAATGTATTTGCATATACATTTAAATTGCTAAAACAGTTTTATTTTCCTATCGTCGTTGCTAATTTTTTATTAGTTCCTAGATACAATGAAATGAATTTAATTTCTTTTCTTTAAATAATGTCGACAGAACTCAATTTTTATTTTACGTCCTTCTGTTATGTCAACATCTCGCCCTTGCAAATTATTGTTCATAGTGTTAAAATGTTTAAAAATATCAGTAAGTAAAGCGAAAGCCTCACTTTACCGCAGCGCCACGGTCATAATTGTGAAATGTCGGAAATGCTGCACTATATTATTATATTTTAGCAGTTTTTTTAATAGCATCTACTGTTTTTGAGCAAAAGTATTTTTGTTTTCAATTTTATATGAACCTTTATTTTTCAACGAAGTGAATACGGCACTGAGAGGCCGCAATCGCCCAAAAATGGCCCCCCAACAAAAAAAAAAAAAAAAAGGGGGAAACAATGATATAAGGTAAAGTCATTTGGATCAAAACGTAAGAAAAGTGCCATGTTCTCTGAAAGTTCGCCCGATTGATCATTTGCCTATATTTCTATAACTTGACGACCGCGTACTGTTCGTAATGCTTTCCTCCAGACCCCGCCAGAAAGACGGAAATGTATTTACTTTAGCTATGTAGTTATGTTTAGAGTTTTACGATAGCTAATGTTTATATTCTATATGCTCAGAAGCTTTTACATAGAATAATCGTCCACATAATATGCTCTATAAAGGAAGATTTAAACACCGTGAAGCGAAAATATTACAAGAGGAGTGAGGAAACATTGAAGTGTAACATACATGGAAGTATCTAGGGAGTGATAATAAAAAGACAGGTGTAAAAGTTTTTGACACTGCTATCCTCTTACTTGAAGACACTCATCAAATTGTAAACAATTTGCCAACGCTCAAGTATTGGCCCAAATTCTCGGCAGTGTTGGGCGTTGTCTTTGATTTTAGGCAATGAATTATATAAATTGTATAGTTTATCCAAAATTTAATGAAAATACTTCAAGCCATATTCTTTCCTTAGTTTATCATTTTCTGACAGATACACTCTAAGATTTCTTCAATGTTAAACTGTTGTACATGGAAATAATTTATTTATGTTTTAACGTTTCCCCCATCATGCAGACAGGTTACAGTAAAAGAGAAGAGTTTCTTTTATAAATGTAAATTTCAAGCCGTACTGTCTAGAAGGGAACTTGCTGTATAAGGAGCAGTTCTCCTTTCCAATTTTCTAAGGTGTATACATATTGTTTGGAATTAACCATTATCACTTTCACTTCCGTGAAATATTCTTGATATGATTTTAATTAGTCCCCATGCATTTGTTTAATCATGCCACGATAGTTTGTTTTTACATTCTTCTAAAATCTTTGATACAGTCTAATGAGATCTGTTTAACTTATGTACTGTAGTTTTCTTTCTTATGGTTATTATTTTTATCTTTACCAAACAAATGTTTTAGCTTGTACCCATTCTTGGAAAACGTATATGCCTTGACTTTTATCCTTAATTATTATCATATAGATTGTAGAACAGAAGTTACAAGTTTATCTTGTATGATTTTTTTAATAGTGCTTAATGCCCATTTTTACCACTGAGGCACCACAGGCGGTGGACATTGATGATACGTGAGATGAAATGATAAATTGGGAAAGGATTTTTTTTTAAAGGAAGGAAGCGTTCCAGGCCCAAATTTAGGGTACCTCCCAGGCATTTGCCATATATGAGGACTGAGGAAAACCTGAAAAAAAAAACTTAGTCAGGGAGGACGGTCCTGGTGGGATTCGAACCCCAGACCTTCCGCTCACGAGTTCTCACCTTAACGACCTCGGTAACCCGTGGCGGTATATTGTTTAATGAAAACCATATATTTTGTTATATTAAATATGTGAGTTTTCCCGATAAAAATTTCACTTCACTGCCATCAGAGGTAGATATGCGTTTTCATAACCAACTTCAGTAAATTGATCTTTATGAGACCTACATTTAGAGCAACAAAAGAAATCAAGAATCTTGAGAACCTTTGCCTGTGTCTGTTGTACAAGACTATAGCTGGAGGTATCTGTAGTTAACTGCCCAATAACGAAAACTGAACTCCTCGGTATTGTAAAAAGTTGCTTTAATGATCAGAATTTTGCTGGAAGCGGACGCTGAGCTTCATTTCTCCCACTGGAAAAATGAGATTCACGCACTAGAAATTAAATACAGAAGCATTTTCTAAATTATTTATGCAGTTCACATCTCAGTTTGGCATGTTTTGTTGAACTTCTGCGATTTTAAACAAATTGGGAATTCAATCATAGTCGCCAAACGCTTTAGGAGGAAACAGGTCGGGTCGGGGAGAATCAAAGGAAAGTCTGCAGTTTATTTTATTAGTGCAAGAAATATCCAGCTGTAGGTTGGAAATACTTGCTGTTGCTTGGTGCCGATTATATGTCTTTGTTAATATTTCGCTTAATCTTTAATTTGTTACTGTAGGTTTTAAAGAAATTTTGCTTATCTACACCAATGGCTTGACTAATATTGGAAACACAACCGCCAGGATTTCTGAAACACCCTGTACTTTAGTCATTCATATATATATATATATATATATATATATATATATTAATGAAATGAAATGAAAGAGCCCATTATATCCTGTAAAGGGTTAGGGCCTCACTGCTTTCTTGAATTTATCGGCAATCCCAGACCCTCTTGTGATAATTTTGCGTACATTTTCTGTTGACAATTTTAAAATTCTTTATTCTGATATTTTATAGTGAGGGAAAAGCTCATTTTGTAACTCACGTGGTGAGGCATTCCACATGAGTTAATATGTGTGCATAATCTTAATCACTATGCATAGTAATTATTAACTGTTAAACTATTGATTTTTCTGCTTCATACAATTTATTTAACATATATATTGCATACATTTTAACCTTCTTATTTTAATATTTTGTTTGTTGTATCCGTTCCCTCTAAACTCGATGACTAACGCTAAAATTTGTGGCGGCATGTTCGGCTGAATGTGTTATTCTAAGGGGGCCCCTGCACTCATATTATCAGTGCATCCGATTAACAGGTTCCGCTACCGTATTTGTATGTGCAAAAGGAAAAAGTGTAGATAAGCAGTACAGTGCTATTTAATTCGGAAAAATGGCCGGCAGACCAAGACTTCATTCGATTCATTCTGCAAGTACAAAGTTGTTTTACACATCGTCAACACCGTAAGACAAAGTGGACCAGCGAGCAATTTCTCAACGAACGTGACTGCGAAAAGAAAGTTTTATTTACCTTCCTTTGAGTACATAAGATTTTCCCAACTGTGAAAAATAAGCATCTATCCCAGCTTTAACATCGTCATTTGATGTGAATCTTCTTCCACTCAGCCATTTCTTCAGTGGGAACAAAATGCAATCGCCGGGAGCCGAATCCGGTGAATACGGCGGGCGTGGAAACACTCGGAAGCGAAGATAATGTTTTGCAGCAACAGTCCCAGAAGGCGCATTATGAAAGCGAAATTTGTTTTTCGCAGGGTGTGAACATTTAGCCGGAATAGCATTCTTCATTTGGTCGAGTAGTGAAGCGTAATACTCCCCAATAATGGTTCTGCCCTTCTGGAGGTAGTATACGGGCGCCACGCCATGAGAATCCCAGAAAACCGTACCCATAGAAATTAAAATACCTCTTAATAATATCAATAAAAAGAGGATTTTAGTTGAATTTCCTGCAGATGGAACCTTTTTTGCTTTCTTTGGTGCACTTTCACCTGTTGCCATCCACTGTTTGGACTGCTCCTTCGTCTCTGGCATATAGTAATGAATCCATGTTTCATCTACTTTATGAAACGACGAAGTCACCAGAATTGTGTTTAAACAAGTCTAAACACTGTTGCAAAATGTTCATTCGAATGCATTTGTGGTCCATCGTTAACAACCGCGGAACCCATTGAGCGGAAAACTTTCTCGTACCCAAAACTCCGTGTAAAATGTGGACATGGCCTATCGAGGTCTTTGCAATGTCAGCCAACTCGCGCACCTTCAATCGGCGATCATTGAATACGGACGGCATTGTGAATTTTTGTTACAATCTCGGCGATGTAGGTTTTGGGACGCTCTGAGCACCCGTAGTCTTAAATGGATGTACGACCACGTTTAAATTCATTAGCTCATTTTTTAACTGTCGAAAATGAACGGGAAGAATCTTTTAATGAGGGATTTCATTTCTTTTGTGTTTCTGTTGGGGTTAAACCCTTCAAAACGAGGTACTTTATCACAACTCGTAATTCAGTTTTTTGTAGAAAATGTTATCACTAATTTGTTTACATGATCATCACAAACAGGTGCCTACACACACGCGTCTGAAACTTTATAGCGCGCCATGTAAAGAACGGTACTTAAAAACTATCCTAGTAATTTGGTCATCTCCACGGTATCTCTGAGTTGGGCCGAGAACATCCTCGTATTTAAAGAGGAAGTTTTTACCTTGGAAACTTAATGCTAAAGTTGTCCTAATTCTGCATTGTAGTATGCTTGAGACAGCGTTTAACATGAAGAAATGAAGCAAAGGCTGTTCAATCTTTCAATGCACTGGAGTGTAGCTCCCAACCAACCAAAATACGATTAATTGTTCGTCGCCTAAGTTTTTTTCTTGGTCGACCAATAACTTTTCAGCTATTGCATTTTTGCATTCACGTGTCACTCTAAAAGTTATCCGGGGTCTAGCCAGGCAGTTGATCCAACCTCTCTCGCTTTCTTTCCTCCCTCCTTACCTCCTGCAAGATGTTAATGACAATCGCTTCTTGGCCCTTGTCTGATGCTTTTTCTGGAGAACAATCGGCAATCAAATGGTGACAAATTTTATGGCGCAAATTTTAAAGTACTTTTTATGTTCTTTTTCTTCTTATTTTGTCTATGCACATTATTCATTACCTATATGCGATAAAATCATCTTCAAGAAGTTGCAAATGGCTGACAGTGGTAGGAAACCAAACTAACTCTTATAATTGTATTGGTAAGGAGTGGGTCATATAAAATGCATTTATGTTAATAATTTTAAAATGTACAGACGAATACTCAAAGTTCATAATGTCACTAGCCACAAGCATTGCATCTTCAAATGAGAGTGAGCAACTTTTTAAAGTTAAAGCATTATGCGGGTCACTCTACGCTTGTCTCATTTGAAAGCAATTTGCCATATGATTTTTCACATTTCGGTTATATACCCGGCAAGAGGGATCGAGCTGATTTCCAGTCTTGTTGTGCAAATGTCCTTTTAAGAGTCTACCATCAACATAACTTTTTTTTTTACTTAGCATGAGGAGATCCTTGCTAGATGTTTTACATTGCTCGCACCCCTAAATGGACTGCCAATACTCATTCAGTGTTATATGGATTGAATTGGATTGTTAGGAGTGGAGGAAAATACTCGGTACTTCAGCCTTGCTCAGCAACTGGTCGTTTGTACCTTTGCCTTCAATGGAACACCTCCGGGGGGGGGGGGATGAGATGTGGTAGACACCGGGGGCAGGTTCAACAGTCGGTGAGGCACGTAAATAGACGGAGTTCCTAACATTGTTTCCAGTTAGATAACGATAGAGGTCCTTCCCTCGCATTCAAGAGGTTAGAGCCCCTCAGAAGGGCCTCTTCATAGGCCGGGGCAGAAAAATTTCCAAAGCGCAAGCCACTGTCACACCGCACCAGCTCTGGTACTTTCGACTGTGCTAAAGAACCAAATGATATGAAATGGGAGTTGAGTTGAACCACCCGGTATATGTACTTAAATGTTCTTTTGAGCAAAGTTGTGTAGCAGGAAGAAGAATTGCTGTGCTGTATTGATCAACAAATTTGAATCTGTCTTAATTCTTGTCAGTAGTACAGAATACATCCAATTGCGGACTTCCATTTACTTTTTGGTTTTCTTTTCGTTGCCACATTATCAAGATCAGTATTGTGGAGTTCTATTTCAACAATTTTAGAAACTGAATAGATTGCTTAGAGTATACAACCACATCTGTGAAACTGACGATACAACATTCCTATAAGGAACAATTTTAAGGAAAACACATAAGTAGCTTTCAGCGTGTCCAGGAGTTGTTATTTGCTTACATGGCACTCTTGCTAAATAACTTCTATGCACTGAAGCATTTCTGTCCTGCATTCAAAAGCAGGATTACCAGTTTAAAACACCAATAAAAGAAATGCATAAGCTAAAGAGAAAGAAATGTACTTAGACTTGATAGTGCACATGTTGCAATACACGTAACAAAAGTTTATTTGCCATGTAGTTATAACCAAGATTGAAAAATAAAAACAAAGTGTTATTTCTGTAAGTCTGCAACCTGAGAAAATGCAAGAACATCGCTTGGCCACCAAAGTAATCAGATCTGACATCCTTAGACTTTCTTTTAAGGTTTGCTAAAGGACCAGGTGTATTGAACACAGTGGCTGACCTCGATGAATTGAAACACCAATTCCGCCTTGTCACTATACTAATGCCTAATTCCTGATGGAGTGCTGGTTTCACATCTGGTATAAAAATTTTGGCCATGTGTAATATATTTATTACAACTCTTAATGTGTAGGAAGAAGTTAACAGTTTTCATTACAACTATAAATTCTAATTTGATGTTTTAAGTTTTTCAATCTTGGTTACTACTCCATGGCAATCTTTGTAAGATACGCCCTATCAAGCGAGGTACATTTGTTTCTCTTTGAGGAAAATTTTTCTTTTGTTGATGTTTCAAATTGGACCTCCTGTATTTGATTTAAAGTTCCACTTGTAGGAGCTATCTCGGCAATCGTTTCTGTACTGTCTCCGTACAGAACCCTCAGTGGAGAATTAAAAAAGAAAATGTCTTGAAGATTGAAACAACATTTTTGTGTACAGACGCTACAATTGATCATAACTGATTTAGCTGGTGTGCATTTCGATGAATGTATTCCACACATGCTTTGCCTCTTGACATCACTGCGATACCGTTATATGCTCGCAACCCTAAAAATACGGCGCCCAATTCTGCTATTAATACAGGTAGCTAATGATTCGGCATTTTCTTTCTAGGACTGAAAACCCGCAATACATTTTTTACTAGCTTAAAGTTTATAAGTTATCACTATACGTTCTAGAAAGTGGTAAAGTATTACAGTGCATCTTCCAAAGATAACTGCTATGAACTCTGAATTCTAATTTGTTTAGAAACCTCTTCATGACTACCACAAGAATCAAGTCAGTGTTATTAATGCACAGAAAATGCTTCAGTTATTTGATGAGTGAGATTGCCCTTGTCTTTTAATGCCAGCTCAAAAGAATCAGAATTTGGTGCAACTGAGCACATTTGAAGTCATAGGTGGCTGTTTAGTGCCACTTTCTGAATGTGTATCTCTTTGATTGTATTCAAAGTGTTTTTCATATGCACTTTAAATGCTGCATGCTTCTTAGAGCGAGTGTGAAGGTGCTGGATGTCTAGAAATGTTCTTCACCAAACAAAGAGAGCCGTCTTCATAGCACATATACACGTCCTTATCTTTAATATCAACGTAAATCATTTCATACCATCTGAGTGTGGAATAGGCTTGTCAAGACGTTTAACTTCGCTTTTCCCTTAAGATTAAAGAAGGAAATGGCCCAGTTAAGACCAATTGCATTAAATGCAGTTAATTTTGAAGAAACGTTCTCCAGAATTACCGATAGTGCCATTCTTTAACGATAATGAAACACGCTAACGGCCTTCCAGTTATTGCGACAGTGCAATTAACTTTTTGATTTGATTCTTGCATTCCAATGCCACTTTCGTAACTTTGCAACCTTGTCGCGAGACCTGGATAAACTATGAAATAAAGGAGTGTGGAACAAATATTTTATGCATTGTTAGTTTTAAATATTACCATTGAGAACAGTAAAATATAAGAAAAATGCATTAAAATTCATAAAAACCTCTATCACAGAAAATGCTCTATCACATTAAACAATGATCTTAGACAGAGAAAGATAAGGTGCTCATTTTACCAGAAGTGCATAACGGTGCGAGGATTGGAATTGTCAAAATAAAATGACTGCGGTTGTTTTTTCAAGAAAGATATGAACATTGAGAAACGACTTTCCACTTTCCATGACACTGCAGGAGTGTTCTTAAAGTAAAATGTATCACTGACTTTTAAGTCCGCAGGTAGCTCTCCAAGAAAAAAGCATTCACTTGGTGGAACATCCACATTTGAACATTGTACACTATAACCTTTTTGTTTTGGTTCAAAACCAGCACCGTTTTCTTTGCTACTTCCCATCCACTTGCTTCAGTAACCGATGCTGATCTTACTAAACGAGTTATAGTACCACGTATGAATTCAAAGTTTGACTTTATGCACAAACGTTCACCAGTAAGTACCACTGTTGAAGTTAGTTCAAGGCTGCATTGCTACCATGAAGTGTGTCGTTGTTTTTCTTCGCAGTAAAAGTTGCACGCTTTTAGGCAGGTTCCCAATCTTGTTAAAGTAGGAGTCCTTCAGACTTGAAACGTGCCATACAAGAACATGTCCTCAAGACGATCATCTTGACATATTCTATAAACTGGTCAAACGACCAACTTCCTCCCCAGCTCTGTTTAAGTCGTACGCTAAACATTTTATGTGCACCTTTTTCGAATAAAGAGCTTGTAAGGAAGTAGTAACTTTAACTACTGTGTGGTCAGCGTCAGCAACAACAATACATATTGCATGTAACAGACTCAAACAAATCAAACAGTATACTAACTGTTAAAAAGTTCACTTTTCCAGTTATTCGCAATTGCTTGCACTACTCAACAATTTTGCATCTGACATGTAACATATCAATTGTTGCGTAGTTTTGTGCATACAGTCCGAATCTGCCTTTTAAAATGTGCCAGCACGTAAGGTTTTTGAGTAATTTAGATTTTTAGATTTTTTTTTTTTTTAATTTTAAGTCTTTCGCGATTCTCTCTTCTTTTGTTTACATGCTTTATTCGTCTTTTTGTTCTTTTGTATGCTACTCTTTTTATACATAAAGAAGTGTTATAGTAGTAACAGTTCTAAAAATATTCTCTAAATGGGAAGAGTGATAGGATTTTCAAAATTTTGGTCACTAGATGGTAAGGTGTTCTCCAAAAGGAGATTTATGGTCTAGCACATGTTGAAACCCGCATGAAGCCCAACTGTGTATTACGAGTTTTCTGTTGCCTCGGTTCATATTACTAGGAAAGAACATGCGATAAACATTCCACTGATTGAACGGATTAAATCATTTTGCCTCCGCTTCAAATCAAGTTGTTGGACCTAACGAAAAACTTCGTGAAAGCTCTGGATAAAGGAGGTCGGGCTTTCAATGATTTCCTAAATTCGCCAAAGCTGAAAGAAGACATAGTTGTTGGACCACAAATCAGAAAACAATTGAAAGATCCAAGTTTTGATATTAAACTCACAAACCTAAAATTATCTGCTTGGTCCTATTTCGAAGCAATTGTTAATGACTTTCTGGAACAAGAAAATGTGATAATTGGGTTTCGTTAGTGAATGATCTGTTGGATAACTACAAGAACAGGGAGTGTACGCTTATAATTCACCTTTTACATTCACACCCTTCTTCCCAGAAAATTTGGACGCCATAAGTGATGAGCAGAGTGAGCGCTTTCATCAAGGTACCCGTACTATGGAACATGGTTATCAAGAGCACAGGAATCCTTCAATGATGGGTGATTACTGTTAGTGTCTTCTTAGGGAGTGTGATGAAACACCATACAAAAGAAAAACATCGGCAAACTTTCCAAAACAAAATAAAGCAAAAAAATTGTAACTATGTTGTGAATTAAATGTTAGATCAGGTGCATATATATATATATATATATATATATATATATATATATATATATATTTTTTTTGAACTAGAAAAACACTCACTACTGAATTCTGAGTCCGCATTTCTTGTTTGTATTTATTTATGTCGATGTTCGCCAGTGAAGTTTTTTAAAATTATGCTGTTAATAACTACTGTGACCTCATAGGGAAAAACGGACTTTTCCATTGAATTCTGCAGCTCAAAATTAGATAAATCCACGTATTTATTAGTGCTATATGTAACTGTTTTGATGCGCTTAACATCATTAGCGTGCA
The DNA here is from genome assembly GCA_030762175.1 of Metallyticus violacea. Taxonomy (NCBI): domain Eukaryota; kingdom Metazoa; phylum Arthropoda; class Insecta; order Mantodea; family Metallyticidae; genus Metallyticus; species Metallyticus violacea. Next base: position 95,391,686 of record CM060843.1, read on the forward strand.
CTCACATTTTATTGCGAATCTAGTAAGTGTTACCTGCATAACATCCTATTGAAAGTCTAGTTTCGTGCATTTACACCCAGTTCTTTGCCCCTCCCAATCTCTTGCATTATTTTTTCATAGCATCTACCCAAAATGTTGAAGAGTTAGGTAAAGGCTTTCCAGTTTTGTTTTATGGAACACGCGGAATTTAGGAGCAATTACTTTACTTGGAAGAACGTGGGCAGAAATTAAAGCTGCTCAAAGTTTTGCGAAGAAACAGGCCACTGAAGAATGGTCTTCACGTAGTAGGTTTGGCTGATTTTTTTTTTAATGAGATCGTACTAACTTCTTTTCTGCTTCTCTCTATTCATGTGCTTATCAACAGAAAATCAGTTCCAATCTCATTTCACATATCTTGCAATGTACTACCACGCATCACATTCAACCATCTGCCAGGGATCGATAACGCCGGTATTTGTTCGGTTGGCTATCAGCCGTTGCGTGCGGGGCTAATAGATAGTTCACGGGGACGATTGGTAGCATGTATCCATGCATGATGGCAATTTTTCTCTGCGCTGAGAAAGTATGACATATTTTAATTTTTGAGTGCTACTTTGTTTTATTTTTGGCGTAACTATGGCATAGCTGTCGAGGAATTTACAAACTCATTGAGCTGATATCAAAACGTATTCAAGCTGCTAACGAGTAGGTCTGAGACAACTTTGTGCAGGTTTATTCTCGTACCGTACTGTTCAGGTTTTTTTTTTTTTTTTTTTTTTTTTTTTTGAGTAGTGTTTAACGCCCGTTTTTACTACTGAGGCACCACAGGCGATGGGCACTGATCATACATGAGATGAAATGGCATATTGGGAAAGGAAATTTATAAGGAAGGAAACGTTCCAGGCCTAAGTTTAGGGTACCTCCCCGGCATTTGCCAGTTATGAGGACTGAGGAAAACGTGGAAAAACCCCAGTCAGGGAGGACGGTCCTGGCGGTGTTCGAACCCCAGACCTCCCGCTTACTAGTCCGCGCCTTAACGACCTCGGCCACCCATGGCGGTATACTGTTCATAGAACCACAGTTTTTACAAGATACACTCGGTAAGGAAGGAAGGTTAGACAACCTTTATCCTATTTCTTGGAATAAAACATTATATAATTCTCGTATTGATAAGGAACAAGTGAAGCAAATCGCCTTTTAGGGAAGAAACACTAACAAGAGAAAGTTTCTGCTCGAGTACGAATTTTCGGTTAAAATTTTGTATAACATTTTTCATCAAAATGTGATGAAGACAATGAAAGTATTTATGTGTGTAATACTTTGTGTGACTGATATAGGCCAATGTAATTAATAAAAAATTGTATATGAGATTGCTCTACAAAATGCACGAAACAGCTTGGAGTAGAGCAATAGGCACAGCACGTAAAAGCACTTCCGTATGATCTTCATTTCCGGCAGTCAGTCGGTTACATGAACCCTGTACAAATCCCGATTTCAAAAATGTAGTTCAGATAGCATTTGATCTTTCATCTGTGGAATATAGTTCAGAAGATAGTTCAAATGTTCTATTTCACGCTGTTTCATTCATTTTATAGAGAATCATCTATATTTGTGAAGAAGTGTCAACGAAACGAAGTGTTATATAATGAATGCTTTTATGCTTCCATCATCATCATGACCGCCACGGGTGGCCGAGGTCGTTAAGGCACGGATTCGTGAGCGGGAGGCCTGCGGTTCGAATCCCGCCAGGACCGTCCTCCCTGACTGGGGTTTTTTCCAGGTTTTCCTCAGTCTTCATAACTGGCAAATGCCGGGGAGGTACCTAAACTTAGGCCTGGAACGCTTCCTTCCTAAAAAAAAAAAAAAAAAAATATCCTTTCCAAATTTATCATTTCATTTCATGTATCATCAGTGTCCACCGCCTGTGGTGCCTCAGTAGTAAAAACGGGCGTTAAACACTACTCAAAAAAAAAAAAAAATCATCATCATGAGATAATTTTCAAAGTTTAAACCCTTCACTTGTAAGAATCGCCTCCTTTTCTCACATGAAAACATAAATCTATAAAACACTGTAAGAATGGTTATAATTTATTAAAATACCACAAATCTCAGAAAGAAAGAATTAAATATACTACAAATATGGGAAAAAATCTAAATAAAAACGCTAAATATTCATTTTCTTCTTAAGCACACTTATAATTAACTGGGCAATGGATTTCCTTTTCCAGCGGTGGAGGGAGGTGGGTAGAAAATGCTTCAAAAGCTGCTGATCACTAAATCACTAAATATGCAACTGAAAATAAAATAAAATAAATAATTAAATGAAATATTTAATTTGTTTTTATAATCGTATTAATAAAATGTAAACAGTAATCATATTCCTTCGGAAACATGATATCAGCATAAACCTGACGTGAGCTGGGGTACATGATATTCAGAGGGAAGGGGTTTACATCGGAACGCCAAGCAGAGTTCAGGATCAGCTACACTGTATGGTTGATGCTAAGGCAACTTCGTTACCCTGTTAGCAAATGTTCCATCACTAATCATAACACTCGGTGCAATATTTTTACTTTAGTAATTACGTGTTCTGGAGCTGTTGTAATGTTGTGAAAAGTGCGCTTAACATAAGGTTATCTGAACCTCAGCTATTGGTTGCATGGCTAGATTGGGAATGGGGTAGTTGGAGTTTACCGTAGAGTGGATGCAGGAAGAAGTACCAAATTTTCTTTGTATTCGCAGCTGGTAGTCTAACAGTCGAGACGTTACATTTGGTAAGGCTGGGTCATATTTTACAATCAACTCTACGCAGTCAACTTGTTATAAATCGCCAAACAATGACTTTCAAGTCGTATTAATGGTAATTAAAAATATCGGCCAACCTTTGAATGAATGAGCCGCAGTCCTTTTTGTGCTAATTCGATTGAGAAATCATTGCATCGCTATAGGAGTCAAGACAACTGAGAAGAACCGTTGAGAAAAGAAATTCAATTTATTTCAAAGGTAATATATATATATATATATATATATATATATATATATATATATATAATACTGCTAATAACAGTTGCAATGGGAGTTATATAGATACAATTTAAACTGCGCAAAATGTACAAAATATGAAAAAATGTAAGTTTGATTTTGCAAGCGCTTTTTCATTTATTGTCAGTGCATCTATGTTGTGAATGCGCTATTTCAAGATTCATTACAACGGTAAAAGGAGGGGGGGGTAATAATAAATCAGGGAGTATATAATAAAATATAAAGAACTATAATTTTTGTGTTAGAAGATAAAACACCCGGACTAGTAACATAATAAATGACAATATTTCGAGCCTCTATGCTCTTTCATGAGAAATACTGTGTTTTATTGTGTGTTATTAACCAGCATGTTTTGACTTCCAGCACAGAACTTTCTAGTTCTTTGTGTTTATATATTGACTATGTATAACAAAACGGATGAATAATTCAGGATGCAATTACTCAATTCTTCAATGTTACAGGTTTATACTTTTATGTTCAAAGGAGGCATGATTACTGCGCAAATACTAACACTTCAGTCTTTTTAATATTGAAAATGCTTTTCAAGTGTTGCTATGATACTGAGGTTACATTAAATTCTGAATATACCATTTATGTAAGGGAAACGTTCACTGCTATGTTTAAAGCTGCGAGAACGTAGTTGACCATCTTTTGGTAATTTTCCCATTTACTAGAATTTTGGCCTTCATCCACTTTCATCGGTCAACTGTTGGCACTTGTTGTTCTTTTTATTCTTCGTACTCTTACTTTATTATTTTTCATTATTCATGTTTAGGTATGAGTAGCAAAGTACTCGTATTTCTTTCATACATACGTTTATGTGTTCAAGTATTGTCTTTGTTAATGTTTGTGATATTGTCATTGAAACTTAGTGTTGTTGATTTGGTTTGACTCTCTTTAACATCTCATATCATTAGCGTCCCATTCGATTCAGGGCGTGAAACGGCCGAGAAATTTTGCTCATAAGTCTCTTCTTTCAGACTTGAGGTTCTTTTACGTGCCGTAAATCTACGATACCGGATCCACAATTTTATTTCCCCTCCCAAGGAAGCCATACTAGATCTTGGTCAGGATTGAACCTGCAATCTTAGGTATAGGAGGCAAGTACGATTATCACTGGACCACCAGGGCCGAATAAAAAACAATTAGATTGGTAGAACTGAAGAGAAGGTCCAATGGTCTTAGCTCAGCCAGAATAAATAAATAAACAAATAAATAAATTTTGTGTGGAGTCGAATTTTATTTCAGAATAAGTTTCGACAATTCTGGAATTTATGAGTTGTCCAACTACATAATTAAATAGTGGGATGCAAAAATATCTTCTATGTAGTTCACTGAAGCAATGTCATATGCTAATGTCATATTTGATCTATGCAACTGTCGTAAAGTAATATGAGGCGGAGATTGATGCCTGCATTTTCATGCACGCTACTTCAAATCTCATACAAATTTGCAATGTGTTCAGCGAGCTACAAAAGATAAGTCTTACGAGGGGCGTTATGCACTCTGTCATAATTTGTTTGTTTTGAATAACTCATTGTTTCCCAATTTTTGACTCTACAGCGATACTTTTCAATATAAATCTATACAGATGTACACAAGTCTTTGCGCCACCTAGATGTTAGAGCCTCTGCAAGTCTGTCTCTTTGGCCATCTTAATATCGAGACTATGATTTCTTCGTCATTGTCAAATCTTCTCTTGCAAATTGCACCATTTAGACAACCAAAGAGATGAAAATTAGAAACTACAATTTCCGAACTGTAGGGTGGGTGAAGGACAGTATATCAAACTTTTAAGTTTTACGAAGATCCCCGTTATAACGAGTAATCTTCTTACGTTAGGTTATGTTAGGTTAGGTAAGGTATGTTCACAAAGTTTGCTATAAGAAAGCTGCATTAAATCTTCGTTTGATTTAAGCCAGTCTTTTCGTACTATTTCAACTGCGCTGCAACCTAGTGCATTTCTTCCTTCCTATTACCGCAATCTTCTGTAAATTAAATCGCTTTTTTTGACATTGGTTGAGTGGGTTAATAGCTTCCTATGAGTTCCCATCTTTTCCTGATGAACTCTGCCAACATTTTATGTAAGTTTGCAACTTTCTGTTCACTTTTTAATATCAATGAGCAACTACGGGCGTTATATCACTTGATTATTATTATTATTGTTGTTATTATTATTCATTAATTTTTTGCTGCATGCCACGAAAATAATCTCTTTCAATTTCTCATTCTCTTTCGACATCATTTTCATAATTGTTTGCAAATAATGAAAATAAAATGCCAAATAGCATAAACAAATTGATATAAATATAAACATTCAAATCCACTAATAAAATAAATGACCGAGCACAATCGAGAATCTCGATTCTTCTATCATCTCTCGACGACTAAAATTAATGTTTTTTTGTGTGTGTATGGACTATCGTCTCAAAGTGAACTCACTTTAATATTGATAAATGCATAATAAAATATTTAAATTATAATTAAATCAGAAAAAAATACAATACCCATATAGCAGGAATGACAATAATTCGCAGCGTACATTAAAAAACAAGATTTTATTACCAAGGAATGGAGATAACCCTATTCAAGGTATGGCGAGTGTTGCAAATAGCTGATTCTTCAACTTGCTCTAATATGACGCCACTTGTAACTTTTTGTACTATTAATACTTTACAAGATCTGCAGTTGATATGCGTCTAGGTTTAAAAACTTTAACAAACCTGACGATGTGGAGACATACGTGTGCGGTTTTTGTTTGTTTGTTTTTTTTTTTCCTCCCTCGAAGGATATTTTGACATATAATTCCGCTGCTCTATTTTACTTACATTCATCTTTGAAATTTTTATGGGGCTACTACCTAGCACACATCTGGTGGTAGCATTTATAACTATATTAAAGTCTTCAAAAACTTTATGCTAGATTATCCGTGTTAACACTTTTTTTATTTTATTTTTTATGAATTTTTTGGGGGAACACAGTTCACCAACAAGGTTCCCCAACAATTCCAGAATACTTTCGCCCTAATCTCTCCTGCAGAATGACTTAGGCCTTTTTGGAGCACTCCAGGAATCTTCCAAACTATGTTTTGCCGTTTTGTCTTGGATAATGAATGATGCACCCAACTTTCATCATCAATAACAATGCTTTCAATTAGTTGATTTCCCTCTCTTTGTTGTAAATGAAAAATATTCAGACTGAAGTTATCCTTTTTTGCTTGTGAACATCGGCAAGCAAACGTAGCACCCATTCTGCTTAGACTTTTTGATACTGAATTTGCTCTGACCATATTTCGATGGTTGAGCGTCTAAAGTCGTGTGTGAATTTCATCAGTAGTTACACGACGATTTTGTTCACCAATACTGCGTGCAGCAAGAACAGCGTTAATGAAAGTCGCTCTGTTCGACCATCATCATGCGCATTTTCACGGCTTTCCATGAACCATGTACGTCATCATCAGACCATTTGGGTATTCACTCTGCCTTTCCCATAACGGGAATGGAACATAATTCACCACAGGACACCATTCTTACTGACACCTCAATGATGTTTAGTTGATTACCCCCAAGGCAGTGAGTCCAGATGCATGAAAACGATTGATTGCTGAAAACACACCCCAACAAAACATACCAATCCGCAGATTTACATTTTTCATAATGCTTTTTAGAGATTAAAAAGTAGGGCAACTTAATTTTTGGATAAACATAGTATTTTCAGCTACATACTTTTCTAAATATGCTGTTTCATGTTTTGTAAAAGCCATGCATACTGTTTATTCTACATATTGCTATGTGGTTAGTACTGTTCTTGGTTTATATCATTAACATTTCTAAATAAAGCATTTAATGGGAGTACAAGGAACAAGTAAGCAAAATATTTGCAGCTGCTGCTGTTGTTAAAAATTTAGTACACTAAAACTAATGTTTGTCTGTGTTTTTCTGAGTGTTAGTTTGATGTTTCAGGAGCGAGGAAGAAGGAGGGGAAGATCCTCCGGTGGAGGAATCAGATGAACATCTGGACCTTGGACTTGGAGCTGAAGGTGAGCAGTAAAAATGGCTATAACATACATCTTCAGTCACATACAGAATATATAATATACAACTGAAAGGAATTCCTCATATTTTATGTTTATTTGGTTTGTTATTCAAGCAAAAAAAATAAATGTGTTTATAAAGAATCTATTAGAAGAGTTAAATTTTTGGCCAATTAATAAGGATGAATAAAAGCAGACTCGTAAAATGAATTTTACATGTATATAAGCATAAGAATGACATCAGTTGATCCAAGGAATAAGGAAAGATGTCAATGAAATGAGGCTGACAGAAGTTATAATACAGAGCAATTTGAAGTTTAGAAGGTTGATACCAAACTTCAAAGGTTACCAGGTAAAGGAAAGGAAGAACAGGAGAATTATCTAGATGGAAGATAGAAGGAAAACGTACAATGACAAAATGAAGTATTGATAAGCAAGAAAGGAAGTGAAAATAAAAGAAATGAAAATAAGTACATTGTTTACTCTACATGGTTCCAAGATAGCCTGAAAAATAAAAGTTTCTGTTTTAGCCATGTATCGTAGTCAGTAAACACATAAAAATGGCTGGTGTTTAAAATAAATAAATATATTAATGAAAGAGCTCTTGAATTTTTAAGCATTGAAAATGTGAGCCCTATTGAAAGTTCTCATGACTGACGTACAGTAGATAGCAATTACAAAGCACAAAAACTAGCAATGCATTGATCAAAATGAATTGAAATATTATAACTTGTGAAGCATACAATGGACTAAATATAGGTAAGTTTGCATTCCTGATCATGGTAAATGTCTTGATAATAAGAAGGTTTGATTTTTAACTGCTGCAGAGCAGAAGTAAGCAAGCAGAAATGATGTATATTATTTTTCAGCAGGAGTTGAAGTTTTTGACTTATATAAAAATAAATAATGAAACATTTAATTGTATTGTTATGACCTAGAGACAAAAAAGCAACAAATAGATTGGTACCACAAGAACTCAACACTAAGCAACAAGCTCAAAAACCCTTTCAGTAAAATAATGGGAACTTCATTCATTTATTTTTTGAATGGGTTTGCTGAATGTGAGCCTCCTGGAAACAAACATGGCAATGATTTCTTCAGACAAAATAAATTCTGAGAGTATGGAAGCATTAAAGCATGCAAGAATGAATATGACAGTTTGACATGAAAAATGGATGAGATATTCTTTTGGTCATATCATTGCACAATCTCATTATCAGTTTATGTACAAGAGAATAATTTCATCAATAGCTAAACGAAATGGCCTATTATACTGCATTCCTTCATGGTCAAAGTCTGACTCAAAGTATCACATTTTTGTCCCTTTGAAGAAAGCACAAAGTGAACAGGCTCCTAATATACATTTTCAGCCTACTATGACCAAAATTGTGAATAATTAGCGGGTGTAGTGAACTGAACTCTATGTTTTGCTTTTATCTATTGTTTGTAAAGGATAGAAACCTTAATTGGATAAAACGAGGTTCAAACATTTAGGGAACTTGAAGTTCGTAGCTAAATATATTATATATGTTCATCCATAAATACAGTTGCTTTGGGGAGAAATAGAATAAATATAACACTACTTAAAAATAAAATATCCTTACATAATAAAAAGTTAGTAGAGCAGGGACATACTTAAGATTTGCCAACATGGTGTATTTTCTGAGTAAACAAAAGCTGGTCTCTCAGGGCTATGAAAAACAGAAAATTCTGTTAACCAGGGCAATTATGTGGAATGGCTAGAATACAGGTTTAATGTGAAAATCATTAATATACCTAATAATAATCCAATTATGTGCTGTTGAAGTGGTAAGATTCTAACATAATGTTCAAAATAAATATAACAATTGGGAGCTATTGCCCCAGAAACATGTCATAATGTTATATAAGTAAGTGGAGTTAGTGTGAACATATTTAATACATTATAGGAAATATAAAAATCCTTAGCAAACATTAAATACACAGAATGTTATGTTTTATTTAATAATCAGGCTAGTATAAGTTATATTAATTTATCTGTGTTAAATGTAAGTTTTACCTATTGCAGCTGGACTTCTGTATGATGCTCTTCCACCAGTCACAGTTGTCAGCCCAGCAGAGCCAAGTCCTGGTGGGTCAACAGCAAAGGGCATACCCATGCTGTCAGCCCATCTGGCAAGGGAACCATCAGTACAGTCTGATGTAACATCACACACAGGAAGCCACTGCTCTAGTGTAGAATCCTATTTAGAATCAAGGCGACCAGACCCAGAGGAAGTTCTGTTAAGTCTGGGTTTTGGAGGGCCAACCTGTGGTGCTGGAGGAGTTGATTCTGAAATTTCTCGAATTCCTCGCCGTTTTCTACAACCATCCAAGGTTTGGAAATATGCTTCTGATATTTTGATTCCTCCCTGTCCTCCCTTTATCCATCTTCCTTCCCCTTCTACTCCTCTTGTAGGTTCATGCTGTACTTCTGTAAGAAAGAATTCCTATTTTTGTTTTAATTTAAAAATTAATGAATTTACCGATATAAAAATTGTTAGAATACAACATTCAGATCATTATACAAGTTACATAATTGCCCCAATCAATGCCCCCTCCAAAGAACTATGATTCCACCAAGAATGATTTGGGAGGTAACATATTTTGTATGTGTGTGTGTGTGTGTGTGTGTATGCGTGCGTGCAATGCTGCATAATGTTCTGAACTAAAATTTGCAAGGAAAATATAGTATATATAACAAACTATATATGAGAAAATCACTCAAATTTCACTAGTTTTATTCCACTTACTTGGACATGTTTCAAAGGCAAATTTCCTTCATCATCAGCACGGTTCCACTCAGTAGAACGATGAAGGAAATTTGCCTTTGAAACATGTCCAAGTAAGTGGAATAAAACTAGTAAAATTTGAGTGACTTCCTCATAAATAATTTGTTATATGATACTATATTTCACTGTGAAAATCCCAAACTATTCAAATTTATATTTTTCATCTAGCAAATTATTAATGAATAAGGAGGTAGTACACCTTTGACACTTAATGTTTTTTATATTTTCTCTCTCTGGTTCTGTAAGAACTATTAAAATGAAATTTGCTGTGCTTAAACCTAAACCTGCTCTTTAATATAAAATAAAAATTCCTATGTCGTAAAATTTTGAAATTATTAATTTTCAAAATATCTATTGATAGTGCTCTTATTTTTTCTCCCTTTCAATTTTTATGAGGAAATTACTCAAATTTCACTAATTTTGTTCCACCTACTTGGACATGCTTCGAAGACTATTGCCTTCATAATCAACAAGGTTCCACTGTCACCTTCCCACCTACAAATTTAATGATGAGGTTCTGTTGTTTGGAAAATCAAAATGAACTAATTTTTTTTTTGTTTGTTTATGAATATATTTTCCTATTCTGTTCATTCTATGGGTTTTTAAAGAGATTTTAAGAGCTTTAGTTCATTTTGTATTTTTTTTTAAGCCAGAAATGGTATTTTATTGCTAATTTCCCCATGTTTATATTTTACATTTCTCATGTGTTTCTTAAACCGTAGGATAATTGTTTCCTTTAATTTTTATTATATATTTCATATTGTAGCCTTTGCATCTGATTTTGTAAATGCCTGATTGTTGTCCTGGCAATTTGTTTACTGGAGTCAAAATAATGTTTGCATCTTTAAAAATCTTCTGGAATTTTGCCTTTTATTGTGCTGATGTTTTTGATTTGTTTTTATTTTTTGAAGAATATTTCCTCCTCCTCCTCCTCCTCCTCCTCCTCCTCCTCCTTCTTCATTTGCAAATTATGTAACTCATGACTTCCAGAATCAATAAACATCTATCAATCTTATCTTATTTGAGCAATTTTTAGCTCCTTCCTGGCAGAATATATTGTCGTATCTTTTAGCTTAATCATATTATCCTCATATATAGTGGCTATAAGTTATTGCAGTCAGTTAAATCTACATCTTTTTTAACCAATGTGGAATTTGTATCACACTTGCAATTGGCTCTACTGTTAACTAAAATTTTCCTTCAGCATTACAGAAACATGCTATTAATTTCTTATGCTGCTGGACTTCAAAAAATGGGAAGCTTCACATTGCAGAAACTTTTCTTCTCTTAGAAATCCTGTATCTGACAGCACTAATTAGAATACAAGTGCACTGGGCAATATTCAATGCTGCTGCCACAGTAGTTCATCACAATGTGAAACAACATGTGATGAAAACATAAATGCAAAGCTATAACAAATATCATAACAAAATGACTTTCAGTGTTGAATTTTTGCCTGAATGGGCTGTGCATATCACAAGTTTGCTAATGTTAATTTTTTCAGTTTTTTAGTGGACAGTACCCAATGCTTAATGACCATTTACCTAAAAAATCATGCATGCTCTAAGTTTAGTATATCAATTGGAATGTATAATATTCTTTTAATTCAAGAAAATTACATGCTTTTTACTGCTTCATTCATAAATGTATAAGACAATCATACTATAGTAAGTATTAATTACAGGTTAAAGGTGTTGCCATTGATGATTTTTTACGATATCAGCAAGACCTTGTTGAAACCTTTGAATCTGGATTCTGTGGTTACAGAGGACTAACAGGTAAGTGGAAGTCATACATGATTATAGCAATTTCTTTGCTTTAAAAATCAGAAAGGCTTTGGTTCTGAAGTAATACTTGCCTGCATGTTACATGTTCTAAATATTAACATTCTTAGTTCCTTCCCTTTCTTAGGGATTGTTGAGGCATCTCAGGGAATTTGAAAGTATTACAATTTGTTCTTCAGCAATTATAAATATATAGTAGAATAATTCTCACTGAAGTAAAATTAATACCATTACATATCACTTTACTACTAGCTATCTATTTTGTTTTTGATTATCATTAAAAGATATAGAAACCATCTCAATATACAATAATTCTTAGATGTGGTTATGATAGCAGTGCTTGAAACATTAAGTGTGATTACAGTATTTTATGCAATATTCTTGAACTTGGGGACTTAATCTCTTTTTTTGACAAAGCTGGTAGTGTTTAATTTTATTCTTGATAAATCTACAAAATTAAAAAAATAATCTAGATTCTTATGGTATATGCTCTTTCTTTGTGAATTGCAGCAGCATAATTTAATTTAACTCCCAATTTTAATGAAATGCTTGTTTGGTGAATAGGCATCTGGCGTAATAGAATAAAGCAGAGGCAGAAACCAAGTTTTATGAAAATTAAGGTAAACAGCCACTATAACTACTAGGTTCTTAAGTTCTTTTGGCTATGCTGAATATGCATATCAAAGAACTCATAATAATAAAAAAATTACACAAATGGAATAAGAAATACTGCAAATTCTAGTGCACTAGTAAAACTAAAATTCAATTTACTAAAAATTATTTTTAATAAAATCGGATGGTAGTTAAGTCTTTTAATTTTAATGAGTTTCTGGTACCCTTAATTTTCTAAAATAATGTCCGAAAGCACACTGAACAGTATCAAAATATACATAGATCATAATTGGCCCTAGAGTGCAAAATATTGTTATATGATGTAATGACTGTTAAATTTATTTCCACTGAATGTTTAATGTATTTAAACTCTGATACTATTCCATGCATAATGTTCTTTTACAGGAAGCAGTACAGATGTACTGAAATTTGACCAACAGTATTCTTCAAGTGCCCACATTATGTCATCATTATCTTCCCCAATTCGCACTTATTCCCCTTTTTCTCCTGCCATGACCAATAGTTTGGTGAATATTCCAGGAAGGTTCTTGCCTCAGCCCCTCTCTGGACCACGACAGTTGTTAGCTGTCCCAGGGAAAGTAAGGCTTCCCAGTTCTGGTATTTCTCGATCTCAGAGCACTAAGCGGTACCTTACTGTTAAAAATTCTAAACTGCGTAGGGCAAGTGAACCAGCTGAATGTGAAGATAGGTTGGCAGCATTGTCTGTGATACGTTAAGAAAGCTCTACATTGAGATTAGTTTAACTACTCTGATATTTTTTTATCTTTTATTTTCTTCTACCTTGAGAATTAATATGCTAATTCATATTACTTCTCTCTTTTTTTCCCCCCTTAATTATAGCAGAAAAAGAAAGCAAACAGATAAAATTGCAAGTAATTGATAAATAGCAACTGCACAGCAATTGGTTTCATTACTGTATCACAAATACTTTACAATCTCGGTTTTGTTCCAGCTCTGCTGGTGCTGTTTTTCCTTCTTTCTTTAATTTATGTAAATTATTGATCACAAATTGCTCCATTTAAAGTTTGGCACATAATGCAAAGCACTCCATTTTTTGGCTATAGGCTTTAAGGTATGTTAGGGAAATATTTTTGCAAATGTTATTATGCCAGATAATACTATGCATATATATATATATATATATCATTTAGACATTGGATGATATATTTATATCATTTCTGGACATTGAAAGAAAGGAGAGTGGTTTGATGCAGATGAAAAATAATGTAGAAATTACATGGTATTACAATGCAGCAATCCACAAAATTTTACAATTGTATGGTCAACTATAGCATAACTTAAAGGAGAACATTATCAGGATGCATCTATAAATAGCATTGGTATGTTTTAGTTTTTGACCAAACAGGTGTTTTGTTATTCTCATTGGAGGCATTTCAATGAGCCTTGTTTACCTTCCAATTAACTTATTGGGTCCACTGGTGTGAGAAAAATAAAAAAAATGGCTGCTGGCTGCTTATAGAACGAATAATCCATTGCATTCATCATCAGCAGAATTAATACTTTTCAGTTATTTTTCAGAGCTCTATATAAGAATAATGAAAATGGCACCAGAAAACTAAAATACTTTAAAATATTAATACTCTTGTATCTAATTAAAATATAAATTGGCACTTGCACAGTGAAGCCAACCATATAATTGATATTATTGTATGATTTAGTTGAACTACACACTCTTAATGTACTTACTTGCTCACTTACAAGTAAATGAAGCTTTAAGAGTGTGTAGTTCAACTAAATCATATAATAATATCAATTATACTGTTGTACCTGTTCATCTAACACTAATCAACACAAGTATTCATCATATGGTAAATTTCCACCAATTTAATTGCTTCTGGTAACAAGTTCTGTTACTGGATGTATCTAATATTTATGTTTCTTTAATACATTGTGTTAGTAAGTGCCTTTCTTTGACACTGTTTAATGGTAACATGCTAATCACCCTCATGAAATGTATAAAAGAGTTCTGAAATAACTGGAGTTGAAAATATGAGCAATTTATTAATAATTTTTACTCTTATTTTCCATAATATAAGTTACACTTCTTTACCACAGAATACCCATGAATGAGATTGAAGTTAAGTACAGTTCCCTGATTAACCAAAATTGCTATATTTGCTAAAATAGGTAAAATTTAGAAGAATAAGGATCTGAGTAAACATTACTTGAAGTAATTTTTTTCATAAGAGTTTATGCTTTAACTGCCTATACAAAGGCATAATTTTTATATATATATATATATATAACTTTTTATGTCTTTGTACAGGCAGTTAAATTAATTATATACATTTGTGTGTGATATAATTGCATTTCTTTGTACAGTGGCTTGTAAGCTCTATAGCTCTATATGTATTTTGTGAAATTTGAAATTTCAGTTTTTTTTTCTGGTACAAATTTCTTCCAACAATGTCAGCATAATGTCTGTAAAATGGCATGTATACTTTATGTATATAATGAACACATTTTTAATGATTTAAATAGAAAATTTCTGGGAAAGAAGCTAGTGGGGAATTTTAAATTCTTATTTTACTATTAAGGCCAAAATTATTTTAAGGGAAAATTTTCATCACAATATATGATAGCCATGCTTTAGGATATGTTCATATCTAGATTATTAATTTATTAAAGAAGGAAAGAAAGAACAGAAAGAACATTTTCACTAATATTCATTAAGAAAGTTCCTGAAAAGTTGATGCTCAACATATTGCATAGCCATTTTAAAAACATAGTGAAGTCCTGGTATATTTTCTAGTTGCAAAAGAATATCTGAGTTAATTAAGTGCATTATGATAATACTTAGTAAACCTTAACTAATAATGTTTTTTATAAAATATTTTAATCGTTAAAATGTAAATTGGAACTTGCACAGTTAAGCTAATCATATTAATTGACATCATTGTATGATTCAGTTGAACTACACACTCTTAAAGCTTCACTTACTTTTCATAAATGTATGGAACCGGTTTCGAAAACATGTGGTTCCCATCTTCAGCCAGGCTAAAGTTCAACTTTAAATCATATTCATCTTGCATGCTTCAAGTTGATCTTATCCTTTATGTGAAAGGTAAGTGTTTCAACTTATCTCAGCCCTCAACCTCAATTACTAATATTCTATATTTGTGATCCTTTAGAGAATGGTAGCCAATATAGATATTTTGCATAAGTCAGATAGAGTTTGAAATGCCTAGAAATTTGTGCTCAAAAGAGGAGTGTCTAGACAGCATTAAAAATAAAATACTAAGTAAAGTAAATGTGTCTAGTTTTTTTTTAAATAACATGCCAAATATTCAATTAGTCACATTACTGAATTGATTGGCATTTATATCTCTCTCACATGTCTGATTCATTAAAGAAAGTTGGAGACATTAACTTCATCCAATGGATAGAAATAAAAAAGAAGTTCAATGTTAATTAAAATACATTAACTTTCAAAACAAAACCACCCTGAAATTTTCTCACTTAAAAATTCATAAAATGTACAGATAAACATATTCCATTCAACTAATTGCCAGAGCATGGATAATCTGAGATTTGTTCAGTCAGTGGCTGGCCAGGCATTGTGCACATGGCTAGCAGTTGCTTGACTGGAACAATGGTACCTACAAAAGGTTTAGGAAAATTATTCTTGTTTGACAGTTTCGAAAATCAATCCTTTGCATTTAAATTAATGTGACTGCTATATTAATTTAAATACAATGGAATTTATATTAGAAAAAATTCCTATCATTATTTTCCACGTTTTACATATACAAAAATGGATTGTACAGATTCTGTCATTTTGTTATTCTAAAGAACAAAAAGAAAAAGGAAAACAAAATGTTTGAATTTAAAACATGCCATGTTTATGTAAATGAATAAATTTTCTGTAATCAAAAAATTTGCCTTCAGTGAATGTAAAAACTTCCTTTACAGTTTTTGATGTCCAGAATAGTGTGGGAAGGAAAGTAGTTAAGTCATTTTAAATTATAAATGTGAAAGGCAAAACATAACATACTAACATACATGCAATAATATTTTCCATATAAATTCTTTAACAAATTAAGTATTGACCTATACAATAGGATGGTTCGAAAATATTTAATTTCAATGTAGTTATAGAAATAAAAATAAGGTAAAGAAGCTTTGCTTTAAGTTTTTTCTGGTTTGAATCTACTTATGTACAAATTTTCCAACCACCCTTTTATATAGATCAGTACTAAATTGGGTTTACCAAAGAATGTATATACACAAGATTAATATTTCCAGAAGAAACAAAAAACTTTTAAATAGTAGTACTATAAAACGACTCTTAATATTTATAACTTTTTCTAATGAGAATATTTGAACAAGAATTCTTCTGGAAACATTAATGTGTGTACATAACTTTTTTGTGCTTTTCAGCTCACTGGCTTTGCATCAATATAAAATGCTTCTATTTATAATGTTAAATTTTTATGATAAATAACAGAATTTTAAATGCAAAATTGCTTATACCTTTTCGTTCATGTTGATTGGTTATTTGTTCATTTGCTGAGTCTGTGTTCAGCTGTACAAATGGTGAAGTTTCATATTGCTCATTTAGGTTTGCATATATATTTATGTTTTCATAAGAAAATATCAATGTAGGTTATTTTCTAATATCGATAAGCAAAATATATAAACAGAGTTATATAGATGCTAGTTACAAGAAGCAGAGTAGTAAACCAGAGCAAAAATATGATATATGCACATTTATTAGATATTATTTTAATATATACTAAAAGCACACAGAATTTTAAAAAGTAGTATGTACCATGTTTGTTTTGTTTAGGAATATGTTTCTGCATCTTGTGATATGCAGAAATAGAGGATGTATAAAAACATTCTTTCTAGTTACTTTGTTCATTTTGCTTGTTTAGGAATGAAATGATAATCATGTGAATATGTATACATACTTTGTAACATTGTAAAACACCATATAGATATGCATAACTGGAAGGATATTTTTAATATTGTACATTTTCTTTTATTTCATAAGAATGCTACTTTTTAAGGGAATGTAACTTTTAAATAGAGGAAAAAGAATAGTCATAAGATTATTTTCCTCTGTTCTGCATACAGATGCAGGTAAACCATTTTACACTCAAAGACACAAATATAATATGTGCACTACATCGAGGAACAAAAGCTAAAAACGTTGTATATTATTAAATGGTCTAAATTTAAAATAGAATATATGATAATATAAAATAAAAAATCTCAGGCACTGAATCATGCATTAGTTTTTTAAAATTAGAAATGGTCAGTATCAAAAAATGAACCTGTATGTGTGGAATGCATGAGACATTCAACCCTTTTTCCGAAAAAATATAAGATTTTAGCTTTAAGAGCTGAAAGTAGGCTTTGAGTCATTAGAAAGAGCATTCAAAGAGCTAGATCCTCCATCGTTTAAAATATATTCTGCAACTAACTACTCTTTTGATTCAAATGAATTGCATTTGGCATATGATTATTCCATAAGTTTAAAGGATCAGCAGAATAGTTTGAATACTGGGAAAGTATGATTCAAAGTCAGATTCATAAAATGCAACAATTTTTTTGTGCACTCAGAAATAACAGCTAAAGATCTTTATATAAGATAACTAAAATTATGAAGGAATATGAGTAATAAATCCGCTTATTTAGAATGTGGAAGAACACTTCAAAGTTCAAATTTATCCCTTCTAGTCAAGAAAGCTTCACAATCCCCTGTATACAAGCATGGAGTTTGCATTCTAATAAAATTTCATAGGCATTTCATTCCTAAGTACAGAAATAAACCCTTTGATAAAAAAATGAGCATTGCCAGATTTTATTCATGATTGGAGAACTTCAAGGATGCTCGTAAACATTGTATTCACAAGCACATGCAGCTAGTGTACACTACAGTGGCACTTTGCCTGTGAACATAATGGTCACAGTCACAAGCATATGGAATGAGAACATTAGGGTGGAATAGCAATGGCCGAGCAGTTTAGAAGGCATTACTCTTCTGCGTAAGCTCCTGGGTTCAAATTCCACACAACATTTTTTTATTCATTTATTGGTTTTATAAGTGTATATATAAAACATTATGTTACCTTAATATCATATTATATTTTAATGTGTCATTTGAGTTTTATGACATTACCTATGCACACACAAAAATCATCACAAATTAATGTATACTTTACAAATAACTAATAAATATGTGAACAGAAAAATTTATCTTCTAAAGTGAAAACACTAGAAATAAATTGATATTGTGTATGAACCCTCAGCATATATAACTGCCCTCAATCTTTGAGATATAGATTTCAGATTTTTACAGTAATGTGAACAAGAGGCTATAACATACCAGGCTTCTTGAATTTGTGACCATAAGCCATCTTTGGTCCTTCTTGCATAAGCAGGGAATGCGTTAGCAGCATATTGCATGTATATAGAACAAATACTGAAGGAAATAATATAATATTCATTATAAAATGTTAATGTTAAAAGTTGCTGTGTATGAGAAACAGCATATTGTATATGAACCCTCAGCATGTATTATTGCCCTCAATCTTTGAGACATAGATGTCAGATTTCTACAGTAATGTGAACAAGAGACAACAACATACCAGGTTTCTTGAATTTGTGCCCATAAGCCATCTTCCTTCTTGCATGTGCAGGGAATGTGTTAGCAGCATATTGCATTTATATAGAATAAATACTGAAGGAAATAATATAATATTCATTACAAAATGTTAATGTTAAAACTTGCTGTATATGGGAAACAGCATATTGCATTTAGATAGAATAATTACTGAAGGAAATAATATAATAATCATTATAATATAAGTTAATATTAAAGCTTGCTGTGTATGGGAAACATATTATGAAACTAATTTGTCATATATTACAAATGTTTATTAAAAAAAATGGTGCTTCATGTCAGAAGGCAAACTTGGGCTCTTAACCACAATCACTGCACGCTCTACCACAAGCTAATAGAGCACACGTACTAAACATCATCTTGAGCGCATACCATATACACAACTGCTGCAGTGGCTACACAGCTTTGCTGGTTACCTTGTGAACTGCTCACTGTAGTGAGTAGGACTTTAATTGCTTTCAAGAGATGACTCATTTTTTTGTCAAAGGGTGTACATAAAACTTTTGTTTGTGTAATAATAATTGATTAATAAGATAATCCACAAAATTTCAAAGCATTGCTTAAACATTTCATTAAAATATTGGCATTTTTAACACATTTATGCAACAAAACTCTACAATATGCCCTCTCTGCTTTACAAAATTGATTCAACAAACAAAAGCTCTCATTTTTAACATAGTTACTCAGAGGAATGATCAATAAGAAATGTAAATCTTTAATGCAATCTCACAGTTTTCATCTAGAAATTTACATGCCTCCTTATACTCTGACTATTGTGGTTATATAACTTATATTTCTGGGAGTTATGGAAGAAAGGCAATAATTTTTAACATTTTGCAGTCTGGAAAAGTAGTGAATATTTTATACCAACAAATGAGCACATTAGCTGACATCAGTTAGTATACACTGAATTCAAGAAAGTGCTGTGGAGAATAGAGTATAAAAGAAAAAAAGAATCTATTAACACTAAAATTTTGACTGTAATCTAAGTTACTTATCATTAAATTGTTAGTCAGGTGAGCCTAGAATTTCAATAGAACTATAGGGACTTTCAAGTTAAGATGACTCAAAATATCTCAACTACACAATTAGACATAGAATTCCTTATTAGAATTGCAATAATAATAATGTCACATTTTTTTATAGTAAACATCTTCATCTTAACTTGAGAACAAAACAAAGAACTAACAAAAATTATGTTTTTTATTAAATATCAGTAAGCAATGAAAAACAGAATATATATAAAGTAATATTAGGAGCCATCAATCATCTATTTAAAATGAAATATTCAGGGTAAAAATATGAATAATTTCTAATCAGTACATTTGAACAATATTGTATTTATAAAACAAAATATTTCTAAATATATAATTGGAACTGTAGTAAAGTGAATCACATATTTCTTTTTTTACAATGAGTCAAACTCTTGCAGGTTCACTATTTTACTAGAATATGTTTCATGAACCTTGTTGACAAGTAGCTGATGAAGCAGGCAAAGTGCAAAACATGTTCTAGTGAAATAATAAGTTAGTTAGACTGCAAGAGTGTTTGTTCGACTCACCATAACACATTAATAAATTTTTTTTTTTTTATGAACTTAGCACCAAAACCATTAATCCATACACCTGTTCCATATAAAACAACTTTTTCTGAAAATATGAAAAATTGCTTTTATCTGGGTGTAATATATAAAAATTCTTTAAGAATTTTCATTTTTTCATATTAGTATTTCTTTGCAAATTTAAAAATAACAAGTTGAAGAAGAAAAACTAAGTAATATTTAATTAAAGATTTATTCTTCTAGAGGCCTGTGCAAAAGGCATTGGATCCACAGTTTTACCTATTTATATTCATTATACCATTAGTGAGTTGGAAAAAAGAAACTTCCAAGGATACAGCATTTATGGCATGCCTTGCTACAAGTTTGCATATCATTTGATCCTTTGCTTCTACCCTTCTATTTGGTACTGGATTTAAGTTGTGGTATTTTAGACATTAAATGGGACTGCTTCATAGTCATCTTTATGATGGGCAGTAATAGCTAGATGACTGAGCACTATGTTCTGAAGAGGGGCCATATTGAAATGTTTTTCTGTTCTTAGACTGCAACCTATGAACACTTGGCAGCATAAATTATCCATGTTTGGCACATGATGTAAATCCGGATACCAGTTGGCCCTCTAGGAGCACACTCAAACAGCCAATATTCAGCTCAAAACAAATAATTCCTTTACCTCATTTCATGGCCAAAACTCTATCAGATATTGCAGCATATTATAGCTTGTTACTTTAAAATTAAGAGGAAGGCAAGCGCATTCACTATTACTTATTTTTATATCTTGGCTTCAACTCAAAGAGTAAGGACATGTGACTTAGTTTGCATCTGTCTGGAGTAGTGTAGTGTGTTAAGTTTACATTCAAGGAAATGTCTTCTTTAAAGTTTAGCTGAATTATATAACTGAGAAGGAAATAGCTAAGGCCTGAATTCTACTCCTAATTATATGTAAAACATTTTGTTGCAGTTTTCATTTAATTAATAAACAGCATTTAATGCAGTCCCGTTAAATAGAATAAAAAATGAAAAAGTGTGGATTCTCAGAGATCAGAAGTTTCCCATTCTTTGGGACTCCATTAAATGTTATACCAAATTTATTACATAAGTGCATGCCTCATATAACAAAAATAATTTCAGTCTCCTACTGCAACTGGGTTCAATATTTTGAAGTGCACAGAGTGTACTTGTGTTAGAATATATTGGAATATATTATTCTTTCACCTTTGAATTTAAAATTAAATTATTTCTAGGATCTCAAAGCTAACAAACAAATCCCATAAGAAATTTAATGTAGTACAAGAGAACTCATCTAATTTGAAAAACTGATTATATAAGACTTCACTTAGAAGCATAACTAATTTCTTAAAGACACAACTGATAAATTAAAATATGTGTGAAAACGTTTAAGACTTAATTATAATTTCAGATAGCATTAAGTAGGAAGTTTGAAAAATCGCAGTGGCTTGAAAAAAAATTATAATTGTCTGCTTGAGCTACTGAAATGCAAAAGAGAGGTGGGCATTAGTAATTTGAAAGTGGCATATGAACATTTTAAAATATGAAAAACAAGAAATCCAGAAGAATAATGCTTCATACTTTGCTTACGACTTTAGATGTGTAGCAAGAGAATATGACACTGCTATTGTATTAATAATGTACATTTTTCTATACCAACCAGTGCATAATATGCATTGTCCCTTGTTCTAGCTGAAGTAAATGTATACATTTTTAATATAGCCTAATAGAGGAAGCATGCCAACTGTGAGTGAAAACACCATTAGTTCGCCATGCAGACCAGTTCTAGAAGTGTTTTGACACATTATTCTGAAGCTGATGCATCAGAGTAACAGAAAAATACCATAAACTAAGCTGTAGGTATTGATAGTCTATATATAAATAACAAAAATCCAAGAAGGCATAATAAATACTTGAAAAAATAAATAAATAATGTTGAGTAAATAAATGAAAATAAAAATTTGCAGCTTATTGCAAAATGAGAATGTGGAAGCTCTTGCCATAGGAACATTATAATAGCATTTGTTTCACTTCAAATAGTTACATGGCATAATATGTTGTTAGGCAGGCTACTCTGTTCAACAGAGAAAATGTAAATTCACAAAAGTAGCTAATTCTAATCATTTTGTGGTACTTCTAATCAGTATGAAAAAGATAATTGATAATTAGCCTAGTTTTCATGTTATACAAATGGTAACAATAAGTTAAAAGTATAGAAAGTTTATAAGTTAGGAAATATTGTGGAAATACTATAACAAATTTTATAATCAGCTTTTTAGTTCCTAGCCTTTGTGCTTTTATATTCTGGAAGTAAATATCTCTTTCGTAAATTTCATTTGTTGGCACTGATGAAAAGACATCATGGAAATTATTATTAATAATTATTTTTAGTAATGTTTGTTATTGGCACAGTGAGGAGGTAATAGTTTGAATGATTTCTATTTGAATAAACAAAAATTCCACGATGTATTTTGAACAACTTTTGCTATGTAGGAAAATGACATTTTCTTTCTGGAAAAGCACATCAATGTTAATTAGAAAAAGAAAAAAAACCTTCTGTTGTGTATTGCAACTCTAAATTGGATTAATGGAAAAGGATGTTCATTAGCCTTTGTAGTGCCCATGACTGGCATGAAGTAGTGGCCATACGAGTGACAGCTACTTTTGCTAGCATTATTCCACCTTAAAAAAAGAAAGAAAAGAAAAGAAAAGAAAGAAAGAAAGAAACATTGTGGCCTATGCTAACATATTATCTGTTATTCAAGTACCTCATGAACAGTTTTTTTGGTTTTGTAATATGAACTTACCACAAAAGATGATATCTGGGTCTGCTTTAAGGAGCTGCAATAATTATTACTATACCAATAGGAATTAATGTTTAGTTGACTTGTCATCATTTATGGATAAAAATAGTTTATAATGCAGTTTTCTGTACCTGAACAACCTAAAGAATATTGCAGCGATGGTAAGGAGAAAAAAATTAGTTGTGGAGGTAATTCATGAAAAGATCCTAAATTCGTTATAAATAACATTTGATGATCCACACAAACTTGTTTAAAATGAGCTAAGTGATATTTTAAATTTAATCTTTCCAAAATAAAAAAGGTATTTTAGCATTGCAGTAGTAGAGTGGAATTAAATATAACAAATGTAAAGATCTTAACCTATTGAATAAGGAGAAAGAAACTCAGTTCCTTTTCTATTATACAAGATATTCTTTTGATAAATTTATTGATTTATTTATGGACGCTCTTTAACATCTCAGGTCATCAGCATTCTTTTGATAAAGATATAATGGATGTTCTCAGAATATAATCTGAAATTTTCTAAGAAGAATTTAAAAGCAGTGTTTCTCCCTGTTGGTAATAAACTTCTCTGAGTTCTAATTGGAAATGCTGTCCACATGAAGGAGTCTTAGTAAAACATGAAACCTTTGGTTGAAGACATTAAATACTGTGGCTATCAAACTCAGATTATTATAATCTGAAAATAATTGCACTGTTATTAGAAGTACAGTTAAGTTACTTCAATTAGTGTTATATTTGTAAATGGTGTAGGGTTTGCACATCTCATTACATCAAAATGACCGAAGGAAATTTCTTCAGCCAGGTGTGAAGAACATCCAAAATGAACCATTGGTTGACTAAAAAGTTTCACTTTCACTGTTGTATGTTCAAATAAATAAATATGATGAAAAGCTTTGTGTGGAGAATGAGCCAAAAAGGCAAGGTCTTAGTGCAACATTCTTGACTTCTTCTTAAGAAAATCAATGTGAACTGGTGATGATATCAAGATATAACAGCCATAATGCAGATTATTGGAGATCTGCTATTTTAGAAGACTATTGCTAAACTGTCACCAGGAATGCTCCAGAGTTGGCCAATAAATGCCACAGAAAATACTTTTTTTTTTTTGGTAAATTTAAAATACAGCGTTTTTCTGTGTAACCTTGAATGCAAAATATGTGTACTTTTATCTTTTAATTTTTTTCCTAACATTTTAAATGTGTATTTGAAAATGGCCCAGGAATTTATCAGTGTCTGTGATTTAATACCATATGAATAACTTTAATATTTATTTTATAAATCACCATTTGAGATACATTACTACATCTTTAATGTGTACTTTGATATTATTGTATATATCACTCATTTCAGAAAACAGAGCTAAGCAATTTTTATATTCATACTTTATTATCTTAGGCACATATAAATATGAAACCTAAATTAAAGCCTTTAAAAACTTTCACTGGAAACTTTTGAACAGTAATATTTGCCCTTCACCAACACTGATTTTGTAAACCAATTAGGTTGCGAAACCTAAATTAAAGCCATTTACAAACTTTCACTGGAAACTTGTTGAACAATAATATCTGCCCTTCATCAACTACTGATTTTGTAAATCAATCAGACTTTATCTCATATATGAGTGTATAGATGTTACTGTAGGAACGAAGCATACTCCATTCTGTTCATTTATTTACCCAAAGTACAGGTAATATTATTAAATTATAAAATCAAAATAAGCCACAAAAGTTAAAATATATGGCATATTATAATTTCAGTTTAAACAGATTCATTCTAGCCAATTTAACTGGTTAATACATATCTACATTAATTTTCCACATGTTATAAAATAAACTTCACTTCACAAATTCAGCAACTTGGTTATCCCAGGCAGAAGAGATCATATAAACAAACCTACAATGGTGGTGGTGATCATATTTAAACATTCTTTTATCACATCTTTGTTAAGTCTACTTAGCTTAGAAAGGGCAATAAGGCTGTAGACTCAACCATTCAACATTTATTTATTTATTACTTTATTTATACTGGCTGAGTTAAGAGCATAGGACTTTTCTTCCACTTAACCAGTTTTCTAAAATAAGTACATGTCAGACATACAATATAACTACAATAATATTTAAAATATTATTTTTATATTTCTAGACCTCTCAGTATAATGGAATTAAATTAATTTGCATAATATAAATAATTGTAGTTAATTCTAAAGTCACTAGAGAAGCTCAGTTGGAATACTTGCTTACAGAAATTGAGAAGAATGTGCAATTCCTAAATTAGTAAATCAAGATTTGCAAATTACGCTTTATATACAGCTTACATATTAACACATTAAAATGAACAAAGAAAGAATAGTTCATTTAATTTTGGATCTTAAAAAAAAATAGCAATAAATTTTGAAAGCAACAATAAGCTTATCAAATTGCAAGACAACTGGGCAGGAAATGAAACATGGCTTATCTTAAGCTTCTCACATACTGCCAAACATGGTTCAAAAAGCATACGTAGAAATAGCAAAACTAGAAATATACCAATAAAACTGATGGGGGAAGTGTGCAACCAAATTCACA
Organism: Metallyticus violacea; assembly: GCA_030762175.1. Classification (NCBI taxonomy): domain Eukaryota; kingdom Metazoa; phylum Arthropoda; class Insecta; order Mantodea; family Metallyticidae; genus Metallyticus; species Metallyticus violacea. Next base: position 95,417,560 of record CM060843.1, read on the forward strand.
CATAGCAGAAATAGTCAAAAATGATGAAAAAATGTTCTAAATATTATAAAAAAATAGCTAGCATACTAACCACTATAAGCCTAAAGAGAAATCACACATAACAGTTTTCTGCATAACACATAAATTACAAATAGTACCTGTTGCCCATGTTGCTGTAATGAAAGAGAGACACAAAAATATGAAATACTATTAGAGAAACTCCAGCACTGTAAGTGTATAAGAAATATAATGGTAAACCTATTGAGATTTGAAAGTTAGTGCTTTAGCATTTGGTGTGCACAAATGAATGGATAAAATGTTTTAGAATGCTTTCAACCAAATGCTTTTTGAAACAGAGTTCAATTGGGCTATTAAAATGCTAAAGGAACTAAGAAAACTTTATGTTTAAAAATAGTACTATCCAGTTTTGGTTCCTGTATACTTCAGAAAATGTTTCTATTTCCACCATTTCTTCAATTACATTTCTAAAACAACAAATCTAAATGAATACCCTTTATTTGAAACTTGGCTAAAGTAATTTAACAGATTACATACTGACAATTGTGCACAGCCTTTTAAGGGAAGTTAAGGCAAATAACAAACTTTATCATCTCTCTCTCTTAGTTGTTCATAGTTTTCTGGGCAGGGAGAAAATGGCTTCTTTGAATTTATTGACAGCTAATCATTAGAAGATTTTGAAATAATTACTGCAGGCATAGACCCTTAAAATGATATATTTTTGTTAATAAAATTCTGAAAATTATTTTTATCATTATACACTTCTGTGACTAAGCAATTTTATGACTTAGTGTGTATGGTTTACTGAAATAGCATAACAATATTTACTGCAAGTCCTAGATAGCACTTGGCATTTCATTTTCATATGAGAGTTTTAAAAGCTTCTGGGTTCTCTTGTGAAAGAAAGTAAGTTTTTATTGCATTCAGAGCTTTTCAGAAACCTCTCCAAAGCAGTAGATTTTTTTTTGAATAGTGTTTAATGCCCACTTTTATTACTGAGGCACCATGGGCAGTGGACACTGATTATACACAAAATGAAATGATATACTGGGAAAGATCTATTTTTTAAGAAAGAAAACGTTCCAGGCCTAAATTTAGGATAACTCCCCGGCATTTGCTATGTATGAGGACTGAGGAAAACCTGAAAAAAACCTCAGTCAGGGAGGATGGTCCTTGCGGGATTTGAACCCCAGACTACCTCTCACTAGTCCGCGCCTTAATGACTTCGGCCACCGATGGTGGTAAAGCAGTAGATAATAAAGTAATTACTGGGGAGTTACATAATGCTTGGACGATTCCATTTCATGCCATTCAGAGAATTCCCTCAAAAAGAGTTCCTAGTTTAATTACTAAATACATTATAGAATATAATGGCATGCTTTAAAAAACTAAGTCATATTTGACAGCATTAACTGACATGACTACCCAATGATTACTAGATTTTCTGATATCCCCTCAAAGTAGTATATGCTTTTTTTTATTTTCAAAATTCACTGCTGCATGATCCATGATCTGCACAAAAAGAAATTATAATCTTGGCAGATAAATGATTGATTTTCAATTTATTTAATATGAAGTTTTCTATATTTGTAGAATTTTCTCCATCTAAAGAATAGAAACATAGGAATTTTATTTTCATTTCCTGCGCTGGTGTGAAATGTTTTAAGAATAGAGAAATACTTTTTAAAATTTTTGTGAGATAAATCTGTTTGAATTCAGAAACATTTAATTTTTAAGTCATCAATGGTAATTTATGTTGGAAACAGGTCTAAAATCAGTTTTAAAGTTCTTACCATTTTTGTGCTTCTGCATTTGCATATATCTGTCCACTTTTTTGAGTATGAAAATAAAAATAGAAACAAACAACCAACACAATCTCCTGGGGGATGTCTCACACTGTGATACACAGAGTTCACATTAGTTTTATTAACATGTGATCCTTTACTTGTGCTTTTAGTGAACATTTTACTCATATTTTGTTTGATGCATTTTTATGGGCATCAGTTCTTGCACATTTATTAATATAATATTCTCAACCAAAATAACATTGACTTGACTGTTATAAACTTTGCACTTCACAAAATCATTTTTTCTTGTATCAATCCAATGATAGTTCATTACAACATTCCAAAATTAACACATTATCACATTGTTTTTGCTTTTTTACATGGGTTTACATTTAATTCACATTTAGGAAGGTGTTTGGCACTGACTTTCTTTCAGTGCCAACGAGACTGCCATTAAATATTGTACTTATGAAGCTGTTGACAATGGAGTGGTAATATATCCTAAACTTAGGTATTCATTTTTTTTAACACTAAACTCCACTTACTTACATAAAAGTAAGACGCATTTCTGGAGAATCTCTCCAATCTTCAGTTACTCACCGAACTACCATTACTGGAAATAATGGCTGGATACCCGAATGTTTCTGTGGTGGCCTCTGTTGGTTGAAGTAGCAAATTGCTGAATTCATCCATAGGAGGAAACTTGAAATTCATCAGTTTTTCTCTATATTTTAATATAAAATTTTTTTCCCAAGTTGATAACTCCAGTGGGTTGTGAAGAGGTTTCAGCAGTGTAATTTCGGGTTTTATTTCATGGTTTTTGGTCCAAAAGTGAGTTGCTACTGCTGATTTATCCACCTGCTTAAACCAAATATTCCTAAAATGTTCTTTCCTCCAAATTTCCAAAATTCTCTTTGTTTTGCCTATGTAGTTCTGCTCACAATCTGCACATTTTATTTCATAAATTCCTGATTTCTGTTCTGTTGATATGGATTATTTTACTGTGCAACCTAATAAATTCTTGATGTTGTATCTGTTCTTTGAGGCTAACATTATTCTATGTTCTTTGAAAATTTTCTTGAACTTGTGGTAAATTGGATGATAGGTGAAACTTTTGAATTTATATTCTTCTTTTGTGTTTTCCAGTGTGGAAACTTCCCTTATCCCTTTTTGTCTTTTAGATTTATTGGTAATTTTTATCACAGATCAACTAAAAATGTTTAATGACTAATGGCATATTTTATAAAAAAAATAGGTTTTCAGAAATATAAATGCCTTATGCACTACTGAACAACTGTTATGCTGTTATGCTTCAATGCCACAAGACACAAATATGAATAAGAAATGTTTTTAGACACATAAGCAAAAGGTGGTGTTTTCAGAGATTATTTGTCCAAAAACTTTACATTTTAAAGAAAAGTCTTAGTTGCAAATTACTATTTTAAATATAACTAATATGTTTGACTGAGGTAATTAATGGAGGTCTGCTGGGACTGTCCTCCCTGACTGAGGGTTTTCCAGATTTTCCTCAGCCTTCTTCAATGGCAAATACTGAGGAAGAGCACTAAATTTGGTTCTGGAAAGCTTCCTTCCCAAAATTTCTTTCCATTTCATTTAATATCATCAGTGTCCATAGCTTGTGGTGTATAGCATAAAACAGGCATTAAACACTATTAAAACACCTGTATGAAACATCATACATATATGCTTGGTGTTTTAGGGTACTAATATACTAGTGTGCAGGATGCAAGTTGACATGGTTAATAGAGGTGTATTAAATATTGAGCATATTTAAAACTATAGCAAGTTAATAAATGCTATACTGAACATAATAAATGAATTCTCATGAATATCAGAGACATAAGGAAACATTAATTTATTAATTTATTTACATTCTAGTATTTCTATAACATACAAAAATAAGCAATATAATTCCATATCTTCTTTTGTTCCATTATCACTAATATCCCAAGAGCAATAAAGCAGAGACCTTTAAGTCAGTACTGCTGCTTTGAAGGTCAGAGACATAGATATTTGGTAGATATAATCAAAAGAATTTTGGATAAGAGATTCTTTTCTGCCTTTGGAACACTGTAAACAATTCATATAATATGTTTTGGATTTCTTACCAGCTACATTCAAGTATTAAGAGTTTTTCTAATTGACACAAGGAAAAAGTTTTAATTCATTGCTGTATTTATATATTTCTGCTAGTTAACACATAATTTATGCTTTATTAATCAATTATAATCATTGAATGCTTAATTCATTTTCCACCTTGGAATCCAAATATAATTTTTCTCAAATATTCAAGTCTTTTTTTTTAAAAAATACTTACAAGTGTTGAAAAATGTAAGTAATTGTTTCCCATATGATTGATAAAGTCCAAAGTAGTCTTCAAAGCACTATTGGAACAGATATACATTTGGATTTTGGTCATTATGCACCTAAGCAAATAAGGCCAGATATATCTATTTGTATTCTTGTATTGTTTCTCCCCATAATTGTTGTACATACCTGTTACCAACAAAACTGTTTTGAAAGATTTAAAAAGCTCAGTGAATGTACTTTTTTTAATACTTACTCTGTTTCTTTTTTCTTTCACCTTTCAGAATTAGTGCTGTTACTCTGTCTTAGCTATGTTAGTTCTAGAATGTATTTAGTGTATGGAAACCAAAATTTCTTAATAATCATTGTGGTTTTAAATACATTTTGACTTAAAAATATACTTGCTTAGTTTTGAATGTAATCGATGTCATAATCATTAACTTTATCTCATACCAGTCATATTTCTCTAAAAGTATAAGATTCTGTTACATATATATAAGGAGTGCTTACATTATTTGCGTTACCTCTGAAAAAAATTATTGTCAAGTTATTGGTTACATCTACTCTGTATACAGATTTTAATTGGAACTGAAAAGCTCAAAGTTAAAAAAGAAAATGCAATTTATACATTCTTTTATTGAAATATGGTGTCATAACTATTTATTTAATAACTGATCTAGAATCCATATTTTATGCGAGATAGTAAGAATTATTTTTCTGAAGGCTTGTAAACTTTACTATGTCCTAAACATTCAAAACGTTATTTGAACTCTGTAAAATGAATCTGTTTATTACTTTCTATATTTCAATGTTAAGAACTCTGCTTGTAATTATTTTTAAAAACTTTTACTGTTCTCTGTATTACAAATTTAATGATGTAGGTTTTAGGCAGTTAATTTAATCTTGAATGAATTCAGCACATTGTGTTTAGAACAGTTCAGTACAGATTCTGAAGTGAGAAGGTGAAATCAAAGGGAGCTTAATGGCATGAAGGGTTTAGAGATTATGAAACATATTTAGAAAGGCAATGAAAATATTATATAATTTAAAACATTTGTTATATATTTATGTGTGAAAAAAAATAATATAAACATATACGATATTAATAATGGTCAAAGTTCTGCACAATCATCACAATAGAATGGATCAACATAAAACATTGCTGTTACTGCCTTAATCTGAATAAATTGTATAAGGACTCTATAAATATACTTATGCACTAGGTGTTTCAGAGCTCACTGCTGCTGGTTAAAGTTAACTCTTCTAAAATTCCAAAGAGGCAACTACACATATTATTGTAAGTAATTAATTTTAAAAGGCTAAATAGATTTGTGATAATGCTGTTAGCTGATAAATGAAAAAGATTGATGTCTCTATGTTTGAATTATGAATGGCTTCATTTTAAACATCAAAAATTGTGCAGCAGTTCTGCTCTGATCAAGTGTAATGAAAAACTGTCATGTCTCATGAAGGTCAGAAACATATGATTGGTCACAATGAGCAGCAGCGTAGCTTAGTTCTTAAATTTTTATTGTCTTCTTTCTGAACATGTTATCTGCTCAAAGTTTGTTAAAGTTTGAGACTAAAGGAATATTTAGTAGCCTTTTTTTTAAAACAATTATCCACCCATCAAACACCAGTGCAAGTATATTATCTGCACATTTGTGTGGTAAATCTTTTAATCAGTTGATGTGAGATAATCTATCTTTAAGATTTTTATCAATCTTTATTATTTGAATGGATCTGATGTTTTAGAGAAACTTTATCAAATCTATATCTTTTTCACTAACCAGTATGATTTCTATTTTCAGCATCATTAGTTTATTATTGTAAATAAATACGTTATAAATGTTAAAGCTTGTTATGGAATCAGCTTCAATCCTGTTATAACTTTAATTAAACATGATTATGTCTTGTTATCCATGTTGTTAATTATTTATACCATCATTCCTATTCTCCAGGATATTGTGTTGAAACTTGTAGTTATTAGTAGAATTCTGTTCTTCTACACTTGTACTTTACATCTCCTTATTTACAAGTATACAAGTGATTTTTCATTGCTTTGTTCCACAGAAGTATAATATTATAATATTGGTAACCTCAAATACTAGTACAACTTTCTTACCATCTTTTTAATAATTTAGAGAATCTGTAGATCTGAATATGTGAAGTATTAGTGAAAGTGATGATAATGGTGAGAGAACGGAGTGTATATAAAGAAAGAAAATGTTAAATTAAGTGCAATTAAAGCACTACTTATGATTGATATTGGCCTTTCCCATTTTTTCAGCCCAGCTTCTGTTTTTATAAGGTTCTTGCTAAATGGCATAAAACTGATTTCTTTCTTTGCCTCATTTTCTTTTAAAATAATTTATTTTGACACTGTTTTCACAATTTTTTGCTTGTAATGAAAATGAGATTGCCAAATAATACAAACAAATTTAAATAAATGATTAGGTGGACTAGTAAAAAAATTATTGAGCACAACTGGAAGGGCTATCCTTCTGCCATCTCTCTTTGAAATTAATGCTGTGATGTAGCTAATGGGACCATCATTTCAAAGTGAACTATTACACTGAAACACTGCTAAGTACATAATAAAGTATTTAAATATACATTATTTCTGATAAAAATGGATCATCATCATTCCTGGTATAGAAGTTCGATATTTTTTTAATCTTGCTCACTTTGAAATGAGGTCATTTATAAAATTACTGAGCACAATCAGGAAGAACTACTATTCTTCTACCATCTGTCACTGAAATTGTGATGCTGTGATGTAGCTGTATTTTTATCAGAAATAATGACTGTTTAAATACTTTATTATGTATTTATCAGTGTTCAAATGAAATAGTTCACAAAAGAGTGAACATAATCTAATTTAAGGATGATTGACTAACAGTCGTTTATCTTGCTCTTTTATGTCACTTGTAACTTTTTACTAATACTTTACAAGAGTAGTACATTCTTTCATGGAACAGAAAGTTACAACTATACTTTACAAGGACTTGCAGCAATATACTTGTAATGTATTAGACCATACTTTAGTGGAATAAGGCCCAGCAATACGGAGGAGTCTAATATTCTTTGTCAACCACAAAGTGCACTTATGGCTGCTAGGGTAATAGGGTAAAATGCAGATAAGCTTGTTGGAAATTCTGTAAGCAGTTTATCCACTTGCCTCTCCGTGCAGTTTTTTATGACTCAAAACATTATTACTATAACTAGAAAGAAAAATCCTATTTCTCAGTTTTACTACTAACTGCACAAGACTGCATCAAAAGAACAAGAAAATGATGAGGATGATGATGATGATGATGATGATGATTTTTTATATATTCATTTATTTTTTAAGCTTTTAAACAACTGAAAAAATAGCAATATTTTGTTATCAGTACAAATCACAATTGGGACTAGCTGTAACAGTGATAATAATTAGGCTAACTTTTCATGTAATATTACATTTTATTGATGATATTAAGCATTTATGCTGCACCAATGAAAGTAGAAAGCATCTATTCATTTGCTGGGGTTTATTTACACTGTTTTACATATTACTATTATTTTCTAAATTAAAAACTCAGATGCTTAAAATGTTCATGTTAAAGCCCCTATAATCAGTTTCCCATTTACCATGTTATCAAAAAATTTGGTATGATTGCAGATAAAATGATATAGCATATGAAAAGATGCTACCATGCATTGATTGCCAAAATGAAATGTATTAAAAATAAATGTATTGTTTACATGTATGTAAGCCATGTATGTATGGCTGAAGAGCTCCTTAATTTCCATATGAAACAAATACAAAAAAAGATATGCTGCTTCATTGGTATTTTATAATGATAGTTTAGTTTTACATTAGATTAATTATTGATTGCATTGTTGTAGCACATTGCAAGGTACACAAGTATAACTTCAATTAAAATTTACAAATGCAGCAGTTATAATAGGAAAGAAGAGGACATTAAGCTTGCCAGGGACTGCCCTACACTCAGTCCACAGCACACAAGCATAACTGGCTGATTGATAACCAACACAGATATAAAATAGCAGAGTTCCTTCACTTCATAGTACATTTGTTAACAGTTGCTGAGGAACATAATTCTATTCTCCCCTGAAAATGTCTCCTACATGTGGAAATGAAACATCTTCAGTAAGAAAGTGGAATTGCAAACATAGCCTAAAAATCTGGAAATTTGTGTATAAATTACTTGAGTTTTGATTTTAATGATGTTACAGGGCATTGGTTTCAGAGCTTTTTGTGCATCTAATCTCCTTTTTGAGAATGAAATTAAAGATGATTCCTTCCACTCAGATGGCTGCTTCTTCTTCTTCTTCTTAATAATAATAATAATAATAATAATAATAATAATAATAATAATAATAATAATAATCAGGAATTTTGCACACACATTTCAATGATGAGACAATTGGCTGTTATCACTTTATCAGTTCATTATATTTCCTTAATAAGCATGGACATGATTATGGATAATTTCTTAAAGAAAGGCACTATTACTGCCTGCAATAGTTCTTCTCACAATTACAAATAAGCAAAATATTTTAAAATTTTGGTTATTCAGTAATTGGTTATTGACATAATGTGTTTTAGATCATAAAATGTTATCAACAAAAAGTATAAAATCTTCTAAACTCATCAAGCATAGTTAGTAATCAAATATTCCTCATCAAGGCTAAACTTATTTACTTCTTTAGGCAATAGCAAAACATTCTCATCAGCCAGAATAGAATATTACATAGGCAAATGATGTAAATAAGTAATTACTTCAAGTCTCTTATCTCGTTTTATTAAGAGTGTCTATATCATGCAAGCACTTACCATAGCTGAAATATTTTTGCTTCCATCATCAATTGACATTTTCAAGACACTCTTCATTCTGTACTATTCAATAATGTGGTTTCAAGAAATGTACATAAAATGGCAAAAAATATGTGTGATCAATTGAAAGAAAATTTAGAAACAATGAATCCCTCAATTTAATTATGTGCATTGTTGACAATTTTTGTTTTGTAAGATATTTTGTAAGTGTCTATATGAACTTCCATTGAATTTACATAAACATTTGAAATTGTCTGGAAAGAAAGTATTGCTATATGCAGCAATGGAGCCAAATCATTAACCAGTAAAAATAGTGGTCTTGTTGAACAGTTCCCATATAATTCTATGCAAAATTTTGTTTGGATACATTGCTCCTTCCATTTGCAGGCTGTAGAAGTTAAAAGAAAATGGCCATCTTAATTAAAATAAGTTCTTAGCATTGCTATCATTAAAAATTTGCCAATTCAAACCCTTCATTTTATGAAGCAATGGAAGCATTACACAACATGCATACTGAAATATTTTGGCTTTCACAGAGCATACTGTTAACCAGATAGTGTGATTTGAGATGTGCTTCTGAATTTGCCAATCCCCAAGTTTGCTGAACTTTTCAGGTTCTTCATGGCAATTTCCTATTCAGACATATCCTGATTTACAAGGAAGGAACAAAAATATTCTTAATGCACAAGATAAAATTTTAGGAAAAAAATTAATTGGCATTTGTATCATAGTTTAAAGGTGAATTTTCATGTTGAAGACCTTAACTAATTCACATTAGCAAGAAGAACAAAATACCCTGGCTTGAAAGTACTCATTCCTTCCAGCACTTCATACTATAGTGAAAATGTATTTTCATCATTGTTGAATAAGGAGATAATTTAGCAATATAATGCAGTTAAAAATTACTCAGCAATATGTGCTACAAATTTCTGTCATTAAATGACTGATTAATTAATGGCAAGCAGGGTCATACTTCACTTTTACATTACTTTAATAGTTATGCTTATAGTACCTAATATTCATTGAACATGGAACCTTTAAATGTAATAGGTAATTCATTTAATTTTTCTCTGTTGTCGTCATCATCATCATTGTCGGTCCTGGTGGTTCATACTTGCCTTCTAAACCCAAGGTTGCAGGTTCAAACCTGGCCAGATTCGATGGATTTTTTCAGGCGTAAAAATCCTAAGTATGGCTTCCTTCGAAAGGGAAGTAAAGCGGTGGGTCCTGTGTTGTACATTTACAGCACAAAAAAGAACCTCAAGCCTGAAAGAAGAGGCCTCTGAGCAAAATTTGTTGGCCTTTTCACGCCCAGAATTGAATGGAACGCTGATGACCTGAGATGTTAAAGAGCGTCCTTAAATGAAACGAATAAAAAAATCATCATCATTTTGATTCTGAATTTCTAATACATTTAGCATTCCATTCCATGATGCACAATTTGTGGTCCACTGTTCAGAGAATGCATCTACAGTTATTTTTCATGAACACCTGGAATAACAATCATGTAGTTCCAATTGTAAAACTTGACAGTTGACTTGACTTGACAGTTCCCCTCCTTGTTTGTTATCTAGCAATAACAAGTTATGAATCAGATAACTTCAGCATTGTTCTTAATAAACGTTCATTGCCTGCCCCAGCTATTATTAGTTCTGCAACTGTAAGGCAAGTAAAACCAAATGAATGCAATTTTTTTTTACATTTTTTACATTTTATGGTTAGACTTCTTTTAAAATAAAAACTTAATTATTTAAAGACATTAAGCATTTCTTAATTAAAAAAAAAAGTACAATTTTGAAATGAAATAGCATTTCTACTCAGTTTGGACCAAATGTTTAGGTGATTCCAATTTAAAGCCAGAGTCCCCATCCTCCTCAGTAAGAACTACAACACTGCATATGAGCGTAAGAACAATCTTATACACAAAATGAAGAATATGTTATAAATAATAACTTACAAATAATTATATGTGCTCTATCTTAGAAAACCAAAGAATTTCAGAATAGCATAAAAAGATGCAAAAAATTATATAAACTCATGGAACATGGCTTCACCTCAGAACTGACCATTTACAGTTAATAACTTGCAGAAAGTACTGGTACAGATTATGTCAACAGATAGCATAAGAATACAGTGGTATTGTAGTTACATGAAGAATCCTAGAAGGCCTTGATTCAATGTAAACAGTAATTGCTAACACACATTTTACATTTTTGTCACTGCATAGTTCCAGGAATTGCACCAAAAGCAGAATGCCTGTACTAAAATATCTAAACAGACTGCATCTAGTGCAAGTAATCCTAAACCATTTGTGCGCAGCTTGGAGAAGCAGGTTTATGCACACAGTGCATAGGTCCTCTATGTTAGATTGAAACAGACACTGTTAAAGAGATACTTTTCACATGTGGAAGAACACCACCTATCAGCATACTACTATTGCTCATCAAGCTGAAATTTCATAAATCATTAACAATGGAAGATATCCCAATGGATGCAGGTTTGGTATTGAAATATGCAGCAATTTCAAAATGATTTTATTTTTAAACCATATTTTTGTTCATGAATGAGAGATCATTAACTTCTACAATTACTCTTTACCACAGTTGGGTGAAATATTACCCCTTTGCTACATCATCATTAAGAGGAATTTGCAATGATTGTGTAGGCTTGATGATGATTTACTCAGCACATAATGTGGTCCATGAGTTCCTTGCAGTATTTGAGATAGTAAACACAATTTTATTTAAATGCTTGTATTGGAGTGAGGCAGTTGCTAATTCATAGAAACTCTTTAATGCTACATATTCCAACTCTCTGTAAATTGTTCAGTAAATTTTTAAATACTCTGTACAGATAATTTTGATGCCCTGCAAACTCTGGAAATAGACAATATTAAATTTGTTATTTTCAACCATTGCCTAGAGAAAATATGGTACTGAAAATTTGGAACTACTTTGTAGCCAGAAATTAAAATTGTTCTGAAGGATTTTCTCCATTTTTTTAATTTCATTGAATAATACACCAAGATGAAGTGGCAAATAGGAACCAATTGAATTTAAGGCAAAATAAGGTGTTAACTTATGCTGTTTGCTCAATCAATATTTGAAATAATTGAAATACGTGCATTTTGTATAAGACTTAAATTTTCTTCTGAATTATGTGCTTTGCAGGATAGTTCACAAAATTCCTGTGGATTGCAAGACACTTTAATGCCCACTTTTATTAGTACTGGTATGATTTGCTTGTTGCCTCATTAACAAATTGCGGCTGATTGTCAGGTATTCTCCATACTTAGATTATACCTCATACCCAATGGCCAATTTTGTTGCACTCAGTTTAGATAATCTACATCTGTGCCACATCCATTATCAAATCATTAGAAATAAATAAATAAAAAAAAAAAACACACACACACATACCCACCCACCCTCTCTCTCTCTCTCTCTCTCTCTCTCTCTCTCTCTCACTCTCACACATACACACACACAAAAATGTAATTATTTTGTCCTACAATGAAATATGAGTTTATTTCATAGTAGATTAAAATTAGGATTTGGTATTAGTTTCATATTAATAAATATTACAGCAAAAGTTACACTTGCTCAATTAAAACAATGAAAATGCTGGCATTTTCAACAATATAATTTATCACAAATTTTAAAATTCTGTATAATTTTGGGGAGTTATGAAATGATTTCCTTTAATATTAGAAAATTAACATTTTTTTTTGTTTTATCTAACTAATGTGGAATTTAACATGGTGAAGCAAATATAATTCATTAAATTTACTAAGGTGTCAACTTTAACATTCTTGCTTGCTTCACTTATTTTTCACTAAGGACATGTTTCTGAAGCATTCACTCATACTTCAGCTACAAATTGACTGTTATGGACTTTTGAAACAATTCATGTTGGAGTTGGAGGTCTCTGATGGTATTCCAATAACTTGAAAAGGAGGTTGCCTACTTTAGGGATGTCAAAATTCATTAAATGTGTAATTTGACACTCCTGAAGGAAGCATCCTCCCTCTTCAAGTTTATCAAAATATCACCAGAGATTTCAACTCCTATTTAATTGTTCCAGAAGTTCCTGACAGTCAACATGTAGCTGAGGATGCAAGTGAATGCTTTTGAAACATGTCCAAGTGAAAAAATAGGTAAGTGAACCAAGCAAGAGTTTAAAGTTGATGCCTTAGTACATTTAGTGAAGCAATTCTTTATTTTAATTCTGTATTGTAAAGTTCAGAGTAGGTTTTGGGCTAGCATATTAACATATTGCCTGTTTAATCTACAGAATAGATGACAAGTTTGTTAGCCAAATATGCCATTTTGTTTCTTGTTCTTATAATTGAAGTGTTAGAACTAGAAATAAGTATTTACTTTAAAAAATATAAATCAAACATAATACATACATACAAAATTTATCCCCTTCCCACACAAGCCATGTTTTAGGTTAAAATAACAGTCCAATAGGAAAAATTTGAGGCCACAATCAGGACTTGAACCATGGATTTATGGCTTACCATGCTTTCATCTGAGCTACCACATCTCAAAGCTTTGTGGTTGTAGTTGGACAGGGCATGGAAGAGCTTTCAAAGTCATAGTTTGAGTCCCAACCATGACTTCTAATTTTTCCCATCTGAGCCTGATTCCAAACCATTATATAAAGCAGTAAAAATTTGTTCTTTGTAAATATTTGAACTCTTTTAAAGTGGGTATAATGGACAGCTCAGAAATATAAACATCCACAATCATTTGAATAAAATGGAACTAGCTGAAAATGCACAAGTATAAATGAAAAGTACCACTTGTTCATTAATTAATATTCAATAATAATGATGTTGATAACATAAATATCATAGAGCTAATATTTTATTTATGCCCTTTGTTCTTCACCAGAGGCAAAGCTACTGAAAATGCTTTACAGATTGGATAACTAAGTAAGTGATAGATGTTGTGAAGTATATTAATACAAATGGCATGTTTTAGCATGATATTTTATGCTTAGCATTTGTACATAGTTGACTTACCTTTTACCTGTGTAGTGATAATTTAAATAATAGCAATAGGCAGCATGGGGTTCATTACAATTTCTATCTCTCACTCTTTAGCTTGTTATTAGCAAATAGCATGTTGCATGAAATAAAGTAGATGAAATTGATATAGAAAGAAAGTTGAATGTAGTATCAGAGAACAATGATGATTAGATCCTATCCTTTATTTAGGTAATAGCAATCATGGCTGGTATACAAACTTCACCATATAAATGTCATTCTACGTGATACATAAATAAATGAAGTTAAGCATAAAGATCCCTTGTGTTTATGAGCTAATGTAGCTTGTCCAATGTTCATTTGTACTTGGGCACATTTGCATGATAATTAGGGTACGCAAGCACCAGGTTACAATTCCACTACTTTGGTACTACTGATACTGATACTAGGACTAATAATAATAATAATAATAACAACAACAACACTTACAATAATGATTATAATGATAATATATCTAGAATTAAAAATATATATATTTCTATCAAAATTTTTTGTTCTACATTTCTTTTAGGAACAGGGATGCTAGCGTTATACTATAAACACATGGTCATTTTTTTTTCTGGTAAAAGGAAATGGCCATAGAAGAACTCTAGTAGTTCCACATATAGTGATTACAACTCTGTGACTTTTTCTTAGTGTTTTATTCTTTTCTGCTTTACTAATTATTGTTAATTTAGTTACATTGTAATAGTGTTACATTATTTTTCTTTTATATATATATTAGGCTGACCCTTAGCTATAGGTAATTTTCTGAAAGTTAAAATTGTACTGCTCCCACCCCCTTATCTTGTTCCAATCAACAAAATGATGTGCAAATTTTCAGCTTAATCAGACAAATACAAGACAGCCTTCATTGATTATGAATGTTTGAAATTTTAGTTCCGAAAGTAATTTTTTCTAATATTATTAGATAACAAAGGCTATTAATATTATTACTTTATGTGCTTCATTTCTTACTTTATAACTAAAGATGATGCTGTCTTTAATGAATGATTTTTCTAACATTATTTCGGAACTACTGTTGTTCTATTGCCCATGTTGGTGCAAAGATACTTTCATGAGCATTTTTTCCTAGACTTGTAAAATGGCATTAACTTCTTCAGGTAGTTTGTTACACAAGTTAAGAAAATATTTTTATGTCTCTTTTGTTGGCTACATCTCCAATTAAATAATCGGCAAGTTTTAAGCATTTTTTTCTACAATGTAAGAGTTGTAAATCTTACAACAAAGGAAAGGGCAGCATTGCTAATTCTAGAAGTTTATATTATTTGGTAAAATACACAATTCCTACTAGAAGAACTGACTACTGCACTGATAAGTTATTCAAACTCTATGATGAATGAAATGGTTTATAGAAAATTTTACTGGAACTACAGCAAGAAAAAAGAAAAAAAAAAGAAATCTTTTTGTGAAAATTATTGACAATCTCTTTGACATATTTCATTCAGATGCTTTTGGACAGATAAAAAATGAAGAGGATAAGAATGTTTTAATGCTTCAGCCCCAAAAAGGAATGATTAGGCTGCATGGTAGGTGTAGGTCAAAATACAAGGAAAAAAGCACATTAAAGTACACTGCAATGGAAACTACAAGGGAAAAAAAAAACTTTGAAGAAATGGAACATATGCTACTTATTTACTTGTTACATAAAAACTGATGATTCAACATTAAGAAGCCAAAGCAGTGACTGTGGTGATGACAGTGAAAATTCTTCTGCATAAAAATTAAAGATATAAACCATATTGAGCCAAAAAAAAAAAATAGCTAATCTATATGGTTTAAACAATAGTAAAAAATTATATTTAATTTCACATTTAAATAAACCTCTTCCCAATCATAAACCGATTAATCTTATCTGTCCAAAAGCATCTGAATGACATGTGCCAAAGAGATCCTCCATGATTTCCACAAAAAAAAATTTTTTTTTCTATTTCTCTACCTGCAGTTCTAGTCATAAATTATCAGAATATTGATTCATAAATCAATAACACCACTGCAAATTTTTTTTCTAACCTTCTCTGATACATACTTAGTTCCAGAAACTGTGGCTCTATCTTTATTTGATGACAAAGTTCCAACAGCAGTTAAGCAAATATGGCTCAAGTTGTACTAGAAGCAAAGGTGAAGAAGAGGAAGAAGAAAAAATTCAACTGAAGAGATATTCTGCACCAAAATGATTTTTCTTCCTTTACAAACATAAAGTTTTTGATCTTTTGTAACTCCTAGTACAAACATTTTCCTCGCAAGATTTTCTATTAGCACCATCAATTTCCTTGACAAAGACCCTTCAACTTGTAAGGATGATCCTGGTTACAAAAGTGGAATTGAAAAACTTGAGAAGATAGTTATTGTAAATGACATTGCAAAAAGAGGGAGTCTTGTAACATTCTCACAAAAGATGAAACTGAGAAGCAATTTGTTTTACAGATCATTGCCAGAGACCATAAAAAATACCCAACTGCTACTAACTAAATCCTCTCTTAGGAAAAAATAATGTTGAATGTTCGTTTGTTTACATAATGTTTTGATGCTATGGAAATAATTGTTGTAAAAAAAATGTTTCCCTTATAGAAGTTATAAGTTGTTAAAAAAAAACTAATAAAATGGATGAAAATTTTGGTTCAAGGTTTCTTACTTACATGCAACTAAGTGGTTAAGGTATGGAAAGAACCTGTTTGTTTATTGATACTGTTAGAATCCATAGAATAGATTACAGTGTAAAGTGATGGATACTTGATTGTAATGTTGTCAATAAATTCATTCATTAAAAAAAACTTATTTCTTAAATTTCTCATGTTATTTTAGGAAGTTTTCAAATTAAGTTTTGGGAAATTTTATTCAGAATGTTTTAAACAATTGCTGGAATTGACAGGATATCCACATAAATTTCTTAAGCAGATAAAAGAAAATGGTTGAGATAGGGAAGAGTATACCATTTTTGTATGGAATTAATTGTTGGTTATACCATGTTCCAACTTCAGAGCATTTGAGAGTCACCAAGCAGTTGTCCAATTGAGCTGAAAATTTGCACTCCTCCTCCTCCTCCTCCTCCTGTTCAACTCAACTTTTAGAAAGCTGATAAATAAGGGCCACCCCAATATATATTGACTAAATGAATCCAATTATAAAATATAAATTAAAAAGATATATCCGAAATTTATATTTTAATAATACAGCTAAAGTTTATGCTGTAGTAATAACAAAAACATCATTACCCATCAGAGTTTAGTGAGCTCACTGTTAATATTGATGGTAAGCATAGTCCAAAAGTGCACAGTTACAAAGAATAAAGCAAGTTAAGTATGAAATAAATAATATATTTTTATTGCAAAACTTTTACATCCTGTTTTTATTTTCTGAATGATATAAAACAGTGTCTCAAATAAGTGTACTTACGAAGCTGTTAACAGTGTTTTGATATATTTTTTAAATTCCTAAATTTTCCTTATTTCCTGCTTTTTTCTAAAGAGCAATAGGACTTTAGCTTTGCTATCTGCAAGTCAAAAACACTAATTATACTTCAAGTTTTATGTAAACAGAAGTTATGATGTCATCAGCCATCACTAGAGATGGAAGTTCAGACATTGAAAATATGGAGTTAACTATGTCGCATTTATACAATCATGTTGTTTATATCAAGTCAGAGTTCACTTCACATGATGTATTTCATTTTCTATATAAATCTGTAGGTACCCTTTTTTTTTATTTAATTGTTTGGTTTATTTATGGATGCTCTTTGATATCTCTGGTCATTAGCATCCCATTCAATTCAGGGCAAGAAACGTTTGATAAAGTTTGCTGAGCCTCTTTTTTCAGACTTGAGGTTCTTTTTTGTGCTGTAAATTTACAACATGAGACCCACAGCTTTAATTCCTTTCAATGGAAGCCAAACTTAGGGTTTTTAAGCGTGAAAAAATCATAAGTATGGCTTACTTTGGATAGAAGTAAAGCCATGGGTTCCATGTTGCACATTTACAGCACAAAAAAGAACCTCAAGCCTGAAAGAAGAGGCCTTTGAGCAAAATTTATCAGCCGTTTCATGCCTGAAATTGAATGGGACGCTGATGACGTCAAAGAGCGACCTTAAATAAAACAAATCAACAAAAGATCTTGGGTCTATGAGGCAAGTATGGATGCCACTAGACCATCAGGGCTGACAGTACAGTAAACAATTGAAGATATCCTACAGCTGCATTCCTTAAATCTATAGCTGCATCTATAATAATGTGTTGGTGTTCAGGCTTCGTTCCCTAGTCATCACTTGTGTTTGATAGTAGCTGCTATGTTCAAACTGTAGAAGAATGTTCCTCTGGACCATTTTAATACTCCTAATTTAAAAAGTAGCTTATGAACTAGGGACTTATAACATATGTAGATCAAATGTGCAAACATCACATTGTTCCTGGTAAAACTTTATTTCTGACAACCCAAGTTAAATATGTTAGGGTGGCTCTAAGAGGGCATTCATTTGATGTAATGATATATGAGAGAATAGGGATGATTATTACAATGAAAAACTGGTTTTATATTTTCACAATGTTTTTTATTTTTCAGCATAGTCTGAGGATAGTGCAATACATTTTGTCCAACAGTTTTTCAATCCCTTGGTTCCAATAGATACTTTCCTAGATGTCTGCAAAATAAGCATCCATGTCAGCTCTGATTTCCTCATCAGCTAAAAATATATCTGCAAAATAAGCATCCATGAAAGCTTTGATAGATTCCTGAGTTAAAAATGTTCATGCTTCCAAACTAGTTTAGAGCTTAGGAAATACATGAAAGTTAGAGAGAGCCAAATATGATAAATAAGATGGGTGCAGAAGCAAATTGTACTTCAAAGCATAATAGCCATTGCAGCAACTCTAGTGTGAAGGCATGGTGAAAAATTACTTCCTTATGTGTTAAACTTTGTCTCTTTTGTTGGATATTCTGGTGCAACTGTTCCAGAAGATAAGTTAATATTTGCTATTTATAGTTTGTCCTTTTGGAAGATTATCAATCATCAAAATCCCTCTTTCATCCTAGAAAATTGATGACATGAGTTTGCCAGCTGGCTTTACTGTCATTGCTTTCTTTGGAGCTGTCCACTGTTTCACTTGCTGTTTTGTCTAGATGTAGTAATGAATCTAGGTTTTGTGGTGATGGATCAATAACAATTGGTTGGCTTTTTTTTTAAATGATCCAGACACTCTTGGAAAGCTAGCAATTAAAGTCTTTTTTGATGACATTTTACCAGCTGCTCCACCATGTTACTGACGGCCTTTTCATGCCTATGAGTAGTTCATTTCAAATGTTGTAACCTTTTTCCTTTGAGTTGTTTACTATAGTGGTTATTTTGCTCCATTTGAGTCCTCTGTCTGCCAGTTCTATATCATGGATTTTTGTGATCATTTCCTTCTTTATTGGCACTTCTTGGGTGGCCAGAGTGTGTTCATCTTATGTGCTGTTCCAGCTGCATTTAAACCCAGCCACTCAATTTTATACTGCATATGATGGAGCAATTCCCCCAATACACGTTTTATCTGAAAAAATGTGTGCACTCTTCAAGCCTTTTACAATAAAAAATATAATAATCCAATGTTCAATGTTGTCCTTTTTATGCATACAGAAAATGATTTCCTTTCAACAATAACTGACAAAAGATTAGTTAAAAGATGACTTATAGTTTCAGTGCTGCCAAATAAAAGATTGAAGATTCAACACTTATTACTAATCACTGTCTTGGTGCAAACACCAACTAATTATCATCCAGCCCATGTACCATTCCTCCTCTAGTAGCAAAAACAAAACATTTACATATTATAAACTAAGAGAATCAATTTATATTTTTAAGTAACACAGCAGTACTGTCATTAGAGAGAAGTTAGTAATAAGGTTGTGATTGTTATTTTATACCATTATTTCAAATGAACTATACATTTTACTTAACATTATATAATTACATTGATCAACAAGGAAAATGTTTCTGACTTGAAAATACTTATTTTGTATTAATTTCAATATGTTACAAACAAATATGGCATTAAAATAGTTAGCACTTATTTTCGAGATATGGCTCATTTATGATGTTTTAGTGTATATATATCGGGTGACTCTTCTGAACTTGAGAATTGGTGACTAGGCAAACCTGCATTTTACAGTTTATGAGAAATGCAGATGCTCAAGTGACTGCCACATTCACCAGACTGTCCTATCTTTATCTACTGTGTGCATATTGCTCCATACTACCCCTATTTTTGTCATGCTTTGTATGTAAGATCTGCAAAGAGTAAAATATCGTTCAAAGCTCTATGTTTGAAATTTCACATTGATGTAAAGCTATACATTTACTTATTATGCTCTGTAAAGCAGATTCTTATAGTAATTGGTAATTTAATTGAAATTTACATAATTAGGATTTTTACATTAATGCATATCACAGAATAAGCATTCTTTTTCTTTTCCATGCCAGAAGGGAGTGAAAAAAAAAGGAAAAACAAACAAACAAAAAAAAAAGTTAAAATTTCTTGGGCCAGATTTTAAACCCTAGACCTTCCCACTAAAGCCCAGCACATGCACAGTGAAACATGAGTCAGAACATGCAGGGTGGCACATAGCAATCAATTTAGTTGCAATTGATATGACACAGGGGATAGTGTTCATAGGAAAGTCTGTAAAACACCAAGATTGTATAACTTTCCAATCTGCAAAATGAGAAGACTCACTTGGTACATGAAATTAAGCAGTGGTGCTCTGAGCGGCTAAGTAAGGTAGTACATAAAGTAAATATATAGGTTGGCAAACCTGAGAACAGAAATGGGGAGTCGTCTTAGATCTCCCTTGTTCATGTCTGTTTACAGCTTGCTTGGAGTAAAGGTTAGAGTGTTGCTTCTTTCATTGTTTGTAGATTAACTTTGTGGTCATACTTAACTTGAAAAGCGAAGATACCATGTAAATGCTTAAGCAAATCCAAGCCAGTCCTCCTCTCTCAATTTATCAGAACAATATGCATTTCATTGTTTGTAGATTAACTTTGTGGTCATACTTAACTTGAAAAGCGAAGATACCATGTAAATGCTTAAGCAAATCCAAGCCAGTCCTCCTCTCTCAATTTATCAGAACAATATGCATATTTGTCTCTTTCCCACTCCTTTTTAATTATTCCATACACTTTTAAAGAACTCTTATCTCTAAAAACTGCCCAAATCTCTTTCCTCTTTATATCTTCAATTCTTTGTCTTACTTCATTCCAAAATTTATCACCAAACTCCCAACATTCCCCCATCCCAATTGCAATATTGCAATATTTCCCCATCCAGCTGTTATCTCTTATTTTTTCCTTTTGATGTTTCATACATTCTTTTAGAACATTGTGGTCTCCTAATTTCTCAATCCTATACCAATATTTTAAAATTCTCTCGACCACCACACCCTTCCTCCTTACCCTCCCTAATCAGCTAAGGCAAAGATGTAGCTTTAGGCAATCCCAATACCTCTCAATAAAACATCCTACGAATTAAATCAGTTTTCAACTATCCTTTTGAAATTCCCCATATTTCTACTCCATATAACATTTTTGATTCCACTACCACTTCATACAATTTCTCTGACCAATTTATTGACATATTTGGAATTTTCTTCAAACTATTCTAATTGCTCTCATGGCTACTTTACCTTTAATAATAACATTCTTTCCTTGTGGTTCCCACCCTCCACTAATTGACAACCTCACCCCCATAAGTCAAATTCTTTAACCATTTCCAATAGCTCCCCATTCAAGAACCATTTCTCATCCCTTCTTAATTTACCCCATTTCTTAAACAATACTATTTTTGATTTCTTAACATTTACTCCTAATCCGCATTCTGCACAAAATCTACTTATCTCATTTATTGATCGTTGCAATCCAATTACTGTAGTTGTACCTATCATTAAATCATTTGCAAATAGTAAGCCTGGTATTTCTTTCCAATAACTGGACAGTGTAAATTACTCTTTAAAATTTGTTCTATAATACATCAATAAACAAATTAAAAAACCTGGACTTAACTTTCAGCCTTGTTGCAAACCTATCTTTTATTCCATTATCTCTGTAATCCCATTTGTGCATTGTTATCAAATCAGGAATAACTTTTATGACACATGTGAAAATTTGATTATTTTAAAGCTCATGTGAAACTACAAAGTTTTTAAGATCATTGTGTGATTGAGTCGAACTAACACTCTTTTGCTGCACTTGTTTAAATATGTAGAACCGGTTTCACAAATCCTTCATTCGCATTGTCAGCCCAGTGGGAAACCTAACTCAATGGGGCTGATGGTGGGAACGAAGGGTTCGTGAAACCGGTTCTACATGTTTAAACAAATGAAGCAAAAGAGTATTAGTTTGATTCAATCACACAATGATCTTAATATATGATTAGCTTCACAGTGCAATGTTCTAATTAACAATTTTAGTTTATAAAGTTTTTGTACATAAGCATGTAATGGAAATGCATTTTGGGTTGGAACTGATAAAACAGCTCATTGCTTCATGTGTTTGAAAAACTTGTGTTATAAATTTTAATTATAGATTATGGCATGAATTTTTGGCAGTATCATCATAATTGATAGTAAATTTGTACTTAGCTTAGAGTTATTTTAGAAGTGCTGTTTCGTTAATGTAAGCAGTGCTCTTTCAGCTACTAAGTAGTATTTTTTTGAATTTAGCACTTTACAACTTTAGCTAAAATGCATTACTCTTCCAATAACTGTCACTACATTAATACATGTTGTAGTATAGAAACATTTGATGTATTTTGCTTTTAATATTGTATTAAAAAATGGGTATATTTGTGTTCAATATTTCGCAATATAGTTTATAACATAATTATTCATTGATGTTCGGTTTGTTTCTGCCAGGGTGCATTTTTTTTTCTTCACATATAAAGCAAAATTCAAACACTATTAATTACAATCCAGGTTGCCAGGCCATGGTAAAAAACCAAAGATTAATAACAGTTAAATCTTCTTTAAAATTTAAATATCATAAGATTGGGTGCTATTTGAAATTTTAAAGTGAGATGAATGAGGGTGAGGTGGTGAAATCTGAAATATAATCTACATTGGTTTTAAACTTCCCCTCAATATGTAAATTGATATTTTTTTTAATTAAATATATTTTAAATAGATAGTAATTTAGACTGAAATCCTTGTATAATAATATATTTTTTCTGAGTTTTTCTCTCTTTTCTTCTGTCACAACTTTCAGTGTACTAGTTCTTCATAGTGCTTTAGAATCCCTTCTTTAAACTAGGTCCTCCTCTTTCAGAAAGAGGCTTATGATTTATTTGATCAAGTAAATGAATTTGTTCAAATCATAATGTTGTTTTTGCAGGTTCATCACATACGCCACCATCTGTGATTGTAGCCAAGATAATGGAAAAGCTCCGAGAGCATGATCGAGAGAATATACCACCAGGTTCTGTGGTTTCTGCCCCACCCATCACAAATCCTGTTACTGGTGCTGCATCTTCTCCAGCCACAAGCTCTGGAAAGTTCTCTCGTGCAGCTCGCAGGGTTCTCACTCGCACTGCTGTTCTTGGAGCTCTACCTATTAATAGGTAAAACAGCAACTCTATCTTGGTATTATCATACTAAATAAGAACGGAACAAATAGAAAGTATAAAGGAAAGAAGAAAGCTGCAACATATATACAGACAGCTGATATACAAAGATCATTTCTAAGTTTCTACATGGTGTGGGTTTTCTCATTAATAAAGTATTTATATTACAAAGTACATTTACAGGCTTAAATGTTTCTCCATTTCCACAATTGTTTAACATTTAGGTGAGTCTTGTGTTCTTTGAGGATGTCTTTTTTATTGATATGTCTAATTAAATGTTTCACTGCAGTATTAGTAAAGCATTTCCCAGCATTCCTTTTTAACTTTGAGACAATAACTGTGATATAATGCATTATCTCTGAAAAGTTCATGTAAAGTATTATGATTTTTTTTTTTTTTTTTTTCAAATGTTTAGTTCTAATATATGATCAGATATGCTCTTCAATATCTTCTTCTTCCACTTCAAACACATAGAGTAGCAATAATATAATGCCACAGGTGCCAAGGTTGTTAAGGCGCAGACTCATGAGCAGGAGGCCTGGGGTTCAATTTCCATCAGAATTGTCCTCCTTTACTGGGTATTTTCCATGTACTGGGTTTCCAGGAAACATTATAGTTTTTGCATTACATCCCTACAGCATACAAATGTTCCACCCCTTTTAATGAAATTATACTCCACCTTCTACTTTCATTAGATATTTTTAAATTTTATTTGAAAACCATGACTGAAGTCCTGTATCAGATTTGTGTTGCATAAAATAGAATCTCCCTTGTTTCACAATTTCCACAGTTTCTCAGAATGGAAGATCTTGTAAACAAAGTTAAATGAAATTGAGCTAGCCATTTTTATAGGTTAACAACATAATTAAATTAAAATATTGCATACTTTTGACTTTAAGTGCACACTTTTGACAAGAAACATTAAAATTCCACTAATTTTTAATGAAAATAATTGGATATATTTTTAAAAAAAAATTGCTTTCATCATCAGCATAAATTTATTGTTGATTTGTAGCAACGTATAATTTTATTTTTAAATCTTATAGATATTAACATATCTTAGTTGTTTGGAAGATCAAAATTAACCATTTATTTTATTTTTTATTTTTTGTATGAAATAAGCTCTCTCAAATGTCAATTCTATAGATTTTTTGATTACCTATAGAAGCTTTTGGAATTCACAATTTTTTGACCAGACATGGAATGCTAATACTGATTTCTTTCATTCATTTATTTATTTAACAATGCTCTTTAACATCTCTGGTCCCTCAGTAGTGAAAACGGGCGTTAAACACTACTCAAAAAAAAAAAAACATCTCTGGTCTTCAGGATCTCACTCAATTCAAGGCGTGAAATGGCCAATTAATTTTGCTCAGAGGCCGTTTTATTCATGCTTGAGGTTTTTCACATGCCTTAAATCTATAATATGAATGAACAGCTTTACTTCCCTCCTGAAGGAAAACATATATAGGATTTTTATGCCTTAAAAAAACCACTCATCTTGGCCAAGTTTGGACTCATGACCTTTGGTCCATGAGGCAAGTATGGTTACCACTATACTACAAGAAGTGATTGATTTCTTTGTGTTTTTGTACTTTGTCTTCAATGGTTTCTCAACCTATTTCAAAAATTTTGGCCCATTCTTTTATGGTAGAGTGTGAGGGAGATGCTTCCGCATATACACCATTCAACAGCAACTATAGAAGCTTTTACATCTGATTTCATATATGTCTGACTGCTGGGCAGAATTCTATACTTTGTGCTTTTTAAGAGTTTTTTTATTCAGATGTATTATTTTACCAGGATGAAACTAAATACTTATTTCTGGACATTGAAATAGGATGTGAATGTGATTTTCGTTACTCCTACACATTGGACATACACTCTGTTTCAGATTTCTTCTAATTCCCTTTAGTCTCCATATCCCTAATCTAAACCATGCTAACCCCTCCCTCTCTTTCTTAGTATATTTATCAATATAACCCTCATTCATATAATTCTTTTTTAATTTTTGAAATAAAAGCAAGAAACTTTTCTCTCTTATATCCCCATATAAAATTTGTCTGTCTATATCCTCAAATCTGATCCTAATCATCTTCAAAATCCATCTGGCAAACTATCTCTTCCTAACCAACAGTCCTCTATCCCATTCCATGTCAATTCATATCCTCCTTTCCCTACCAAACTAGCTTCTCTTAAAGTGGATTCCTGAAATTTTAAAAATTCTTTCAAAATATGACCATGTGGCATCTGTTGTTCTCTAAACCAATATTTTAATACTCTCTCCATCACCCATTCTCTTGCGCTTACCTTTCCCATTTCTAACAGGGCACCAGTATTGGCTGCATGCAAAAAGTATTGAGATATCATGATTAAAGCCATACCTATTAATGACTGCATGATACATAAAAGAGAGTGATAAAATATTTGTAAATAAGGATTTTAAAAGCTTGCAAATTTGACAAACTTTAAACTAAAT
Organism: Metallyticus violacea; assembly: GCA_030762175.1. Classification (NCBI taxonomy): domain Eukaryota; kingdom Metazoa; phylum Arthropoda; class Insecta; order Mantodea; family Metallyticidae; genus Metallyticus; species Metallyticus violacea. Next base: position 95,443,631 of record CM060843.1, read on the forward strand.
AGATTTTGAATGACAGTGGCATAATGGAAATGGTGTTGTATGAAACAGAATCAGTGATGGCATTCATTTCAAGAGAAGATTTAAACTTCCAAATTTGGAAGTCAAATGTATTAATTTGATATTGTTCATATTTGTCATATAAATGAATACTTGCCTTTTATCTAAGGATTGCTACTTGGCTAAAATAGACACAAAACTTAATGATAAATGAAGGCTGGGAATGCTGTTGGTTGTGTCTAATCATGTGCAATGTTTGCCCTACTGTGCAGTCAGTAATGTTACATACTTGTCACTATAATAATTAAGAGGACAGTATTTCTATTTTATGCTGAAAATTATTTAAATTCATTTGTGGGATATTATCAGAAAGAAGAAATTCTGAACTTGTTTAAACATGTGTCTGGTTTGTAAGATGCATAGTTTAATAAGATATTTGTCATTGATTCATACTGAATTCTTGCTACTCAGCAGTAAACTAAAAACAAGTTAAGCAAAAAGGGTATTATATTATTTCCAATATGCATATATAAATAATGCAGTCCTGCATTATGACAGAACTTAGATATTTGTGTTAGCGTGTTCTGTATTTGCTTGTACTTAAAATGTCACAAGAAGCTAGAAAAATTATTTCTCTTATACTAATGTGGAGTGTTGCATAGCCAAAGTAGGAAAATTATGTATAATGAGTACAAAATTTTAAAAATATTATCTTGTATCAAATATAGAGCAACCTTTTCAACTCAACTTTTCAAAACTCAAGAATAGATCATGAGACTTGAGAGTTTCCCTTTGTGCACGCATGCTCGCACGCACGCATGCACACACGCACTTAGTTTGGCAACACTGCTATGTGGAGAGATTGACCGGTTTGTATACCATAAAGTTTTGCATCTAGTGTGGCATATCAACTTTCTAACATGAACTTTCATCCATATTGGAAAATAGAAGAAAAATGCAGTACTTATCAATAAAATTGGTGTCTAGCTTATGATGCAAGATGCATCAGAGCATCTTGACCAAATGTTTGAAAATCATTGAACTGGGTGCAGAGAACCTGTAAGTTGTTCAGCCCAATCTCAAGTGTTGATTTTTAACTTTTTCTTTGGGGAAAGGTAAAGGATGTAGTCTACAAATATGTACAGATTATACCTTAAGACATGCAACATTGTATTGTAGCAGCCTGTAATGAAATGCTACATTATGTGCAGCAATGGTAGTATCAAACACTGGAAGGTTATATTGCAACAAATGGCCATTATCCTGAATATAATTTGTAGACAATACAACTCCTTTCAGTGGTAGATGTGTTTCTCTTATTTTAAAAAATGTTTGTTTGGTTTCATCATCCTTGCAATTTTATAAATATACTTACAAAAATGCTAAGAATGCATCTTTTTCACTTTTCAACTGGGATTTTTAATTCACTTATTACATCTCTCATGAGTTCAATTATATTATGAGTTATATTTTGAGTTTAGCAGCAGAATAACAAAAAGTCATTAATTTTATATTGTTTAAAATCTGTTGATCAATGTATGAATTTAATGATGTTATGAGGAATACATTTAACAAAATTAATGCAAAGTCAAGGTAAAATTCAAATAATGGTTATCAGGCATGCCCAAAAATATGAAAAGTAGTATGCCAATCTTGTTGATTAATGGGTAGTTCAGGTGATGCCTTTTTGTTTGTCTTTTGATAATTTAGATAATCCCTGAAGTCAAGATCTCAACAAGAGAATAGCAAGCCTGTAATCTTTCTAGGAAGAAAGACCTCCATTCTTCAGCTCATAGACATCTCAGCCAATAAACCATTTAATAATGGAAGGCAGCAGATAGCTTTGAGTATGTGTGATCCAGAGGATAAAGAAAGCATCTTTCAGCATAGTCACCCAAATGATTTTAAGAGTATAAAAAGACATTCCTGAGAATCTAGTTGCTAGTATTTTTGGCATGCTGTATTAGTAATGCCTTCAATGGCACAGAAGATGACTGTGAACCTAAGATGAAAATGGATCCACATTTAACAAGACTGTAAGAATCTTGATTCTCACAAAACATTTATAAGAACAGTGATAATATAATAAGACATATAAAATAATTATATGTCTGAACTTGAGCAGCCAATTAATGTAAAAAAAAAAGTGCATCTAATTGCATAAACTACCACTAAAAGTCTTAAAAGAATAATGAAAAAAAAAAAAAAAAAAAAAAAAAACAATACCTAGAAATCCTAATTGGGGGGGGGGGGGGATTTGCTGGTCTTCATAATTTTATTTGGGGGAAAAAAAATGTTATTTTCTTCCAAAAACTAAAGTGTAAGGGCAATGTGTCTGCAAAAGTTTCTGTGTGAAATGTCTTTTAGAAGTTACTAATGTCAGGTGCAGTCCATTATTAACCCATAAACAATTCTTAAAGTCATTTATTATCATACAGAAATATTTTTCAATTTTTCTATATACTCTCCTTTTTTATATCTAGTTGCTAATTATGGTTTCATATGCATTAGGCATTTTAACATATATATTATAGATACTAGAAAATTGTGGAACTCATACTTGATTTTGAAATAAACAATTTTTTCCCAATGAGTGTGTTTTAAAATGTTGAACAGCCACAATTCATAGGGAGCAAAATAGGAGTTAAATGAAGATGTCTCACTCTACCAATAAGCTGCTCCAACTGACAATATTGCCCTGTGAAGTGAAGCCTGCTCTTGATGTAGTATGAATTTTGTATGTTTTTCCCATTGCAGATAACACATAATATTTAGTAAAATCTTTGTAGCTTGTGCCATTAATGGTCATGCTTTTTGAGAACAGTACAGTACAACTCACTTTTGGTTCTAGAAAATCACCTTTTCAGATGCTTCAATTTAAATATTTTTCTTGGTAATGAGGTTCATATTTCCACTTTTGGACTTTATTTCATCCACTGAAATCACATTTTTCAAGTGTGACTTGAGTAGTATCTTCATTAGCTGTCCTTCACAGCATGTGGCCTTTGACATTCAGCAGTTTCCAGATATTTGATGATTCTTGGTGCTTTCCTATTGCATAAATTTGTACATATCTGCACTTGATGTATTCACTTGATGGTTATTCACAGTTTTATTTATTCTTTGTTGACTCTGGTAACGAAAGAGCAAGGCTTCTTGATTAGTTTAAATCTGGAAAGTCATAATTTTTTATGTTATTGTAGACAAATTCTCTACTAGTCACATAATACACAATGAATATTAACACATTTTTCACCTTGTGTTTGATATGGAAGATAAACAAACAACAACAAAAAATCTTTTTAATTCTTTTCACTTCCCCAAAACACCACTTTGTCTAACAAACTAACAATGTTGATTGCCATATGTTTGTTACCATAAGATTACTTCCTCCATTAAAATTCAATCTCTTCTATGTCAGCTGCTTATAGTCACTTTAGAAATGTATGCATTCTTATATTGAACTTTGTATAGCTGAACAGGAACTATTGAATTTGGTATTTTGACCTGCAATATTCTATAAGGCAATTCATTAGATAATTTAGTAATTTGCATCCTTTAACTTGATCAAAATTAAATCAATGCTATAAAAACTTTTAATAGCAAGACATATTAAACAATGCCTATAATAGGTTTTTGTTTGAAATTATGTCTAGCACAAAATATTGTCTTTTACTGCAATTGGCCAACTTAGTCAATATTCTTCACTATGTAATTGGTTTTTCTAAGACATAACTGCAATAAAGATCAAATGATTTTTGATGGCTGATCTCAGTGATCATTTATGTAAGGAATATTTTGTGATTTGTGCTGGCTGCAAATTTGAATTTTGATGCAGCCACACCAGTACATACTACAACTTTAAACTCTGAAATTTTCCTCAGTTTAATGTGACTTTATATTTAAAACAATTAAGAATTAAGGTTAAAAGAAAAACTTCAGTACCATAAAAGAAGAAATGGATGGATGGAAATATACCATATTTATTAATGCTTATTCACTAGTGTTAAATGCAGCATATTATTTACCTTATGAAATTTGACATGTTGTTTTTGTTATATCTAGGCAACAGCAGCAGAGTGTACTTACACCAGACAATCGCCGTTTCCTAGACAACCAAGGAAATAAGTCACCTGAAGTGCCAAGAAAACGAATGATCATTGGACACCGAAGTTTTACTATTGGTTGTGATGGAGAAGACCTAATTGAATTGGAGCCTATTGCTCACTCTACTCCAGCTGTTGCTCCATTACCTCCAAAACCTAAGCCTTTGGTGCACAAGGACTCTGTGCTTTCAACAGCCACAAGCCTCAGTCTGACAAGCATTGATAGTGACAGTGATACTGATGATCATAGTAGTAGCTATGGACAGCATAGACAACCATGTCTCATCTCTTCCAAACCACAAATCCTTACCTCAACAACTAAAACTCATGCATCTACATCGGAACATCAGGCTACATTAAGAACACGAACCCTACACATTGGAGTCAACAATAAACGATTATCATCTACAAGTCTCAGTAGCTGGGAATCAGAGGCGGTCACACCATCTGATGCTCCATCTTTCCTAAGGTCTTGCCCAGTAGAATGCATAGAACCAGCAGGAAACAATAATGATACCATACCCAAAATAAATGCCAAGCAACATAGTCGATTAAACTCTTCTTCAGATAGTTTATTTGGCACTCCTTGGTCCATGAAATATGAATCTATTCATGAAGACATGGAAGTAAAATGTATCCCTTCTAGCAGCCCTCATTCAACTGACTGTGAGAGTGAACTGTCTAACTCTACTGATTCCAGAGCCAAAGGACAAAAAAAGAAAGACACAAATGGGAAAAATATGAACATAGGAGATACAGTGAATTCAGTAGTCTCAGATAAGAAATCAAAATCAATGCAAGTTCAATCTTCAACCAGTGGCCAATTTGAAAGTTGTTCAGAAGAAATTAACTCTGGTCAAGATCCAGGAAGTTCAACAAAGGAAGAGCCAAAATCTGAAGAAATGCTTGTGACAGACAGAAAGATAGTGCCACAGGACAACCTGAGTTCATTGCAGTTACGTAGAGGAAGTCTGAAGAGACAAAAGCATGTAGAGGATGATGAAGTTGCAGTGATGCCATTAGCTGAAACTACAATGCCAAAAGTTTGTGAGCAGCATTCAGAAGTTGGTCATGAAATAATAGCAGATTCTGAAGAACAAGAAAAAAATTATGTAGCACATTTTAAAAAAGGGATGAAAATTGAAAGCAGTCAAGCATTCTGTCAATCTCCAAGTGAACATTTATCATCTGTGCAACCACCAGTTAATCTTATGGACCAGAGAGGAGATTCATTTGAAATGGAAGAGGTAAAGCTAATAATATAAATTTTTAACATAAAGATAAATGTGACTAATGTGTATTCTATACTATAACATTTAAACCATAATTATACCACTTAAAATAAGTAGAGCTGATTTTTAGTTTTCATTTTCATTAGCTTTCCAGTTTCATAAGTAACTCAGATTAGACATTTATAGTAGTTTTAGATGACTGAAAGATTCCTGAAATGAGAAGCAAACAGTTCATTTTTAGCATATATCTTGCTTACAAAATCTGTGCTCAACTAAGGGTTCCCTATCTTATAATATGTGCTTATTTCAGATTTGCATCTGTGGGGATGATGAAGCTGCTGCCACAAAACTTATAAGAGCTCGCTCTGATAGCAGTGGCTTCCTAGATGGTGATTCTGAAACCTTGCCAGCACGACTTGCTGCTAATGGAACTACTAAACTGCGTGCTAATGAGGATTCTAGTCAGCATGTTATGGGAGAAAGCAACGATACAAGACTAGAATCCAGTGATCATATCTTCTTTAGACTAGAAGATACCTCATTACCCATTGCATCAAAGGACTGTGCAAGTGACAGCAAACATTTGTATGTTGATACATCAATACATTCTCCTTCATGCTCAAACTATGAAACTGAAACTAATCCTAGTGTTAAAGCACCCTTGCCAAACAACCTTTTTCAAGAACTTACCAATACAGGGAGCTGGGCTGTTGATAATCATATCTCATTCAGTAAACATAACATTATTCCTGACAGAGTTTGTAGTTGGTCAGGTTCTAGCCCTGAAGAGCAAAGTGCAATTTTTTTTCAACAGAAACCTGCATTGTCTAAGTATATTAATGCCACCAAGGCTTTTCCTATTTGTGATAATAATTTAGAAAATAAAGACAATATCTCTGTAATTGTTACAAAAGAAGGATCTCACAATGTACAGTGCCATGAAGGAATGGATTACAATATTTTAAAACATAATTTTAAGATCAAAGACACCAATAGATTACGAACTGCATCCTTGCACTGTACAGAAAAATGCCATTTATCTATGCCTGGCATTAAACGAGCATTTTCCGCTCCATACTCTCTGCAGCAAATTCATACATGTGATAGAACCGTTAGGCATGGCAGTCAGAGCAGTTTGCATAATATGTTCAGTTCATGTAGTGATGTGAGTGTCATACAGTGCATAGTTTGTGGCAAGAGGCGTCCAAGTGATGTTGGGGATAGCATAATTCATTTATATTCTCAAGTGGATAAACAGCATAAAAATGACACTGAAAAAAGGACGCATGGATCCACAAACTTTGCGGATGTGTCACCGGCAGTAAAGAAATCAGTGCAAGATCTGAGCAAACTAATGGGAGAATTAACAGTAAGTATCTAGCATTTTAAGCATTAGTTCTAATGTCTTTAACTTTTAAAGGCACAAAATGTATTATTAACAAATTAGTTTTCTCTCTCTCTCACACACGCACATACACACACAGTGTTTCCAAATACTTTTACAAACTTTGGTGGCGGGTTCCTCACACTAAAACAAGAAATCCATATAAACATATGTCCAGAAATTATTAATTTTATGAGTTATTAATTGAAAGTTTACCAAAACAAAATAAAAGTCCATATAAACATATGTCTGAAAATCCCTAGTTTTTGAATTAATAATGAAAGTTTACACGAGAGTTAAAATGACTATTTCTATCATATCTTTAATAGATTATTACCAAATCACATAAATGGCTAACCTTCATCAGTGCTAATGCTAGTGTAGTGAACTTATCCAAAGAAATTTTCAGTAAGGAAGAAATGAAGTTTCTAAATAAAGGGCTAAAACATGTATAAATTATTCTACCAACGCAGAATAATTTCTAGTAGATCTGGAGGCAGCAACCAACGGACTGAGTAACAACGATAAGAACATCACTAGACGAAAAAGGGAAGAAATTCTGAATCACATCAATAAAAGTAAGGTTAGGTTTAACACACAAAAGCAACTCCTGGAATCGCTCAACAAAAGACCGGGGTATACAAAAAAGCAGACAAAGGAAACAAAATTGTAATAATGGACAAAGCAGAGTACATATCAAAGATGGAGGAACTTCTCAGGGGAAATGAATACATGAAAATAAAAGCAGATCCTTTAAAGGGATGCATACAGGTCATAAACAAATCCGTCAATAAATGCACAATCATACCATCCAAGGAGAAACCAAAATTAAAAGCAGCTCATTAGCAAGGATACACGATCTACCAAAAATACACAAACCAGGAAATCCCATGAGATCAATTATCAATTATGGAAACACACCTTCCTACCAACTAGCAAGATGGCTCCTCCAGAGATTTCAAAAATTTCCAAAATTTGATAGCTTAAGTGTAAAGAATTCAGAAGAGCTGGTGGAGAAAATCAAAGGTTTGTCTCTCCAAAAGGATGATCTTTTAGTGTCTTTCGATGTAAAATCACTTTTTCCGAGCTATCAAAATGCAAACTTCCAACATCTCTTCGAAAATGGTTTAGGCGGTGAAACTGAGCAACAAGGACATTGAGGAATACATCCAACTAACCGAAGTATGTATTAGTCAGAATTTCTTCAAGTACAATGGTGAATTTTACAAACAAGAAGCAGGTTTAGCTATGGGGAATCCATTATCGCCTTTTCTGGCTGATTTATATATAAGTAGTTTAGAAATCATTTCCATACATTTTCAAAGTATGGCACAAATATGTGGATGATATCTTTGCAGAGGTCAACAAGAAACTCTTTGATGATGCTTTGAAATTGCTTAACCTACAAGATAAAGAAATTAGATTCACTTCGGAAACAGAACAAAACAACATGATTCCCTTTCTCGACTTAAAGATTATAAGAACAGGCAACAATTTGGAATATACAGAACACGCAGACTGAGAATTACATAAAGGCAAGTGGATTCAATCCCACAGCACATAAACATGCAGTTCTCAATAGCTTAGCACATAGACTCATCAACATACCTATGAACGAGTTTGAATACAACAAAGAATACCATCATATTATATAAACAGCAAAATTCAATGGGTATGATCAAGAAATTGTAGATAAGAAAATCAAGAAATTCAAACAAAAGAAGAGGTTAAATCAGGCTACAACATTGACAGCAATAAAAGTATCTACCATCCACATGAATTCATTTATCATCCTTGGGCCTCCAAAAAATTCCAAAAAATACTCAAGAGAGTTTGGGATTACTTTGTCCCCAGTGAACAAGTTTAGCCTAACAAATCTGCTGAATTATGGTGATAGTGATAGAATACCGGAGGAGAAGAAGCCAGGAATATTCAAAATGTAACAAAGTATATATTGGAAAAACAAAAAGAAGCATTGGAATCAGGCTGAAGGAATGCTGGAGAAACATCAGGTACAATCAGATAGAGAAATCAGCAGTTGCACATCACTTTTGGAGAGATAAACGTGATATAGAAATGGGAATGAAATTTTTGAAATTCGTAGATGAACCCGTTAAGCTGAGAATATGGGAAAAAATTTATATAAAAAATATGAGGATAAGGTTATGGAACTTTGAGATCCCAACAGAAGACAAATTAATCCAGAAGTTCATAAAATGTCCATGAGAGCTACACCAAGTCCAGCCAACCAATAATATAGAGGAAAGATGTCATCTCCACCTGAGTACTTAACTGCCCATTTATGAAATGACAACTTGATATGCAAATTCCTAGTCCTTCTGCGATGCTCTTGGTTTAGAGTTTTTTCAGTGGTCTGTGGATTCACAGGCATTGTCATCAAATATGCACCTGGGGAGGTGTACCTCAAAGAGAATTTTGAGCGTTTCTTCAGCCAAGCATGTAAAGCCTCCCATAGACTTGCATATTGTTCCTATGGGGTTTATAGAACCAATGGCAAGGTTCTATGTAACCTGGCTGCCTCTGACAGGCTGGATATTTCCTGGCAAAAGGGTGCCAAGAAGATTTTTTGGCCTTACATATACTGTTATTATAGTCTGTAAGGGCTATATGGTGTTCTTTTTGCCTTGTTAAAGAGATGTTGCACCCTGCCTCTCTTATGTTCAAGGTCTTTAGTCCACCATGACACTTTCTTGGATTTCATCTGTGATTGCATGGGGCAATTATCATGATAACTATCAAGCACAGCCTCCTGGATAAGGTAGATGACCTTGTTGATATTACCAAAAGATCTAATCTTCTCATTCTGCCCAATCCTACCTAAAATGTCTTGCATTTAGGGCTCTCACCTGATTCTCCTGGGATTCCTGTAAAGTTTGGCATTTTTACTACATTAACATTAAATGATATATAGTGGTGGTCTGATAGTGATGGTTTGTCTAAGGCCCTCCATTCGATAATGTGAGTAGAGATATGCTCTGTGCAAAAAGTAATGTCAATAAGTTCCTGGTTGTGAGGATGGCAAAGGTAGGCTTATTACCAAATTAAGTATATGTAGATTACTAGAGAGCAGAAAGTCTAAAAGGTACTCACCCCTTTTGTTGATATATTTACTGTCCTAGATTATGTGATGAGAGTTGGCATCACACCCAAAGATGGTCTAGTTTCCTCTCTGAGTGCAGTGTGCAACCAACTGTCATGGTTCACTGATAGATGGATAAGGGATAAAAACAGGGCTCAGCAGTAGATCCTTCTTCCCTACCCCTATGTTGCAGTCAATTTTCACCTTGGTAACATTCCTAGAACAAAATTCCAGAAGAGGTGGGCATTGAATTTCATTGCAAACAAGATACAACTTCTGGGTCAATTTCCCTTGCTGCAATGTATCACTTACCTTGACATTCTCCGAATCCTGTTAATCCAGGATTCTTGAATCAGGGCTAGATCTATTCTTCTTCATTAAAAGTTGTGTTGGAGGATGATCTGGAGGACCTTTAGGGCCATTTTTGGCGAGAGTCATAATGTAACTCTGCTGGGGCTCTTTTGCCCAGATCCCCTTGGTAGAGTTAATACCCTCCATATCTGAAGTTTGCTACACTACAGCTTTCCCATTGAGGGATGAAATTGTAATAGCTGAGGGCTCATGGATGTGATCCTCAGGAGTGAATTCATAATTTTCTGAGTGGTTTCCATAAGGTCCCATGAGAAGCTAGGGAAGGTGGTCTGCCCAGGTAGAGCCCCACATGCCTGGGTAAGACTAAATACTCTGGAAGGTCACCTGGTATTCTGAAGGTTCCATTCAATGCACATCTTCCATGTGCCATGTACCTTCTAGGTAGGTCATATTATACCTTGAAGTTGGATGAATGATGAATGGATGCAGTGATGAATTTGAGTTTCTTCTTGATCTGGTCTCTCCTCACCAGCCTGCCCAGCATGGGAGACCCTACTGGTAGCAAGCTACCGCTGGTATAGCCTATGATTCATAGAGGCTTATGAGTCCTGCCACCAGCAACAAGATACCTCAACTTCTAAGCAGGGATGATAATTTCAATATTTTATTAATCATTTATTGATATTCAAGAGTAATAATCCACTTTGAAATGATGGTCCCATGATGGTCTCAATTTCCACTGTTGAGAGATGGCAGAAGAATCAAGCTTCCCGAATGCTCTTGGTCATTTATTTTATAAGTCCATTTGATGATTTTTTATTTATTTGTTTACATTGCTTGACAATCACATTCTCATTACACGCAATAAACTGGGAAATTGTGTGAAAAAGGATTATATTTAAAGAAATGAAGAATGAAATGAGATTATTTTCATAGCATGTAGCAATAACCCTAAAAATACATTAACTAAGGTGCTGGTCTGAAATATGCATTTGAAAAAGGAAAAGCCAGTCATAAGTTAAACTTTATTTGCACTTAACCTGACTTCATCATTGTGCACAAATAATTATTTATTCTATCTTTATACATATCCTACTCATCATTATCACCACTTTTGCTAATACTTAGCACATATGATCAACTGGCTCCCAAAATCATTATAAAGGTAATAAATTTTGTGCTAGTATTTGAAGTTACCAATATTCTTGTAGAGAAATTCATGCAAATTACCAATGCAAAACTAATATTAATACTTCTATGGAACAAAACGACGAAAAATCACTTGTAAGTATTGAGCTGTAAAGTACAGGCATAGCAGAAACCTTTGTGGAACAAAATTTTACCAATAAAAAGTTACTTTAATGCATTAGACCATACTTTTGTGGAACAGGGTTCTAGCATCATTATTCAGGTTCTTCATAAAGTATTTTCATTGTATCCTACTGGAATAACATGAGACTGCACATGGATATGCAACATATACCATTAAATTTATACATTTCTTTATATGTATTATGTTTATTTGAGAGAGATTAGAATATATTATCTTTTTATTTTACATTTGCCGACAGCAGAGGAAGAAATTATCATTGTTTAGGATTGAGAGCTGTAAGCAACATATGAGCATTTCTTAACTGGGAAGTAGAAAAGTGAGGAGTGGAACATTCTGACTTTAACCTGAGTAGCTGGTGGTAGTTTTGGTTTTTTATACCCATTAACAATGCACCCTTATATGTCCTGTTTCCTCAGTCATATTAGTTTGCAATGTGAAACCTTGCCTTATTAATTAGGTGTTGAGCTAATAGTGTATGTGTGCCTTCTGCTGGCATTTCTACATGGTCACATTAGCAATATGATCTACTGTGGTGGAGTAATCGTCATTAGGAGCATATGTAAAGAGTTTGCAGCACTCCCAACAAAATCAGCAAAAGTAAAATGAACAGATAATACATGTGTTCTAAAATCCATTATTTTTAAGATGCCCTATAATTTTCACTTAAAATATATACATTTGACCTTGTTAGAGTTATTTCTGATTTCCCAATAATTTTGTAAGTAGCACTTAAAACATTATTCAACAGAGTTTCCAATTATTCACTAAGCTCTGTTTTTCATATAACTTATGGGTTATAACAGAAATAACAGTCAAATGTGTAAGAGACTGTAGTTATGCTGTTGATAAATTTAATGTAAAAGCATATGTATTAAATTCTGATATAGAGATTATAATTATAATCAAGGTGTAAAGTAAATTTTCTAGTCTGCAGAAAATGCAATTTGAAATTAAAACAAAAGAAGTATTTTCAAAGGAATTTGTAGATTAAAATAATTACAGTTTATTTTCAAGCTCAAAGTTATTTAGTGCATTGGTAAAGGCAATTAACTTAGCCAAGCACTAGCAGGTAGATTTTCTTTTTCCACTGTATATTGTCAGAATCAGTCTAAGGCTAATTCAATGTTCTATCCAGATACTGCCTCAAGACAGTAAGAAGGATGGCTACTGATTTGAGTTGCATTGCCGTTTTTATTCCTTGTGATTTGCATAGGGTTTCCCTAGGCCATTACCTCTTATATATTCAAATCACTATGATGTTTAAATGTTTCTCCTCCTTGGTTTGTAGCAGTAGAAATTGTTTGAAAGCACCTTATTGCATAAGTTTATAGTTCATCTTCATAATGTTGAGGCAATTCAGACTTGACTAGATATATTGGCAACAAGATGGGAAAAAAGGCACTTGTCTGCATATGCATTAAGCAATCATATTTGTCACTGCTGTGCAGCATAATGGTGTTGGTTAAGTAGAAAATATACTGCATGAAAGCTATTGATGAAATATCTGTTCTAGGATAGAGGCTGGGAAATTTCAATGGGTTCAGAGAGTCCACACTTTGCATGCCATACTGATCAACAGGTAAGACATTCCTTGCAATCTATAGCTTCTCTTGCAGATTACAGCAGCAATACAATACACAGATAGTTTTTTTATTTCTTTAGCTAGGTACTAACCACTCCCAAAATGTGTTTTCTTTTAGTAATCAGTATATTCACTTGTGGTTATCTTTTATGAATAAGTTGTAAAATATCATAGTATTTTCAGTGTCCCAATGATAAGGAATCTGTAGAATGCACATAATTACATAAACAATTATCTCATATGTTATATGCACAATGAACAAACAACTCCTTAATTTCATCCCTATTTCTTTATGTAATAAATGTTTAGAATACCCAGTTGTGTTTATAAGCAGTAGACTCAAGGAGAAAATGAGATGTTCTGAAAATATTTATCTTTCTAAATTTGAATATATTAAAGCATAACAAATATATACAAGAAAGGATTATAAATGGAACATATATGCCAAACTATATTGGTATGCCAACAGAAAGCAATTTCTTGATTTGAGAGAAATTAAAACTCTTAATATTAAAATTCTCCTGGTAAACTATGACTCAGCAAATGTATTTAAGCAGTTCAACTGCTTAAGATGGTTCCACTGAATCTTGATCTACAGAACAAGGTGGTACCATAGCCTTATGCTCTAGGAAAATGAAAAGTGCTGCTGTGCATAAAGGAGTCATCCAGCATCAGATTTTGCTCTGAACCCCATGTTTTATGCAGAAGCTGATTTCATATCATTTATCCAGGCATTGTCTTTTAGGGACAAGACAATGCATCCTACAAGATAATCATAAGCTGGCCTCTAAGATTTCATTTCCTTTCATCCACTGATCTTATACAAGATACTTAGCAGAATAATGAGTGAAAAATAATTATGCATGGGTTTTGGTATGTATTTTAGTAGCACTTAATAACATACTTCCTTATGGACCATAAGTGTTTGTTCCCACACACATATGAGACTTATTTTAAATTTCTTCCCCGCCAATATACCCAAAAGAGGCAGACATTATACCATGCTTGCTTAATTGCATATTGTAATATGACTATAAGATGAATGTAGTTGTATTTCCCTTCCTGTGTTGTTGCTAAGAAGCATTTGGAAATTCTGCCTCTATGAAAGTTTGCTTCGAAGCCTTAATGTATAAAAAAAGGGGTTGGAGATAATATGTAACTTTTGCATCAGCTACATGCATGGCTTACTTAATTAATGGCATTAAGCATGTATACACTTTTGGGAGTCACCCAAAAGACACAGGAAGCCCATTGCGCGGCAGATCGGCTGTCGATTTTTTGTTCCATTTGAAGATCCCTGTCCATCTCACCACTTCGATAGGGAAGGCATGCGCACCCATTGCTTCTCATAGCTCTGTGTGTGGCATTCTCGTGCCTTCCTGCTGCGTAGAAATGCTATCTTCACATATGTATGTTGTTTACTCTTTGTGACCTCCATTGTCGCTCACCAATTGAACTTCGGAGCGTGATGAGACACTCAGCTCTGCTCACATACACCATCTGGTGGCTTCATTCGAAAGTACATTCCATACACTTTCAATCATGTATATTAGATTTTTCGTGTTGTCTTTGTTTGTGAGAAAAAAATAGTTGCCATGACTTATGATTTATCCTTTTATATATAAAGAGAATCCATATCCTATATTATATATATAGTCTCATTGTGAGCAAATGCTACAATTTTGATACTAATCTGATTTTTTGGGTTTGGCATGTGGGTTTCAGCACCTGTTGCGCCTGCATGGAGATGCAGTTCGAGCAGGACTTGCAGCATATGGTCACCAGCTGATGGAAAGTAAAGTTCATCAGGACAACATATCTGATATAGCTGAGGCACACAAAGATTTACAGAATGTAAATGAAGTGCGAAATTGCATTGCTTCAGAACTGAGGCACATAGCAAACTTGCTAGAAGAGCAACCTCCTCATAAGGCAGCAAGCATCACCAGTCAGGTAAAGTTTTGAGAATATAGTTCTTGAAAGTGCTGCAGCTTTTGAAATGCATATGTGCTTGGATAATGCAATAAAATCACATTAAGAGCAATGGTCAATAAAGGAAGGATTAAACTAAAAATACTAACGAACAGGTAGGAAAGTTCTACACAAACTGGGATTCCAAAAGCACAGCATTCATTAGCTCTACAAGGGTTGGTGTTTGTGCCTTCTGGATTTTTCAAAGCTACAGCCACTATAAATGTTATATTAATATTTTTTTTTAAAGTTGTGGATATGTTGATATGTTATAGAAATTTTAAATAGCTTGTTGTAAGAGGTTAAATGATTTGGGAGAAGAACTTAGATTAAAACTAAGCCCTATTTTCTTTTAAGCAATATATATAAAGAATAAATTTTATATTTCAAAATACAACATCACTTCATGATTTTTATCTTAAAATATCTTGCAAATTGTTTTTTCAGCATAGATTATGACAGTATATATATATTTTTTTTTATGATCATGATCTCATTTTAGGAATTTATGCACGTTTCTATTATTGCTGTTATGAAAAATGCTATTAAGTATCTCAGTTAAATTTTTTTTACCATATTTCTTTCTTAATGCATAGTATCTTTTGCAAACCGTAAATAATGTAAACTGGATGTAACAGTATTATGCTATGGATGCCACGAAACAGGTTAAAATTTAGAGCAAGGTTTATATTTTCCTCATTAGAATTTGAATTTCTGATTATTTCTCATAATCAAGTCTTCAGTATATCAAGATTGTAAACATATTTATAAAATATGTGGCAAAGTTGCTACTTTCTCTTCTCTGCTTCCCTTCCACCCCTCCTCTTCCTCCTACAAGATATTTTAACTTTTATATTTTCTGAAAATCAAATTATTTCATAAAGCTAAGCCAGATAACCTTATACAAAGTTACATATAATTTAGCCTGCACATTATGCAGGAATTCCAATGAATCCATAGATATTTAGTTTTTGATCAGTCCTGCGATATCATTTCAGCATTTCTGGCTACTACTCTTGGGGGGGTCTTGGGCTTGAATCCCAGATATACCATGGGAATTCCTTGATTAGAAAGTCCCCATGATCTGGTTAGGTTAGATCTCATTAGGTTTAAGGATTCCCCTGGACACCATTATCATCATCCCCATGGTGACGTAGTTGTGCCTTACAGTCTGACCTCAGAAGATGGTTACAATACTATGACACTTGGGGTTAAACTTCCCAGTTTCCAAGGAAACAAGGCAAGGGAGGGGAAAACGTTGATAGTAAAGCTATCACTGTGGCAGAAGAATAGAATATTCATTGGAATTGACTGCCACAGGTGGCCGAGATCATTGAGGTGCGGACTCATGCGTGGGAGGTCTGGGGTTCGAATCCCGCCAGGACCATCCTCCCTGACTGAGGTTTTTTCCAGGTTTTCCTCAGTCCTCATAAATGGCAAATACTGGGTACCCTAAACTTAGGCCTGGAACGTTTCCTCCCTTAAAAATAAAATCCTTTCCCAATATATCATTTCATCTCGTGTATCATCAATGTTCATCATCTGTGGTGCCTCTGTAGCAAAAATGGGCATTAAACACTATTCATTTCATTCAGTGGAATTGTCAATCAGTAAGTAACAGTAAAGAAAGAAGAGTCTGGTATAACTTATATTATTCCAATTATAAATTGAAGTTAATATATTAAAGAAAAATTTTATTTGCATTTGTCCATATTGTTAGAAGCTAAAGTGAAAGCTGATATCATTTTTATTAAAAAGGACCTATTTTTAACTGTGATTCCTTCCAAGTGCATTTTTATATAATTTCTAGTATATTGTTTTAAGCAAAGAAAGCTACTAATTTTAAGCTGAAAGTTATAAAATAAAAATGTTGATGATTAGAATAATTCTTGGAATTTGGTTATTTTTTTTACCTTTCATTTAGATATCTAACAATAATAAATATGCTAGTTTATCAACTTATTGATTAATTTTATTTTCCAAATCACTTATTACCATTTTGCTGCTTTAAACATCTAACTCATAATTCTTACATACAATTAATCTTTTCTTTTTAAGATGGCAGTGCTTCTGCATGAACAGGCTAGACTTTGCCAGAAGTTAGAGGCTGATGATAAGGAAATACCTCCAGCAGTTTGTGTACAACCAACATCATGCTGTTTATTGCTTGATACTGTACGGAAAGAGAACCAATATCTACAAAGTTTAGTTGAAAAAAATACAAGAGAGCTTTCTGAAATCCGCCAAATGCTCAAAGAACTTTTAGCAGAGAAAGCAGGCACTAAACTAAATTACTAGCAATTCTAACAAAACAAATACAAAGTTAATTACTTGTTTTAATACTATAACTCTTGCTCATTTGTGAAGACACTTAGTAACACAAGTTATTTTTTTATATTACAAAGACTTCTGTAACATGCTATAAAATTTCCAAAAGAGAATGTATATAATTATTAAATGTTATAATTTACTTTAAATATTATATTCAGAAGGCTTTTTTTAAGCCTTTTCATTGGTTTGGTTGTATCAACCAATAAATGTGGCATTCTCTAACTCCATATTTTGCAATGATTATTCAATTATAAGTTCTAATTTAGTAAGTGCTTAAAGCCAATGCCTTTTAGAAATGTATAATTGGTTATAATAAATTGCTGTTATTCTTAATGGTATATGCTGTTCTTGTATATCTTATTAATCTTGGAAGCATAACAAAGGATTTGTTAAAAACAAAGTATATAAATAATATGTTTACTGCCATTAAATTTAATGAATAAACCCTCAGATTGGGAAACCTTATAATGTTATATGAGGGCTCATTGATAAGTCTGGCAAATTTGAACAAAATGGCTAGATATTTTATTAAGCATGCCACTGAACTTTTGATTCTTATAACTTGTTCAAGTTTCCAAACAGATGCAATGTGCCATTCTTTGTTGGCTCTATCTTAAGTGATCAATGTAATATGTTTTGTAGAAATGGATAAAGACAAGTATCGTGTAGTGATAAAACGTTTTTATTTAAAAAAAGTAGACTGTAGCTCAGATACAAACTTAGTTGAAGGAAGTTCATGGGGATTCTGCATCAGCACACAAGACTGGATTTATTACTGGATAAATTAATTTAAATGGGCCATACAAGTACTGCAGCTGCTGCACATTCCACATGCCTGATTGAGGTTTCTTGTGAAGAAAGGATCAATGAAATTCATGATATTGTGATAGAAGACTCATATTAAGATTTGTAAGATGATAGATGTCTCATATGAATGTAGAAGCTGAGTGTATGATGGGTGCCGTGTTTGTTGACTGCAGACCAAATATGCTCAAGGAAGGATATTTCAAAATTGTGTTTGAGAAAGTCGCGGCATAATCTCAATGAATTCTGGCATCATTTTGTGACTAGATGAAACTTGGATCCACCATTATACCCATGGAGACAAAATGGCAGTCAGAACAATGGATTGGCAAGGTGAAAGTGCAGCAAAAAAAGCTAAAACAGTTTTGTCAGAGGAAAAGTGATGGCAACCTTTTTTGGGACTCACATGATTGATTATTTAAAAAAGGGTAAAACAGTAATTGG
The DNA here is from genome assembly GCA_030762175.1 of Metallyticus violacea. Classification (NCBI taxonomy): domain Eukaryota; kingdom Metazoa; phylum Arthropoda; class Insecta; order Mantodea; family Metallyticidae; genus Metallyticus; species Metallyticus violacea. The sequence continues at coordinate 95,462,227 of CM060843.1, forward strand.
CTGTTATTAAACAACATTATTGGATCGTTTGCTTAGTGAGATGAAGCAATTGGATAATATTGTGCTAGCATCTCAGTTTTACAATAAATTTAAATGAATATAATGTTTAATTAATAAAATTAATATGAATATAATGGAAATAATTATATTAATTAAGTTGATTTAGTTTATTTTATCTTGGGTATCAGAGTCAATTGTCATTATTCTCCATGATACTTATTATGTAGTAGAAGTGACCAAGATTGACACACAAAAAAGTGCTTCTCTGGTAGGACAATATCCTACTTGTACATCAGCTGTTGCAATGGCAGAAGTGTATGAGCTGGGCTTATAAATGTTTCCACCCACACTATTCCCCAAATTTGGCCCTATGTGACTTTTTTCTCTTTCCTAAACTCAAAAGTTGGCTTGGAGGGAAGAAAAGTTTGCCCAATGGTGAGATTATCTCTTCTGTAAATGTGTATTATGCACTATTGGAAAGAAAGTATTTTTCTGAGGGAAAAGTGGAATCTCACTGGATCAAATGCATTGAGCTCAAAAGAGGTTATGTTCAGAAATACATTTTTGTCAGTCGTCAGAAGTACATTTTTCACAGTTGTCAATTGGTTGACAATGTGAGCAAGTGACTCACAAAACTAGTCCCAATTTACTTTTTAATAAAAAAAGTTTTAATGTGAAATGTCAAGAGAATTTTAATGTGTTGGCATGATTTTAGTAGTTTTACTTTTAATTCAACAAGATACATTTTTGTGCTTGCAAAAAAATGTTATTTACTTTGTTTTTACAGACTTATCAATCTGCTGTCATATTTTATTAATAATTAAAAACATATTCCCAAAGATATAAAACTTTCGTAATTGCAATGTATGTACATAAAGATATTGGGGTGCATAATAGAAAAAATGTAGCTATTTTGAAGTGGGTAGTGTCTTTCTTTGTCTAGCTCTCTACAGGCAAAAATGAATCAGCAATATATTGGTTATGTAATCGCCATTATATGTTTCAACGTCTTTTAGAATGTAGAGACTAGCATTCCTGGAACCTCCAGCTTATATGTGCATTTGCTGTACTCAAAAGGCAATGACAATCAGCAGGTACAGTTTCTTGCACTTTCACATGGTGGAACTACATTTAAAATGAGACATTACCAAACAAAACAGTTCATCCAGTGGGCCTTTAGTTTTAATATCTGTATTTCTAAATATTTTCTATTTTTATCATGCATTTATGCGCATAATGACAGATCCCTTTTGCCAGCTGGCAGCACAGGCTAATGAATAGTTTCATGGCATAATAATTTGAAATGGCAAGTTTGTTTCCACGTAGAACTTACAGAGTGTTTTGGAAATACTTTTACATTCAGTGACGGGTTCCTCACACACACACACACACACACACACACACACACAAAAAGTGCATATAAACATATGTTCAAAAATGCTTAGTTTTCAACTTATTAGTGAAAGTTCACCAAAAGAAGAAAATAAATATAAACATATGTCTGGAAATCCTTAGTTTTTTAATTATTAATGAAAGTTTACTTCAGCCCATTTCAAAATGCAATCTAAGAACTTAAGTTTGCAACCGAAAATAAAATTCATTTTGTTAAATAATTTAATGATGTTATCGATAAAAGTATGCTGAGGGCATCAGCATTGCATACTTATATGACAAATCTAAGGATTTCCGAACATATGTTTATATGGACTTTTTTATTGTTTTGGTGTTAGGAACCCACCACCAATGTACACACACACACACATAATGTAACAAATTAACAGTAATTATAATAGTAGAAAAGGTCACTTGTCATCTTGCCATAGGACTCCATGAGTTCGAAATATAGCGATCTCAAGTATGACTTTTTCTTAGTGTTTTATCCTTTTCTACTATTATAATTATTGTTAATTTGTTACATTGTTAATAGTGTTACTTTATTTTTATTTTTCTTTTATATTATATATATATATATTTTCCTTTCCATAACACTCACAAGTTTATTTAATATTCCTTTCTAAAATTCCATTTCTAAAGTTTATTTCAAAATATCATATAACAGGGTGACCATACATCCTGTTTTCTGCATTGTCTCATCTGTCCCATGTTTGACATGTCCTATTTTGCTCTTTTATAAATATATGCATTTTTAAACTAGTATGTTTTATCAACAATTAACACATCAAAAAGTTTAAAAAATGCAATGCTGAAAAACAAAATTTTTGATGTAATATTAGATAAAACTTTAATGGCTAAGAAACAGTGCTCTGTTTTATTAACTCTTCCAAGAAAGGAGTAGCTACATTTGGATGCTGGCTGGCTTAATGAGAATTTGCTTGGCACCGGAAAGCATGCTCTTTGCCGGCAGAGTCCGATATTCATAGTCCCTTAAATTCAAGCATATAAATTTATCATCCAAATTATAACTACAATAACAACATACCTTCATCATAGAATATGTTGGAAATTATGTCCTTGTCCTGTCACACATCTCTTTCACACCTTTTAAGAAAATTTACATTAACACTCATCAATTCTTCTTCTGGAACTGCAATAGTTTTTCTTATAGGCCCTATAATTCTGTAAGCATTCACAGTACACTAAACACCAATTTTTTGGTCATATAATGTCATTTTGTTTACAAAATTGGGTTTTTCTGCACTTCAGTATCTATTTTGTATCGTTACACAGCCATATAAATAAAATCATGCTTCGTCCATAAAAATAAATTAAACATGGGTCAATATAGTGATAATTAACACTATCCAACACCCAATTGCAGAAATTAATTCTGTTCACATTATTGCATGGTGCAATTCCTGATCTGCAGGTATCTTATAGGGTTTTAATTTTAAAAGTTAGCAGTATTCCAAGCCCATGTTAGTAAAATTCCCGATTCCTGTGCAAGCTTTCTCAAAGATTTTTTTGGACTTCATTCTAACTTTTCTCCGATATCATAGAATTTTTCCTCTGTAAGAACACAGCATTTTACTTTCGTTTCTTATTAAGAACAGATTTTGTTTCCCTAAATCTATTCATGAGATTATGAACCATTTCTCTGTATGAACAGCAGGGAATCTGTCGATAAATTACCATGTCACTTCTCTGTAAGAGTTTGTTGTTACATAAGAATCATACATGAAGTTTGTGTGTGCTAAAGTATACAGCCTTTTTGGCATTATAACAGCACCAAACTATGACTATGAAAAATTTGGTATTACAATGTTTAAACTTCTACAGCACAAAGACTTTACATCAGCAGATTAGCTGGCATTTGAAGAGGAGGGAAAGTAGAAGGGGGAACAGAACTGGTTAGAAACAGCTCAATGCAGAAAAGGCAAATCCCTGTTAAGCTGGCCGTATGTCCAAACAAAGGCTCTGTATTATGCCTATCATATGGATTAATCTAAATTTTTCTAAGTATCTAAAATAACCTATAGAGCTATTCTTAAATAGCATTTTTAAATGTAACTGAATAGAAAATTAGAAATATGTGCATTAAAATTATTTTGGTAATAATCTTCATAACTTTGTAAGAATTGTGTTAAATATACACACATTTATTACAATATTATTCAGGTGATAACTTTATATTAAAAATACTGAACAAAGGGAGGGGGGCAAAGGAAAAGAAAAATACCTTATCAATCATTATTTAATGTTTGGCTTATACAAGAATTACAATGTCTCTCTCTTTCATACATAATGTACCAGGGAATTCTTCTGCTAGCTGGCAAGATGCATTTAGCTTTCAAAATGAAATCTCTAAGTGGTGTGCATTATGAATAAAGAGTAGAACTGGATTTTAATGGCAGATAATGATACTATTCCTAGCATTGAGAGTTATTTAAGAAATTTGTATGGAAAGATGGATGTGCATAAAAGCATTATCAACTGTTGGGTAGAAAGATTGTCATCTATGGAAGAGGATTTAGACAGCCTCAGTGATCATCCTCCCCCTGGGTTGCTGCACACTGCAATGATGGAACATGCCACTATCCTTATTCATGAAGATCGGCACATAACCAAACAACCTACTTGTGTGACTGGATATCTTTATTGGGGTATCAACACAACCATCCACCAGTTAGAATATTCAAAGCTTTATGCTGAACAGTCCCTTGAAACCAGATTGCCCATTATTAGGAACAGAAAAGCATCCAGGTGTTTAGAGTTGCATGTTTGTTACAATGCTGAAGGTGAAATTTCTTGTCCAGCACTGTAACATGCCATTGGCCATATGAAGAAGGTAACCAGCTTTCTTAGTTTCTGTACCCTAAGGTAGTCAGGCAGTCATGCAGAGACAGGATGTGAGTGTGAACATGAGCACATTTCACTCCATTTTAAATGCAATAAAAAGAGATACAAAGCAGCACCTCAACAGCATCTGAAACGCCTATGGGGTGCTTAAAAAGTCACTGCACACACCTCACTAATTTCCTATTTATGCTCCATATATTTGGTATATGTAAATTTGTTTTTTTAATAAATAGGACATTCTTGTATGAAATGCTGTTTATATTTAATTACAAAATCCAAACAAATATAAAGGTGACTAAACATATTGGAATGAAGTACATATTCAGTAATTTTCAGCTCTTTGGTATTAATACTGGCGTTACATAAAATATTTCAGGCATTTAATGCCTTATTTATTTTTAAGAAATTACTATGCAACTTAAGCATTCATTTTCAGCACTGTACATGTACAAGTTTTAAGAATCACATTATTGCACAGATATTCACCTTTCCAGCAATAAACAAAATAACTTAACCCTTTGTTTCATATTTACAATTAACAGCTCTTGTGGAAATTATATTATTTTTCATCTTACAACTTAAAAGTTATACTATGTTCCTTATATAAGCACAATACCATTAAATAAAATAATACTAAAATAATGTGATTTATATAATTACATCAGTATGTTATTTAATCATTCATAATTTAATCTAATTATGGGCCTTCTTTATCATCAGGCTGTGTTAAAGTACAGCAACCTATACCATTATATTATGGTAGTTTACATGATACAAGTATTTCAAACTATGCAGAAAAATGCTTATACTTCAAATTATATTCAACATTGCAGTTATTAAAGTACTTGTTATTCAAAAAGAAGGCAAACTTGCATAACTATGACGATTAACAAATAATTGAACAGTATATCACATTTTAAATATACTTAAGAAGGAACGTTAATATTTTGCAATTGACGAATCTAGTTAACTGAAGAAAATTAAAGTTCTTCATTAAAAATATATAAATTACATATTATCTACCACATTTTCTTGCTTTCTAACAGACCCACATCTTAAATTCACACTTGTCAGATACTTCAGATTACAATTTTTTATATTAACCTCTCCCAAAGAATATTGCACTATACTTATCGATAAAGATACCTACCCGAAACAATGTCCAACTGATATCTGTGTTCTATTCATTAAACTTTTTTTGATAATCCATGAAAGTATGAATTTCCTAACAATCCAGACCTTTGCCTAAGCCTGTCCATCTGTCAGGCACTGGCAGGAAGTATCGGTGCATGGCAGCTATGAATCTTGCACGATATAATTCTGGAGATACAATTGTTGGTTGTTTCCCCTGACCACCAAGGAAACCTGTTGATTTAACCATGGTCTCCAGTTTCTTGTCCCATGTGAATGTTCGAATGTAATCTGTGAATGAAATTGTTTAGTAGCACAAATTTTCAAACTGTAACCTATGTCTTAGTGCAACACAAAGATAAACACCTAATAAGGTCTCTGGAGTTCCTGGTGGTGGCAAGTGCTGGTTTAGCTTTCATAGTGCAATGCACATTTATAATGTTCATACAGTCATGACCTTTGGCAATTACTGACCAATTGACTTACCCTGTGTTTGGTCTAAGGCACTGATAAGTGTACTTTTATCTTTTTAAAATACATTTGCCAACAGGAACATTTTATTTACAAAAATTAAAAATCTTACCAAAGAAGATTTATCTACAGAGGGTGCCAAAAATGTATACACACTTCAAGCAAAGAAAAAACTGTGTTAATACAGCAAAACTAAATTCACACAAACAGAAAATGATGAGCACTAATCATCTTAGACTTCTATAGTTACAACTGTTGCTCAAAATGCCCACCATCAGCATCGATACACTTCTGGGTATGTTGAACCACTGATTCAGCAATGTTTGCGAAAGTGTCCTCAGCGATTGCAGCACATGCCATTTCAATTTCTTCCCGAAGTACTGCCAGTGTACCTGGTTTTATATGATATAGAACATCCTTAAGAGTTCCCCATAGGCAGAAGTCCAATGGAGTTGGATCTGGAGAAACTAAATCAGACCTATTCTTCCTATTCAGTGCCTTGGGAGATTGTCATCAAGGTACGCTTGTACATCTCGGTGGTAATGTGGTGATCTGCCAGATCTGCCCTTGTGAACATCGCATATGGTACTATGAATCTCAAATTTGTGTCAAATGTATGGAATTGTAACTCTCGGTAGTTCTGTTCTGTACACATGTCTGCAATGCCTTTTAACTTGCGACAACATTCTTGGTTTTCCAATACCACTTCAAAATTGCTTTCTGCTGTTTAAACAATAATCTTGGCTCTATTTTGTTGTAGCAACACTAGCATAACATAATGTGAATCACATTTGTTTACAGAACATCATTTGCTCATTGTTGATTAAAATAATATTGGTTTTATTTGTTCAGTATTGATTTATATGTCATATATCCACACTGTCATAATGTACATGAGTCACATCTGTTTATAGAACATCATATTACATATTACTGTTGTTTTTAGGTTTAACTTTGAAATATATTAAATAGATATTTACTGTGAAACTGTGTATACATTTTTTGGCACCCTCATATATCTTATTCTGAACATATTGTAACTGGCTCTGAATCAGTTTAATAATAAAGATTACAATCTATCTTATTTAAATGTTGTGTTTGTAAGCAATTAATGACATTAAAATCCATTATTTTATTAATATTTTCAATCAATAGCTATAAATAGTAATTATAATCATAATAATAAAAAATAATGAGTTATAACTTATTGTAGGATAAATACTACGAACAAAAAATAAAAAATTTAAACATTTTATAAAACAAAACATCTAAAATAATTATTCTTATTAGTTCAGTATAATCCTGAAGTTTGTACAAATGCTGAAAGCTCTTCAAAATATGGTACAACCATGAAAGGCAGTATCTGCTTCTATTTTTATGAATTCAGGCATATACTTTTAGTGCATATTTCAAAATAATAAACTACCAGATTAATAAAAAAATTAAAATTAAATTACTTTGAAATACATTTTTATTTTCTTATGCCAACATTTCTATAAAAAAAAACAGATGATCCTATAGTGAAACACTGGATGGTAAAATACCTTAAGGATGATAAAGATCTGCATAAAATTAAATGGTTTAGAAGAGAGTATGCACCAAAATGTACAGAGGAAACTAAAGAAGGTATTACGCAAAAACTTGTGACAAGCCCATTATCATTTTATGTGATGAAACCACAGGCTCAATAATTGAAATTTGTATTTTGTGCGATTATTCATGAGGCAAATTTTGCTAGTAGTCTTACCTTATTTTCTGCAAATTTTTAAAGGGTATCAACATCAATTTTGGACATGATAAATGAAAAGTGATTATTATATTATGAGAGGTATTTGATTAACGTGCATCATTCATGCTAAAATGTATAAACATTGTTGAAGTGTTAATAGGGAAACAGTTCTTTGTGAGGTAATGTTGATGCCAAAAGTTGAATCTGCTTACTAAAATATGGCTAAAAAAACTTGTAAGATTTGAATGAAGTGATTTTTTAAATGTAAATTGGAACTTTGCACAGTGAAGCCAATCATTTTGCCAGTGATTTTTGTTTCAAAATTATCCCAACTTCCAGTTCAAACATGTTCATCTTGCTGGTAAAAATGCTATGTGCTTTTCAAAATATTTGATATTATTTTTGTCTTTTCAATCAACATAAACAACTATACGCTCAGTAATTGGTGAGTTTTGGGGTAAGTCAATAATTACAACTTTTGAAGAGTAACTTGTAGATTTAAGCCTATCTGAAAGTTTTGAGAATGCAGAACTATAAGATCTAGATCTTAATGAAAAAAATCACACATTGTGCTTAAAAACTTTTTTATAATTAATTTTTTTCTTTTGGCAAATATATTTTACTTTTCATATCATTCTAATAAAATTCAATAATGGGATGTGAATATATTAGATAGTTTTTTTAATCTATAGGTGTAAACACCTATACACTAAAATTTAATTTAATTGAAATATTATAAAATGTAATGTAAAGCATGAGTTTAAATAACTCATTAGCTTTCAATATTGACAAAAAGATTACACTTAGATACAATTTCAAAAGTGTCTGGGACTGAATTTTTAATGTATCATTACATCTTTTAAACGTCCGTATTACTTTTAGTAACATGTTTATTAAATACAAGTATTAGATGAGCTCTAAGATATTTTGTCAGACAAGACATTTAAGATTAAAATTCACTTGGGTATAGAAAAACTTCTCTGAGTGAAATGACTGAAAGATGAACCATAATTGCTTTTACTGCCAATTTACTTACTGATTATAATTTATTTTGAAAGATAAAGCAAGGAGACAAAGACTAATTGCTGTCACATACATTGCTATACATTGAAACTTCTTCCACTGGAACAACAGATATAAACATTTCAGTTCACCTGTAATAAAAATGAAAGAGTGTTTCTCTGGCATGGCTAATGTTGGATATAAATTCCAAGCTTTCTTCAATAAATTTGCAGCAGTATAGAATTAAAGAATCTTGCTTTTGAAATAATACAGTCTGTATACGAAGTCCATGATCATTTCATTCAACTATATTTTCCAAACAAAGCATTCAAATGTGCTAAAATTTCATAACATGAAAGCACACTCGCCAAATTTTGATAGAAACCTTACAAATGTTCAATGTGTCCTCACTGATCACTTGCCACACATCTAACTTAAAGTGCAGTTCATTGCAAACTTGACTCAGTATATCAGGGATTACTCTGGCGATGGCAATTGTGATATGGTATTGCAGATTCTGGAGATCTTGAGGTATGGATGGTATGCAGATCCTGTCCTTTACATTACTCCACAAAAAGAAGTCACCTCAGGTCAAGTCTGGTGACCTCGGTGGTCAGCATGCGAAAGACTGATCATTATCCAAAGCTGTGGCATTTCCTGTTCAGATACATATGAACTGCATTATGGAAATGTGGTGGAATGCCATCTGGCTGTAGAATGAAGTTCCTGCTGCCAATCACTGGTTATGGCATAAGCCACAACTGTAACAAGAAAATGTTAACAGTTCTCTCTATGAAGAAAAAGGATCCATATGCCTTCTTGTTGGATATGGTGCTAAACAAATTGACTTTCAGTGAGTTCGAATATGCTGGACTAAGACACGAGAGCTTTCTGTTCCCCATATGTAGAAGTCATAGAGGTTCAGCAGGTAAAAGGTAGTGCAAATTGAAGAATGCAAAATGCTTTCTAGCTTTGTGTTAGCTGTGTAATTTTGTACTAAGTTTGGCGCTTTGTTGTTCTGAATAATTACTATGGCACTTCTGCTGGCTGCCAGCAGAACTAAAATGGTAGCTGGCATTAGATGGCATTGGATATCAAAATTTGGCGAGTTTATCTTTCATATTATGAAATTTCAGCACATTTGAATGTTTTTATGGAAAATATAGCGGACTGAAATGTTTCAAAAACTTTATATACATGCTGTATAATGTTTCATTATTTGCTTTCCTTTTAAAGTAGTAGAATGTGCTGAAAAATATATTATGGTATTAAACTTGCTACCATTTAGCCTATAAATTTATCCTTCATTGCTGGTGACAAGGCATTGAGATACATTATCAGTTTTGGCCATTGCCTGACGAGAAGAAATGGTGAAAATGATGGGGAAGATGTGTGCTACTTAAAGGTGAAGTGAAGAGATAAAAACTATGTGAATGTGCAAATGCAGGTGATAGCATTGAAGAGGTAGCTCTTTACCTTATATTGTTGAATTTAAAGGCATCACATTTTACCTGAGTGCAATGACTCTATCCCTCTATATAATGGATTATGAACTATCCAAATTATTCTATCCTATATTGAAAAGTTCTAAGTTTAAAAAAGTATTTCTTGCACTAATGTATCTCTATGCACATAATTCTGGACAGCTGTTTATATGGTAATGAATTTCATTATAAATTTTGAAAATATGCTCTAATTGCATTAAGAGAACTGCAGATGGAGTGGAGACAGCAAAAAATGGAAAGATACAATAATGATTATATTCCTATGTCTTCTCATTTCTACCATAGTTATTAGATTTAGGTTCCCTAAGAAATTCTAAAAATACAAATAAAAAAAATGTTAACTAAAAATGTTAATTGGAACATTCACAGTGAAGCCAATCATATAATTGAAATCATTTTATGATATAGTCGAACTACACACTCTTATGCTTCACTTACTTGTCACTATTGTAGACCGGTTTCGAGAACAGTTGTTCTCATCATCAGTTCAAATCTCCAGCAGTCCAGCAGTCGGAGATTTGAACTGATGATGAGAACAACTGTTCTCGAAACCGGTCTACAATAGTGACAAGTAAGTGAAGCATAAGAGTGTGTAGTTCGACTATATCATAAAATGATTTCAATTAAAAAAAATGTTGCAAATTAAGAGTTTTCTAGTGCTGATTTTTCATTTATACCTTGTCATGCAAGTGCATTTTTGAAACTATATGCTGTTAACAATGAAAAAAATATTTTGCAATTATTGTAGATGTTCTCCAAAAGCAGAAGTTTCAACCATTTGTTAATACTAAGAGATATTCAAAATCAAACAATTTATGTTAATTTGAGAATGAAATTGAAAGTATTACTTTTAAATTTTTGACAATGCCATGAATTTTTTGTAATTCTAATGGCTAATATACAACTCAACTTTTTAAATGGTTATTCAGTTATTGCAAAAATGATTCAGCTTTAGGATATAAAATTAACAATAAAGAGAACCATTAATGGATATATAAATTATATCTAATCTGTCATCTAACACACTCTTATGCTTCACTTATTTTTAAATATGGTGGTACCGGTTTCGAAGAGACATCCTCTCCTATCTTCAACCAACTTGATGACTTTGCTACATTCAAACTCATTTATAGCTTAGCACATAGACTCATTAACATACCTATGAATGAGTTTGAATACAGCAAAGAGAACTATCATATTAAACAAATAGCAAAATTAAATAGGTATGACCAAAAAATTATAGATAAGAAAATTGAGAAATTCAAACAAAAGAATAGGTTAAAGCAGGTTTTAACATAGAAAGCAATAAAAGAATTCACCATCCACATGAAATTCACTAATCATCCTTGGGCCACCAAAAAATACTTAGAGAGTTTGGGATTACTTTGTCCCCAGTGAACAAGTTTAGCCTAAAAAATCTGCTAAATTCAATTCTGGTGATAATGATAGAATACCTGAGGAGAAGAAGCAAGGAATATATAAAATCAACTGTTCAGAATGTAACAAAGTATATATTGGAAAAATATAAAAAAAGCATTGGAATCAGGCTGAAGGAACACTGGAAAAACATGAGGTACAATCAGATAGAGAAATCAGCGGTTGCACATCACTTTTGGAAAAATAATCATGATATAGAAATGGGAGTGAAATTATTGAAATTCATAGATCGACCCGTTGAGCTGGGAATATGGGAAAAAATTTATATAAAAAAATATGAGGATAAGGTTATGAACTATGAGGTCCCAACAGAAGACAAATTAATCTAGAAGTTCATAAACTGTTCACGAGAGCTACACCAAGTCCAATCAACCAACAACGAATCCGACAGTCGACTCACAACTGAGGATGTAGGCAAAAGTCTGTGAAACTAGTTTTGCATAATTTAACAGTAAGTGGAGCATAAGAGTATCAAATCGACTCACTAGATAATTAAGAATATATTAGCAGCTTCATTGTATTGGTTCTGACATGAAATTAAATTTTATATTTAAGATGAAACATCTTCAGTTCCACTTACAGCAAAATGGAGGTGACAATCGATGAACAATATGCTGCTCTGAAATTCTGCTTTTGCCTTAACAAATCTTCAGCTGGGCTGTTATAGGTGGTCTATGAATACTTTGTTCTTCTCTGTAGCTCAGCTCAAAGAAGGTTGAAAGTGGCTAAAGATGGGAGGCAATCAATTTCAAAGGAAAACAGACTCAGTACCCAGTTTATGCTCTAATGGAAGAAATATTAATACCATCGTTGCATTGTGAAAAATGTCGAACAACATTAAGAATATTTTCAGAAATTCTGAAAATTTCACTGGGTGCCTTGGTAACTGAAAAATTGCAATAGAGGAATGTTTGTGCAAGTTGGTTTCCAAAACTGCTGATTTCTCAACAGTAGAACATTCATTTGCAGGTTTGCATGCTGTTGTAAATGATGTTACAAGAAGATGCAAATTTCTTTCAAAGGTAAGGTTCTCAGCATTGAAATTGGCTCATCATTTCAATCCCGAGAGCAAACAGCAAAGCTCTTCTGTGGTCATCAACATCAAAAAAAGCAAAAGTGATTGCTTGAGCTGGAAAATTTATGGTCATCTCATTTTTCAATATTCAAGTAATGGTTTGCCAGTATGTCATACCTGCACACACAATTGTAGTAACTGGGCAATACTACAGAGATGTCCTGAAAATTCTGCAAGGGCATATCACATGCAAATATTGTTGCTAAATAACTCATAAAAATCAATGTGAAGTGTGTCTCTCTCAACCTTCCTATAGTCCAGATTGTGTGACATTTTCTTTTTCTGCAAATTGAAGAAACACCTTCATAGGAGACATTTTCCACCATCAGAAGCAGTGATGAAGACTGCATAGGCAATTCTGAAGGGCCTGCCAAAAATGAATTCCAACATGTCTTTGAAGACTGGTAGAAATGCTGGGACAGATGTATTGCATCCAAAGGGAACTTCTTTGAGAAAGTTAATCAAAACTAGGGGGATGAGTAAAGGTAAAGGGGAAAAAAATAAAAGAAGAAGAAGGAATATAATTCTCTATTGAACAGCCCTTGTGTTATCATAATTGAGTACATATATGCATGTAATTCTTATCTTACCAATAATCCCTACGACTAGCTCTCTTCGCTTTTTATCCAGTCCAACAAGGAGGGAATAATCCATCACAGATTGTGAAGCTAAGAATTGTGTATCATTATTTATTGCTTGAGTCAACACTGTCTTAGAGTGAGGCAGAATATATAGCGGATCATCGCAGGTTCCTGAAATAATAAAATAATGGCTATGAAAAATAGGTATCACACATAACAATACTATGCTTATTACAATAGTCATGGAAAATAGGATGGATTGCAATTTATGATCATTATTTCTAAAGCTTTTTTTAAATGAAATACATGCATTTTAGAAATACAAAGCAATAACAGTATGAGCTAAATACTATGAGATATAATAAGAAAAGGTCAAAAACATTCTACCACAACTACTAGATTTTCTAATGCAGTTTAAGAAAGTATAAAATGTTTATTATCATTAAATGTTCTCTCAGATATATTTTCTATCTCAAGGAAATATTATTACTGTTTTAAAACTTAGTTCAAAATTTATGAGCTAAAATATGAAATATTAATGACATGGATAATTCCTGCAACTTTGAACAGGAATAAATTAATATTAAAAATGTCTAGTGACAAAACATACTTACGTCGAAGGAGATTTTCATCAAGCAAAACAATCTCCCCATCACGATCGGCAGCTACAGGATTGACCAATCTGTTTCTCTCTGATCCTTTAAGGTCAAACTTGTGGGTGACAAATCTTGAGTAGAACAGATTTTCCATAACCAACAAATTTGAGCGTAGTGTGGCATTTGATGTTAAATTACGGTAGACTATGCGATAAACACCAACTATTTTTCCCAGCAGAGTAGGCTGCCTTGAAGATAGACATCGTTGCACATAGCCAAAGTAATTTGGGGCAAAGTCCAAGAAGATTTGCATTTCAATCTTGGACATTTCTTTCAAAACAAAGCGATCATCTGAAAATTAAGCTGTATGCTAAAATGCACATAGGTTTAAGGAGTAATCAATGGCTCACAATTCATACAAATTAACTAAAGCTATAAACTATCAGTAGATTAACTTCAAACAAATAAATGTTGCATGCAATACAAATTTATAGAATTCATTATTTTGGCATTAATAAAATTGGAACAATAAAGAAATATAGGCTGACTGCGACCTGACAGATCCTGGGTTCGATCCCCAGTACCTGTTTAGGACTTTTCTATGATAGGGAGGTTTCTCCAGCCTTGTGAGAAAAATTGGGGTGCTGCCTGTAAAGAGGTGGCATCCTTTGATCTGAAAGTTGTGTGATAGGCAATCAGAGTGGTGATCATGCTGTTCACATGTCCCTGCAATACTGTCTTCTATCAATGATGTCACAGAGTGGAGGTAGAAGACACAGCAGTTACTGCGGCAGGCCAAGGCCCGATATCAGGATATCACACCATAAAGCATGACTCAATGTGGATTGGTGTGACAATGACAGCAACAACAAAGTTGCTAAGCGATATGGTTTTGAAAGACTGCAGATAGGATTTTCAAATGCAAGTTAAGAAAATAAGTGAAGTTTCTTGTAGGAAAATACCAAAGCCTTCAGCTATGCTGAATCTGAATCAAGTACTGGATGTCAACTGGACAAAAATTGCAGTAAAATCGATAAGCTGTGCTCATGAATATTGAAAATAATGCTTTTGTTTCAACTTGGCACCAAAAAGGGCTAACAAAAGTCATTGTACACTAGCAACTAATTTATTCCATGCAAAAAAATATTTTATCAGCATCAAACAACTACGAAAAGGTGGGATTAGTGTAGAAGAGATTTAATAAACTACCTTTTGTTGGAGGTAAAGGTATCTGTTAAAAGAAATGCATATATAAAAATACAATTTCATTTTGTGCAATTGTGAATGTCATAACAGTCAGCCTTGATGCTATACTCGTGATAGAAATGCTTTGTCAAATGTTTTGCATCTACCAGCATATTTCTTTTTGGAGCATACAAACTTCTTGTGATATCTTGATCTTCTACAGAAATGATTCTTACAAGTGATCATGTAAAGAAAATGAGGCATTCCTACTCTTGAAATTTTTATGAAAGTTGCAAGCTTTGAACAAACTTTATATTAAGAGTATATTTCATTTAGACATGCTTGTGTAAATATAATTTTATTCAGTTTATTAGCAAACAAATGGCAAGCTGAGAAGTCTCCATCTACAGACATTATCGATTGCTATTGCATGTTTAACAATTTAGTAAACAAAAGCCCAAATATAGCACGCAAATCAAATTTTCTATGATGCTTTATAGTACTTTTATGATAATGCTCCTTAACAGAAGAACCTGTTGTTGAGTACTTAACAGCATATTATTAGTAATGCCATTTCTGAACAGATATTAGCTGATCAGCTGATAGAGTTTGCTTTGGATTGTGCTGCAGATTACAAGACATTTGCAAAGGAGGAGTTACCTAAATTCAAGATAACATGATTTTAATGCTGTAGCTATTAACTCTTTTAATCATAAGCTGGAACTTGCAGTACATGATGTTGCCAGATACTGTATCATTCCCAGCTTTATCTGTTTGTTTTCACTTAATTCTGTTCCTTCATTTTTCATTTGCTTGGAGTCATTAATGATCCATTTTTTTTATGTACATATAAGTATTTTTCTGATCATTGGGAAAAAAAATGTAAACACACATAAATTTTATCATATTATCTCTGACTTTACATAATAATGTGAGTTGGTAACACTGAGCTGAAACAGAAATATAGCTGCCAGCATCAGACATTTCCGGCTTCAAAAGGAGGTGTGTTGTTTTAGCAGTTTGTATGTAAAGCTTCTATTTCCCATTTCATTCATATTAATTGTGTGCATTTTCATACCAGTAGTGTAAAGTGGTGGTAGAAATTAGGTTCATAATGAGCAAAACTGAAAAAATGATGGAGGGAAAAAAAATCCAAAGAAATTAAAGTTACATCCCAATCATGAGAAGATACATTTTCCTGGGTTAAGCCAGGACCAAATGAACATTCATGCATTTTGTGTGTAAGGTAAAAAAAAAGTTTAGCATTTTCACACTTTCCTTTGCATATAAAACAGATTTACTGTCTCCAACTATATTAACATTGCATTTTGATTAAAGATTCCATTAATACAATATAAAAGCACTGATCTGATATTCTTTTTTCTGCTCCAAAAATTCCAGTAACTCTAGATGTAATGGGCATTCCACTTCAAACCAAGTCAAGACACCTAATTTAAATTCTCATATTTCTTGAAACACAACAATGGTTTTGTTATTAGTCAGTCCCCAGCTGAAGATGAGAGGAAATGCTCTTGAAACATGTTCTGAAGAATTAATCAGTTAGTGAAGTTTTAGTGTCACCTAATACTGACTCATTTGTATACACAACAATGGTTATTAAGTTATATATTCCAGCTTCAATCAGTCATAACTAAAATCACTGTGTAAGATTTCCAAATCGTATTGGTATTTCAATAGCTTAAAACAATGATTATTATGAATAGCAATAATTATGAGAAAATATGGTATTTGTACTACATAATATAAAATGAAACATATAAAAGTAATTATATCACAAAATTCTTTGCTCAAATTCATTTCAACTAAAATGCTTAAAACTAACTGAAAACTTAGCAAATAAAAATTATAAAAGTGTATTAGTAATGATTAATTTCAACTCAATCAATTGTTCCTTAATATTATATAGATAATATATTAAAAACATTGCATGCATTGAATTTTTACAAAGTACAGTTTTAAACATTCAGAAAACAGATGTTCTTACAAATGGGAACTTACTTTTTTCTTTTTTAACATTTAAATTTTTTAGCATTTGCAAATTTTTATTAGCTACACAATAAATGAGTACTGATAAATGGGAGACAAATTATCAATTGTATGAGATGATTAGAGTGTAGATTATGAAAATGCATTAAGAAATGAATTATTAGTTTAAAAAAAAAAGAAAGAAAGCTTGCTACAGCTAAATATGTTATGGGTATAAGAAGTTATAATGGACAACATCTTGAAAAAGGTCAGAATTAGGTGGGTGCCATTTTGTAATATTTCTTACACACTAATAAAAGAATTAGTAGAACAAACACTAAATCAAACATGTTTGCTGATTTGAGATATGATTACCCATTCAGTGTCAGTCCCTACAAGAATTTATGTTTATATAGATATTTTTAATTAGCCAGTATAATGTTTTGTGGCTCAGTCAATTATTAAATACAAAGAACATTCTTTTACATATAGTATTTGCAACTTTTTGTGACATGATTATGATAGATTTCAAAACAAAATCCTAAGTTTGTGGAGGAAGAGGCTTATACAGTCAGCTAAATTGATGGCTGGTAAATGTAAACATGGGATATTCTTCTTTCCCAGGTATTGTGGATACAGTTCTGCCTCCGTCAGTAGTTTTTGGAGGGATTAGTGCAGGAATGAACTGATCACTTTCACCTTCTTGTTGTCATGCACTATCTACTTCCACACTGTTTCAATCTTACATGTTATCATCGTTGCAATGACTGCCACGGGTGGCCAAGGTCATTAAGGCACAGACTCGTGAGCGAGAGGTCTGGGGTTCGAATCCCGCCAGGACCATCCTCCCTGACTGAGGGCTTTTCCAGGCTTTCCTCAGTCCTCATAACTGACAAATGCTGGAGATTCCCTAAACTTAGGCCTGGAACATTTCCTTACCCCCCCAAAAAAACAACTTTCCCAATATACCATTTCATTTCATGTATCACCAGTGTTCACTGCCTGTGCCTCAGTAGTAAAAACGGGCGTTAAACACCATAAAAAAAAATTGTTACAATCTGTTGTGCCATGCCATTATGTTCATTTGCCACATGCCCACAACATGACCTCTTATTTATTTGTGAAAGAAATGAAACCATTCCAACTCTGAACTTTCAAAGCATACATTTCAGTTCCAAGTGACCCAACCACCGTAGCAGGTTACAACAAGTGACTGATAAGCAAAGTGATCTGTCAAGGACTGTTTACTTTAACCAGCTATCAATCTCATTGACTGTACATCCTAACCCTTTACTATGGAACACATGCAATGTTCATTATCTTACACATCTCTTCAGTACAGTTTTCAATTTAAAAAACATCTTTTGATTTACCCCAGCATATCTTCAGCTTTTAAGATGTATTTTAAATAATTTTACTAATTGAATCATTTAATTTAGAAGCCAGTCAAGCGTCAAAATAAGATAAAATGAGTTAGTGGCGGAATATGTTTCTATGAGGGTATACACATTTTAGTGCACATATCAGTCAAACACCATCCTCCATAATGGTCAGGAACAGCATTAAATTGTGTATTTAAGTCAGAAATCAGACAAGCAACACTGGTTAGTGGGTTTCTGCACTAAACTGTGGGTACATTTGTATTTTTGTTACCCAATATGGTAAAAATACAGATCCTTTATAGTGATGGTCCATCAGGACAAAACAAGAATCACACAGTTGCTAGTATTTTGATAAACCTTTCTGACAAAGGGCAATTTGACAGTATCACCCACAACTTCTGTTCATATTCACTGTGTGCAAGACTTTGGGGCTATAAAGCATCTGCTGAAAAAAGTTGATTGTATTTACACTCCAGAGGAATATATGGAGCTTATACTCTAATTGTTTTACTGTTCACAAAGATACCTCCCAAGATATCAGAAGTTTCAAAACATGGTGGTTTCATTCATATAAAAAGCTTGCTAACTCAGACTAAACCTGATTCCTAAAGTCTACAATGAGAGTTTCAAGATATCAACATACAAACAGTTTTGTTACAATGAGAACACTTCTGAAATCATTCAATCACTCTGCTGAAAACAAATAGTGTTCCTGACTTACCCACCCATATGACCTACCCTTTGGGAAAAGTAAAATTTATAAATATAATTTATTATGCTTACTTACCAAAATATTATTTAAACTTACATGTAACAACATTCTTTCATTCAAAATTATATTAAAAATTTAAAATATATTGTAACCTAAATATTTTTGGACACTTTTCATTCAAGTTTTGGTCTGAGCCCTAAATTTTTTTGTTATTGTTTTTAAGTTCCCATAAGTATCAAGAAGAAACAAGAACTAAATGCTCTAAAATCTGTTGGGATATGAACACTTTATGACAGCATTTTACAATAGCCTACTACAGAGACAGATGTGCTATGGAGTTTGTTTTTGAAGATTGATTAGCTCCTGTCATTATGATAATCAATGCTGATTTCATCCTTTTAATTATCTCTGTATTAGCAATGCAGTCTAAACCTAATTACTAATATTTTCTTTTTCCATGTATGGGTTTTATGACAAAATCCTAAAAAAATCAAGAATTATACCATAAAATTACATTCGCATCACACTCGTCTATTGCAGAAACCAGTTAAGTGCAAAACATTTTAGTTTTTTTACAGCAAATTTAAAAAACACAAAATAAAAATATTTAGATTAAAAGAACTGAAATATATACTACTTTCAGCAAAAAAATATTAAAACCACTACCAAAACATTTAGTCTAATTGCTAGACAGATTTTTTTTGTTTTACTGAAGTTGGCTAACTTGGCACCTGACTGTTTTCTGAAATAATGATTCAATTTATTCACATTCAGTTCTTGTGTTTCTAGATGATATCCAAATAGAATCAAAGTTACTTTTGACAAAAGTAACTGAGGAACTACCAAGTCATTAAATGTACACATGAATTTGTACACAGGACCATGAAATCAATTTTTCCAATAGTAACTTTATGGCTTTCAAGTGCTCACTAAGGTTACTAGGCTTCCTTACATGTTCTCCAACATAATATAGATGATTTCTTTAGAGTGCCTCTCTAATTAGAATCAGTCACTAACATATGGCTTTGTGACTTACATTACCCCAGAAAAAGTATCTTAACATATAATATGAGAAAATCACCTCTGCTACTTATTTATATTATACTGTTTAATTTTAATATAATGAAACAGTATATTTTCATAATTAATATTTTTTATTTCTTCTGCATTATAAATCTGATGCTTCTAATATATCATATTGACTTGCATTTTACTAATTCACCTTTGAGATTAAAAGAAATGCCAGGTTTGGGCATAAGTAGTACATCACTTTTGTAAATATTGATGCACACAATGAGCTTTTCAAGGAGTATCAGAGAGGAAGAATTTAAGATCATGACTGAGATTCAACAAGATCTTCAGTATATTATGTACTTACCAGTTGGAACTATGAAATTATTCCTTTGAGTCTACACATTTTACAGACAATGAGGGGATATTTGTGAAAATAATGCTGAAATTGAGACATAATTAAAACATTAGAATGCCTGTAGCTTAAGCTTTTAGTTCACCTCACAAAAGGAGTTAATTAATATATGGATATTATTTCTCCATACTAAGTAGTATATGCAAAAGATTGGACGGTAAGTGAGATAGAAAAAACAAAGTTATGACTGGAACTCAAACTGCAAATCTTGTTTACCATGCTAACACTGCACATTAATTTTACTAAGTAATTCCTGGCTAGATGTGAACTTCCACCATCTGAATTTACAAACCCTGAAGAATCTTAATAGTTATTTTCATGAAACTCACCTTTTGTTTTACAGAAATTTGAGCCGGATTTGCCACCCCTTGCAGCCCACTGAACACATCTTGTGAGCGATCTTATAAAACCTTCTTCCCCACTAGGCAGTACCACCTCTCTCAAATTTGCAAACTGTTCTCCAAAGTACACCCTGCAGTAAAAATTGCAGGTAGCATCTGAAAATTGAACCTGTTAAACATAATGCAATTTAATTAATTTTATTTTTAAAATTTTAGTCTTAACTTGAAAATAATACATATTTTATATATGATTAACATGAACATACTTCCCAGAATTATGATACAGAAAAGTTCATTTACTATTTGCATAAGGAATTCTGTGCTGCCAGAATTTTAGAATCATGGTTTCACATAACAGATTTAGATATATCAATGTTCTTTTTCATATTGGTTAAGTAGGGTTTAAGCCAATGACTCGAGCACATTCATCTCTATGATTTTTTGTGCCAATGACTCGAGCACATTCATCTCTATGATTTTTTGTGCAACACCTTAAATTGTCAGCAATCCTGTGCCTGTCAAAAACAACATGAAATCTTTCAGGAGATTTGAGAACAGTCTCTTAAATTGTAAAAATAAATAAATAAATCCTATCAGTAATTCTAATATCCAGAACCACTGAGCAATCCCTAACTAAATTTCTTTAACATGATTTTCTAGTATTTGATAAATTGCCAGCACTTCTAATGTTTTTGGCCATTCAGTACCTTGTCCATCATAATCTACTTACACGAGGTTTCTCTGGAGTGCCTCTTAACTCTGAGAAGGCAAAAGTTATCTAGTCAAGAGATGGCACCAGGGTCATTTGTGCCAAATCCATTAATTTCAATCTTAAAGTACACACTGCATACATTTTTGTTTATATGTGCATTGATTTCCAAAAACTAAATGAAATTAATTTTAATAGAATAGATAAATGTGTATGCATTATTTAAAAAGTCAAAGTATATCAAAAGTCAAAATAAATTTTATCACATGACTCCTTTATAATGACCAGTATCTTAAGGATCAAACCTATGGCCTACCTTTGGATCAGATATAACACAATATAGAATTTCTGCAATAGAAGTAGGAAAGCAATAGCAAACACTTACTAGATGACACACAAAAATGGAAAGAAACATATTCAATTAACCTCAAGCAAAAATTGAATATTTTCATATTGGCAAAGTATGCAAGCCAATAGTATTATAATACATAATATATTTCAGAAATGAACATAGATATTTTTTCTATAAAAATATTCCACATTTTCCCTTGTACCCTATGTACTCTGATGTATATTATCAGAAGGTGATTGCTCTGAGATTTTGGTTAGTTTTATGATCCAAAATTTGAGATATTTAAGACGTTTAGTAAAATAAATTATTAGAATCTAGTTTGCCAAGACCAGAACATGCACTATACCTAATCCCTGTCAGTTAATGATAATGGTAACTCTCTTTAGGATCTGTATCTGTACATCTTCAAAGCAAACACATACTTCAAATGATATATAATCATTAATTTTGTGGTTACATTTTCTCATTATATTTGATTTTGGTCATCACAAGATTTTTTGAGAAATAAATTTGAAAGTATAGCTCTATCCCCTGTAAAATAAATTGTTGATCTTCCTGCATATTTTGGCTCATATTAAACAATGTTTAATCATTCAAGGAATTTTAAAAGCATCATATTAATTTATCTCAGGCTCTATCCAAATGCAAATAAAATCAAATAGCTATAAATTATTCCAACTTTTCTTTCACTTGCCTCAATGTTTGATGCACTTGTTCTGTTGCTTTTAGAATCAGTCTTGTTGCTAGCAACTGACAGCTCATCCACTTCAGATGCTGATGTATCATTTCCATTACTTGATGTAGGTCCTGTGCTATACTGCACTCCATCCAACATCTTAATCCTTCCAGGATTGCTGTGTGTATAAAACTAAAGTTTTAACTACAGTTTATAAAATTGTAAACTGTAGAGCTATTTACATGGTGTCCTATAGGTGTTTATATTAATGATTGACTATGTAATATTCTAAACAATTGAGAAACAAAATATATAACAAAATGGAACACATCTTCATTGATATATATACAGAATGTTTTAGAGATACTTTTACAAATTTTGGTGGAAGATTTCTTACACCAAAACAATAAAATAAAAGTTCATGTAAACATATATCAGAAAATCCTTAGCTTTTTAGTTATTAATGAAAGTTTTTTTCAATGCATTTCAAGGTGCAATCTAACAACTTTCATAACTGAAAATAAAAATTCATTTTGTTATGTAATTGAATGATGTTATTGATACAAATCTGCTAATGAAAATTCATTTTGAGTAATTGGAAGCTTTCACGGCCAGAGTCAGAATTGTAACTAGAAGTTTCTTCAGTCGTGGCAGGACCTTCGCCCAGAAGACTCAGACCGCATCACTGAAGATGTCCTCCGCAGTTGAGGATGAAACGTTTGGACCAAAGAGACCACGGCTCCTAAGCCCGGAAGAAACTTCTAGTTACAAAATTCATTTTGTTATGTAATTGAATGATGTTATTGATACAAGTCTGCTAATGCACACATACTTATATGACAAAATATTATTTGCAAAGTGCAGCAATAACATTCTTGAAGGTCCATTTATGTGATTTGGCAAGAACCCTATTAAAGATGTGATAGAAATAGTCATTTTAATTCTGGCATAAACTTTCATTTATAACTCAAAAACTAAGGATTTCCAGACATATGTTTATATGAACTTTTCATTTCTTGTTTTGGAAATTTTCATTAATAATGCATAAAATTAATAATTTCTGGATATATGTTTGTATGGACATTTTTTCTTCCTTTGGTAAATTTTCATTAATAATTCAAAAACTTAGGATTTCTGGATATATGTTTATATGGACTTTTTTTCTTGTTTTGGTGTGAGGAACCTGCCACCAAATTTTGTACAAGTATTTTGGAAATATTCTGTATATGCATCGCATTTAATGCAGATTTCAATTTAAGCAAAAAACAGCCAACAAATCTTTATGAATTTTTTCTTATGATGCAGTTTGCTAAAGTAAAACAACATATTTACCTGAGTAAGTAAAACTTTTTGCCCAAATATCTTCCAAATGGTAAGCTATAAACAAGTGAACCACTTATCCAGCAAACTACCAAATTATATATACCTACCTATATCTAATCTGAATATCTCCATTTAACATTCATATAGTTTCATATTCAGAGAGAACAGTCCATCCTATTTAGAGTAAAAATAATTGGTTGGCCAGTTTTATGGTTCTCCTTTGATTGTGTTTTAAAATTAACACATGTTTGATTATTGTGTTGCACTATGGCAAACTGCAATACATTTTTTTGCTGAAGGAATGATTTTTTTTTTTTTTTCTTTTTTTTCTTTTCTGTATCTGCTTAATGTCCTCTCACCTGCTGTAAGTCTTTAGAGATAGACGAATGAAAGAAATTAAATGAATGAAAGAAATTAAATTGCCCAGAATTCATGGGCACCTAGTTATCTAGTGTTCACCTCTTCTGGTAAGGAAAACTCCAGGAAAAAAAACTTATCTAGTGAAAAAACAACTAGAAATTTGAATCATGGAAATGAACAGAAAAAAAATATTGAATGTATATTGAAAACGGCTTCTTGTATAAATTATGGAAACTTTTCTATATTATTTTTTAAATAAGTATGAACTTTTCATTTTTATAAGGGAACAATTATAAAAGCAACTGAGCATTTGAGGCCTAGCAATGCACAGGCTAAATGTTGCTAAAGGAAAGCTTGAGTGTGTATGCAAAAGTGGCCTTTTGTATAATGTATGGGAACATCTGTGTATTATTTTTTAAGTGTGTATGCAAAAGTGGCCTTTTGTATAATTTATGCAAACATCTGTGTATTATTTTTTAGATGTGTATGAAACTTTCACTTTTGTGAGGGAGCATTTATGAAACACACACACACAACAGAACCATTTTTTACCATATTTTCATTCACAATTCATTCCTTCAACTTTAACAAAAAATTTGCCCTATTTTAAAGTTAAATATTCTTAACATGATCAGAATGTTACAGAGAATATTATTTTAATTGCACAGAACAACAACAAAATGAATCCAAGAATGAAGCCACGTTTACACTATTTCTTAATATGGTTTTTACATGTTATTCTGTCTACAATGGTGAATATTTGTAAGTCAGTTAAGTAGAAATTGCTTTAGCATAGTTTATAACATGACAGCATTTTGTTGGTCTATCTTCTCTGTGAAGCCAGACAGTACACATGCACTATTACAGTCTTACACACATTTTTTGTATTCCTTAGTACGATGCATCATAGTTTCATTTATTTACATTGATAGCGGTTGAAATTATAAGACTGAATCACATAGTAATTATAAAGTAATATCTTTTAAGTTTCTATATAACAAATATTTTATAAATGATCAATCGGTTAATTTCAGATTTTTATAGACTGGTAGTAAAGCAGCCTCTGATGCTACATGATGTAAAAGCAAGCAAGCAAAATAAGCATTATAGAAACAGAATGTGTTCATCAGCTACTTTGTGCACAAATGTACGTGTAAAACTTTTGTGAATTAAAGAGCATTTGCCAGAAAAACCATTATTTTCAAAATATACAAATAAATAATTATTTATCTCATGCAAATATGTATGGGTAAGAGGTTACAGATTTTTACACCTCTGTTATATCATTGATTAAAATAAGATGCTAATCAGTAGCTTTAACTCCTTCACTGAAAGGTTAAAAATGAGGCTCATTAATCTGTAATAATAGTACTGGTAAGATATTTATAATGGAGATATTTCAGAAAACATAATGGAATTTTTTATGGAAGAGACTGATTCATAATTGATCATTTCTATAATAAACCTACATGTTTCATTACTTAGAAATTTGGCTGTTCACTAAAAACAGTATTAAATTAAGATTATTGTATGAGTGAGTTGAGTTATACATACTTATTGGCTCCACTTACTTGTTTATATTTAGAATATGTTTTGCAGACCATCATCTGCATCCTCAGCTAAGTGTCAACTGCTGGATAATTCATGGTGTTCCTTTATGTTTAGACTTGCTTAGTTGTTAATAAATTAATATTTTATAAAACAGACATCATGCATAATAGCTGGGATACAACCAATAGATATAACAATAGTTGGCAAAGCAAATCTTTATAATGTAATGCATGGAGGAACAATTTATTATGAACCATTTGAACTTTCAAAATTGACTTGCCCAGTAGAAGATATCATTAAAAAAAAAGAGAAGAAAATACAATATATCCTATAAATGTATACATTTGGGAGCAAAATAGGAAACAGGGTGGGAGTGGCAGCTACTATAATACAGCAAGAAACCCCAATCCGCCAACTTAAGTACCGATTAGATGGGAACAATTCAGGTAAGCAACTAGCAATCCTGAAAGCTTTGCAGGAGCTAGAAGCAGTACAGGTCAGCATTAGTACTGAAAAAAGGGAAGCCATATACATAGACAGTAAAATAACTCTATGCTTAATAAACAACAACAAGAAACAACATAAAATTATAGCTAACACCTTACAGGTAATATGTACCCTTGAAAAGAATTAGTGCAGTATATATTTCCACTGGGTTAAAACACACATAGGCACAGAGGGCAATGAAATGGCAGATAAGTTAGCAAATCAAGCTGCTAACAGTGATGATGTAGTAATAGTTATAGCAAAACTCCAAAATCAACATTAACCTCAGAAATCAAAGAAATAGGAATACAGAAATGGCAAGATAGATGGAATACAAAGGTGAAGTAACACAGTCTTTTTTCCTAACAATAAAAGGGAGACTGAAGCTAACAATACCTTCTACCCCCCAGTTCACAGCAATCATCACAGGTCATGGCAAAACCAAATCAAACCTTCATAGATTCCACATCACAGAAGACCAAACATGTACATGTGGCAGAAGACAACAAATGGTAAACCATTTTATTTATGAATGAGCAGACATCGTTAATGAGAGACATCAGGGAAAATGGAGGAGATTGGCCAGTGACTTGTCAATAGCTCATACACAGTTATATAAAAGTTTTCAATAAGTTTATACAATCTATAAATTTGCAATAGCACAATCTAAGCAGTACACATACATAGATATTGTAAGTTAACTTAAAAAGTGTAATTACTGTATATAACAATTGTATAACATAGAAGGTGAAAGCATGTAATATTACACAGGTAATGGGACATGCTAAAGAGGAAGGAAAAAAAAACAGCAGTATTCCATTTGGTCTTAACTTTGCTTTCTGCATTTTTAAGAGAATATTTCAGCTAAGCAAACATTTCCTGAGTCATTGGTTAGTAAAGCTTGAAACTAAATGACATTCAAAAACAGAAAATTTTTAAGACAATTAAAGATAAATAATGCACATTATCTAAAATGTACAAATTTAATTCCTATCAGTATTTTGGTTCTCCAGCAAGGCTATGGATATTATATTTAGTATAGATGTAAAATATAACAATCTCTAAAATAGAAATCTATGAAGTTTCTGGGCTATGGTCCATGGGAATTATTATTCTCTCCAGACATTTCATCCACAATTTGGCAAACATCTTCAATAGGGCTGAGGTCTTTTGATACAGGTTTTCCCTGCAACCTATAGTTATGGACAAAAACATTTTGGGAGAATAATAGTTCACATGAACCATGGCCTAAAAGCCTAGAGACTTCACAGACTTCTAATTTCACCAGCCAGGAGACCCACATAAGTTAATGATCATCTAAAATGTTTAATCAACTTCTTCTCTCAACCTTTTTAGTTCACTTATTAACTGTTAACATTATTTTCCAAGAAATGTATGTTTTTCATCTTTTCCTAAAATATTTCATCTTGGAATTCAAAACCCTTACAAAGATCAAAACATATTTTTCTCTATGTACTTTACTCTTGAAGCTATTAACAGTGAAGTAGTAAAAAATTGTCATACAGAGTTGCTTTGGTGACCCTTAATACTTCCCTTACTTGGTTTTTTTAATTGGACATGTTTTGGGAACATTCCTTTCCATCATCAGCAGAAGAATAACTGGTAGAAGCATACTCGATAGGCAGTCAGAGAAATTTATCGAATATATTCAATGATGGTGTCTCAAAGTTTATGATGCAGTTTTTATTTTTGACAATGTCAATATTTTCCCAAATTGTTAGTTCCAAAGGTTTGCAAGTGTGATTCAATAATTTTGTTTTTTTATAATTTTCATGGTTTTCTGACCAAAAATATGCTGCCATTCCCGATTTTTGCATCTGTTTGTAAGAGATATTTCTGAAATGTTCTTTGGCACAGGTCTTCAAATTTCTTTTCATTTTTCCAATATATATATATACCTTATCACAGTATTTACAATTGATTTGGTAGATACATGACTTGTCAGAAGATATAGGATCTTTACAGGAGGATTGTAATACATTTTTATCCTGTGGACATTTTGAGGAGCCAACACTATTTTCTGTTTTTAAAACATTTTTTTAAAATTTATTGTACATAAATTTTTTGAATTGCATATTTTATTTTATTTGTTATAGCAAAGTGTATTCTAAAAATTTACATACCAATCTAGTAGATTCAATAGATTCATAAAAAAAATATAAAAAGCAGAAAATAATGTTGGCTCCTCAAAATGGCCACAGTATTAAAATTTATTACAATCTTCCTGTAAAGAACCCATATCTTTTGACAAAAAGTTGGGTATCTACCAAATTAATTCCAAAAACTGATCAGATATATATTGGAAAAACAAAAAGAAATTTGGAAACCCAATCAAAGAACATTTCAGAAATATCCATTACAAACAGATGGAGAAATCAGCAGTGGCAGTGCATTTTTGGTCAGAAAACCATGAAATTGATAAAAAAACAAAATTATTGAAACACTCTTGCAAACTTTTGGAACTAAACACTTGGGAAAAAATTGACTTCATCAAAAATAGAAACTGCATCATGAACTTTGAGACTGCATCATTGGATATAATTGAAAAATTTCTTCCAACACCTACAGAGTATGCTTCTACTAGTTAGTCTTCTGCTGATGATAGGAGTGATACCGAAACATATCCACTTAAAAAACCAAGTAAGTGGAATATAAGTGTCACCAAACCAACTCTATATCAATATAATACTTTTCTCTATTTTCTTTCTGGTTCAACTTCTTAGGTTTCTAATATTATTATTTATTATGTTCTGTTTCATAATTTTTTATTCTTGGTAGCTTGTTGCTTCTTTCCTTAACACATCCTCTGCTTCTTTTTACATATGGATTATCTGCTGATAGTTTTAAAAATATCACAATACATTGTTGCATATACTGATATGCCCAATTGCTCAGTAAGCTCTTTTTTCTTTTAATTTAAATAATAATTTAAATAAAATAAAAATTTAAATAAAATATAACATTATCAGCATATCTTTAAGTTATGGCATGAAAGTTTCTGTACCTAATGAGGAAAATAGATGCATTTATTTATATTAAATTAGCATTTAATAGAATACTTTAACTGTTTATGATTTCAGATTGAATATCTCTATGCAATAGGATATTAAGTAGGCAATGTATCTAGAGTGGCATACTTGCACCAAAATACATCATCCAAAGCAACAAGACTTACTTGGCTGAGTTAGATCCTCGAAGGAATGACAAAACACCTGAACGTCTAGCTTCAGAAGATTGCACTGAATCTGATGAACCACTTACTTCTTTTTCCACTTGTGTCACCCCTGACTTCCGTTTGTGCACGGGACTGCACAAAACACGGTCACAACAAAATGTGTGAAAAGCTTACTGTATTTTAATGAATTAAGATGGGCATCACTAAATGCAAATCACAAGTTTAACTATTATATTCATGAACAAGTATGAAAGTCTTCTAAAGCAATTAAAACCAAACTTTTTTATTTTTGTGTAATAAAAATGCATATATGTCTTCCAAAATATTTGCATTTTCTGAAGCTATAACTTCCTATTCCAGATTGATACGATATTATTGAGTTTTTACAGTGTGAAAGATGTCTTTCTGAAATATTCCATTGATAGGCACGAGTAGTTTTCTTAGGGAAGGAGGTTCTTACATTGTGTGTGTTCATATACATATACATTGCTGATATACTTTTACTAATAAGCACTTATTCCTGTTTCAAAAAATGCAATGCTGCTAGCAAAATGATGATCAACATTAACCTAAGCAGGGGGAAAGTAAAATAGTAATAATTAGTAAGATTACAACCTTGCAAAAGCTATTATAATGTGCTTAATGTTCTATATTTGCAATTTGATCTCAAGAAGTCTTTCTCCTCTAACAAAAAAAATCACTCTCAGTTTTAGATTCTCTGTTCATTTTTGCTGTATCATTATTAGAAAATTTGTGCACCTTCACACCTTGTTACAAATTGTTCCATTCCCTCTTGAGTAATTTTCACAGAGTCACATACACGTGTGATGATTTTTAACTAAATTATTTGCACAAATATAGGTTAATTTCTGATACTTAGGAAGATAGTAAATAACAACACATTTTTGAAAATGTATCTATAGAAACCTTTTAGGAAACACCAAAACACAGAAGGATATCAATTTATATTAATATGAAAAAAGAATTTACATAAATTAAAGAATGTTTTATGCATTTGTTTTATATTTACATGAATTTTTGCCAAATTTCTTATTTTATTTCTAATTTTAAAAATGGCAACCCTACCTAGAACACATAATTCCATCCCACATTCAAAATAAAAATTAAAGATCTGTAAAGATAATTTTAAAGTGCACAGCTTTCTTTTTCAAGAAAATATATTTGCAGAGTATATCAAAATCATCATTTGAAGTTTTATCTTATGAGATGAGTTGTGCATCTATTCTTTATATCAGATTATATCAAATAATTTGTTTTTCATGTAAATAAACAACTCAAAAGAAAGAGTAAGACTTGTGTCAATAGTCATCAATAATAGTACAGATTAACTGCATGCAATTTGGAAGAAATAAAATCATTCATTCAAATAAATTTATGCTACAGATTTAAGTGCTTATATTACCAAATAAATAACAATGGTAATGTAAGCAACAGTCATTATTATGAGCTTTTTCTTTTTATATACAAATGGGTAAATTTAGCATTTTCAATTCTGTGAATATTTAGTGTTAAATTTAAAAACTACATTAGAAAATGGTGTACAGGGAAATTAAAAAACAGACTATAAAGTTAGCATTAAAAATATACATAAGAAAACAAGACATCTTATAATCTGGCAGTCCTACTACTAGAGCATCTGAGATGCATACATGTTTAAAACTCTACAATCATTCTACGCTAATTGTCTGATAAAGTATTTTATTTGAAACAGTATGAGCAATCACTTACCACAATATATGCAATAACATAATGATACATGTGTGCATCTCCTGCATTCAAATAAACATTAGATATTCTATACCCTAGCAGCAATTATAAATGACTTAAAAGAATTACTTTTGTTTTATTTTATAATTCTTTTAAAACACAATAATTCAGATGGTTATAAGTTCTGGGTTTACAAATTGATGTGGAATGTGATACATAAGGTTTTGGCTTAATGATTAAATTTATAAAAATTTGTCTTTTCAAACTGACTAAAAACTCTTAAAACATAGGTAGAAATGTTAATGCTAGTAACCCATTAAATGGGTTCAGTCAATGCTTAATGAGCACTTAATTTTACTTAACTGTTGTTTTCTCTAATGTGGACAAACCCTGGTGAAATCTCTTATCTATTAACCTTGGACTAAACAAAATGAAAGCCACAGATCATGCAATACTTTTGACTGGTTAGTTCCTGGTGGTGCTACCATTCACAAGCAATTAAGTGATTAGTCAATATATTTGTACATAAAGTATAAGGACATTTTCATTACTGTCCTACACTTTTAAAATTCATTAAAAGCCCTTTACTCCAGGTTCTTTCACATACCTTGGTGTAGCCTGATCACTACTGGCATACTTCTTTGCACAAATCTCATCCAAACTCCTCCGATAGTCAGAGGAACTAAGTGCATAAGCAATGATGGAGGATGGCTCATTTTCATACACTACTACAGGTACAGAACAACTTGATGCAGATAAATGATGCTCCTGAGAGCTGAGTGGACTCTGTAAAGAAAGAATTTTATGAATAAAAGAGATTATGAAAGATGAACATAATGAATGACTTATCCCACTGCTTTAGTGCCAGCTTCTGTTAAAGTTTATGCAGAGGGTGCTAAAAAATGTATACACATTTCATGCAAAGAAAAAACTGGGTTAACATAAAACTGAATTCACATAAACAGAAAATGATGAGCACCAATCATTTTAGACTTTTACGTCGGTCCTGGTGGTGTAGTGGTTACCATACTTGCCTCCTAAATCCAACATCGTGGGTTCGAACCCGGCCAGGACCGATGGATTTTTTTCGGGGCGTAAAAATCCTAAGTATGGCTTCCTTTGGAAGGGAAGTAAAGCAGTGGGTCCCATGTCGTACATTTAAGGCATGAAAAAGAACCTCAAGCCTGAAAGAGAGGCATCTGAGCAAAATTTGTCGGCCGTTTCACGCCCTGAGTTGAATGGGACGCTGATGACCTGAGCTGTTAAAGAGTGTCCATAAATAAATCATTCAAAAAAAAAATTAGACTTTTACACTTACAACTGTTGCTCAAAATGCCCACCATGGATACACTTCTGAGTACGATGAACCACTGATTGAGCAATGTTTGCAAAAGTGTCCTCAGCAATTGCAGCACATGCCATTTCAATTTCTTCCTGAAGTGCTACCAGTGTAGCTAGTTTTCTATGGTATACAACATCCTTAACAGTTCCCCCATTGGTAGAAATCCTACAGAGTTAGATCTGGAGAATCTATTCTGTACACACATTTCCATTGCCTTTGAACTTCAACAACATTCTCGGTTTTCCAATATCACTTCAAAATTGCTTTCCTAGGAAGTTGCTGAGGTCATCCATAGGAGGAAACTCGAAATTCATTAGATTTTCTCTAATGAATTTCCAGTTTCCTCCTATGGATGAGCTGAGCAACTTCCTACTTCAACCAACAGAGGCCACCACAGGAACATCCATTTGTCCAGCCATAGTTTCGAGTAACGGTGGTTCAGTGAGCAACTGAAGATGGGAGAGATTCTCCCGAAATGCATCTTACTTTTGTGTAAGTGAATGGAGTTTAGTGTAAAAAATGAATACCTAAGTTTGAGGTTATATTGGCACTCCATTGTCAACAGCTTTGTAAGTACAATATTCCTAAGCACAATTTAATTAACACCATGAAATGCTTTATGATATGCATTATAAAAAATTTTTTTCCCACATATCATGACCTACCTATAAATATTGCTCAAAGCCTACCTGTATAGGTGCCATTGCTGTTGAAGATGGCAAAAGCTGTGAAAGAATAGTTTTCACACTTTTTTTATCAGAAGTTTGGACATGTTTAGTATCAGATCCCTCCTCTCCTAATGAAGGTGTAACATCAGAATAGGATCTAACATGACCTCGTGGAGAGCCAGAAAGTGCTGGTTTATTCAGCATATCTCCAGTGTCTTCTGCATCTACAAGCAAGGTATTACCATATATTATTAAATAAATTAAGATACAACATGTGGTATAAATCAGTATAACCCATATGTACTAGGATAATTTAAACAGTTGTGCAAACTTAAATGTGTAATCAGTAGGATGACACAATTATTCTGTTATGAGCAAGACTTCACTTAAAAATGCAAACTGTTAAACTCAAGAGGACATTGTCCCTGTTCTACATGAATGGAAGAAGAAAATGGCTCAGATCAGATCTTGTGCTATGACCACTCATCATTATACCCAATAGGTTTAGCCCTCTTTTGCTTTCTTGACTATCTGGCTTATGTGACTTTCACCTATTGTAAATAAATGAGTGGAGCTAAACAATTAGTCTCTACACATCATACATAATAAAAGAATCTTTGCAAGAAAAATATTGAAATGAAACTAATAATGCCTTGTTTTGGAGTGAATTTTTAGAGTCAGAAGAAGGTATTTAGCTACTTCAGCTTTACACAAGGGCTGGCCATTTGTGCCTATGCCTCCAATGGGAACACCTCCAGAAGGAAGGGATGATGCAAGAGAGACACTGGATGGAGTATCACTTGGCAGTGGGACATGAAATCTTCACTAAAGAAGATCCATTCATCAGCAAAATTTCAATGAATGCTGCATTAATAATTCTAAAGAATTGTTTGGATGAAGTGAATTCAATACCACTACATCATGTAGGTTACACAGTAATTGTTTATTTGTTTATTTATTTTTAGGTTCCAATCATAAGTATTTGTGACAAAATAATTTTTAGCATCCTCTTTTGCCCTTTTTTCATTCATTCATATAAAACACTATGATTATGATTAATTAGTTGACATCTTACCATAGAGAGCACCGAGAGGCACAGTTAAATTGTCAGCTACATTAATTGTTTACTGAACTTCCCCCAGTGAAGCCCCCACTGTTGCAGCTATATACCAATAACATAAACAGTGATTTGCTTTGTCAGTTATCTTTAATTTTTGCATGAAACTTTACTAAGCAGTACATTATGATAACTATTGTTAATGGCATTTTATGTCTGTATGTCATTGGCATCCTGTTTTGTATTTAAAAAGCAGAACAGAGACTAAAAAAAAGGCACTCTCCTGGCTAATGTGGCACGTCTGGTCACCTTACACTAGATTCATTAATCAAATTCATGACTGAAAAAGTATTGCACCAATCAACACAAAACAACAAAAGTATTCTTATCTATACTGTATGACTGGCTAAATAAAGAGAAAGTTATAATAATAAAACCTAATCAACAGGCAATTCTTCCCATTGTTGGTTATTGTAACAATATTTATTTCTGCCATTCCTAACAATTGAAAAACAAATAGCTACTGCATCCTTTACCAACAGTTACTCTTTACATTCAAGTACATGCAAAATCTTTATTCTCTTATTCATATCATGCTCTAGGATTTCCTTTAAGCATTTGCTACTTACTTTTGTCATCATTAGAACCAATTAGCTCAAGCAATTGCATTATTTTTATTCTTACCTTTGTTATATAATCATATATAAATAGTACAATATATACCAATGCATGTAGTACTTCATAGTAATGGAACATGCAGAGAGCAAAAAAAAAAAATGCACATGTACACACTCACGCATGCCTACATAGAGAATAGGATAAAAGGATTAAAGGATTATAAAATGCTCATTTCGGGTAAGAAAAAGAAAATTTGTTAATATCTTAGATACAGGAATAATATAATATTATATAAACAAAGCACTCAACTAAGTTAAGTAAAATGACAAATATTGTAAAATAGCTTAGATATACCACATAAATACTCATGTAAACAATATTTATAATCATATAATCATAAAAAGGCTCTCTTCAGGGAGACTAGAAATGTTGATTATAAGGTTCAAAGAATAGAAGCAAAAAACTTACTAACAGAAAATCAGGCAACATACTACAGGTCAATAAATTTAAATCCATACACATTTAATTAAAAGAGCTTTCTTGCATGCTTGGTGTCTGATAGATGCACACTTCTAGTAATGTATACCTATAACATTCTAGCAGACATATTATTCCAATTTTATTTTCTTCCCCTCTGGTGAGTGTAAGATATGCTAATAATATGCTTTAATTTTTAGCTATAACAAACAACCTAACTAGCTACCCATAAATCAAATGCTGTTCTTTACACCTTATTACTCAATCCATGATCATATGCAAAAGAGTTATTTTTCAGAGTAGAAAACTTAAATGAAGTAAATGTTTTCAAAATAAAATTTAACAGCAGGTTTTTAAAACAACAATACTTTAGTATATTCTCTATATTTTAGGTATACTGAAAATGCATTCTGGGATATGACCCATAGGCTATTGAGCTATTTCTATTGCAAAAACATTACAAGAGTCTCCAGGTACAAGTTTGTGAAAGGAATGACTATAGATATCACAAAACCTCCCCTTCAAAATAGGCTTAAAATGTATAATTTGAAAAATGACTCAAAGAAAACACTTAGAAAATCTTGGAATCACAGAACTGACCAGATCCTAAAAACTTATTGTATTAACTATGAATATTAGCTTTGTTCCTGTCATAATAATTTAAACATGGTATATAGGTGTATCAACTGTGATTTATAAATGTATTTGGAAGCTATAAGAAAATATGCTATCAGTAAATCCACATGAAAATGTTTTTATTTTTTTAAAAAAAATCCTTTTAATATCAAAGATTTTGGTGTTAGAGACACTTTGGCAGTGTTATAAAAAATACATACATATAATTACAAATGAAATGTTCATGAACTAATAACTCTAGCTTATATTGCACAATATGAATGATGGGATTCATACAAGTTTTTTACTAATAAACCAGAAATGAATATGTGTTGTTGACATTCTTCTGCTAGAATTTTACTGTAGTCTGTACTGTCTTGGATGGAGCACTAAAAAAATTAAAAATGTGTATTACTAAAAGTTCTGATTTAACTTACATGAAAGCAAAATCATTATAGGTTTTTTTTATATATATATATATATATATTTGTCTAAGAATTAGGAAATATTGATGATTGTTGGCCATTTTAGCTACAATTTACTTTTTAGAAGAAAGAAACCATGGTAAGTATATCTGTGTTTTCTGGTTTCAAGCTGCATCTTCTGTTGCTAATTACTCCATATCAGGAAATTGATCACTTAGAATCCACATTTGATGTAGGATACCACATGCCTTCAAGTGAAGCTTTGGCAAAAGGTGAGCAGTCTCCTTTCAAGGAGAAAATTAACTTGCAAAACAATATATCCCTCATAGAATGTAGTAAAGCTAACTGATCTCACATATGGCAGCTTTTTTAATTCTGCCATTATAGTTTGATCAAATGGGGTTGTGTTGTTTAACATCCTAGGGTCAAATAACTTGCCAACAGCTGCATACGTCTTTGATATGTCTTCAGACATTAGGTTATTCAGGTTAGTTAGATTTTTCATCATTCAGTAGATTTATCACTTCAGCTTTCTTCATTTTTCATGAAGCAAAACAGTAAGATCTACTGAGAACACCTCTCGGCTTCATAAACATAGCATATTCTGCAGTACATTCAGCTTCAAGTGAAGCATGTGAGCTGTAAGGTAGCTATTCCCTTCCAGGATTGTTATTAAGTCCACAAAGCAACTGCAGTTATCAGCTACAAAGTGAACTTCAACTTTGATCATAGTTAGGAAGTAAGGACTGATGTCTTTCAAAAACTAACTCCACAGTTTTCTTCAAGACTTGTTCCATGAACTTAACTATACCATCAAGATTTTCGTGTATATAAAGGGCAACTTTAAACCAAATAGTCCATCTAGTTTGGATAGGCATTGGCAAATGCTTCACCTTCACAGGGTAATCATACTTTCCATGGAGAAAATCAAGGTACTTGATGTTTCCATTTTCTGATATTAAGAAATGCAGTTTTCGTCATGGTAATGTTCAGCTCATCAGGCTACACTGCCATATATTTCCCACCAAATTGATTTTGTGTGCCCAGCACTGCACATGGGTAAGACTATCTCCTACTAAGCTTTTAAGAGTATTGACACACAAAGTCATGTAATAAATTGAGTCAGTTACAATACCCAAAATATTATGGTACTGAATGTCCTATTTGTTTAAAGCTTGTACAATATGTTGGTCACATGTTGCTCCTGTAGCCTTATCCTGCATAACACTGGCTGCCAAGTACACTTTTTGATGGTCTGCCCTCCAAAAGAAAAAAGAAAATATTGAAAATGCAGTTTCCTGATATGTTCGTTGTTTCATCCCACATAACGAAAATATGAAAATATTTTCCTCTTTTGCTGTTTCCTTTAATTCTTTAAATTTTTTCATTCCTATAATAGAAATATAGATAAGTAACTACTGCTTTTAACATACTTAGTCAGTCACTCTTTCATTTTCAGGTGGTTCAGTTTCTCAATTGAGATACCAGCACTTAATGATTCTGTTATGTCCAGAATGAATTCTATTTTGTCATCTTTTGCTTTAGCTTCAATGAAAGACTGTTGAATCAATAATTGCCACTTCAAAGAAGTCAAATCCATTAGTACTTTTGTGAGTTTCACTGGCAACATGCTTAAAGATTATTCTCTCATGCTCCTATCTCTTGTTGTAATATATGCACATTAGAATCTTTTTGTCATTCACATGAAAACCTTCATGACTGAATTCATTATCTCTGCTGCTGACTGACACACTTGACTTTGTCATTGCATTTGTACTTCATGCATTTGTCTTTAGGCTCTGAACTATTGACAGTTTTTCCAAAAAATAATTAACTGTTGATCAAGGATTCTGTATGGTATCTTCATATACAGAGCTTTTGCTGTTGATGTTCAATTGAAATGAGCATGGAGCAGCACGGAGTGAGAGAATGATGACTGATTTTACCAAGGCAAATACTAAATGAAGATTTTATTTGCTGGTTGCTACAAGCACAGAGCATACAGTCACATGGAGCTCATGAACAATATCGATGATGATAGTCACCAGAGAGTATAATATAAGTATCAACATTATTGATTATTTTATTGTTTCAAATATTGATTACATTATCAATTTTGGTAGAAATGATAATTTTTTGTGATGAAAATACTTAAGATTTACCAATAAAAATAATTTAATGCTTTTTTCTCGAAATCAAAAAAATTGCACATTAAACTGCAGTTAGAAAAGTATGTTTTCATCCTATTCAACTGTATTAAATACTAATGATATGAAAAAGAAGCAAAGTGGTAACAATTCACGAATTTCACGGGACTGTAGCTATGAGTGCTTCAAGAATTTAAATTTGTGGCATTATTATTCCATTTATTTATTTTTAGAGTAGATTTTAAAATTTAACATTGCTTTAAAAATATACCATTATTATTAAGTATTCTTTCAATTGCTTGCACACATTAAATATC
Source organism: Metallyticus violacea (assembly GCA_030762175.1). NCBI lineage: Eukaryota > Metazoa > Arthropoda > Insecta > Mantodea > Metallyticidae > Metallyticus > Metallyticus violacea. Next base: position 95,501,090 of record CM060843.1, read on the forward strand.
AACAGGCCATGAAACCTGTAATTATATATTTTTTTCTGATTCAGCAATTTTCTAATTATCCTATGCAATAAAAATCTCATTCCTCCAGTTAAGGGATAATTATACAGCCTTTAAATATAAATTTTAGTAGGATTGACAACATGTATAATGAAAATAAAACTCTTTGTAAAATTATATTTTTTGTGTGTATGAAGGTAACTAATATTAAAAGATATATTTATCAACATAAAATTAAACTCACATTTGAAAAACTATAAGCAAAAGCAAAAATGTTGTACTTACTCTTCAATAAGTCAATATGAGATGGTGATATAGCATCAATAGATGCATTTAAAAATTGTGATTCTATGTCCGTGGAAAGAATATTGTCATGACTAGCCTCTAAACTCAAATTGTCCTCTGCCTCAGTTAATTCTGTGTAATCCAAAACTCCTTTTGCTCCAGGTGCCTGTAGGAAAAATTAATAATTACACTATCTCAATTTCATGATTTGAAGTGTTTAAACCATGTCTAACATAAAAAAGAGAAAAGTGTGAAAAAAATCATAATATTAATATAAAAAAAATATTCAAAAAGAAACCAAAATCTTATCAGGAAATTTTGCATCTAACAAGGCAGGATTAAACTAGTCTCCTAGTTACCTAATGCAATCACTCTTCGTGAATAGCCTATATGCATTTTAAATACTGTGATTCCATTTATATATCTGAATTGATTATTTAAAGCCAAGAGAACTTACCCAGACTTTTCAGGTGAAATGAATGAATGAATTTATTGAATATTCAATATTACAAATATCAAGCAAAGTATAATTTATAAGATTATACAATTATAATTTAATTTACATAAACACAAAATCTCCAAAAGTTCAGCAGAACCAAAACTGAGGTTCTCCCATATCCCAACCACCAGGTTATTTGTAAGGTTAAGGACTTCTAAAGAAATACTAATTTCATCACTACATGTGTTCTCAAGCTCCTTCTTTGTACTACTTCTCCACTTATTCCTTACTTTTCCAAAAAATTCCCCTATCTTCATCATTTTCTCTACTGTCGTTTCTGATAACATTTTTGTTGCTACTATTTCTTATTGCATGTTGTCTCATTTTTCATTCCAAATACTATACCTCCACCTTTTTACCATTTCGCATTCAATAAACAATAGAACTGACTTTCCACTTTCCCACACATAATGCATCCTTCTTTAAAATTTATCCTTAGTCCCTTTAAAAATAATACCCCTGTACGCATCCATGCAAAACCTATTCTTCCAATTGGTCACAAATGTCTATATATTTCTCCCCTGGCCAATTTATTTTAACTACTTTATATAAAAATAAGAAACTTTTATCCTCTGAACTAGCCCAGATCTCTTGCCTCTCTATATCTTCTACCCTCTGTCTCACTTCTTTCCAAAATCCACAAACATTATTTTAACCCAAATGCCATACATCTCTCATTCCAATTTCTTTTAATAGTTTTCCCTCCTCTCCAAGCCAACACTCTCTTCCCAATGCATCTCTTTGGTATGTAAGACATTCTTTTAGTACAACATTACTGTCTAGTTTCAAACATCCATACTAATATTTTAAGACTCTTTCCACTATTATTGCTTTCCTTCCTATTCTTCCTAATTCTACCATACTTATCCCTCTTTGTGAACTTTTTGGTAACCCCAGAACCTCTCTACAAAACATTCTATGCACTACATCAATTTCCACTGCATACACCATCTTTGGCTCATCTTTGGCTCTACCACAGCCTCATATAGTCTCTCTAACCATTTCATTTGACAATGTGGGAATTTTATACAAGTTTATTCTAATAGCTTTCATAACCAATTTGCTTGTGCACATTTAGACTGGATTTCTCACCTTCCATTACTCATAAATCTCACCCCCAAATAATCAAACTGCTATGAGTGATTAAGGATCCTTAAGGTGTGGACTTGTAGGTAGGAGATCTGGGGTTCAAATCCCTCCAGGACTGTCCTCCCTGACTGAGGTTTTTTCCAGGTTTTCCTCAGCTCTCATAAATGGCAAATGCTGGAGAGGTAGCATAAACTTAGGCCTGGAACATTTCCTTCCTTTAAAAAAAATCCTTTCCCAATATATCATTTCACTGCCTGTGGTGTCTCAGTAGTAAAAACGGGTGTTAAACACCATTCAAAACCATTCCAAATAATCAAATTCATTCACTACCTTTATTGGGCTGTATTTATAATCTATCTTTCATCTTTTCTTAATTTTGTTCCCTTTTTAAATACTATTATATTTAATTTATTACTGTTTATCCAAAGGCCCCATTCTGTACAATATCTAATAATTTCATCAATGGCTGTTGTAGTAATCCTATCATAGTTACTGCCCCCCTATAAGATCCACAAAAATCATTCCTGGTATTTTCTTCTTTCTAATAATTGGACAATGCCTATTTTTTTCCATAATCTTACATAGGATATCATCTATAAATAAATTAAATAATATTAGGCTCAATTTATATCCCTGTCTCGAGCCCAAATTTTTAATTGTATAGTCTGTAGATCTATTACCTTCACATTAACACAATACCTCCTTCATATAATTTTTGAAGTCCTAAAATAAATTTGTTACTAACTTCCTTACATCTCAATTTATATACGAATGCATCCCTATTTATTATATCAAATGCTTTTTCAAAATCTGCAACGAAAATGTATGCCCTACCATTTATTATTTCTTAAATATTTACCCACTATAGTATGAATTATCATTATATTATCTATTGCTCTTCTTCCTTTTCTAAAATCTTCTTGAAATTCTGATAATTTACATTCTATTTCTACCCATCCAACCTTCCTGCTAATATACCAGTGTATATTTTACTTAACATTGATAGCAGATTAATTCCTCGATAGTTACTTGGGTTATTTTACCACCATTCCCTTTATATATTAACAATCATTAATTCTATTTAATAATTCTGTTAGCAGACTAATACTTCCTTCCATTTTCCCAAAAGCTTTCTCCTCCTCCTCCTCCTCCTCCTCCTCCTCCTCCTCCTCCTCCTCCTCCTCCTCCTCCTCCTCCTCCTCCTCCTCCCCCTCCTCCTCCTCCTCCTCCTCCTCCTCCTCCTCCTTCTTCTTCTTCAATTTTTTAATATGGTTCAATTTTTTAATATGGTTTAATATCATTCACAGTAAAGTCTTTATCTAAAGTTTCTACCCTATGCCCAGTACTATTTAAGTTTAATTCATAACTTGGGAGATTCCCACCAACTAACAAGTTTCTAAATAATTCTTCCATTTCCTTGGGTTATCTTATTTGCAACTCTTTCTTCCTTAAAACATTCTTTTCAACTGCCCAAATATATTTACTATCTTTAGCTATCACTGCTTCTTTATTTTTTTTTTTACCCATTCTCTGTTGTCACTCTTTCTTTTTATCCTGCACTATTCACTTATATTCCCTTTTTTGAACAAAAATATTGCCCACCATCTTCTTCTGATCTTCTCCATCATATTAAATCCTTAAACACTTATTTCTTTATCTTAACACACTCTCCATCTCTCCCTCTATCTTTAATACCTTCAGTGCCTCTAGAATTCCATACTTTCTTATTTCCCCTATTTTGGATATCAAATTCTCCCAGAAAAGCTCAGCATACCCCTCTTTCCGTCTAAAACATTTTATATATTTCATTTCTATTGTTTCTTCCTCTAAACTCAACCTCATTTTTAGTGGAAAATGTCCACTACTTGTAGGGCTTTGAAGTCTACCAATACCTGGTCTACTACATACCATATAGTCTATCACACTCTGACCATTTATATTTATAAATGTTAATTCTCCTCTTAAATCATTGCACATAATTAAATTATTCAGCTCACAGAACTAGATCAATTTTCTATCTTCCTTATTTAGCACCTTATCTCTACTTTTCCTTATCGCTCCTCTCTGTTCACCCATACACATTATTCTCCAACCCCATATATCTTATATCATGTTCACCTACTATGGCATTAAAATTGCCAACTATTATAAACTCCATACTAATGTATTGTCTACTTAATTACTCCATACTATCATTCAGTTTTAAGTACAAATTTTCATTGTAAAACTCCAATCGCTTGGGTGGGTTATACACTACACCTAATCCTAAGCATAGTTTAATTCCTTTCATCTTATATATCTTTAACCACATTACTTGCCCTTCCACTTCATTCACATTTACTCCACAATTCTTATTTATAAATTTCCCTATATCACCAGAAACCCTCGCTCTATTACTGTTCCTTAAACCATGATCACCTATATAATCATACCCTCCACTTCTATCTTTTCATCTTTATCCAACCAAGTCTCAACCATTACTGTCATGTCTCCTATCTTTAGAACTTCAACACCTTACCACTTATAATTTTTGTTCTTAAACCCTCCACATTCCATAACACCAATTTCCAGTCCATTTCCTACCTTTAACCACTCTGTCCTCCCTTAAATTTCTACAACTTCACTCTATACCTGGTTCTTCTTTCACCAGCAGTTGCATACTCCTTATCAGCTATCTCCATTATGCTGCCCTTAGAAGTTAATACACTTTAAGCCCAGTGCCACCAACACTACTATGCATTGCCCTCTTGACTGATGACAAGGCCATTACTTCTGCACTTTCCCTCTCGTATGTTTGACTTGCCTCCTGGTGACATCATAAAGGTTTCCTCTTCTTCTTCTCCTCTCTCCTCATGCCATCCATGTTTTGCCTGTGTGTCTCCTCTTCTTTCCTCACACTCGAGCTCCATTGCAACTTCTAGTTCTGGATATTTCACTGCCCTGCCATTTCTTATTATCTGTTCTTTCAGATCTGTTTTTCCACTGACTCATTTCCTGTTTCCTTCCCTCAGTCCATAATTCCATGCCCTTTTTCACTCTTCCCTTGCCAATTTCATTTTCTTTATTAATGAATTTCTGGTCCCCTCTCTTCTTTTCCAAAGTCTTGATCTATAAAAAGTTCCATTCCCTTTAGCTTCCTACCATTTCTGAACAATGTCCATTTCATTTTGTTCATTGCCCACCTAATGACTATTGGTCTGAGTTTGTTTTCTTTTCTTCCAATTTTGAAACACATTAAAATATCCCACCCAACCAATTTAACCTCCAAAACTTTCTTAATTATTTCTTTGACTATTTGCAGCAATCTTTTCTCTCTGTTCTCCTTGATTACAAATAACTTCAGATTATGTCTTCTTACCTCTATCTCCAATTTTTTTCTCCATCCTCTCCATTCATTATTGCATACACGAAACTTTGTGCACTTCCTTTTCCATAGAGAGTAACACACTTTTAACTTCTTCTGTCTTTTTATCTAATTTCATCTCTATCCTATTTTCTATTTTCTTCAGCTTGACTATGTCTTTTGATATAATTTTCAACATATTCATTATCTGACTTATGTCTTCGGGACCTGTGTTTATCTCAATGCTCGCAATAATCAGCATTTCACTAATATAGATAGCTAACAACCACAGCTGCTCATTATTCATTAATATACCTTTCCCTTCATTTTTCTTTCCTCTATTTACACAAGATCCAATTCTGGCCCCATATATTTCTAGGTTATCGCCTATCTTGAACTTTCTTGCACACAGAACAACACTCACACATATCCTCTCACTGCAACTGCTTGAGCCGAACTCTTTTAGATGAAATAAAAAGCTCTATTTTTAAAAATAAATGCTTTTAAATTTATAAAAATTACTGATGTAGCTGCCTTTATTTTAGCATGAATTTCAATCTCAAATATGAAAAATTTCAATATTGTAGAATAGTGCTTTTTGAAAAATTATAATTCAATTGAAGTGGAGCCTATAAATGTGCAATTACATTGGAATATACAGAAAAAATACATACAATCACATCAAAGCGATGTTTGGGCTTTAGCCCATAACAAACAAACATGCAGTGATCAACAGCTTAACACACTGGCTAGTTAACCTATAAATTAGGGAATAAGAATAATTTAAAGAGTATAAACAAATAGAAAGAACAAGCAGTTAAAAATGGCTTTAAAAAAGAACTAGTATATGCAAAAGTATAGAAGTTCAAGAGGCAAAAACTTTTTAAAGAAACTACAACACTTTCAGCAGGAAAGGATAAGTTAATTTTTAAAAAATTCACATATCATCCATGGCCTAAGAAAATATTTCAAAATGTTCTAAAAGATTTTAACATCAGTTGGCACCTGTAAATGGATTTAAAGTTAAAAATCTCTGATAGACAATGTTAATGACAGTATTCCACCAGAGAAAAAAGCAGGTGTTTACAAAATAAGTTGTGCAGAATGTGAAAAAATCTACATTGGAAAAACAAAGAGAAACATAGGTACATGGTTAAAAGAACATTTCCAGAAAATAAAAAACATGCAGATGGGGAAATCAGCAGTAGCATCTTATTTCTAGGCAGAAAACCATGACATAATGAATATAGCCAAATTATTGAAATCAATACAACAACCTAAAGAATTAGCAACATGGGAGAAAATCTACATATACAAATACAGAGACAGTTTAATGAACTTTGACACTCCTGGGGATGAAAACATAAACTTTAAGTTTATCACACCTCCACCAGAGCAGGATACACATTCCCACAGCATAACAAATTATCCAGCAGTCAACAGTTAGCTGATGATGGGAACAAATGGTTCGTGAAACTAATTCTACATATTATAAACAGGTAAGTGGAGCAATAAGAGTGTGTAGTTCAACTCAATTGTACAATGACCTTAATTATAGACAGTATGTATATCATGTAATATACAGGTTATGCCTACTTTTGCCCAACCCTGTAAAGTATTGATATTCATTACATTAAGGTTACCACATTTTTTTTTCTAAATTTCCAGGGACAGATCTAAAATAAGTAAAAACTACTATTGTAATGCACTGCATGATAACATGGCACTGGGCTTCATAGTTTCCAATACATTTTAAATGATGAAAATACTCATTCTATTTACATTCTGAAAATATTTATTGCTCTTAGTTAATGGTACTTTTCTATAAAGTAACAGTATATAACAGTGGATATAAAATAACATCATTTGAACTATATAAAAAAGGCACTATCTGCAGAAAAATTCATTATCTCTGATATAAAATAAAATCTTATAATTTGCATCCAACTTGACTCCAAGGGTGGTTCAAGAAAAAAACATTTATCAGCAAAGCAAATATACACATTAATGGTAGCATTATCTTACAGAAGCTTTTAAATGCTATGTGCTCTATCATTTTTAGGTTCAGTTATCCAAACAAATATCCAATTACAGTTAGACATTCTTAATTTCTGTATAGAACTAATAGAACTATTTTAAACAATATAAAAAACAACTTTTAAAACTGTGTTTTTATTCCTGATAACTATTAAAAACTATTAATAAAACACATACACACACTACTGTTAATATATTTGCCAAGGGACTGTGGTTTAAATGCTTAATAAGCTGGACAGTGCTGTAGATGGGAAATGATTTGTGAGATGGAAAATAATTTGGAAACAATTTCAGTACTGGATTTCATTATTACTGTATTTTATTTTGCACCACCACCACCATCATCATGATGCAGTATTCATCATTACTGTAATTACAATTTAAAAAGTTTTTGATTGATGCTTGCTGAATGTGTATACTACTGTTATGTTTATACTACTTTACATTTTCTATGCAGCTTAAGGAGCTATTCACATGACATGATACACTGCCAGGAGTAGCAGTGATGTATTTTCAGAGCATAGAGAGCTTCATTTTTTGCTCTGCAGATTCCATTTCCTCATCACTGCCTTCATCTTGAATGAAGATGAAATCCGCAATCATGCCATTGACTCATCGATTTCTGATCATTAGACCATTGTGAACTGATACAAAATTTTCCCAATGAACATCTCCTAGCTTCTCCCATACAGCATCCCAACCCACGTCATTTTCAATTGTAACAGGGGCATTTGTATCACCAGGTGTTACACAATGTCCGTAAGAAATTAAAAAAGGAAATTGATTCCCAGTTGTAGCAAAAAAGTTTTATACAGAAGCTCAAAAGCCTACCTTATTAAAGCAATTAGCAATGGTCTGCACAGCAATTCCTTTCATGCGATGAAATTCATTTCACCCAATAAGGTGATGTGGTTTTCAACTCCACTTTCGATTCACTGCAGATATCATAGAATAACTAGCTTTCAATAAAATGCTTCAACACTTTTACGACTCCCTTTATTAGTTTACTGGTTCAGTTGAGAGCTAATTGTACATTTTTCAGATTCATATTTTTTGGGTGAGCTGGACAGTTAACAAAATGCAGGATTTTACCACTTTTTGATCTACATCTTTGAGCCAAGTGACTAACAACTCAGCAGTTATCCAGGCACATGCTTGATTTTTGTGTTCATAAGGTAGTTACTTAATATTTTTAAAACATCTAGCTGACTTACCCAACATTAGTAATTTTTCAGATCCATCACCATCTGCAGCAACAAGCCCAGTTACTCTATCTTTGCTTAATTTGGCACCGTGACATTTCTCTGCTTTAAATACAAATGACTTCTTGGGCATTAGCTTAAAGAATAAGCCACATTCATTTATGTTAAATACATTGCATAGTGCAAAATTTTAATAAGTCTAGGTAACCCTTTATTTTGCCAGTCATGTATATCACTGTCCCTAACTAATTGATTCACCACTGATTTGCCAATACATATGCCATGTCTTTGCTTGAATCTATCAAGCCAACCATTTGAAACATTAAAATATGTGTTCAATTTGCCTGCTATTTTTGGTGAATTCTCTTGTGTGATTGGGCCACTTAAGGAACTGAAGCATTTGGGATTGGTGAATCCATTGATTAAGAATTTCCTGGACATCTTTTATTTCCCAGGTCTCACTTTCTTATGCTTGCAACCATCCTTTGCTGCATCAATAGCATCCCTATTTTTATTATTATTCTTAAGCTGGATAAAGAGATTCCCACAGATTAAGAAAAATCCTTCTGACTCACCAATAGGATTTATGTCATACTTACAGAGGATTTGCAATTTTTCACTTACAGAAAGAGATTTCCCCTTTGTCATTTCTGAACTATTCACAACTGCACTGCCAAGAAACTACAGAAATGGACTGTATTGAAAAGGAGACTTGAGTGTTAAATTTCTTTCATGCAAAGAAAAGTACCATTTGGTATAATTTTGACACTACTGGCAGTTAAAGGGTTTCTTCATGAGGAATGTGAATTTCTTTCATCTGCTCGCAATGACCTGTAATGACCTTTAGTACAGTCAGAGCACCAAAGTCTTCACCGTGCCATTTAAAATTCTCAAATGCAGTATTGTTTCACAATATATACAGAATATTTCCTCATTTTTAATCTGCAAAAACTGCTATAAGAGGTTAAAATTTAACATCATATATATGAAACATTTAGGGACTGCATAAAAAAGAGCACAATGTACGGGATAGTGTTATAATACAACAATAACATAGCCTGTGGTTCAGCAACTTTCTATACTTACTATTCCAGTGGGTTCAGGAGAAGATGGACTGGTATCCTCTCTACCCTCTGAGCAGCTGCTGGTATCCTCCCATTGTGTTGTTGTACTAGCAGGAATGACTTCTACCACATCATCTGACATATGCAGGCTACCACTTGACATCTGATAAGACAAACATTCTTTCAGTTCAGTGCTTCTGATGCCACATAAAACATCAAAATTAAAGATTGGAAACTAATATTAAAAGCCTTAAACTTCTCTGAATTACAACAATGTATGAAGCAGTGATGTGAAACCTAACCAAAGAAATCTAACAAAATTATTCTACCTACAAACATGCACAAGTTAAAAATTAAAAACATGGTTAGATTAGAAAATTTATAATTATGGTTCTACCACAGATCTTTGGACTCTCACATCTAAGCTCTTCCATACAGCTAAAATGATAACTCAGTGTCTTCAACTTTTCATATTAAGGCTCCTCAATTTAGTTGTTTAGACAGCCTTTTGAAATGCAACTAACTTCATTTTCCTTCTGCATGAAAATTAAAAATCAAATGGTGTAGAAAAGTGTAATGAATTAGGAGATTGATGTTTAATGTAATAAAAATTCATTATCCTTAAAGTATGTAAGCTGAAAGCAATAATGGCAGGTTAATAGAAAAGTACTGGAACAGAAAGTCAAAATTATGCTCATGGTTGTGATTTCTTCCACATTTAAATTCATGTTGTGAACTGTCCTTTTTAAAAGGAAGAACTGACAATGAGAAGAATTATGGCTTACTGTGTGAGAGATGTGTATGAGCTGATGTTATAAACAGGAATTACACATATTATGCATTTATATTCACACAAAACTGACTAGGCTGTGATGGGAAGGATTCCTGTTGAAAAAAGAAGATAATGTCACACAATAATATTAATATTGCAGCTGGAAGTAATTATGAAGAAAGGAAAATTAAGTCTGAAGTAGGTGGATGAAATCCACAGGTCTTCTAGGGATAAAGAAATACATTGAAGATTTCATTACATTATATCATGGGCGAGAATTATTCTGTGCTTAATTACAATAGTTGCTACATCTCTGGAAGATAACCTTAAACATCTAATTTAGCAAGAGCCACAATAATCAAATACAGCATGGAACAAACAAGAGTTTGCACACACTTCACGACAAGAGTGAAGAGCTGACTAATAATGAACATGCCAAATATTTCCCACTCCCAATTTTTGCATTTTTTCTTCTCCTCTTTGAAATTAGCAAAAGGTATTTGCATACACTGTTTATAGCAGCAAACCAGTAGATGAGCTTATGCTAGATGGAAGAGCATTATTGGTGAATACAGTTGGTAGTACTTATTATAAAGTTATAATCATGATTAAATACACCAATGAGCAATAAGAATTTATGACTATTACTAGTCATAGCCTCTATTATTGGCATGGAAACTAGTGTAGTGTAGTTTATATATATATATATTTTAATAGTGTTTAATGCTAGTTTTAATACTGAGGCATCACACTGATGATGAAATGATAAACTGACAAAGGATTTTTTTTAAACAAAGAAAGCGTTCCAGGTACCCTAACCTCCCTGGCATTTGCTATTTATGAGGATTGAGGAAAATCTGGAAAGAACCTCAGTCAGGGATGAGTCATATGATAATCAAACCCCAGAACTCCTGATCATGAGTCTGCACCTTACCACCACCCACGACAGTTTAGTGTAGTTTGGGCCATTGCACAGTAACATGGGCAACAAAATTCATTAATTAAAATGTAAATTGGAACTTGCACAGTGCAGCTAATCGTATAATTGATATCATTGTATGATTTAGTTGAACTACACACTTTTAATGCTTCATTTACTTGTCATAATGTATGGAACCAGTTTTGAGAACATTTAGTTCTCATCATCAGCCAGGCTAAGTTCAACTATCGTATCATTCGTTGAGCTGTGGGAATGTGTATTCTGCTCTGGTGGTGGTGTGATAAACTTGTAGTTTATGTTTTCATCTCCGGCATAGTGGAAGTTCATTAGACTGTCTTTGTATTTGTAGATGTAGATTTTCTCCCAGATTGCTAGTTGTCGTAATTTTATGTCCAAAAATGATATGCTACTGCTGATACGACAGATATGCCAACGATATATTTGCCATAGTTAACAAAAAACTCATTGAAGATGGCTTAAAACTTTTGAATATACAAGATAGAAACATATCGTTTACATATGAAACACAAACAGATAACATGTTGTCATTCTTAGATATTAAAATAATGAAATATCAAGGAAATCTGGAATTTGTAATATACAGAAAGAACACACAGGCAGATAATCACATCAAAGCTGACAGTTTTAACTCCACAGCACACAAACATGCAATTATCAACAGTTTAACGCACCAACTAGTTAACCTACAAATTAGCAAAGAGAAATATTTTAATGAATACAAACAAATAGAAAAGAACAGCAGTTAAAAATGGTTTTAAAAAAGAACTAGTACACAAAAAGGTACAGAAATTCAAGAGACAAAAACGTATCAAAGAAACCACAACACTTTCAGCAAGAAAAGAAAAGCAAATTTTTAAAAAGTTCACATATCATCCATGGGCTACAAAAAAATTTCAGAATATCCCTAAAGATTTTAATATCAGGTTAGCACCGATTAATAGATTTAATGTTAAAAACTTACTGACAGACAATGTTAATGACAGTATTCTGCAACAGGAAAAAGCAGGTATTTACAAAATAAATTGTGCAAAATATAAAAAAAAGTACATTGGAAAAACAAAGTGAAACATGCACACGGTTAAAGGAACATTTCAGGAACATAAGGTACAAGCATATAGAGAAATCGGCATTAGCATATCATTTTTGGACACAAAATCATGACACAATGAATAAAGCAAAATTATTAAAATCAATACAAGGACCTACGGAACTAGCAACCTGGGAGAAAATCTACATCTACAAATACAAAAACAGGCTAATGAACTTCCACACTGCCTGAGATGAAAACATAAACTACAAGTTTATCACACCACCACCAGAGCAGAATACACATTTCCACAGTTTAACAAATGATCTGACAGTTGAACTTTACTTGGCTGATGATAACTAAAAAGTTCTGGAAACCGGTTCCATACATTATGACAAATAAGTGAAGCATTAAGAGTGTGTAGTTTAACTAAATCATACAACGATATAACAAAATTCATTTTAACTAACTTGTACACCACGGCCATTTTGTATGGATAAAATTAAAGGATTTTTTTTAAACATGCTGATAACCTCTGATATTAAAGAGTATCTGTAAATAAACAAAACATTTTTTTAAACAAATTGCAAATATACAGCTTGGATGCTAGTGCAGACTCTGGAAAATGTCTCCGAAACCTATGCATACAAGTGTCTTCATAAAAATTCTTTTTTAAGAGGTAGGTTTCCCTGCCTAGCAGGGGACTATGACCACTTGATTCCATAGATCTCATTGTGTGCAAAATTAATTTGGGGAAATCTAAAACAGGAAGCCTATAGAAGCAATACATTAACTACTGAGACCCAGGAAAATGATCAGTGAAATGCAAACAGAAGTATAGTTGCAATGAGTGTTACTCATCTTTCCTTGACTTAGTCAGGCTTACTTGAACAAAAAGGGCATTTCTTTCAATATTGGATGAAATTTAGATATTAGAAATAAACAATTAATTTATTTAAATGAATTTTTAGGTTATTGTCTCTTGAGTCTGTGTATTCCATCCTATAGTGATTGCAAAAACGAATCATACAATGATATCAATTAATTAATTTATTATTTTGTAATTATTATTGTCTAAATATTTAATGAAAGCTATTTATTTCCATGCTTACTATTTTGCTGATTAGGAAAACATGAGTATGGAATATAACACATGCACTACTAGAATGTTCTTTACTCTGACATTAACAAGCATCTTGGCTTCATATACTGAAAAGGCTGTTTCAAAATCATTTAAAGAACATTTTGACCAAAAAACAAGATTTACAACACTATTCTAATAAACAGTAACTACAGGCAAAACATCCAATTTAAAAAAGCTTTAGAACTTCGAACTGAAAAGCAATTTTGAAATATACTTTTTTGTTAATGGTTAATATTACAATGTTATATTACTCTATCATATTCAAGAGAGAAGCTGGCAGTAGGAACTGAAGGTTTTCCTCCCTCTCCTTTCTTGTATTTCTCATCTCTTCTTTTAGAAAGAAGTAGAAGATCCTGTATTCTTGAATTCCATGAGGCTACAATTTCTGATATTAGACGCTTCAAATTAACTACAGAGTCTTCTATTCGCCACATCAACATCTGCACATCTGTAATCATGGCAAATGAGCACAGGATAAACAACATTTATGAAAATAAAATGTATAATAAACTGACTTAAGTTTAAAATTTATATATCTGAAATGTACTTAAACTACTTACTTAGGTATGTTAGACAATATAACAATCTCTATGAACTACGCATTCTTTTCTGCTGGAGAGCTTACATTAGGCCTGATAAAGAAGTACAAAAACAACCAATTATCTCTCTTCTGAGTTCAGGAAAACATTTTGATTCAAATGGGATTCACACTTGCACCTTTTTCTGAGCTACTAGATTTAGATTTATACCACAGCTATTGCATAACAATGATTTCATTTAATTAAGAGCAGAAGATGTTTCTAGCCATAATAAATTCAAATATCTTACTCTTTCTCCGAGTTCCAATAAACTACATATGAGACATTGGAAAGACAAAAGGCAAACTCATCATCAGGTAAAATATTCACTTTTAATTGATATTATTGCATGGTTTAGTTGAACTACACACTTTTAATGCTTCACTTACTTGTCATAATATATAGAACTGGTTTCCAGAACATTTCATTCTCATCATCAGCTAAGCTAAAAGCCAACTGTCGGATAATTAGTTAAGCTGTGAGAATGTGTATTTTGCTCTGATGGCAGTGTGATAAACTTGTAGTTTATGTTTTCATCCCCGGCAAAATCTAAGTTCATTAGACTGTCTTTGTATTTGTAGATGTAGATTTTCTCCCAAGTAGGTCCTTATACTGCTTTTAATAATTTTGCTTTATTCACTATGTCGTCATTTTATATCCAAAAATGATATGCTACTGCTGATTTCTCCATTTGCTTGTACTTTATGTTCTTTTAACTGTGTGTCTATGTTTCTCTTTGTTTTTCCAATGTAGATTTTTTCACATTTTGCACAATTTATTTTGTAAATACCTGCTTTTTTCTCTTGTGGAATACTGTGATTAACATTTTCTATCAATAGGTTTTTAACATTAAATCCGCTGATCGGGGCAAACCTGATATTAAAATCTTTAAGAATATCCTACATTTTTTTTGTAGCCCATGGATGATATGTAAATTTTTTAATAATTAGTTTATCTTTTCTTGCTGAAAGTGTTATGGTTTCTTTGATACTTTTTTGTCTCTTGAATTTCTGTACCTTTTTGTGTACTAGTTCTTTTTTAAAACCATTTTTAACTGCTGCTTCTTCTATTTGTTTGTATTCATTAAAATATTCTTCTTTGCTAATTTGTAGGTTAACTAGCTGATGTGTTCAACTGTTAATAACTGCATGTTTGTGCATTGTACGGTTGAAACTGTCAGCTTTGATGTGATTGCCTGTATATGTATTCTTTCTGTATATTCCAAATTCCAGGTTTCCTTGATGTTTCATTATTCTAATATCTAAGAATGGCAACAAGTTATCTGTTTTTGTTTCATATGTAAATATTTCTATTTAGTATATTCAAAAGTTTTAAGGCATTATCAATGAGTTTTTTGTTAACTATGGAAAATATATCTCATCATATCTTGTCCATTTAAATACTTATATGTAAATTGGAACTTGCACAGTGAAGCTAATCATATTAATTGATATCATTGCATTATTCAGTTGAACTACACACTCTTAAAGCTTCACTTACTTGTCATAAATGTATGGAACCGGTTTTGAGAACATTTAGTTCCCATCTTCTGCCAGGCTAAAGTTTAACTGTCGGATCATTCGTTGAGCAGTGCCAGCAGAGCAGAATATACATTCCCACAGCTCAATGAATGATCCAACAGTTGAACTTTAGCCTGGCTGAAGATGGGAACTAAATTTCTCGAAACCGGTTTCATACATTTATGAAAAGTAAGTGAAGCTTTAAGAGTGTGTAGTTCAACTGAATCATACAATGATATCAATTAATATCTGTACCATACCTTGCATATGTATGGGAAAGATGAGTTAATGTGTGTTTCAAATCTGCTCATGAAGAAGTTAACTAGAAATGCAGATAAGGGGCTGCTCATAGTAAGTCCTGCTTGTTGTTTATAAAGAAAATTTTATAAACAACAAGAAGGACTTACTATGGGCAGCCCCTTATTTCCATTTCTAGCTAACTTCTTCATGAGCAGAATTCACACAATATTACAAGAAAAAACTTTGTATTCACAAATATAATTTGGAAGTAAGAACATCAAACTACAAAAAGGGAAGACTACAAATTAACTATTGCAAAATTCAATCTGGCTAATTAGATCTACAAAACTTATATGACTAACCAATCATGCTGCAAAACTGAAGGTTGTATGCAATTTATTGCTGCATGTCACTTTAATGTGGAGTAGGTTAACGATTGTCCTCATTGATGCTCAAACTCATAGAATGCAAGAACAAGAATAAGAATAAGAGAACAGTAATGAAGATATTGTGTTCTACAAATAAGTAACAATTATTTTGTAATAAATGAACATTTTCTTTGGGGGAAAAAAAATTCTTTTAGTTCCATTACTTGTTCATTGGAGACAATGTATTCTTGAAATAATAAAGAAATAGATACAACTACAAAATTATTCAGTTGCATTTTGGTTGAACAAATATTTTTTATCTGAAAAGTATCACATTCTATTTCATCCTGTTTTGTTGAGTTCATCTTATCTTTGCAATGCCTCATTTAATTTAATACATTTAATTTGGTGTAAGGCCAGATCTAGCCTTGTATTCCTGCATTTGTTTATGTAATAGACTTAATCAAATGACATAACAATAATAAAAGGAAACTAAGGACGTATTACTAAAAACATGCCTACATACATTGTCGGGGATATTATTATTAGGCTTCTTTAAGGATGCTCTTTAACATCTTTAGTCATTAATATTCCATTCAATCAGGGCATGAAATGAACAATAAGTTTTTCTCAGAGGTCTCATTTTTCAGACTTGAAGTAAATTTATGACATGGAACCAATGGCTTTACTTCCTTCTGAAATTGTAAGGGATGATACTGAAAGTCTATACTAATATGATGCTCTGAAATTTCAAAAGAAAGAAGAAAGCAAGAAATGTAATTTAAAATTCATGCAAGTTAAAATATTTCCATATGGATTTTATATAGTACAACCCCACTATATCAAAATAAATCCATACTCTGTGTTCTGAATTTGCCTCTTTCATTTAGAAATTTTATATTTAATTAAGTTTAATTATAAAAACAATACAGAAACAACTACAATGATTGCAGACTTGAATTAGATCTCTATTTTCATTATGCCTTTTGCCAAATTTCTGGAGAACACTGGAAACTGACAAACAGTACTGTTTTTGGTTGATGTATAGAGAGCATATTAAATAGGAATGGCACTTTATACATCAGCGGCATTCCTCCCTATATGCTTGTTTCACCATAAGGAACTAAGTGAAAACATGTAAATTCATATCTTGTTAAAGTGGTGGGTACTCCCATCTAGCATCATAAATATAGATTATAAATGTTCTCTCAGGCTGTCACTGTCATGATAGTATATCTTTCTTAGCTTCCAAGTTTTGTTGCATTATTGTGGATTTGGAGCTGACATTTCATACCTCCTGTGTTGCGCTTCCTCAGAACTGGACAACTTATATATACATTCAATGATTGGCACCCAGTTCTGAGGAAGCACAACATGGGGTGCAAATACTATTGTGCTATAAATATATTAATGAATGACCTTATATACAAATGCATGATATTTTGAAAAACATAACTTCATTTATGTATACATTATACTGACTATAGTTCAGAATACTTATTTTACATAGAATATAGTTTATAATTTTTCATCTACATAAAATGAGAAAGATTCAGTCAGATTTATTTGAATTTTTATAGATTAATTATATTTATAAAACAAACTTATATACCTCTCTCTGCTATTTGCCCTTCCAGTTTTTTTGCTTCCAAAGTTGGGGATGTGAGCTTCAACTGGATTTCCTCAATGCAGGATTTGAAGTGAGCTTGCTCCTTCTGTAGTTGCTGCTTTAGGTTAACAATCACTGAAACAGTAATATCTGATAATTGAAAATACTTTCTTTTCTATTATCTATACAAACCACACTACTACCTGGGGACCTGGACTCTGCCATCAACAGAATATAGGGTAGTTTCTCAGTTCATATGCTATAAATTTAAAATTTGATACTTGAAATATATTATAAAATAGTATACAAAGATTTTCGATGGCATTTCCTTAAGATGAAAGCATTATTTAACATATAGTAAAATTTTTCAACTAGCTTTGATTCTTTCAATATTTCCAAATGTTGATTCTTGTTTCTCTGTAGAACTATGTGCATTAAATGACAATTATAGTAGGTACACTGTTTTATCAAAAGTATTTTATATTGAACTTTGATTAATATTTTTTAATTTAAAGCATTTTTATATTTTAATTCACTTATTTTGTTATTGTAATTAGCAGTGGTGGTGCTATATCTAGCTTGCTGATACTAGTTCTAAAAGAAGCAAGATATTAAGTGAAAAGAAGAGAGCCGAAAACAAAAATTACAATCAGAAACAGAGAAAGGAAGAAATAAACTGATAAGTTACAAAGCTTTACAGAATTTGGCCAAAAATACTTTGTTTACAGTTATGAAGAAATCAAATATTTAATTTAATTGCATATATATTATTAAACACTATATAATAATGCAAAACTTGAATCATCAAATAAAGTTGTGGCTTTTTGTTTAAAAACTTTTAATGGGTATTTTCAGATTTGTAATGTATTTTGGTTATCACCTACCATCTACAGAGCAACACATCAAACACCTGGAGAGAAGAGAAGTGAAGAAAAGATATACAGATCCAGACTTCTATGCTGCTGTCAGAGCAGAGAGAGAAAATAAACTAAGGAAAATCAGGAGCGAACACATGTAACATGATAAGCCATTTGTGGTTTTCATCACTGAATATACACAGACAACTCAAATCATAACCCCAATGATAGATATGTATAATTGTGGAGCCTGAGATGACAGATACCTGTTGTTATCTGCAACCTAGCAATTAAAAATTATAAGAACAATTTTAAAATCTTTATTTTTAAATTTAGTTCTCTGCAGTGATCGAGTGCTTAATTCTTCTTGAAGGCCATTTATTAGGCTATTAGTTTTTCATCTGATGAAAAATGCTCATCATGAAGAATTTTATTTATGTATTTATTTTTTGCTTTATGCACAAATGGAAATCTGATGGAACTAAAATGGCAAATACAAAGATGGAGCAACAATTTGTACTTTAATTTAACAATCTTCATCATAAAATCTAAAATTTTATTGGATAGGAACAGTATGTTTATTTTCTTTTCAATTATGTGATTTTCAAGTTCTTCACTTATTACTAGGTAACTTTCATAAAGCAAATACAAATTTGAAAACATATGCATTTGTAAATATATATATATCCACAGCTGGTCATCCACAGCTTCCTCTGCACTCCGGTGATGTGCACTGCACAATAGAAAATTAGTACTACTACATTTCTGACATTCCTTTCTTTGAAACTGGTTTTTAGCTGGTAATTTGCCCACCATTGCTAAGTTTTAAACTTGGGGGTGTGTGCTTGCCTTGAAAGTTAAGTGCAAGGTCAGTGCTGCCACCTGAATTTGCTTCCCCAATGAAATTTTAGCTACACAAGGGCTGCGGAGTAACTTCTCAATGACCTGACCCTTTATATATGTATTTCCCATCAAACACACATTACAATTAAAATTTATATCATTTATAATTTCACAAATAATAAAATATTATTATTAATTTTGAACCATGGTCCCTGGTTCATCAGTAGTAACTTACCGAAATGCCTAATTACCAACCATAATATATATATCAAATAAAAATAAAAATAAAGTAGTACTATTAACAATGTAACAAATTAACAGTAATAATAAAAGTAGAAAATGAAAAACACTTAGATAAAGTCACACTTGAAATATAGCAATTTCAAGTGCAACAATCTAAGTGTTTTATGCTTTTCTCCTCAGATGTTTCATCCATGACTGTGATCACCATAACCAAGCAAACCAATCAGAGCTCAGTTCCACAGGCATCCCTACCATATATAACGCTGTCAATCCCACCAACAAGTCAGTCACTGTCTCATCTCTAAGAAGATTAGGACGATCACACAAATGTTGGTGTCCACCGCAGTTTTTTTTTTTTTTTGAGTAGTGCTTAATGCCTGTTTTTACTACTGAGGCACCACAGGCGGTGGACACTGATGATGCATGAGATGAAATGATATATTGGGAAAGGATATTTTTTTAAGGAAGGAAGCGTTCCAGACCTAAGTTTAGGGTACCACCCTGACATTTGCCATTTATGAGGACTGAGGAAAACCTGGAAAAAACCTCAGTCAGGAGGACGGTCCTGGCAGGAATCGAACCCCAGACCTCTCGCTCATGAGTCCGTACCTTAATGACCTTGGCCACCCATGGTGGTACTGCAGTTGTGAATGAAACATCTGGGAGATGGAGAAGAATCCCATTGGACCACGATCTTACAGCCCAGAAGACTCAGTTCACATAATTCATAACAGCCATGAAAGCCTATGTTCTACAATAATTGATTTGTTCACCAACCATTTTTTTTCCACAATTCCTATAACATCATCTAACTCTAATATCTGATTCAATTCACCACTTAACATAATAGACCCTCTGTAATACAACTTAATGACCGAGCAAATCCCTTTACTGAGCTTTTCTGTCAAACCTAAACTAACCCCATTTCATTTTGCTTCTGGTCATTCTCACCATTTCTCTACTGGGACTGCCTATCCTTTACCTCCAAAATACTGCCAGCTGCTGTTGACACCATAAGTCCTTCTTCTTACCATACATCAGGCTAGCTGATGCTTCCAAGGTCTCTCTTCATGTGTCCTCAATATATAAGCTTGTGGAAGCAGTTGTCTTTTTGGTGATTTCATATCAGCTATTTGTATTCCCTCTCTTCCTGCACCTAGAGATGTGGCTTGTGGCCATATTCCTCCTATCTCTTCAGACTTCAAGGTCATCTTCCTGCTGCTGATTCATGACCACATTTCCTTTTTTGCTTCTCATATTGCATTGGTATATTCTATTTTACACCATATATTCATAAGTATATCCCTTTCATGTATGGTTTCTTACCTTCTTCCTTGGTCTTTATTTCCTTTATTGGCAACTTTTTAAATTCCCCCTCCTTCTTTCTCGAGTCTTGCTAATTATATATATCTTGCTAAATATATATTCCAGTATCTTTCAATTTTTTGCTATTGCTTAAAACCATCCATTGAATTTTGCCATTGCTAATTTAACTATAAAGGGCCTGGGTCTTCCTCCTCCTATTTTAATGTAAAAAGTAATAACAATCCCCATCCCACCAACTCTATCTGCAATTTCTGTTTAAATAGATCTACCACTGTTGTCAAACTCTGTCCTCCCATCATTCCTGTATTCCAAAAATTATTAGATTTAAATGCCTATTACCATGCTCTGATCTCTCCAAGTGGAATAATCTTCTCCTACAATCTATGATTTCTGGCTACCCCTTCCTTGAAGTTTACTTCAGTGAATTTATCTTTCAGTTTCATATTTAATTTGTCTTCTATTCTGATTTTCATTTGTTTCAGTTTCTATATATCTTCCATTATGAATTCGAACGTTTTGACCATTTGATCCATTACTGATCCTGGATTAAGCTCAGTGTCTGCTATTATCAGTATGATAACTATTACTAGCACCAACCATCTACATTTCTTGTCTCCCATCATTAAAATGTACTTTCCTTGCATTCAACAGGTCATTCTGGTTCTGTAAATATTAATGTCAACTCCTATCTTCATGCAAGCTCTCCCAACATTTCTGTCTCATCTCTCAGGCAACTCTTTTGTCCAGTAATGAAAATTCTTTTCTTTGAAAATTTTATCGAGTAATGGAAATTCTTTTCTTTGGAAGAGGGGGGAAAGAAAATGTTTACACAATTTTTTGCCTGAATAGAGCTACAAGATATGTGTTCCATTATCATTAAATTCTTTGAAGATATTCCCCTGGAATAAAAAAAAATTCAAACCAAACTTTTCTGGTGATAAAAGAGCTTTTAACTTTTTTTGGTGATGTAGGCAATTTCATTGATCTGAACATAATTTTGACACTTAAAAATGTATAGAATAAACACAAGTCTCATTTATAGTTAGAAATGTAGGATCATTACATTCGTCTGGAAATGATCCAGTCACTCCTACAAAACTTGTACACCTAATTCATCCAAGAGTTGTTGGTAAAATTTTGTATAATAATTGCCACTATCAATATAAAGTTAAAGAAGGAAAAAGCTTCAAACAGAATTGAAAAACTTCTTGATATATAAATGTATTTATAAGATAAATGAATTGAAAATATGCACATGAAATATAGTTAAATATAATTATTATTATATTTAACTATATTATATGAGATAAATTTGTTTCTTGTTTTGAAATTGTTTGGTTTATCAATGTATTTTGTGATTGTATTTTCATTCAATGACTGAAACTCAAGTGTAGAGTCTATGCTGTGCAATATGATGATGATGATGATGATGATGATGATGATGATGATGATGATGATGATGATTGTGGTCAACATATACCCTGTAGAGGCAGCATGCAACTATCAAAAGATTTTCTTACTTAAAAGTTCTATTAACATACATATTTTTTATTTGAGATGCCACTACCTTTACACTTTCCCATACCTTCAATCCTGCAAAACTGTATCATGCACTTGTGCTATTACAATTAAATCTGGCATCCCACCATATGTTCAGTACTGTATATAAGGTATACTTTCTCCAAAATATTTTTCATTTCCTTATGTTTCCCACAATGTTAAAATATATAATTTATTTATAGCATTTCGGAGAGCACACTATGATTTAAAATTTAATAATGGATTTATACCTTCCATCTCAGCTTCAAAAGTGCACAACTTTTCATGAATGCTGGTATAAACTTCATAACCTTTCAAAGCAAGCACTTTTATCTCTTCAATGACATTAGTTTGCTGCTGTGGATCATAGTAAGTTGTAATAAATGGTGGAGGGAGAGAAATTTCCCATTGGGAAATACCAGTATACCTGAAATGAACAGCTAATATTATTACTATGCAGATCTGCCAAAATTGTATGACATAAATGTTGAGGTACACTGTATAGAATGCATTTAATTATCTGGAACAATTAGTTTTGGTAATTTCCATTAAAAAAATTAATATTTGCTGTCAAAAAGCACACTTTAAAAATAACACACAATCATAACATCAGGTAAAATAATGGTTACTTTAGAACAAGTCAAATATGAAAATAATGATATAAACATGCAGCAACTAGTACTATATAATGGATTACCAAAGCATGTTAAAAAATTGCAAAATAATAAATTATTTAAACATGAATTAAAAGGTTACCATATCCAGAAATGCCTATATAGTTTTAATGATTTATAATTATACTAAACATATTATGATTAATTGCTATATCTGGTTTTTATACTACTTGCAAATAATTATATTTTTAAATTTTATTTTATTCTAAATTTTATGTTCTGTAGTGAATAAAATAACTCATTTTAGTGAATGGCATAAATAGTCCCAAATTTTTTCATTCATCTCTCTGCAGGTTTAGCAAAATCTATGAAATCTATGAAAAAATCTAGCCTGCAAGAAACAGAAGTCAAGTTATACACTAAAACTTACATATTCACCAAAAAAGAAATAAAATGTACAGGAATATGTACACCCTATGACAAAAAATTAGTTATTTCTTGAAAGCAAAATTCTTCTAAGATTTACTTGTGACAGCTTGTGGTTCACAAGGTAACCAGCAAGGCTGTGTAACCACTGCAGCAGTTGTATTATATGGCAAGCACAAAGAATGCTATTTAGAATGTGTGTTCTGTTAGCTCTGTGGCAGAATGTGCAAGGATGTCATGGTTAAGAGTGCAGGTTTGCCTCCCGGCATGAATCACTTTGATTTTTTAATGAACCTTTGTAATATATTATGATAAATTAGTTGCTTAATATTGTTTCCCATTTATAGCAAGCTTTAGCTTTAACATATTTTATAATATTATAATATTTCATTCAGTACTACTTCTATCTAAATGCAATATGCTGCACCTGTATTCCCTGCACATGTATGAAAGACTAAAGATGACTTATAGGCACATATTCAAGAAGCATGGGGCATTGTAGCCCCTCATCCACACTACTGTAGAAATCTGACATCATCTATGCCCCAAAGATTGACTGCAGTTATACATGCTGAGGATTCATACATGATATCAATTTTTTTTGCTTCTCTGTGTTTTCACTTTAGAAAATAAATTTTTGTGTTCATTTATTTATTTATTTATAAAGAATACATTAGTTTGTGATTACGTTTCTGTGTATGCACAGGTAATGTCATAAAACTCAAATGATACATTATAATATAATATGATATTCAGCAACATGATGTTCTACATGTACACTTTAAAACCAATATTAAAAAAAACAAAAATGCTGTGTGGGATTTTAACCCAAGAGCTTACGCAGAAGAGCAATACCTTCTAAACTGCTCAGCCACCACAGCTACTCTACCCTAATGTTTTCTTTCCATATGCTTATGTTTGTGATCATTATGCTTGTAGGCAAAGCACCTACTGCAGTGTGCACTCACTGCATGAGCTTAGAAATACAGCATTTATGAACATTCCCAAAGCTCTTCGATTGATATGTAGAATGTGACAATAACTCATTTTTTTGTCAAAGGGTTTACATGATGTTATATGCATTAAATATGTTTTAGCTATTTAGTTGCCATCATTAAGCATAATAACCTTTAAGAAAAGATATTCTGTTCTATGAGCTCAATGTTTTCACCTATTCTAAGGTATGAATATTATTCTTACACTACTCATTAATTTATTAATCTTTTAAAAATATCTAACTTCTTCATATCTTCCTGTTTGCATTTATATCTACACAGACACAAGCAAGTGCACATTTGCATAAGTGTATAGGATGTGAAATATATATGGATTTTAGCATACCCTGCAGTTTAGAATTAGCAAATAAGTTCATACAATCTATTTAAAATATTTTTTAGCAATTCTTCCTAATATAGCAATTTATTCTTGATGCACAGCACATTCTGGTAAAATGTAGCCAGTTTTTGTTTAGGTCTTTCACATGCCTGACTTAAAGGTTATCCTTAATGCTGCTTATTTTCAACTATGCTTTTTATTTGGCTTGATACACAGTCATTGTCAACAGTCAATAGTGCATTATGTTGTAAACTAGCTATCAGATTTGAATGAACATTTTATGCTATCACTCTGGTTTTTTTGGCTTCAAATGGGCATTCTATTCATCAAACTTTCAATTTTTATTGTCCCCTTTCTCCCTATAAACAGCTATCACTAATCATTTTCATTAATAAAAATTAATAAGGATCTTAGGTTACCAGATCTCCTGCATTTCCTAGGCTCTTCTGTACTTCATACATTTTTCTTAAATTTCCTAACTACCATATTTAAGAAAAAATATCCCATAAATAATTTAACAGTTTACTCATTTTTGTATTCTTCAGATGATGTTTTTTCATTTCTTCACTTTGAATAATGCTGATATTGCTAATGACAAATAGAAATTCACCATTATACAATTAGTGTTTACCAACTCCAAAAATCCAAAAATCATTGAATGAGTATACACAAGTGGCTAAAATATTAACTGTTGCATTAGGTAAATAGATCTCATTAAGAAGTATGCTGAATTATCACTTATTCTAATTAAAACATTTAGAATGTAGAGCAAGGAATAAGTAACAAAACATGTTCTGAATGTTGCTTTCTATTTTGGCAATTTGTGAGATAAGAGCTCACTTTAGATCCTTTTTTTTCTTTTTGAGAAAAAAACAGTAATTATACTGTGTTGGTATAATAGAAGCTGCATTAAGATATTTCATACATTATAAAAGATTTGAATCATAAAATGATGGCATACATACTCAAAATAAGCAACAATATTCTTCATTGCAAAAAACTGACAATAGTCATGGTGCAAAGAATGAGCACAAACTGTGCCCTCCTGACCACGTCTTCTGTACATGCCTCCATGAAAGCGCAGCTCAAGATACTTGGCAAAGGATAATGCCCATGTATCTGCAGACATGGGCACTGCTGGTGAAACCTGCAATGATACATAAAGCCACCAAATGTAATTTAACTGCTTTAATTCTATTTTTCTAAACAGATTACAATAAAGAAATCCTTATAACACTTTTACCCTGAAAAATGTAAGCATCTTCCTTCACTATCTTTACAACTTTCTGGAGCACAGGGCACCAAATTTTAGTATCTTATTTGTGCATCAGGAATAGGTATCTTAACCTTAATTTTATTTTTAAGTTTATATGTTATCTGAAAATTAAAGGTTTTATTATTTTTTTATTTATACAATTATTTTTCTGACAAGACTTTCTCTGAAACTGCCAAATAAGTTTACATAAGCATTCTAGAACATACACCTGGGACTTCTACACAGTTTCCAAACTGAAACAACAAAAGACTACAGATTATAAAATGTGTATGTGTATATATATAAAATATTGAAAAAACCAACAAACACAGGATATCTGCTTCTATACTAAACAAACTCACCATTTTACATTTGCTGCATCTATTCCACATGAGAATGTGGCTTTCTTCCCCTTCCGATATTGGTTCATCTAAGTCCTTGAGCATTATCTGTACACAACCCATGTCATGCACAAAACGACGCACATGCTTCAACATGGGTGTTGAACATGTATCTGAAGGACATACATATGAAGAACGAAAGCAATAACGCTCCAGAAAACTTCCAAGTGGAATATCATTATGTCCATAGAAGTCCATATGCACAACCCTATTTAAATATATTTCAATTAAAACTTCTAGAATTCTTTATACTGAAATTAGTAAAAAAATTGGCACCATTAATCTATACTTGGCTCTATATATACATAATACAGAACATCATTCAGATATAAATATTATAAAATATCACTGTTCACATAGTATTATCTTCCTTTATGTTAGTGAACTCTATGACAAACTCTTTGTTTTTTTGCTTCCTTCCTCTTTCCTTTATTTCACATCAATTTTTCATTTATGCAAATACAGTATTTAATTACAAAGTTATAAACATTTTACTATAAAAGTGTAGCTTCAGTCAATGCTTGATGTTTGTAATGCAAGTTAAATAAGCTGCAATTAAATTGAAATTTCCTTTTCTTCCTATTATCAACAACATATACAAGATTAGATCTGGCTCACTGTTAGATCTTTATCATCTTGTTTATGTTTATGTTTATGTTTATGTTTATAGACTATGTGATTTCCTATATTTTTTAGGCATCAAGTTAGTTAGACATTTCAGGTATACTCTTGCAGTCACACTCTACAGTCCATTTTATTTTGCTCCAAAATAAATGCATCACTTGGCACATTAGCATGTTTACATCATTTCAGTTCTATGATTACAAACAAATAGTACCTACTCATGAATAAATCCCTATTAAATGTTAGAGCCCCTAGATTTTTATAACAATTTTAACAGCATTTTTCACTAATAACTGGACCCTTTAGTCGTAATTTGAAACTTATTGTTTTAATAAACCATTTTCAATTGTTAAGCCCTTAGATCTAAGAGCATCCAAGAGCATTCTAACAAAGAATTAGGTAATTCTATCTTTTCCCTGCAACTTAATCACTGTGCAAGTGTGGTAACTTGGTAAGTCAGTGGCATGGTCAATAGCTTGGAAGCTTTAAGACAGAAGTGTTTGTGATCTAAAAAATATAGTAGGGCATTTAAAATTTGTGATCAAGCTTAAGTTAAAAGTTATTACATATATAAAGTATATAGTTATGTGAATGACATCCAGTGAGTTTCCCATCTGGCCAAACAACATTTGGTATAACAAGATCATATCTTTCACATGAATGATGATCACCAAATGGTACTTACCTTAGATTTATTGTTCAGATCACTAGTATGTACCCAGTATTCAAATGTAAATTTAAATTTACTTTAAAAGTATATTAATATAATAATATCTCAAACAAGGCAAATAAATCATGAAATTACCTATGATATTCCTATCCCTATAATTTTTTTATCATTTTGGTCATTAAATTCTTACATTTGGATAAAAAGTAGTCCCCATTTATGAGTAAATGCTATATATTCAATAAGTCTTAATTATAAGAATTTATTCATAGAAAATAAATTATAGATGAAGCACTAAACTTTGTATTTGTTACTCACCATGGATTTACACAAAAAGCTGGGGCATTTTGAGACTCATGAGAATAACTACAGAATAAGACAGAAAGTTGCTGATGATTTGCAGGATCCAAAGCATCACACCATGTTCCTTGTTTTGCCACTCCTGATGTTGCTGAGCTTGTAGATTCTACTGCTGAACTATTTCCTCGAGTAGGAACTCTGTTTGGTTTGTTATGGTCACTCAATAATGTGCATGGAGAAAGTCGTCCCCCACAAGCTCGGAAATGTGCTAGTAGAGTCTGCACCTCATTACTATCAGCTGGACTGGTAAGCTTTGCACTCACAAATGGATGTTGAGGACGCAGCTGATAAAAGCAAATTTTTAAGATTACCATCACCACATTATATATTCTTTTGCAATTTTTATGACTTACTGACATATGATGTTTCCAAACTCATGGTCAGTTGCTTTTTAATAGTCTCTACTCTAGTTGCTGCTGACCTTGATGGAATTTTAGGCAAAAATACTAAATAAACATTAATCTCAGATTGCTTGGATTTAACCTGAAGATAGCACATATCTTGTGTAAAATGGTTGAAATGCTCATTGTCTTGGGCCTTCATGAAATAAAGGAGGGGGGAATATAATAAAACAGACTTTGTAAATGCTTGTTTTGGCTGCCAATAATAGTCAGGTTTCATTACATGATAACCATATGGACAACAATACACATGGATATTAAGCATTTTGATAAATTACCATATACCTAATGTTAAATCAATTCAAAGTTATATAAATATTTTGAAGTAAAAGGCAAAGAAATGTTTGCTTGAGCACTGCTTCTACAACTACAATAGAAGAATATATTCAGCTTAGTAATGAAGGAATAATATTATCATAACCTTTTCGCCTTCTAATTGCATTTTATTTGTTATCCAAGTATTAACATAACTAAGAACTTATCCTTCAAGTGCCAAATACATATTATTTTATAATCATCATAAATTTAATACTTAGTTCAAAATTATTAATAGATGTTATACTATTTTGTATAATGATTCATAAATATTTACAGAAATTATAACATTTTGTCAATATTGATGGAAAATTATAATTTCTTGAGGCCTTCATTATTTTATTAATTAGCTAGTGAGTCAATTTAATACCCTAATGCTCCACTTATCATTAAATTACACAGAACATGTTTCACAGGTTTTTCCCCACATCATTAGCTGTGAGTCGACAGTCAGATTTGTTGTTGGTTGGATGGACTTCGTATAGCTCTCGCGGACATTTTTCTTTTGTTGGGATCTCAAAGTTCATAACCTTATCTTCATATTTTTTTATAAAAAAGTTTTCCCATATTCCAAGCTCTAAGGGTCTATCTACAAATTTCAATAATTTGACTTCCATTTCTATATCATGTTTATCTCTCCAAAAGTGATGTGTAACCACTGATTTATCTATCTGATTGTATCTGATGTTTCTCCAGTGTTCCTTTACCCTAATACCAATGCATCCTTTTGTTTTGTCAATATATACTTTGTTGCATTCCAAACAGTTCATTTTATATATTCCTGGCTTTAATCAGGTATTCTATCATTATCACGGAAGTTGAGCAGCACATTTAGGCTGAATTTGTTCACTGGAGACAAAGTAGTCCCAAAGTTTCCGAGCATTTTCTGGAATATTTTGGTGGCCCAAGGATGATAAATAATTTTTTTGTGCATTGTAGTTTGTTTTTTTGCTGTGAATGTTGTAACTTATTTTAACTTCTTCTCTTGTTTGGATTTCTTGATTTTCTACAATTTCTTGGCCATATCCATTGATTTTTGCCATTTGTATTACGTGAGAGTATTTTTTGCTGTATTCAAACTCATTCATGGATATGTTAATGAGTCTATGTGCTAAGCTGTTGAAAATTGCACGTTTGTGTGCTTTGGGATTGAAACCACTTACCTTTATGTACTTTTCAGTCTGCATATCCTTTCTGTATATTCCACATTTCAAATTATTGCCTGTTCTTATAATCTTTAAGCCAAGCAAAGGAATCGTGTTTTCTTTTTCTGCTTCAGAAGTGAACTTAATTTCCCCATCTTGTAGGTTTAACAATTTCAAAGCATCATTCAATGTTTCTTATTAACCATCACAAAGATAATATATATATCACATAGAAATGGAAGTCAAATTATTGAAATTTATAGATAGACCCTTGTAGCTGGGATTATGGGTAAACATTTTTATAAAAAAATATGAAGATAAGGTTATGAACTTCAAGATTCCAACAGAAGACAAACTAATTCAAAAGTTCATAAAATGTCCATGATAGCTATACCCAGTTCCAACCAGCAATGAATCCCCGTATTGACTCATAGTTGATGATGTGGGTAAAAGCTTGTGAAACATGTTCTGTTTAATTCAATGATAAGTAGAGAATAATAGTATTAAATCAACTCATTAGCTTATTAAGAATATATTAATTGCTTCACTATGTCAGTTCTGCAATGAAATTAATTTTAAACATCATTGTTTTCTTTGCATTTTTACTATTAAAAATCATCTAAGCTTTTATTTATATTCAGTTATTATTAACATAATTTATTGTTATTTTATTTATTGGCTGCTTATGGATTATTATTATTATTATTATTATTATTGTTGTTGTTGTTGTTGTTGTTGTTACTATCTGCTCAAATAGTTTCCCTTAAACCTATCATTCATTTATAATGAATATAATTTATGTTATTTTGTATTTTGTTTCTTGCTTGCTTATGGATTATTTATTACCTGCTCAAATAGTTTCCCTTAAACCCTATCATTCATTTATGATGTGTATACTCAAATATCTAATTATTAATATCTTTGACAAATCTTATCACACTACTTTGTATATCTATATGATTTTTACAGTTTGAATTAAAAAAATTACATGTGAACACATGCATGGACCTTCCCCCCCAACCATACACATACACAGGATTGCACCAAAATTTTTCAAGCTGTTTGGTCATTGTACTTTCAGGAAACAATTTGACAAATATGATCATGTGTACAAAATATTTGTCAGACTTCCATTTGTTTTCAGGAAGCAATTGGTTTATTTTAGTTAGTTGAAGATCTACATTATCCTCCAGCATGAGTATGAAGCTCACAGTTAATATTTTTCTTTTGCATAATAAGATAGCTAAGTTTCATCTTATTCACAAGCCATAAGTCATCAAAACTTTAGAAATGCTTTACTTCTGTATCTTTTTCTAACTTGTTAAGGATGAGAAATGATAATTTATTCTTTATTTCTATATATTTCCTTCCACCCACTACAGTTGGTACCAAGTTACTTGTAACTTCTCAGAACTATGTTCCATTTCCAAAGAGGATTGATTACCTAGCAGGATTTTTCAGAGTATTCCTTCACCTAGAAAAAGTCTATAACACCTTTAAACATCAAAGATTTACAGGTCATTTGCACCATCATTGACACATTTTATTCACTTCCAGAAGCTATGCCACTAAGCATGGGCCATTAAAACCTTCCATGTTGACACTGGAGCTATGGCAGGTGGCACCATCTTGCTGAAAATAGCCAAAGGAATTCCTTGTTGTACATCTGATTTGCAAATTAGTGAAAGCTTTCCATGTAAACTGTCATATCTACCTTTGTACGGAAGAAGACAGTCAATAATGTGATACTATGACAGAGTACACTATATTCTAATTTCTTTCATCATGAAGAGGTGTCATATGCCTGTTGTGAGGATTCTCACTGGGAACTGATGTACTTACTTAGGTGGAACCAAGCTTTTGAAATGAAATGAAATTTATTGAAAATATGTCCCAACAGAGTTCATAATACACTGCATTCAAAAAGACATACTTTATCAATTCATAGAAAATAAAATCTTAAAAATAAAATAATCCTAATTTTAATTATTTCCTCTAAATATTTTCTTTCTAGAGTTGCTTGTTTACATTCTGATTCCAATACACACAACTCCAGGTTATTAGCGTATTGGTGACCATATTTATTGCTGCATTATTCTATCCTTTTTCTATGGTTTTCTATGATTTTTACTTATCTGACCCATTGTACTTCTAAGGTTATGTTTCTATCTTTCTCTTAATCACTCTTATCCATTTCTCTCCAACTTTTCCCAAATAGTTCCCTATCATTTTTATACTCTTATCTCCTTTTAGAGCTAAATATTTCTAATTAATATTTTTCCACCTAAATTCTTCCATTTTAGTTGCCATGCCTGCTCTTTCCATAACTTTGTTTGCTTACAGTATAATAAACAATGAAATTCCATATTGGTTTCTTCACACATTGAACATTTTTCTACATCTTTTTCATATCTTAACCCTTTTAAATTCATAACTCCAGCTCTAGCCCATGCAAACCCTTCCTGACCTGCTTTATTCCATTGTTCTATACATTTTTACCTACCCCATACTATTTTTGCTTTCATACTACGAAATAATCCTTATCTTTCAATATCTTTCAATCTTAGGTTTATTTCTTCCCAGAATCCTCTGTTTTGATATTCCCTATTTATCCATAAGTTTCCCATACCTATCTGTTGCAAAATTTCCTGCACTTTCAAATATCATAATCCTTTCCACTTACATTTCTCTTGGATACTGAAATTTTCTTTAATAATAATACTCTCTTCCAATGTGATAATTCTATATATGTATTTCATAATTCTTGTAATAATTTTTATCTTGGTGAAATTCTAGCTGTGCTACACCATTTGGCAATGCTTCGATAAACCTAAGTCCCAATTTCAATACATTTTCAGGAATCAACAGAGTGAAACACAGTGGCATTTATAGAAAGAATACACACTCTGACAATTATATAAAAGCTTATGGTTTTAACCCATGCTAAAGCATGTTATTTAGGCTGGTTAATGTGCTGCTCAACAGAGATGAATATAAGAAAGAATTGATATTATTGTATGATTTAGTTGAACTAAACACTCTTAATGCTTCACTTACTTGTATAATAAGAAAGAATACCTACATATAATAGAAATAGCCATAACTAATGGTTTTAAAAAACAGATGATTGATCACAAAATTAAAAGATTTCAGAAACAAAAAATAATTAAACAAATTACCACCCTGAGTACCTTATCAAAAGAAAAAACTTACAGTAAGTTCACTTACCACTCACAAGTTAGTAACAAATTTCAAAAAAATTTTAAACAGTATAACATCACATTAGCATCTCAAAACAGTTACATTGTTGGCAAACTGTTGAAATTGAACAAAACAGATTCCAGGCTTAAAGAAGGAAAATCAGGTATATACCAAATTAATTGCAAGGACTGTGAAAAAATTTACATAGGCAAGACCAAAAGAAATATAGGCATCAGATTGTAGGAACAAGGGAGAAATATTCATTGTAAACAGATACAAAAATCAGCTGTAGCAGCACATTTCTGGAATGAACATCATGAAACAGAAAAGAGCATTACATTACTAAAAGCAGTTCAACATCCCAAAGAATTCAGCATATGGGAAAGGATTTTTATAAGGAAATATGAACATAAACTCATGAATTTTGATATTCTGGAAGCATACAATATTTTGATAAGGTCATCAACAGGTAACCAGAGCCCTCACGGTTGCCTACCTTTTGAACCTAGTATGATCTGTTAGTCCTTTATAGTTGAAAATTTGCCAGAGCTTCATGAAACATGTCCTGAATTTTAAAAATTGTGAAAGTAAAACATCATGAGTGTTTTAATATTTTTAAATGCTTTATTAACTCACTGTCCTTTATTCCTTGGGAGTGAAGCCACAAAGGTGTTTTAATATTTTAAATGTTTCATCTACTAGAGATTAAACCTAAGTATGTTTACAAAAGCCTCTATTTATTTTATCAACATCTTTTCGTGCCTCCTCTGCATCCCAAATTTCTGCCCCACATAGCATTTTGGCTTTTACTATGATTGTATAAATTCTTTCAAGCCAATTTACTCTTATTTCTGGAATTTTTTTAACCATGCTCTTATTACACTCATAGCTGCTTTTCCTTTTGCTATTGCCATTTTTTTCTTTCATCAGAACTTAATCTTGTCTCTAGATAATTAAATTTTCTTACTATCTCTATTTCTCTCCCAATTAAGTGTCATTTCTCATCCTTTCTCAATTTATAACCTCTTTTAAAAACCATTATCTTAGATTTCTTTTCATTTAATTTCAATCTTCATTTGTCACAAAAAATAATCACTATTTCAATTGCCCTTCTCAGTCCTCCACTAGATATAGATACGATTACTAAATCATCTGCAAAAATCAACCCTGGTATTTGCCTCATCAGAAAGTCATGTTTAGTCCAGCATTTCCATGTGTGCATTAAACTATTGAGCAATAAGAGAATTGAGTTTCTATTATTTGTCAGGAGGTTTCAATTCTTACATTGTGGTAACAGATATGCGTGCAATTAAACATGTTTTACAGCATTTCACTAAGATACCAAATGGAATATTTTACTTTTAGTTTTCAAACCCAAAATTGTGTAATAAATAGTCTTTGCCACTTCTGTATGATGCAGTTTTTCAATATGTGTGGACAAAACACTTACTGTTTCATGTGTACCAGTTTGTATATACTACACACATTATATTGCTCATAAATCAAAGTCACAATCACTATTGATGGTTCCATAACAGTATAATCATGTACATCAAATTGCTGCCAAGGACAGCAAATACACAATCGGCCTTAATGGGCATATAATAGAGTAGTTCCCCTAGTCATATCCTTCTCCAACCATGCTTCTCAAGACCAGGAATATCCATATATAGTTTCACCAAATTGCTCTATTATTTTGAAAGTTACAGGGAAAAATCAGGTGCTAGGAGCAAATGGAAACTTCTGATAGAAACCCAATTCGTGCTTAAAAGTCAAGAGAGGCATTTAAAACCAAGGAATCATAAACAAAATTAACTATAGTAACATAAATAAAGTAAAATCTAATGAACTTTTAAGAATTAATGAATAGTACAAACCTGAATCTTAAGCCCTCTGAATTTCAAATCACCATCTTGAAGTATAGAGTCTGTTCCATCCACACTACTAGCAGTACGTGTGCTGCCAGTAGCATTAGTTGTTGCCAGTGGTTCAAACTGTGTTGACCAAAATATTTCATCTGGAAAGTATTTTCTAAGAGCACAGTGTCTTCCTGCTTCAGTTTCTAAATATGGCACTGTGAACTAAATAATCACACATGTATGCATAACAAATTCTTGAATTTTTATGTTACTAACATTGTATATTAAAATCCTTTTAATTGTAAAAGAGAAAAATTAATTGACTGTCAATTTTTGTCTAAATTTGATGTAATCATCAATATGCAAAGTTGTCTGCAAATGATCTTAACTATCTAAGATTTAAGCATTAAAAAAAGAAATAAAAATACGAATTATTCAAATACCTTGAGAAAAGGGGAGGATGAAAGGATGGTGTCATCTAAAGCTTTGCGGAACCTGTTGGTTAGAGGAAGCTCAGCAACTGAAAGGCATTGAGCAGATCCACTACTTTGACTGCTTGGAACAAATACTTCATCATCCTGGCTTAGATATACAAAGTTGCGAAGTGGATCACTGAAATCACTTACTGACTCCACATTCATGCGCTTTTCTTCACTCATAGATTTTTCCTTACTTCCTACGTGAACTATATCATTTACACCTTTCCATTCATTCATTTCATACTTATCAATCACATTTTCCTCACTTTTGTCCTTGAACTCATTTTTATCTTCAACATTTTCAGCAGAATGTCTTTGAACACAATATATACATAGACTAGATTTGCTGTCAATACTGTTATCTTTATTGAATATGCATTTGCACTTTTTTTCTTCTTGAACTTCTTTTGTTTCCAAAGTTCTAATTATTTCACTATTTAGTAAATTATTAGTATCTTTTATATCAAAACTTTGATTTTGAATTTCCTCTAATCTTATACTGTATGTGGAAGGAGAATTATTGCTCGAGTCCATTGCTTCACTATCACTGACTTTTAAGTTTTGACCTTTAAAACCTTCAGGAACATGATTTTCAAGGCACTGTTCAGAACTTGTTCGGTTTTCATCTTGGGGACTTTCATTTGACATATGATCCTCAAAAAATGTGTCTGTTGGAGGGTTTGGAGGGCAGGCAAATTCATCCATGAGATAGGATTTCTCAAGTCTCCAACTATAGTGTATAAATACCAAGCGATTGACAACTCTCTTCAGCTTTGCAAGTTCACTGCTAGAAGCCCCTCGAAGTATCACTGTACAGCCCAAATGTTGTGATGAACAGCCCTCAAAAAACATCAGAGTTTTGCTGGGGCCTGTAAAAAGTTAAAAATGCAAAGCATAAGTTAAAAAAAATCTATATTAGATTTGCAATTTTTTTATGAGGAAGGAAGTCACTTAAATTTCACGTGAAAATTGCCATTGTTTAAAACTATACTGTATTAGGTAGTTCATTAATTGCAAACACATTCATTGTATTCAAGTGATTTGTATATAATATAAAATGTGTAACTTTTTTTAATTGATTTGTGTATTTCTTATAGAGCAAAACAGTGGTAACTACTATAGTGGTAATGATTTCCACTGTCTCTTTGTCAGTCATTGGCATCTTGTTTTCCAGCAAAAATGACCAACAATTCCTATTCCAAATCTTTGCTTTATTTATATCCTAATTTTATACCTTTTATTGAAAAAAACACTGCTGAAATGTCACTCTAAAAGAGTGTATTTAAGTTAAAATGCTTAATAAACGGGCTAGTAGCCCATTCTATCCCACATTGGTAGGAGAGATGGACTGTGATATTTAATTCCCTATAAACCCTAGAAAGAACAAAAAATGGTATGTGAAGTGTCCATGTGAAATTCTTATCCATGTGAAAACTAAAATTAATAAAATTGAAATGGGCATTCTGAACTACTGGCATCAGTATACCAGAGGGAATGACTTCAAATAATCGAGTGGTTAAAAATTGTCAAGCAGCCAATTATTTATTTTCTAGATCACTTCAAATGGATTTACCCAAGGAGTCAATTAATATATATATGTAAAAGCCTGTAAAATTCCAGCTAACTTCATATGACCAGCATTCAAAAGGACTGAAACAGTGCTCCAATTCATAAATTACATTCTGCCTCAAAAAATTAAGCCTGTAATATAACTGTTGATTCTATTTATACATCTGCAGGTAAAAATTAAGACACATTACCCTATCTGACACAATTATGAAATACAACTAGTTAAATATGTTTACGGAATTTCGGAGTCGTCGTTTTGGTTGACAATGTGAGGAATGTACCTCACGAAACATGTACCAAAATTACTTTTATAAGTGTGTTTGTGAAACTTAAAGAGAGTTTTAATGTGACGACATGATTTTTAGTGTTTTACTTTAAATCAAAATAAGAAGAACAACTAGTTAAAACTATATTTTCTACAAACATAATTTGCATGAAAACTTCAAGTAAGCAACAAGCATAAACCCTTACAGAATCTTTATCATGCACAACACAATAATGATATGAAATGATAATATTTACTTGATAACATATTTGCATTTAGTCATATCTTTATATCCTTCACAAATTGTAATTTGTCCGAGTATTTGATATTTGAACACATTTTTATGTGCTTATATGCATATGCAAGTTATGTTGCTAAGAAACATAACTTGAAAGGGGAATTCTAGCTAAAAAACCTTTCATTTTGAGGCACATACATAACATTCTGAGAAATTAGTAGAAATGAAAACTTCAATACATATAATTTAAAAATTTCAATTTTAACCATTAATGAAAGAATATTCATACCATATTTTGAGAAAGTTACCATACTACTCTTTATACAGTCAATGGAGGCATAGTAATCCTTGATTTAACAGACTAATAGAGACTAAGGGATGTCCATTAAACCAAAAGTTTGTTAAATCACAAATCTTAGAAGTACAAAAAATAAAACATTTTCATTGGTGCTAATATATTAAATGAGAGTATTTTTATGTACATACCATTTTACTGATGATTGGTGTACAAAAATACATAAAAATTCAGTTGTTTTTCACTTTTATATTGTCTTTTAATTATTAATAATTGAACTGCTGAAAATGCTCATTATAAGCAATCACTTCTGGAACAAAAGATATGCCTATGAATGAGATGTTGTCCATGTGTTCCCTAACCACTGATAGTTTTGGACCAGCTCTTCTTTCTTCCTTTCTTCTTCTTTTTCTTCTTCTTCTTGATCACCCTGCAGAATATCTTCAGCATCTCTTCTGGGCTGAGAATTTGGTGATCTGAATTGCCCTTGTCAATGTTTAGGCATTATTCAATGTCATTCCGACTGACATTATCATGCCTAAGTTTCCAGAAAATTAGAGATTCCACAACTTCTGAAACCATACTATGATTCATTCCTGTTCAGTAACTTGGTCAAGCCATTAGCCATTGTTGGAGCATTCATCTTTTTCCAAAGAGCCGAAGCATGTACTAGCATGTAAATTATAACAGGTATGCACAAAATGTCATGAATATGTGCAAATGTATCCAAAGTCAATTTATAATCATCACAGAACACTGCCAATTAACCATTGCATTATTAATTTTTATTACTTACTTCATTATTTGTATTCATTCATCAAATTATGCCCAAATCTAAAGTTCATTGAATCAAGGATCCATTAAATCAAAATTTTACTTTACCAAATTTAATATCATAGCATTACCTTTCTCATTTTGGAAAGTTTTCAAATAAAATGACTGACAGGTACCAAGCTGGGGTCGACCAATGTGAGCATCCACAGTTGAGACAATGTGAGCCTGGGTACAACGAGCTACACGTTCTAACACACTTGCTTTCACATTGAGAACCAATGTTACTTTGAGTGCAAGAAGAAACTCTTGAGCTAGTCGTGATACATTGCGATGAACTAGAACCAAGTCAGGTTGTAGATTTGCTATCCTTGCCACCACATGACGCAAATATTCATGTTCCTGCAAAATAGTAATATGCAAGATTGTCAAAAAATGTTTACTCTCATGCTGAAAAAAAAAACATTTCTATAGAAAGAAATGCATTATTATAACTATTCTATCCATGGGACATATAATAAGATCATTTTTCATAATTACAAAATGTAGAATATGATACTAAAATAATTAATTTGCTTCAGGGAAAAGTTCAGTCAAAACTCATATGGTTTAAAAATAACTACTGCAAGATTATGAGAATATCATGATTTCTGACAAAAAATATCTCCTGGAAACATAAATTAAATAGATGCATAGGTTTTATAACAAAATGAAAAGTTTTAATTTTTACATAAAAACTTAAGTAAAGGAAATTAAAAACATTTTCCAAGCAAAGTTTGAATAAACTTTCAGCTTTTTTCTACTGATATAGATACTTGTATTAACATAAAAAAATAACGTTTAGAAAATTAAGTACTTCATTCAACATTAGTTAATGCAATACAAAGCTTATTGACTCATCTAAAAAGTAAATTTTCTGGTATAGTGTAAATGTGGGATGTCCTCTCTCAAATACCTAGTAATTATAGCATTCTGAAAGTCCATAAATCTTTTACCTCTATTTCAATTATAGAAATTTGCTGATGGACATGCCAAAATTTTGAGAACAGCCCTATGCAAATTCACATGCTACATCTAACAGAGTTGTATTGCTTCAGAACATCACTCACTAATCATGATGGCTTTCTACTTTTAATTTCCCAGAAAATTATTACTATATTCAATAACAGTCAGGTGAAATTACTAGTAAGCTTTACAACTCCTCAAGTTTTATATTATATATTAATGATCTTATTTGTGGTCCTATAACATTAAGGCAGTGTATAAAAATAGTCTTGGTATTATGGATTTAAAATATTTTTTCCCATATTTTGTGATGCAGGTTTTCAGAATTAGCTAATGGGATACTTGATACACTTTTTGTACAGAAATAGCTGGCTTATCTTTGGATCTTTTTTTTTCTAATGTAGTAAGATTGTTTGTACCTGCTATCTTTTTTTTTTTTTTTATACTCGGTTTATTTACGGATGCTCTTTAACATCTCCAGTCATCAACGTCCCATTCAATTCAGGGCATGAAACAGCCAACAAAT
This sequence comes from Metallyticus violacea, assembly GCA_030762175.1. Lineage (NCBI taxonomy): Eukaryota > Metazoa > Arthropoda > Insecta > Mantodea > Metallyticidae > Metallyticus > Metallyticus violacea. Next base: position 95,541,384 of record CM060843.1, read on the forward strand.
TTTGCTCAGAGGCTTCTTTTTTCAGGTTTGAGGTTCTTTATCATGCCATAAATGCATGACACTGGACCCACAGCTTTATTTCCGTTTCGAAAAGAAGCCATACCTAGGATTTTTATGCCTAAAAAAATCCATCGGTCCTGGTGATCTTGGGTTTAAGAGGTAAGTATTGTTACCACTACACTACAGGAACCAACTCCCTGCTACCTATTACATTAGTACAAAAATATACAATTAAACATACCTCACTGCAAAGCAAGCTATAAAGGCATCATCCTCAAATCTCCACAGATTCTTCTAGTCATATTTTTCATAACTGAGCTTTTCTAACTATTTTCACAATCCTCTGTCACATCAAAAACAAGTGCTACATTCATTGATCAGAACTCATTGTCCATTATGGAAAAATACAGCTTTCAAACTATTAGTTCATGGGCATATGAACTAATCGGCCCTGATGGTCTAATGATAACCATACTTGCCTTGTAGACCCAAAGTCAGGGGTTCAGACCTTATCAGGTTCATTGGATTTTTAGGGCATAAAAAAACTAAGTACAGTTTCCTTCAGAAGGGAAGTAAAGCTGTTGGTCCCATGTCATAGATTAATGCATGTAAAGGAACTTCATACCTGAAAGAAGAGGTCTCTAAGCAAAATTTATCAGTCATTTCATGCCTTCGATTAAATGGGATGTTAATGACCAAAGGTGTTAAAGAGCATACTTGAATAAAATAAACCTAACCCAAACCTAGGCATATGAACTGCCATTCATCTTGCTGATAATAGGGTTAAGAATCTCAAATATAACAGAACTTTACAACACATTCAACCATGTTCATTTGAAAAATAACATTTGAAACCACTATTAAAGCAATGGCATGAGGTGCAGTTCATAAGTTGCCATGTTGGTAAATTATAGAATAAAAATACAATAATCATTTTTACTTCAATGCATTTCTGATATCTTTGGATCAAAATTTCAACACCCCTGAAAAAAGTCTGAAACTATGTCCACAAAATGCTACAAAACAGCATCTTTCAACTCACTATCATTCATGTACCTCTACCCTCGAAGGCCAGGTTTCAGTTTCAAAAATAGGTTATAGTACTGATACCAAGATTGGGCAGTACAGTGGATCATTCAGTTCCTGGAAGCAATATGCATTCACATGCATTGTTATGCAGCAGAGGAAATTCTCAACCCTTTTGCCTTGATGGAACTATGAATTGATGCAGCAGATCACATAATACTTGTCAGTCACCACTGTGTTCCTTTCATTGAAGTCTATCATCAGAATTGCCTTGCAGTTCAAAAAAACTATCATAAAGATTCTTTATGGGTAGTGTAATCTGGGCCTTTCTACAGCTTTTTTTTTATTTGTGTTTAATGTCCATTTTTACTACTGAGGCACTATAGGCGGGGGTCACTGATGATAATGAAATGAAATGATAAATTGGGAAAGAAGTATTTTTTTAAGGAAGGAAGCATTCCAGGCCTAAGTTTAGGGTACCTCCCCTGCATTTGCCATTTATGATGACTGAGCAAAACCTGGAAAAACCTCAATCAGGGAGATTGGTCCTGGTGAGATTTGAACCCCAGACCTCATGCTCACAAGTCTGCACCTTTACAACTTTGGCCACCTATGGCAGTTTTCTAGAGGGTATACACCTTTCTTCACTCAATTCATTGAATTATCTTACAGCAATCCATGTACACTTTCATTTGAACAGCTGAATGAATTTGAGGTATTCATTTTTTTCTTTTATCACTCAGAATTTCCCTCTCAAAAAAAGTGAGGTGTTTTCTTGTCAACACATCTACTGACTACCCTCACATGAGCAATCTTTAAGGCTCTCTGTGTTCAAAAGAAATATTTTTACACTTTGCTATAGCAATGTTTAATATCAACGAGTGAAGTTTTTCTTTAGTTCAAAATATAATTATTGAGGGCACACCCAAATAGCTTTAACTTTACTTATCAGATGTGATGCCAAAATGTTTAACACGATAAAACTACATTATGTTTAGTTATGGACCATACATTGTTTACCTCAAATTGCTTATATACAATATCTCTACACTTTCTGAAATTATTTTGGTTTAGTTCATTAACACCCTGTATATCAGGTCTAATTTTTGCTATCTTTAGGTAATCTGGAATAACTCAAGACAATACAGAAAAGTGACTTTTCATAAAATATGAACTGCTATAGATCCTAAATATCTAAGGATTTGGTTGTCATTTAAAAGAAACTATTTAAAATAACAAGTGCATTCCTAAATTCAAAACAATATTCAGGTGAATTCACAACACAGATGCAAAGCCAAATAGTGCAAAGAGAGAGTCTAATAATAATACAGAAGCTGAAGGATGGTGCTCAACAGTAATTACCTTTCAGAGGACATTATCTTATAGGCTCAGAGGAGAAGCTCAAACGAAGCCAAATTGAAGAGGGACTAAGAGAGCAACTTTTTGCAAACAACCCTTGTTTATATGATATGTGCCACATTTGAGGGACAACATGTTTCTGGATCCACATAATCAATCACAATCACATTGTGGGACATGGTCAGTCACATAACTACATGATGCATAAATTACTCTGTAATGTTATTTACAGCAAGAAATCAAATTACCTTTACATTTCCACAAATATACTTGCAACATCTTCCTTTAATTTTGAACACATTTTAATATAACTTTGTTAATATTTATAGATCAGCTTCTGTATTCATGACAGTATTTCATGAGTGAAGGTGGATACAGTTAAAATGTTGGCTTTCCTGAACTTATGTTGACTTGATTAAAACTTAATGCTTTACATTTTATATTAAGAGTTGCTCTATTCTGCCCTTTCCTAAATCCATTTAACATCTGATCTACACTTCCAAACCATTCCAATCCCTGCTCACAAATGGATAATGACAATATGAAATGTGCAGACAATAATGAACATATTGCAGGATTTCATTTTAAATGTAGAAAGCATTAAATTACATTGCATAAGCATTTACTAGCAACTTAAAAAATAAATTTTTCCAACAACTTATTTATGAGAACATAATCAATATAAAGAGATTTGTTGGAAAGGCAGAAACTATGAGAAGTATTCAAAATATAAGGTCCTCTACTTAATCAACATACTGTATGTAGTTAAGACATCTCTATGTTAATGCATAGTTTGCACCTTAACCATTAGCTGAAACTACCAATCAAACTCTAGTTCTGCCATTTAGCCAAACCACACAATTGCATCAAAAGGCTACTGCATTAAAGTAGTAGACAAAGGAAGAGAAGAGAGCTGTAATTTAGCTTCTGTAGACAAAGGAACTTCACCATGAAATTAAATAATTTCATGGCCTGAACATCATAATTATTCACTACATTTAAACATTTTGCTAAGTTTTAGTGCAGGTTAAGGTTTCACATCAATTCACTGTAATTAATGGGACAATGTACATTAATTATTATATGCCAAAGAGTAAAGAGATAAACTTAAATCTTTCATATGGCACAATCTGGAATGTTGTTCATATCCCCTTACAGTAAAATGTGTATGCCCTTTGACAACTGATAAAAGAGCGTACAAAAAAATGACATTTTTTTAATAGTGTTTAATGCCCATTTTCATTTCTGAGGCATCATAGGCAGTTGATATGAAACATGAAATGAAATTACAAACTGGAATTTGTTGTAAGGAAGGAAGCACTCTAGTCTAGTATAGAGTACCTCCTAACATTTGCCATTGATGAGGACTTAAGAAAACATGGAAAGCAACTTCAGTCAGGGAGGATCATCCTAGCAGGAAGCAAACCCTAGACTTCCCATTTGCTGGGGAAGTACCCCAAAACTTAGGCCTGCAATGCTTCCTTCCTTCCCTTAAAAAAAATATATATATATCCCATCCCAATACAACATTTTGAGTATCACCTGTGTCCACTGCCTGTCCTGTGGTGCTTCAATAGTAAAAATGGGCATCCAAGACTAATAAAAAAAATAAATAAATGAAAAATATATATAAAAAAAAGACCTCCCATTCATATGTTTGTGACTTAGCAACTTTGGCCACTTGTATTGGTTGGTTCCATCTTTTACCTATCTTATCCATTATAATGAAAATGCTGAATAGCAAATCATTACTGGAGATGAAACATAAGTATTCCACTACACTCCTGATACAAAAGTCTACAGTGCTTTTCAAATGGGAAAAGAATTAGAGAGCAATAAATGAGAAGAGAGTATTAGCAGGGTGTTGCCAAGCTGCTAGCACAACTTCATTAGCAATGATTAAATTATTATTGTTCTTAATAACTATCATACCAATGGTGTATTCTAACATTTATTATATTACTACAGTAATAGTGCTAACAGCTCTTCATTGGTTTTGCTGTACCACATTCACTTATATTGTGTATTAGTTATAATTATAAATTCCATCCATCCAATTTTCTGAAGTTGTCTTATAGTTTATCAGAATGTTAAGTGTAAACACAATAAATTACTTATTATATTATTCCAATAGTACTGCTAGCAGTTCTTCATTGGTTTTGCTGTACCATATTCACTTATTGGTATATTAGTTATAAAATTTCATTCTGTTTCATTCATGAAGTTGTTGTCTTATAGTTTTTCAGAATGTTGTATGCAAGATTTCCAATCTTTATGTGTAATTTTATAAATTTGTAAATAAGTGTTTCTTTGTATAAAATATAGTGAACTTTTGTAACAGTGGTGTCAAATATTAACATTTTAAAAAATTGAGTCAAAATTGTAACATACACACCACTAAAATTCAATAAAATGAAAGACTAGTTTTGGGAGCCATTGTTCCTATCATCAGTTCCTGGTCGACTGCCGGTCTCATTGTTTGTGGTAGGTCGATTCATCTCTGGTGGAGGTTTAATGAACTTTTGTATCGAAATCCTGCCAAGTGATGTACTAATACAAAAGTTCATTAAACCTCCACCAGAGATGAATCGACCTACCACAAACAATGAGACCGGCAGTCGACCAGGAATTGATGATAGGAGCGATGGCTCCCGAAACTAGTCTTCCATTTAATGAATTTTAGTGGTGTGTATATTACAATTTCGACTCAATTTTTTAAAATGTTAAAGTTTTCCTTTGTCTTTCAGTTTAAAATTTCTGTTTCTATTTGCAGTTCCCCACTTAATATGAACTCACACGAACTCAATTGAATTATATTTTTGGAACACTATCTCCACTAAATTCACTACTCATGCTTGCTTTACTCAATGTCATTGCAAAAGTATGTTCATTCTGTAAAAAGAAAGGCTTATAACTGCTTCCCTCAACTTTGCTTCTTATTAGTTAGCTGAACAACATATCCCATTTATGATCTTGAATTTTAGCAGGGTAAGTGCTAGTGATGAACAACAAGTAAGCAATGCATGACATATATAGTTTGGTAATGAAACCCCTCAGCAAGATGCACACCTGCATAGTAAAATTTGCACTCTGGACTGAATACTTGCTATGATGTCACAAGCAGTAGGGGTATAATCTTAACCCGATGCTTTGTCTCTACAGTAGACTGTGGCTGCTTATAGAGTACAATGAATTACAGTGACACATTGATAAATATTGAACAAAATAAGAATAAATTGAGAGAGAAAGCAGAAGATAAAAGCACGTGGACTAGAATTTATGCACTGAACAGATTATATAAAATGGGGGATGCATTTTAAAATATTCAAGGAAAAAGTACATCAAACATGATGTACTATAATTAAAAAAGTAAATGGTGAAACAAAGGTATGGAGTAGATTTCCTCTTACTTGCAATCTGTTGCTTCTAAATAATAGGAACAGTTACAGAATGATATTACAGAAAAAAATTACAGAGAAAAATTTGTTTGAAAGGTGTTGCTTTCATCATCAGCATCAATCTACTGTCAGCTTCTAAGTAAGTGGAACATAATAAGTGAAATTTCAGTGATTTTCTCATTAAAATTTCAATATTGAACAAACCAATAATTAATCATTCATTAAAAATCTGTATTCACATTCTACTAAGGGCCAAGTACTTATCTTCAGATTCAGACTATCTCTAAAAATGTGCTCGAGAAAATAAGTGGTTAATAATTTTAATTTGAAAGTTTGAAAATATTTGTATCTATACAGAACTAAATATTTATTAAATGTTACTGTAAAACTATTTGCTTTATATTAAATTTATATTAAATGTTAAGTCATACAAATGATTACATTTTATTTAAAAATAAAAAGATATAACCCGCTTCACCTGCATCATAACAGGCTCAAGAGAGAGAAGTCTGCCCTCAATTCTCTGGTACACAATGGAGCAACCGAGTAGAAGGATGCGAGGGTTTGTTAGCTCTGTTGCCATGGCTCGATGTGCAACATTTTTTGTGCACACAACACCATTGATAATGTAGCTCTCATTTCGACTTCCACCAGGTACTTTCTTAAACTGAACGTATCTGAAATAAAACAACATTTCTAAAGAAAAATTTAAAAAGCATTATTGTTTACTTTACCATCCTAACTTACTTAGCCTACACGTAAAACTGTGTGGGTGTCATGATTTTCTCATAAATAAGGTGAAGATTTTCCCTTATACCCAGTCTCTTCATAGTGCCACCAATGAGAAGTGACAAAGAAATGCCACTCTGTTTTGAGAACACATGCAAACATAGGTTCAAGAAGTTAAATTGGTTCTTATACTATGCTCCACAACCATTGGAAAAGTAGTACATTCTTGATGGCATTGGAAAAAATGAGATTTGAAGTAGTGCCTGCTGGAAACAATAAACAATGGTGACATGAACAAGATAATCTGAAATCATTACAAAAATGTTGTGCAGGAACTCTCGCCATAAACAGAAAATGGATGGACTGTAACTTGTGCATTTTTCCAGAGATATTCCTGAGCAGGAACTTGGAAGATAAAGTAGTGGTTCTCACAGAAATCACAAGGTATACTAAGAATTCACCTTCTTTTAGTCTCTCCTTAAGATGGCTGAGAAATAATGGTTATTGCATTGCAATAAAATAGTGCCAAAGAAGTTTTGGGATTCAATAAAATCATATATAAATTCATCACATTGTTTTGGAAATTTTCCAAGATGGCATTCTTATTTATCAAAATCCACTGTCTGAAGGTCACATTTTCAATACAGTTTACTTTAAAACATTCTTTCAGCTTATCTTATAAACTCCTTATAAAGAAATGTTCCTTAAGTAGTTTGAACATTCACCAAACTAGCATGTTTTAGAATGATTATCACATATAATTATTTTTAATGCATATTTCCAAATTTTTATTGGCAATTAATCTTCTGTCAATTCTAGGAATTTACATTGTGCCTACTTGAACTTGCACATACATACACACACACACACAAACATTATGTATACTATTTGCTCCTGACAGAACACAGCATCTTGGCCTAAGTTCACAAAATTGCTAAAATTCAATTTGAACATTAAGTTGAGACATGTATAATTTCAGCCATCTAGTGTGATTTACATGTTCTGGCATAGAAACTCCATCACTACTCATTTATACAAAATATATTAATTTCATATTTTAAAAATAATATATATATATTTAAAAATGAATTGTCTGAAAAATGTAGTTGCCTAAGTCTATCAAGCTATATTATATTAAAGCCCATTTAATATGGAATCTTTTTCAGTTCCCTAACTTGATATGGGTGTAAGTTATGATGGTAACTCAGCAAGTAAGTTCTGTTAATTGTTTTAAGGAATGCTCCTTTATTTTTAGAACTTCTTTTGTTACACACAAGTGAAACATACATCATTCAATTATTTTTGACATAATTTCCATTTACATTCAGGCATTTGTCGTACCATTTCACAAGCTTTGAAATCCCCTCTGCTTAGAACTCTGCAGCCTGTGATTGTAACCACCCTGTGAGGCTCTCCTCAAGCATTTGTTTATTTTTGTATATTATTCCATGAACTCCATCAACAATACATCTTGCTTGTCCCAAAAAACTGTTGCTATGCTTGGTTGAATCATCAAGAATGTTAGTGCATCCATCTTGGAAATGATGATACTAACGACCAACAATACGAGTACTCTCACTCATAATGTTCCCATACACTGCAGTAATCTCATGAGAAATTGTAGTTTCCATTTGTTTCTTTGGCCACAGAAAGCGTAACACTGCACACACCTCACACTTCACTTGGTGGAGCTTCTATTGCTGCACACATTTTACAAGCCTATCTTGGTGAAAAAAACAGTCAAATGCAACCTTACACTGACACTGCCAGGAGTATATTAAACCAAGCTACACAGTGAATCAAGAATAGCACTGTTACTGTCTCTCTTGCTCACAATGACAAGACCATAACTTCCCTTATATAAGCAATTCAAAGTTATTCCACTTGTAATATTTGAAAAATAGTTTATATATTTTGAGGGAAATATTTAAAAAAATGACATGTGAAAAAAATCTGGAAAAAAAAAATGGGAATCACTTTCTGTAAAGATATTATCAGAATTTTGAATTTGGTTAAGATCTGTGAGAGTGAATTTATTTTGATTGATTTGATATGGAATGACCCATTCATAATGTTTATTTTAAGATTTCCATTCATTTATAGTTTTCATAGTCCCTGCTATGGGTAGCATAATGTCATTGTAAATTTTACTTTTTAATGTTGAGAACAACTTTACCATACAACTTTACATTTAGCAATACCATTTAAGTCTACAAACAGAGAGAAAAGTATTTGGATGATGCACAAGCCACTTGTATTAGCCATATTTTGGGAAATTGTAAACTCCAATGCTACAAGACATGGGTGGCAAAACTACATCGAACCCCAAGTCACTGGATGCAACCCACTTATCAGCATGAAGCAAGAGGCATGTGGACAGTAGCTCAGATGTACACACCATCCAGTGCAGTGATGGAATGCTCATTTTATTGATACAAATATTTCATTAATGGATAAATGTTGCATGTTAACTAAATGTAATAGAATTTAGTATGTGCTTATATTTAACTTAGCTTTTAAATGCATCCATTCATAATTAGAGTATGTTATTGTAAAATACTTAATACTAACTTCTGAATGATACTGTCAATAATGAGCTTAATTAATCATTCCAAAATTTATTTATTATAATGTACAAAGCAATACCCAGAAGTAATAATTTAGACCCCCTTTATGGCTATCACTGCAAATTCGGTGTTATGTCTGTAATTACTAGATTTAACTATCAAAGAAATGACTTTCTGTCATGAGATTAAATTTAGATTTTACATTTTTCATAAGACTTGCTCACAAACACAGATTGTAGCAAACAGCATTTCCCTTAAAATCCAAAGCTCAATGTTTTGGATATGCAATAGGACTACTTTAGATGTACAATAGGACTTTAGATCTGCAAGGTGTTCGTCATTCCAAAACATGGCATTTGACAGCTGCTCAAAAGCATGAAACGAAACCTCCTCCCTAACAACCTTGTAAAGAAAAATATCTAGATCTTCTTCTGCATTTAAGTTTTCATTACACATCAATGTTACAAATAAATATAGCCAATCTTATTTTGATTTAAAGTAAAACACTAAAAATCATGTCGTCACATTAAAACTCTCTTTAAGTTTCACAAACACACTTATAAAAGTAATTTTGGTACATGTTTCGTGAGGTACATTCCTCACATTGTCAACCAAAACGACGACTCAATATAGCCAATTGTGATGTATCAATGTTGGCAGTTTCATCTATGGTATCTTTATAAAAAGTTTTTCGTTTCTCATTCATCTTTGTGTTAATTCAAGAGACATGAGCTCCATGTTCTTTGCAATGTTTGGTGAGACAGAGTAATTGTTCAAAACGAGGAACCTCTTATGGGCACAGAATCTCAGAAATCTTAACTGCACATGTTTTTAAAAACTGTCCCTCCTGAAATAGTTTAAGTGCCCTATCAATCTCCTGTGCTACAATATTTTCTCTCTGTCATAGTATGTGTAGTGATAAAAGATTCACATGCATTCATAAGCTCCATAAAAAATGTTGGCTTTTTCTAGCCCTGTAAATAATGAACCCGTTATCTTGCAGAGCAAATTAAAAACCATTACCAAACGACAATGTTTATCAGGACACAATAATAATAATAATAATAATAATAATAATAATAATAATAATAATAATGATGATAACAATAAAAGTAATAATGACAACAACACCCCTTTAATGCAACATAATCTGGATGACAATGCATAATGCCAATGTATCTTCCATTTTACTGCTCATAATCATATTTTTCAACTCATGTCACCATGCTTGCTAAAGTAATAATATTCTTCCACCCATATTGCTTGAAACTTCTTTTTCTTCTTCTTTTGAGATGGATGGTTTTGGCAACAATATGCCAGTTTGCCGCCGGCAACCACATTTGTTTGTTTACTGAAACAGATGGCTATATGCCAGCAAGAGAGCTAACATGTAAACAAAGCCACCAGTATCACAAGTCAATCTTTTGCCATGTATGCTATAAGATATAAGCTGACTATGCTTCCTAGTTACACATGATCTTCCCTATCAAACATTAATGCCAAAGACTGTGTCTCAATAAATAAATATAGTTAATGGTTAAATTGAGTTAGTTGAATGTTATAAATTAGTGTATTGATTAAAAATTTTGAGTTGCAGTGAGTTAAAATCTTGCCCTGGAATGGAATCTGGATTTGAACCAGGCCATATTGTAATTTTTGTATACTTAGTACTATTAAAATAAAATAAAATAAAATAAAATACCAAATATTAGTAAACAACTCACTAGTCATCCTGCACAGTTATACTAATCTTGTTCTTCGACTGTGTCGGTCCTGGTGGTGTAGTAGTAACCATACTTACCTCCTAAATCCAAGATCGTGGGTTCGATCCCGGCCAGGTCTGATGGATTTTTTCTGGCATAAAAAACCTATGTATGGCTTCCTTCGGAAGGGAAGTAAAGCCATGGGTCGCATGTCATACATCTATGACATGATAAAGAACCTAAAGCCTGAAAAAAGAGGCCTCTGAGCAAAATTTGTTTGCCATTTCATGCCCTGGTTTGAATATGCTGATGACCTGAGATGTTAAAGAGCATCCATCCATAAATAAACCAAATAAAAAAATTCTGGCTGCTTATGTTGAGTTGGAGCTGCCTACTTTAAATAAAGTTTTTTGCATGCCAATTAGTTATTCTAAGTTTTTATAAAGCTTATCTTATATAACCTATGCAGATATTCCAAAATTATCTGAAAGGGAAATATAGCTTAATTCACTGAATTTTGTGAGGGTTTTAACATATTTTAATCCAGTTATCAGTGGATTATTTTTATTTAAAAAACAGCTGCAAAGGAAACAACCTACATTTATATATTACAAGTCCTGCTTATACACAAATAATGATTTTAAATTTCTGTTAATTTTTTTCTAGACAAAGGGATAATATTCCCTCCATGTTGTGTGCTAAACTCTTCCAATATGCATTTTGGGCTCAAACTTTCTCAGAAGATAGCCAGCATATTCAACATTTACGAATTTGGATTGGGGTTAAAAATGAAAGAATGAATACATCCCTTTAGATGCAAATACTAATTTGGAACGACTTAATGTCACAGCCCCCCTGTATAAACACAATAATCTGTCAATAATTTTGAGACCCTTAGCTAGTTGTTGTGGCAATTATAACCAATCCATATTCAAGGACAAATCAGGCTGTCTGGAAATGGTTTCTGTGCTTGTCTTATCACTGGATGAGTATGGCTGGTCATAGCATGAAATACTAACAAGAGAATAAAAGTATGCATTTTATGAGTTCCCAAAATGATTTTTAGTACACTGAACAGATAATAAGTTTCTACTATTCATTTTCCCCACTTTTTCTATCACACAAAATTAAAATTGTACACTGAAAACTTTCTTTTATTCAGGATACAATGATTTGGTTTTTGTTTGGCATTATAAGCTTGTTTTAGTAGCAAGTCAATTGGCAGTTTCTCCAGGTCTGATTTTTACATATGTTGTGGCAAAACAATGCCCTTCTGCATCCATGGTATAATTAGCTTTGTTAATACTGGTATTCAGAACATTTTTAACCTTTACTTTGCATGACATCATCACTTGAAAAGTGGAAGATTACTTTTGCCGTCTCCCTTTTAAAAACAATTAAGAACATAAAATGAGAAACATTCCAATGATACTCAATGCAATACTGCCAGTTATTTAAAGTGACAAATTCAGATTGGAGGTGTAACCACATATATTACATATCTGAATCACAGCAATGGGGAACCTATTTCAAACAACATGAGTAACAAATGCATAAAATATTCTTGTTTACTTAAACCATTATATCTATACAGCTGATTCTAGTACCATTTTAAAGTTCTTTGCATAAAATGTAATTTCATAAGCAGCACAATAATGCTGTAGTATTTGTTCATTCAGTAAAATAAAAAAAAATATATTTTTAAAAAACCCAAACCTACATTATCACTTTGCTTTTATTGTGTTCTGTGAGTTCATATAACCACAATGGCAATGAATATAGAGCATGTCAATTAAACTAATGTCTGTATTAAATAAACTACACTAAGTTGCATATCACCATATACCTATAGATACAGAACTTAATTATTAAGAGTAATAGACATTTTTACATAATATAGTTTTAAGAGCAGCTAAGAATATCATTTTACTACCAAATAAAAAAGGTACTTAGTAGTCATTAAATATTTGCATACTCTATTGCCCCTATTTTTATTCAGCCAAAATAATACACATTTAGGGACCTGGAAGTACAGGAGTAGTTTTAAGTATTTTCAATTATTACTCCACATAGTCACTGCAGCAGTTCAGGGATTTGTCACATCACACCATTAGTTTGGAGATGAAAAATGACCAGAAATGAGCCGCTATCCTGCGTCCACTGAAATTTCTTCAGTAGACTGACACATAATAATCACCGGGAACTTGGTCTGAACCCCATCCAAATGACTTGACTAAAGTCTGGCAGTGGTCATGGTTGCCACATTATGCCTGGCATTGTCATGGAGGGGGAACTACTGTGCCCATGAGAATCCCTGGGTGTTTTTTCTTGATGGCAGCTCACATGACAGTATTTCACAACTGCTGCCAGTACTGATGGTGTCATCTCATGACATAAAATCCAGCAAGAAAGATCCTCAGCAATCTCTGAAGATTGTAAGCATCAACTTTCCAATTGATGACATTCAGCAGAATTTCTTCATGAAGGTGAATCTGGATATTTCAACATCATGCTCTGCTACTTTGCTTCTGGAGTGAAATGCAATAATATGTTTCATCTGCATGACAATGAGATCCAGGAATCTTTCACCCTCCTAGAGGTAATATTGCAAATGTTTCAGGATGTCATCATGTTCTTACCCTTATTCAGGTCATTCAAAACCTTATGGGCCCACCGACATGAAACCTTGCAATGTTCCAAAGAATTGTGAACAATATTATAGATACTGCCATAAGGAATAACAAGCTTCATGGAAATGAGCTTCAGATGCACATGCCGATCCAATTTCATCATTGCATTCCCATGGGCAATGTTTTCTGATATGAGTTAGGAGCAAGGCAGCCTAGACCGCTCATTGTCATTAGTCTTCTTGGATATTATTGAACTCACTTCTACTGCACACTTCTTAAAGCAAAACATTGTCCCCATATGTCTGTTGCATTGGATCTCAATGATCGTTCATCCTTGCTTCATATCATCACGGGTGGCGAGGTGTTAAGGTGCGAACTCGTGAGCAGGAGGTCTGGGGACCATCCTCCCTGACTGAGGTTTTTTCCAGGTTTTACTCAGTCCTCATAAATGGCAAATGCTGGGGAGGTACCCTAAACTTAGGCCCGGAACATTTCCTTCCTTAAAAAAATCCTTTCCAAATTTATCATTTCATCTCACGTATTATCAGTGTTCTAGGCCTGTGGTGCCTCAATAGTAAAAACGAGAGTTAAACACTATTCAAAAATAAAAAAAATCATTGCTCCATAGAAAACAAATAATACTTTGCTACTCATATATGAAATAAACATGATGAGATTCCAGTCATCTTTGCCAACCGATAGCCTGCCATGCTGCACAGCAGCTGAAAGTTAATGCTGGGTCATCCCAAGAATAACCTGTCACATCACTTGCGTATCTGGGTTTAATAATATTTTGGCCAAAAAATATAGGGGCTAAGACTTTTTGATTTGCCCTTGATGAAATGAGGAACAGTTTCTGGATTTTTGGGCCATGGTCCACTTGGTATTGTTTTTCCAGATGTTTCTGCTACAACTGTGGCAGCCATCATTGGTGGCATGATCGGAATATCCTTTTTGAGATCTTAGGAACAACTGATTTCTGCCTAGTGTAGCGGGTTTATATATTCATATGGTAGGGCTAAAATTTCAAATTTGTAATGTACTTCTTCTTTACTAAGTAAAATTATTGTGTAGCATTTTCTCTTCAGAGAAAATGAAAGGTATACTTTAAGAATTATATTCATTTTAACCCTCAAGATCTGAAAATGGGTCATTTTCATTCTTTGAAGTCCAAAACTATAAGTTAAAACTCTTATAATCTGTAATATTTGTTAATACTTTCAAATACAAAAAAAACTTGGACAGTCTGAAATATTAGGATCCAAAGTGTTCTTGATTTTCCATTTTCACAAATATGATGTTCTAAAAAAGAAGTCTACTCAATAATGGGTAAGAGAGAGTGAGAGAGGGGGAGAAATAAATTGAGTGAGACTTTTAAATTCAATGTGTACAGGATGATAACACACTTACTGTCTAATATCCATGTCATCTGCATCATTACGTACATCAGGACGAACTGTATCTACAATATTCTCCACCAATGGAATGATTACATCCATCCAACTTTGTGACAGACCTTCAGCATTCAGTAGCTGCTTTAACATATTTTGTTCATGCTGCTTAAATGCCGCACTGTAAAGAAAGATGCAACATTTAGATTTACCATGTTTTTAATCTGCCCTTCCAGAGGATCCCTAGGATAATAAGAGGTGCATTGTTTAAAATATTCCTTCTCTGTATATGAATGTAAAATGCCAATGTTTGACATTACCAATATTATTGCTGCTATTAAATTATAAGCAAGAACTGAGCTGACAGTTGATATTAGTTAATAGTCGTAGAGAAAACTGCACAATTTCTAAAATATTTTTGGGGGTTAAAAGTAAAGAAATATTATAGTGACAGTGCTAAGAAATTGCTTTTTTTTTTTTTTTTTTGATTGATTTATTTATGGACGCTCTTTAACAGCTCAGGTCATCAGCGTCCCATTCAACTCAGGGCGTGAAACGGCCGACAAATTTTGCTCAGAGGCCTCTCTTTCAGGCTTGAGGTTCTTTTTCGTGCCGTAAATGTACGACACAGGACCCACGGCTTTATTTCCCTTCCGAAGGAAGCCATACTTAGGATTTTTACGCCCGAAAAAATCCATCGGTCCAGGCCGGGTTCGAACCCGCGATCTTGGGTTTATAAGAAATTGCTGCTCAAAGAAGAATGGATTGTATATGGTAGCAGCATGATGATGCATTCTGTGTTCAAGCACACTTTGCTGCCTGTGTGAAATAATTGGATAGGTTGACAGACAATGTCAGATGAATGTGACAGTGATGTTTCTATAGCAGAACATGGTTAATGTGGTGAAAAAAAGAAATAAGGAAACCTAAACAAAAGCCTGTGGCAGAAAAAATACTTTGAATCTGCATCTAATTGCAATCTGACTGCTATATAATTCAGTACAATTACAATAAAAAAGAAACAAAGTTAGAAGGTTGAGATTGGAACATATGAAGATTTTACAGAACCTAAAATCGCATTATGAGGCACATTTTATGTTTTCTATTGTTGTTATGTCTATTTCAAGATTTTTTAAAATCAACAGAAGCACCTGTACCAAATATCTTGGAATAAGCCTAGATGATAACCTACAATTACATTAACATACAAACAAGTAAACTGAAAAAATCATAAAAAGATTCTGCATCCTAAACAGACAGGAATAAATGGGAGCAATTTGGATATTCTTAACAACATCTTACATGACTGTAAAATTATATCAACTACAAGCAAAAACACAAATCAAAGAGAGAATCTTGTCAAAACAAAATGCTGTGAATTATTATGGGAGCAGTGAAAGCATCCATTCCTGCAGTCCCTACAGCAAAAGATATTCCTCCTATTGAAACCAACCATAATCTCCAGCAATTGTGTGTCCAATTGCACTCACAATTGGAGTGCAGGGTTCACCTTTCTTTGAAATTGATTGCTTCCTCTCTTTAAACATTTTAAACCATTATATAACAAATTATATATGATACTTCACTGTGAAAATCCCAAACTATTCAAATTTATTTTAACCATCTTTGAACTGTGCTATAGAGGAAAACACACTCTCCAAAGGCATCAGCTGAAGATTTAATGAGATGAAAATAGAATTTGAGAGTAGCATATTGCTGGTTGCATACCACCTCCATTTTTCTGCAGGCATAACTGAACTTGTCTCAACTTGTACAACTCTCACAGGTAGGAACTGGAAGTGACATAATTAAATGTTTAATGTGCACATTAAACATTAAGCTAACAAAATATTGTAAAGTTAGTTTTGTGATAGAAATTATGCCTGTAAAAAATTATGATCATTCTTTATTGATGAGTCCTTGTAATTATCAAAAAAAGGAACTAAATAAAACAGACACACATACAATACATAAAAATAGAAATAAGACTCAACAAACTTAAATGTGAAATTTGCCTTGAAACGCAAATGTAAATAGAATTAAAAAATTATTGGGAAAGCCTATGAAATATTGAAGAATTCTGTAATAGTATCTTACAGGGGGAAAAAAAAAAAAGGTACAGCTTTCTTTAGATTAGAAACAAATTAGATTATGAACAAAAAGGAGTAACTATGGAAAGTCCTCTAAGTAATCTTTAAATGCAACATTTGGGGGGACAGTCATGTAAACAATCATTTTGGTTATATGTTGACACATTTGTCATGTGGAGAAAGTAAGCTAGTTATTTTTAGAACATCTTAATGATCTCCATGAAAATATTACATTACCTAGGGGGAAAAAATCAGTGATCAACCTCCAATCCTAGATGTTCTAGTTCAGAAAAAAACCATCAGGAGGCCTTGGCCATGAAATTTACAGAAAGCCTACACACATGAACACAAATCTAAATGCTAAGTCCAATCACCATCTAGCTCAAAAATGAACTATCATCAAAGCATTAATGCATAAAGTAAAGTCCATTACTGAACTAGAACATCTAGAAACTGAACTTTAACATCTTCATAAAGTGTTAATTGCCAACAGATATTGTTAGAGATATTAACCGAGCCATTCATCCTAGACACACCACATCTAATACCTCTGATTCTAATAAACAACCAAAAGCCTTTCTATCTTACATAAAAAATGTTACAGTACATAATGCAAGAATCTTAAAGAAGAAGGGCATAAAAACCATATTCACACTAAACACAAAATTAGGACACACGCTAAGTCCTACAAAAGATCTCAGAGATCCCCTTGATGTCACTGGAATTTACAAAATTCCCTGTGAATGGCATGATTGAAAGATCAGTTAAAAAAATGAGTGAAAGAACACAAATGACCAGTCAGAGTGCTCTGCCATGGCAGAATATGCTCTGAATGAATGCCATGTGATACATTTTACAAAACAGAAGAGATTTCTAAAACAAAAGATTATTTTAATCTGGCCATTACAAAAATGTGTTGAAATACAACTGCATTTTTACAATATAAGTAGGGATAGTAGTTTTCGCCTGGGCAATACATGGAAACCTGTTTTTCATAACAAACAGCTCCCCTTCCACCCATCTCCATTGATATTGATCACTGTGTGTCTGGCTAGGCTCAACATTGACATAGTTCTTATTACACTGATGATGCTGGAGGTAGAGAGCCAGTGAAAGTTCTGTTTTAGTTTTTAAAACAAAGACTAAGGCACTATAGCTCGAAAGTTTTAATTTTAATATTATCTCATGAATTTAAACAACTGGTTAGCAACACTTTAAAAACAAATAAAATTAATTAAAACACTTTCAGCAAGAAAAGATAAGCTAATTTTTAAATAGTTCACATATCATCCATGGGTTACAAAAATTTTTCAGAACATTCTTAAAGATTTTAATATCAGGTTGGCACCGTTTAATAGATTTAATGTTAAAAACTTACTGATAGACAATTTAATGACAGTATTCCACAAGAGAAAAAAGTAGGTATTAACAAAATAAATTGTGCAGAATGTGAAAAAAATTTACATTGGAAAAACAAATAAAAACATAGGCACATGGTTGAAAGAACATTTCAGGAACATAAAGTACAAGCAAATAGAGAAATCAGCAGTTGCATATCATTTTTGGACACAAAATCACAACATAATGAATAAAGCAAAATTATTAAAATCAGTACAAGAACCTACAGAACTAGCAACCTGGGATAAAATCTATATCTACAAATACAAAGACAGTCTAATGAACTTCGACACTGTGGGGACGAAAACATAAACTACAAGTTTATCACACCGCCACTAGAGCAGCATACACATTCCCACAGCTCAACGAATGATCTGACAGTTGGATTTTAGCCTTGCTGATGATGAGAACCAAATGTTCTCAAAACTGGTTCTATACATTATGACAAGTAAGTGAAGCATTAAGAGTATGTAGGTGAACTAAATCATATCGTAATATCAATTAAATAAAATTAACTTTCGTTAAAAACACCCATCTCACACTATAGAGCAAGGGTGGCCATACTGAGTCAAATCAGAGTTATATTATGCCTGCAAAGCACAGCAGTGAAGGATCATAGTGTGTTATCATGGATGGTGTTATGTTATGACAGCTGTGAATTGCTGCCTATCACTTAGAAATGAAATGATGGTTAGGAAATTCTAGTTTGACTTGGTGTTGGCCAACTCTGTTATAGAGGAATGTTTAAATCTTATACTGACCTGAGTTTAACTTCACATGGTTACCTTCTTATATTTCCCAATTATGAGCACTGTTCACCAAAGCTATAATCTTCAGTGGAGTGGTATGACTTAATACTGTGACTCCTCAAAAGTAGTGTTTAGAAAGTTCTGAGTATATCAAATTCTTTTTATGGAATTTGTTATATATTTGATATGAATATATAATTACAAATATTTCTTTTCTTTTAATTGAATTTACATGTGTATTCCTTTTATTTTTGTACTATGAAATATTTTGTTTAGCCATTTACAGTAACTTAGTTGACTTATTCGTTAGTAATTGTCCATTTGAATGAAAAAATAATGTGTGTGTGTATATATATATATATATATATATATATATATATAAGACTGGTTGAGTGGAAGAAAAAGCCCTACGGCCTTAACTCCACCAGTATAAATAAATTGTAAAAAAAAATTAATTCATGCATATAATCTGCCATTTCTGCATCATAACTCTCCTAAAGGACCCCTTTCCGAGTTCAAGGTTATCATCACAAAAATGGGAGAGAAAAATTCTGGAATGGTAGAAGTATAAGCTCAATCTCTAAGAAACAAATTACAAGAATCTTTATTAGGAAAAAGGATAAAGACTGTAAAACATTTTTTTGTGGAAAGAGAAACCTTCTTCTTGGGGTTAACAGGAAAGAAGCAGGACTGAAGACCTCCCAGATCCTCATCAGTCTTGGGAGTAATGTGATAAACGTAGTAAAGTGGTAACATAGAAGAAAAATCACACAAATATAGCATAAGGAGACATCTAGGAAGTAAAGTATTTAAATAAATGCAACCAGGAGAAATTGGGAAGCTACATAATTATATTCTCTTGCAAGATATTTTGGGTTTCTTTTATTTATACTGGCAGAGTTAAAGCCTTAGGTTAGCAGTGGGCAAACTAAACTAATTTTAGAGTATCTTAAAGTTACTACAGTGATCAGATTCATAATTTCAAAAATTTAATTCAATTGATCGAGTTTCTGAAAAAAGTGTCACGTGTCAATGACAGCAGCAGTCTGTGGTAGCTATGGCAACTACACATTTACAGCCCTATTACCTTCTTTCTTTAAACTATGTATTTAATATGCTATGCATATCTGTCATTCATTGATTGAATATCTAAGCCTTGTTACTATAAATTGAATTAAAATTCATGATCATATTTATTACCACTATTTGAAGTGTATTATTTAATATAACAGTTCCATATCATCAGTCATAATCAAGCTATTAACATTTTAAAATATGCATATATTATTTATAACAAGTTCAAAAAGTGTTAAGTAACACAGAATATTTTGAAACCTAATTAGAATTTTAAATCATATGAATTGCAGCATTTTATTTCATGAAAAAGTTTACTTTATGTATAAATAGTAGGTAATTATACCAGTAGAAAATGTGCTCCTCGTTTTTTATTTTGACTACATAAACTATTTTTGAACTTAAAATATTTTGAAGAAATTATTGCAAAATAGTCAGTAGAGCCCAGAAATTAGACAAGATGCCTTTTGTATGTAGGTGGATATATCATTTAAGATTCAGAAATTAACACATTTCTGTACATTTGGGGTCAATAGGGCCAATTTTATTTTGTCCTTTTTACCTATTTTGGCTTCTGTTACCTATTTTAAAGATTAAAATCTTTTGTTGCCTGTTTTGAATCATTATGAATTCTTTCTGTAATTGTTTATGAATTTTCAAAGGCACCTAAAGAATTTCAATATATCAAAGTGAAAAGAGTTATAAAAATTAAATGGCATGCTCACCTTATAAAAATATCTATTCAGAATCTTGTTATACATTTATTTCTTTTCAAGCAATCAAAAACTTTTCTCCTTAACTCATTCACTTCAGCTCTTTAAATACATAAATATCATTAGTGAAAGAACCAAGCCTCAGCATATGAATACCAGGGAATAGAGAGAATGAGGAAAGTATTACTGTAGTTTTGAAAGTCCTGGCAAATGATTTTGTATCAATCTGCTAGAGACAATTCTACGAAATTTGTGGTGGGAATAGCTTCTCAGCTGCACAAATGTAACAAACAATTGTAAGGAAGAAAGATGAAACTGTACAGCTGTGCAATAAACCATCCCTCCAATGTGTTCATACAGAAATAAGATAGATACTAAACTGATTCCCCCATAAATGCATAAACAGAAAATGAACTTGACCAGAAACTACTGCACATATTTTGTTCATTCAACAGGATTATTCAAAACTACTTTACTTTGTTTTGATCAACATTTCCATGGAGATGTACTAGTTGAGATCAGCAAACAGTGCATATTGGTTTCAAGCTTCCTCACAGCTTGCGCACGGACAATACGTCAGGTCCCCATTATCTATTGTCTCTCACACCTCTTTTATGATGACAATGCACAATTAGGTTTCCCAACCTCGAAGAGATAAGGAGCAGAGAAAGAAAGAAAATAAATTCTTTCTAAGAATTGAAATATACAAGCGAGCAGTTAATCTGCTGTTGAACTTATTAAAGGAAACTCAAGTTTGTGCTGAATTATTTATCAAGCCAAAATTAAGTTCATTATTGAGCAGTAAATTCCACAGTTAAGTTTGCAAATTTAGTTTGGAGGTACTTTCTAGTGATGGAGTTTTACCCTTTTGCAAACGCTGTAAAAAGTCTATTAATCATGGGAAAAAGTAGCTTACAAATCAACAATTATTATTATTATTATTATTAAAAAAATCACTTTGCAACAAGTCTAGGATTTTTAACATAGCTGGCTTATGATCACTTTAAATATCAACAGCAGTTGCAACATCCAGGAGCCAAACTCACTTTTCCCTGGATCTATGCAAAGCTTTCTTGGACTCAGGAATTCATCCTGGTAACTGGAAAATCAATCCCTCAGGACATTTCTGCAGAAGTGCACTAAAGAAGAGGTTCCATCAGATTCCACACTAAGAAAAACTTATTTGAGCCTATGCTTTGAAGAGACTCTGCAGAGGATTCGAAAGGGAGTTACAGAGAAAATATAGGTCTTCATTGATGAAACTATGGGTACAATAGAACATTATATGGCCAACTTCATCATTGGAACTATGGAAGGAATGCAAAGTAACTTGTCATCAATATTTCTTTTGACAATGGAAGAATTGGACACAGCAAATAGTTCCACAACAGCTCAACTGTTTACAAATTTCTTAATGCTATCTGGCCACATGGAATAAGACATGATGTCCTGCTTTTTGTCATAGATGCAGCAACTTATATGAAAAAGCAGCTAAAGCCTTGAAAATTCTCTTTCCAAAAATACTCTATCTCACAATAACCCAATGACTGCACAGAATTGTTGAAGAAGTAAGAAATGTATATCCTCTCTTGGATAAGACGATTTTGAACATCAAGAAGAAAACTTTCCTAAAATCACCCTCCCAAATCAGGGTTTTTAGCGGATGTGGCACCAGAGCATTACCTCCATAGCCAGTTCTCACCAGATTGGGAACCTGGATCTCTGCAGGCATAAATTACAGCAACACTTTGGACAAGATATGTGTGGTACTTGATGTTGTATAAGAAGATAAAGCTGCTTCAGTTTGTGAGGTAAAAAGTTGTTATACCATGAAGAACTTTGCAATGATCTGGCATTTATAATAACACATTATAGTGTGTCTGCCATTGGAAGTAATCTTCAAGTTGGAGAAAAAAGGTGAAACAATGGTGTTATCCATAGAGATCTTTGAAGACGCAGTAAATAAACTGCTGCAAGTACCAGGAGAGAAACGAAAAAATGCTAGTGAGAAATGTAAATATGTTAGAAGTGCTAATAAGGATCTAGAAAAACTTAAGGGCATTTATGATATACTGATAGCTGAATGTTCTGTTATAATGGTTTGAGTCCTTTCAAATAAGCTCCATACCTTCAGTGGAAGAAGAATGCTCTTTTTTTATGATGAAAAATATTATCACAAGCGACAAACAAAACATCTTGTTATTGCTTGTAACCAAGAAAAGTAAGCTTAAGTACTTTTAATTTTTTAATAAGGAAAGTATTAAGTATCATTATTTTCATTAATAATGAGTGACATTACTCTCTGTTATCACTTTTAATAAATGCCTATTTTAACTCTTACTGTCTGTTTTCAGTATTTTAAATACGCTTTGCCTGCCTATTTTAACCAAAATAAATGCTTGAACTTCCAGGCTCTGATCAGTCAGAAATTTTTCAAGTGACCCCACATAAATAGAAATTGATAAGACTTATAAATCCAAGAATAAAGTGATTTTGCAGGTATGAGGTAAAAACCATAACATAGTGTTTTAATACTCTATATAAATTGAACTGCTTTTATAAATTTGTTAGTGCTAAATAAAGTTGACCATTTTCTTTTACAGGATTTTTAGTTAAAAGCTTAATGAGTAAACTTCTACTCAGAATAACAAATAAATTTGAATTTAGACAAACACCAACTATCATGGCATATAAAAAGCATACAAATCAATGTTATATTATATTTGTTAGCATACATAAAATAAAAATTATATTTGGCTCAATTCACTCTTAGGCTTGTCACCTTCAGTCCATAAATACATTTATTTTTTTCACAAGCATGTATATTCTACCTTCTTCCTGCCCCCTTTCTTGCTCATTCTTTTCAACACACTCCCCATTTTGTAGCAAGATTCAACTCTAGTTGCAGCTAAGTGCACCATTAAAAACCAACTTTTTTTTTATTTATTTTTTTTTATTTTTATGTGACAATGTGCTAATTTTATTTATTATTTTTTTTTCCATAAGCTATTAAATACTAAAATGCCTTCAAGAGAGGCTCCTACCCTCTAACCAGTTGCTGCATATACAAATTTACCTTACCTCAGTCTAGTAAAGGCATCCAGTTCACCATTGTCTGGCCGCAGCTGTTTCACTTTATGCCAACCAGATGCTGGAACTAATTCCCTAATTTGGGAACTGGGAAGTATAAGTGCACCAGAGAGAAATTCCTTTGATAGCCCAAGATTCCGTGATTGATCTTGTGCATGATTCTGAATTACTGAAATGTGAATATTAGTTATATCAATTGGATAAATCTAAAAGAAGCAGTTACAATTTTCTGTAAATGCTCACATATTTCTAGGCTTTGCATACAGCTATTTGAAATTAATTTATAACTTAACAATTAACAAATTAAGGCATGCCCTATACATATGGTATTTTATGATAAAAGCTCTTAACAAACATTGTGGACTTATTATAAGGCATTGGCACAGTAGCCTAAACTCTATGATTCACAATCTACATAAATTAGATAGTACATCAATGTAAATCAGAACTTGCAGAAAGAGTATTAAAAGAGTGTACTATTTCTCACTAGCAAAATCTATTAAGCAAAAGAAAGTATGTCATGTTTTTATCGCTTTGTCTGGTTTTTTTCTTTTTCCAGTTTTCCTTGATTCTAAACAATAACAAACATTTTGCATTAATTCTGGTAATACTTTTGACAGTAAATTTGTACTGCAATAATCCAAACATAATAAAAAAATATATTGAAAAGCAAAAAACTAACACATTTGGAATCTGATATTAGAGATTAAAAAAAATGTAGACATTATGAGAGAGAATACTGCAAGTCAGTCAGGAACAAGACACTGTTTTTGTAATAAAACAAGTTATTCAATGCAATATAAGGAAAACAAAACAGGTATGTTTGTATTACCATGTTCTCTCGTCTCACTCACTTGCTGTATGTTTTGGATCACATCCAGTTTCATTATCTGCATTCTTCTGCTCTTGCTTAGCATTCAAAGGTCGGCTTAAATGAACTGTATTTTCTGCCACATTCAAATCTAAATAGAAGGTGGATCCAGATGAAGGAAGGCTCAATGTTTCATCATGTTCTGATATATGGCATTCAGATTCTGAATCTGTTAACAGAACAAAATAAACAAACTACATTTAATCAAGTAAATCATAGGTAGCACTCAACAAATACGCAAGTATTTAATACAATATAACTGGCATTGCTGGAAGGCCAAATTATTAAGAATTTGACTATGAGCTTTGATGCAGCAAAGTAATTAACTCTAAAGTTTGTTTTATTTTCACTGTACCTTAAGTATGTTCAATTAGAATAACTTTACAATTACCAAACATGTAGAGGTATTTTGCAAATTTTAAGATTACCATAAAGGTTAAAATTAGGCTTTGAATTTTGTTACCAAAAACCTTAAGGTTTAGAGCACACAGATACAGTGTAAAAATGTATTTAGTCTGGGTAAGGATGTATTGAAATTGGGTTCACCAGTACTTTCTATATAACTAATGGCAAATCTTTAGTTACCACAAATTACAAACATTTGATTCACTAATATAGAAAAAAGTATTGTCTTTCATCATCATCACCACCATCCATGTATATAATAACTGGAAAAGCAGAAAAGCATAAAACACTTAGAAAAAGTCACAGAAGAAGAACTCAAGCCAAAATATAATGATTACAGATCTGTGACTTTTCTAAGTGTTTTATCCTTTTCTGCTTTTCTAGTTATTGTTATTTTAGTTATATTGTTAATAGTGTTAGATTATTTTTCATACATATGCCAGTTTTGCTCTCTACTCATAGTGGAAGCAGCACATTGGCTTGTTTTTGACACATATCCCAGCATTCTGTTCCATAATTATTAAAGGAATTGGAAGAAGGAATAAAAGGGTTCACTTACCTTTGCATACACATAAGAACAACAAAATTTATAGTTTATAGTTCATATTTCATCACAAAGAAAAGAAATTTATTTCCAGTTCCTACATTTTTTCTCAGAGCAACCAATTTTATTGGGTCATTCTTTATTGGATACTATTAAATAATAAAACAGCAATAACAAATGTACAAGTTATGTCTTGTCTGTAATTTAAACATTGGAAATTTTGGTCCTATTTTTAATTCCAAGCAAACAGCAAACTTGTTAAACACTTTCATTTTTATTCTCAGATAATTGCACTATTATGTCAGCCCATACTTAGCTATTAAAGCTAAATTTGTAATTGAGTCTTTCCACTATGAATCTGGCAACCAGCCTCTTCATGATATACATAAGAAAATTGGATATCTTCCCATAATAGTGAAAAGCAAAAATTGAGCATTTGTATGAAAAATTCCTTAACTTAAAATATACATATTTGAGAAAAATGAGCTTAAAATTTTATATTACTTTTACCAAATTTTCTCTGCCTGTACCTATTTTGGTGCAATATATGAATATTTTTATGATTTATTTAGGAAGTCATTGCATTTATTTGATTTAATGAAATTTAATTCCAAAGCAAACATTAAAATTTAATTAACTACATGCCTTAAGCAATTTTTTAATTTCAGTCAAGTTTTGATTTAAGTAGTTCTTCTCTTTACTTTAGCTTACTCTTGTGATATATTGCAAATCATTAGGATTTACTTAGAAATCTGTAAAAGTGAAAGAAAATCATCTTTGGGCATTTTTATTTGTAAAAATGAATTAACATAAAGCGATTTACAAATACATGAAAATAACTTGCAAGTCTGCAATAAAATATTATTGAAACAGTAATTTCAATTATCAACTCCATATTAATAAAGGATATTGTGATACTAAGTCAATGGTATCTGCTTCTATGGCTTCCTTCATCATTTAAATATTCAGAAATAATCTTAACATAACCCAATGATGATACCACGGAATGTTTTATTTCATTAGTGCATTTAAGTACACATTCATCATTTTTTTTCACTAGCTTGATTCTAGGCAAAAACATATTTTGCAAAATTTAGTATAATAGGTCTTTGAAAAATGTTTCACTGGTTTAAGGGTAAATGGTACAAAAAGTACTGAATAACCACTGATGGTACAAAACATCACTGGCTATATGACAGGATTATCCAAACACTATATGACAGAAGACCAGTTTTAAATTGGGTATCCAACTGTAAAAGTTTCAAAAGCCTTGTTCCCCCCCCTTTTACTTTCATTTTTGATTTGAGCACCCATATCTGAGATCTCGATAATTGCTTATCACAGGATAAAGTATGAATTCATGGTGAATGATTTTCCTCCATTTGCACTAACACAGAACTGTAATGTTTTAAAAATTTAAAGTAAATTTCAGTTAAGGTGAACACTTCAAACAATAATCATTTAAGATTACTGTCTGTTCTGATCACATGCCTCATATCTGAAAAGGGTATTCAAATTTCATTGTTTGAATTTCAAAATACAATTTACGAAACTGCTGAACAGCTGTTGCAATATGTCTTGGATCTATTAACAGAGTTCAGTTTAACAGAAAAGATTATGGCATTTTATGGAGACAATTGTAATACCAATTTTGGGGGTGCTGGAAGGAAAGAAAGTCATCATTTGTTCTAATTGTAACAGTCATCACTCAAAACAGAGTTGTATGGTATAGGCTGTGCAGATGACTTCATTTAAAATAGAGTGCACAATAGTTGATATTGAAGCTGTGGTAAATAAATATTTTAATTTTTTCACATTTATGCAGCTTGAAATTGAACAGTTAAAAGAGTTTTGTAATTATGTAGAAGAAGAATATCAACAAATACTTGGAAGTCTGAAAAGATGTAATATAGAATGAGATTTACATGAGATTTACAGGCTACTTTGCATAATTATTCTCATAGGTGTTATTCCAAAACCTACATTGGACATGTACAAGTCTACAGATGACATATTAGCAACTGATTCTTTGGAAGAGGCATTCAAGCAAATTTACAATTTAAAATCTATTTTTTTTATTTATTATTTTTTTTAATTTACATAAATAATGTACTGCATCTTTTTCGATTTTGCTGATTAATCAGTGGGCCAAGTTTTTATTACAGTTTCCTCTCCATCTCCATTACTCTTCCTCATTCTTAGACTTATCTTGAAGCACGATACATTCTTAACATACCACATGCATCAGTATTCACAATTTTAAACAACCTCAGTGCATTCAAAAAGTTCAAAATAACAAAAAATTGGCACAAGTGGGATCATTAATGGGAATGATGTTACATAATGATTTTTTTTATTGCTTTTCTTTTTAAATACCACTTACCCACATTACCTCACTGCCATGAGATTAATACTGCCTAAGGGCAAAATTTTCTACTCCTTACTATGATAGAAGCTAACAGACTTTGCCCATGAATGGAAATGTTTTAGCTTTAAGATAACAGTTTTGTTTTGTATGGCAGAAATAATGAATTATATAAAACAAAGACTTTGTTTTGAACTATAATATCCATGTTAACAATGAAATATGAAAAATGGTTTCTTTTTATCTTTGAAATAATAGATTTCATTCATATATTTATTATTATTATTATCATCATCATCATCATCATCATCGTCATCATCATCATCATCATCATCATCATCAAGCGTTAATACCCTCTAGAATCTTTACATTTAAAGAATTGCAAAAGCTGATTATAGCTTACCAGTGGTGGTGGTCGATTCTTGTTGTGTGATCTGCTTTACCCAAAAAGGTTCCTGTGGGTCATGGCTGTTCCTGACTCTTTCTTCATCTGGACTATCACCACCAATATACTGCCCAGAAGGTGGCACCTGCTTTGGTCTGTAGAGAGCATAACCATCAACAAAGTTCTGCTCTGATATGTTTTCTATGTAACCTGCCTCCAGAAGGGCTTGGCCAATTGCTGTGGCTTGTACTCTAAAATAACACAGATGAAACACATGAGGAAAAAAAAAATATATATAATTATGATTAATGCATGAAAACTGCTTTTAAAGTTTTGTTTTAATTACATGAGCACAGTTTGAAAATATCAATTATAAACTAACTTTTCAACTTCAACCCACTGCAAAGTAGGCTTCAGAGAACTTCTGCACCCCATTGTAGATAACTTGACATGATAAGCACATCTCTCCATACACAGGCAACATTTCTTTATGAATATCTTTTGCAAACACCATACCTTTTGCATGTCAACAATTGTATGCTCACTTAGAGGTGTTCCCATCTTGCTTTTAAAAATTGTTGCCTAAGTAATACTGCCATCTAGCAGTGATAACTGCAGGTGCCTCATTCAGAAATTTAGATTTGCTACATCAATTTGTATCTTGCTTAATGACTCATACTTGAAGTAATCACCTGGCACATCATATGTGAAGTAATCACCTGGTACAGTGTATTTCTATAGTCCACCTTTATTTCCAATATAATTAAACTATTACTATGCTGCAGCTTTGTTTAGGAATGGCCATAATGATGCAATCAAACCTCTCAACCATACTTGCTGTAAATTTTTACCACTATATGCATATTGTTTTTCCAATGCAATTATTTTCTCTTGGTTTTTCATGAAATATAATGAAACAAGAAAAATATGTTTGCATTGTCAGCATACACAGTTGAAACTTAAAACATTCACTATCATTCTGTTGATCAGATGATAATGCATATGGTTAACTGCAGCCATACATCAAGGTTATTTAATTTGTCTGACATATATCTGTATTCAGTCAAGCTGTGTAATGGATTTAAAGTTAACAATATGGCACCATTTTATAATATCACTGAATAAGAGCAATTAATACTTTCAGCAAGAGCAACTTTTTTCACAGTCTCTTAAGTTAAACAGAATGGGATTCTTTACTTTACTCTAGGATCCCTTCTGCCTCCAGGCTTAATATGTTGATACTAATGAACAAAGGACCATTGTTTATAGTTAAGTACAGAGCTTTCACGTAAAAACTATCCTGCACACATGGTGCAGTGTTTCGAATCCTGTCAGCTGTAAGTGGATCTCCCCACTCTTTTCCCTACAAGCGGGACAGTTTTTATATGAAAGCTCTGTATATTTATGTACATCTAAGTGGGCAGTAAGATAGAGATGAGCACATAAAATTACAATGACAGCAGGAAGAAATTAACACAACAAAGGAGTGCTTACTACAGTAAAAAATTGAGAGAAAGAGCAAGATATTAAAAAATTACAATAAAGTAAATAAAAAACAAAAACAAAAATATTCAGAAAAAATAGCGGTTAGAAATAAATTATCTCCATCTTTTTCATAACCAAACTAATCACTGCTAACATTAAGCTATGCCTTTAGTTAAAGATCACCATTTATGAAATTTTTCTTAGACACATAGTTAAACCTTAAATGAAGTTGGTGAGCCTTACAACTCTCTCCAATTTATTCTTCAGTTGTTACTGTATGCGTACCTTGTGGCAGCATGACTCTGTGTAACCAGCCAATCGATAAGCTCACTACCAAGAAAACATTCTGAATAATTTCGTAGTCTATATCGATGATTTAGTAATGTCAACCCAGTATTTGGCCGACAAATATCTTCATACAATGCTCTAAGAGATGCAGATTTTTGTAGGGCACGGCACCGCTCTTCTATACTCATGAAATGTGATTCCTGAGCTCTGTAATTAAAACACAGATTCATTTAACTTGTCCTACACTATAAGTGAAAATTTGCAATGCAAGCCATTGCAGTAAAAAATAAAATGTTTTAAATAAGCAAAAAAGCAATGTACACTTGGGAGCAGATTTTCACTTTAAAAAATAAATGCTATTTTAAGATAAATTCTCACTCAGTGTTTACATGTAAACTCATGATATATGACTATGAACAGTACATAAATTTAATTACATTTAATTTGTAAATGTCAGAGTACTGCCAAAAAATTTGTATATAAGGTTCTGTTTGAGTGGGGATTTGTTAATCTCTTTACGTAATTTTGTATATATGTTTAAATAAATGTATTTATTATTCGACATTTATTTCCTTACTGAAAAGGCACTGCTTTCATCAGAACCCCATATCTCAATCCTAGCATACAGGGATAGCCAATGAACATGTGTAACAGTGTGCTGTACAGCATTTCTGTAATGTTTATTCACTATTCTGCATTAATTATGCCATTCTAAGAATATAATTTGCATTTTAAGAATACTGAACTGTAAATAGCTTTAACTGCAACTATATAGCTATTGGTAAGCAATAAGTCATTTTAAAAAACCATGTTAGGCAAAATGTCATTTACATCATGTCTCTGTATGTAGTGTTCGACTGTAGCAATCACCCGATAGGAGAAAACCTTTTGTTTCATGAATTTCCTATAAGGGATGAATTTCGAACATAATATTCAGCCTGGTTAAAGCAAATTAATAGACAAAACTTCATTCTGAGTAGTACATCAGTTCATTTTTATGCCACTTCACCAAAAAGACCATGAATTATTGAAAAGTTTAAAAAGAAGATTCTTTGACATGAAAAATAAATTTACATTAAAGTCAACAGTATCTAAAGAGCTACAAAAGAAAAAACTGAATCTGGAAAAAGAAGAACAGTTCAAAGAGTGTGCTTAAAGAGAGAAAATAGTAACAAAAGCAATTGATGAAAGTCAGGCAAGTACAAATTTTGAGTTTTTTGAAGTCATTTTCAACAAAGAAGAAATCACAATGGAAGCAGCACCAATAATTCTAGAAAACCAGGTAAAACCACAAGATTTTATGAGAACAGAAATAGGATGTTAGTGAGTTGGGTGTTGAGTGCTATAGTGATGTATGCGAAAGCAAAGAAGAATGCATCCCTAATATTTGAACATCCATATTGGCATTGAGTTTATTCATAGATGAGAGATGTATGATGACATGAATGGGATTATTCTTAAAATTTGTCTTCTGATTTCCTCCTATCATTTCAAAGAGTTAGCTAGTGTGTAAATATTTGGAACTTATTTTGTGAGTGTGTGTGTGATTTTTTTCAGGCATAAAAATCCTAAGTATGGCTTCCTTCAGAAGCAAAATAAAACTGTGGGTCCCATGTTACATCTGCGGCACATAAAAGAACCTCAGGCCTGAAAAACGAGGCCTCTGAGCAAAATTTGTCTGCCATTTCACGCCCTTAATTGATTGGGATGCTTAATGACCTGAGATGTTAAAGAGCTTCCATAAATAAACCAAATCAAAATAAATAAATAAATAAATAAAAATATAAAAAATAAATAAATTTCAAATTTTGTTTTATTTCATTTTCACATATACTGGATTATTCCATTCTTTGACTCAATATGCTATTTTCCAATATAATTTCCATGCAAATCTTTGACTTCACACAAATTTGATGTTGCCATCATAATAAAGTGCTGATCTGTTTTTCAGACATCTTCATACTGCAGCCATAACTTCATCATTTACAGATCTCCCATGAATGGCATATTTTAGAAAATCACATAGATGGCAATCAGAAGACTCAAGATCCAGGCTGCAGATAGGTGAAGAAAAATGGTCCACCAAAGTTTAGAATGTGCAGGTCCCAGGGAATGGAGTTGTATTAATGAGGCACATTCAAACCAATGTCATGATGGGAGAAATGTTTCATGAGTCTTGGTTCATACATTGCAAAATAGGTAAAATCTGTGATATTTTAATTCATTATTTTCTGTTTTTCCTACTCATTAAATATTTCACTTAAAAATTATGTGCATTACTTTCTGTTTCTCTCTAATATAACAATAATATATATAATCCTATGGCAAAGGATTTAAAGTTGCTTTATTCAGACTGCTTCACATAGCACCTTTTTGCAACATTAATATTGCACTGATAAAACCTTTTTAATGTTGAAAAGTTAACATTAACTTCTCATTCTGCATACTGAATTCTCAACTCTCTTGCCTGCTCAATTACACATTCACTCACTGGGAAATCTAAATATATTACAGTTCAAGAAGGAATGGTTGTACATATTACCAAAGGAAAAGATTTTATGTGGCATTCTGCAGGTTAGGTAAAAGCTAGTTTAGTTAGTGTTACCCCTGGGTAGATGCTACTACCTAAAACCAGAGACAATAACACATATGGCATGAAATTCATTACCTTCCAAGAGCAAACTTGTCCTCCTGAAAGCCTAATGAAGGTTTTCTTCGTCCAGTATTTGGAACACACTCTTGTGTATCTGCTACATTTCCCATTGTACTCCCTACACTACTCTGTGCCATTGAGGATTGAGCTGACACATTACCAAACTTTGTTTGGAGATCCTCCTGTAGTGCTCTTAGGTCAGCAGACATATCTGCTGACTGAAGATAAGAAAGCACCACTTTGCAGCAATAAGTACAAACACGCAAGTCACCTGAAACAAAGCAATAAAAAGTTATTCCTCTAGAATGCCAACTAATATGTTTTACTTTATAACAATGATCCAGCACATATTTGCACTTACATGGGTGAACAAGGTCATTAAAACATGAACTTGTGAGATCTGGTGTTTTATTCCAACCTGAGATTTTTTCTCGGTGTTCCTAGTCCTCATAAATGGCAAATGCTTGAGAAGTACCCTTTACTTAGATATGGAATGTTTCCTTCCTTAAAAAGAAACCTTTCCCAATTTATCAATTCATTTCAGTATCATCAGTGTGTCTGTGATGCCTCAGTAGCAAAAATGGGCATTAAAACACTATAAAAATAAAGCACATATCTGCTTTTAGAGCTAGAGTTCTGGAATCAAATCTCACAATGATCTATCATTTTAAATCATTCTTTCCCAAACTGGGGTGCATGGCAGAATGGTTGGAGGTACGTGAAAATAAAATTGATAATGGCAAGTTATATCAAAAAATAAAAGTTTTAACAAAAACACAAACATAAAGTTATATGAATAAATTCATGAGATATATGTCGTGCTAAACACTCTTATTGCTTCACTTACTTGTGTGATATTTGGAATCGGTTTTGAAGACCTTTGTCTTCATCTTTGGCCAAGTGTACATCTGATTGGAGAATCCAATGGCTCTTAGAAATCAAGCGCCACCCTGGTGGTGCTTTTAATAAATTCACCTTCTTCACAATCTCATGGTTTTTAGTCCAAAAATGATATACCATAGCTGATCTATCTGCCAGTTTATATTTTATGTTCCTGAAATGCTCTTCTAAACATGTGCCTACATTTCTCTTTGTTTTTACAATATAAATCTTTTCACAATCTGCATAAGTTATTCTATAAATACCTGCTTTTTTCTCTTGTGGGGTATTTACAGTCATTTTATCTTTCAAGATGTTCCCTAAATTAAATCTGTTGATGGGTGCTAATTTTATATTGAAACCTTTAAAACTTTTAAAATTTTAAAGGTTTCAATGGAGCTCTACGATTGTTAGAAGATGAGGGGAAGGCATATCATTAAGTTTACTATTATATATCTGTTGAGAACATCCATTGTCTTATCCACATCTACCCAGATACAGATATCTCCTGCATCCTACCTAATTGCTATAAGTGTTTTCTGATACTCAATATCCAAATTTGTATACCTAAATGCAGATTCAGTGGATTTTTCGCAGCACTTTTCAAAAAAATTTGCAGAATATATAATTTTTGAGTACATTCCATGCAATATTAGATGCTATTAATGCCCTGCAAAGATCTGAATTGAAATCATCTGTTACTGTCAAACTTGCGGAAGATCAAATTAGTAGAGTATGTTTTGGCAAATCCTTTTCTTTAGCTCTTCCTGTATGTCCTACATCATCTACATGTGCTTAATGGAGAATTTCTCTCATATGAAATCTGAAGGAATGGATGGCTTTTGTAAATGTTATTCAGAATTTTAAAAGTTTTAATTGATTTAACTTTCCTTCAAATTGAGACTTGAATTGTAATTATTATTATTATTATTATTATTATTATTATTATTATTATTATTATTATTAATTGCAAAGAAGGAAATATCTATAATTTTACATTTCTTAAAAGTTAGTTATTGGCTTGCCTACTGTAACAGAGAAATGTCTATTTCTTATCTGTTTGTTACATAAATGACAAAAAATTAATTTCCCATCATAAATAAGATAATTATAATCCTCCAGTCAGAAATGAATTAAAGAAGCTTTTGACATTGTTTCTCTTTACACTGCTATGCAATACAACTGACACAATATAGGATATGAGCACCAAATCATACACACAGAAAAGAAAACTAGAAACTAAATTTAAACTATGCATTTCACATTGTCATTGAAGCATTTAATACAGGTGGTAGTTAAAGTACTGATCAGAAGTCTGTCAATTGCTGGCATAGCCAATAGTGAATGGTTGGCTTTTGATTGTTGACAAGAACTCTCCTGTAGACTTCACATGACAATATGGGGCTGTTCTGTTCATGAAAGCAATTTAAGAACTATGTTATTATAACCATAACTGTGTTACTTCTTAAAAATTACTTGTTTAGGCAGTTTTAGGCACAAAAAGGCAGAAATAGGCAATGACTCCTATTTTAAGTCATTTTAGGCTCTATAAAGGCACTCCCAATGAATATACTTTTCCATAAATTACAAACATTGACAATTATTTTGCATATTTTCCTACAGGAACTAAATAGGCATTTGCCTAAAAATCTAAGGTTTAGTTATCTTATATCTCACCACATAGCAGAAAATTTAAAGCCCCTTAGTGGAGGTATGTTCATTAAAAACCAGTAATGGCAATTGTGGACATTTGTCCAGAAAATTCTATTTTTTTGAGTCATCAGTCTTACTAGTCCAACAATAACAAGTAGAATGATCAGTTGGCAAGTGAAGGAGAAGACCACTTGAAAGATAAAATGAAAAGCTTATTTCTTTCTTACTAGTTTGGTGATGCAGCACAGTTATTAGTCTTCATGCATAAAATCCATACAAGAAGTTTTGGAAAATAGTAACCTGATTCCAAAAACAGATCGGTACAAAATTAAAGTCCACAACCCATCTTTAGCTAGGATATATGACCTTCCGAAGATTCACAAACCTGGAAGAAGTATGAGGCCAATTATTAAGCTATCAAATTTTGGTAGTGACTGGAACTATAATCATAACCAATTTGCTAAACCGTAGAACAGTGCGTTTATGTTATTAATAGCAAGTTTAGCAAGTTGGTTATCATTACAGTTCCAGTCACTACCAAAATTTGATAGCTTAAGTTTAATAACTCCATGGACCTCATAAATAAAATTAAAGATGTAAAATTATCACCGAATGACACACTTGTTTCTTTTGATGTCAAAGCCCTATTTCTCAGCATACTACAGAATAAATTATTGGTCTATTTAAGAAAATGGTTGCTGTCAGTCAACCTAATAGAAGACATAATAGAATACATTGAATTCACTAAGTTATGCATAAATCAAGCATTTTTTTATATTTGAAGAAAAAATTTTTAAACAAAAAGCAGGACTTGTAACGGGCAGTCCATTATCACCTTTCCTAGCTGAATTATTTATGGGCTATTTTGAGATGCACATCACTAAGGCTTTTCCCCACATTTTTAAGGTTTGGCATAGACACATAGATAATGTATTTTCCATTATAAACAAAAAGCATGTGGAAGATGCACTAAAACTTTTAAACCTACAAGAGCCTTCTATTAAGATTACCGTCGAAACAGAAGCAGACAACATGTTACCATTTTTGGATCTGAAGATAATAAAATGTAAGAATAAACTTGAATTTGGCATCTACAGAAAGGACACACATACAGATAATTATATCAAAGCTCATGGTTTCACTCCAAGATCACACAAGAAAGCAGCATTCAACAGCATGGTATACAGATTAATAAATATACCACTGAACAAAGAAGAATACAAGAATGAATAACTACACATAATAGAAGCAGCTAAATCTAATGGGTTCAACAAACAAATGATTAACCAAAAAATCAAAAGATTCCAAAAATAAAAAAGAATAAAACAAATAACTTTGAGTGATTCAACAAAGGAAAAAAACTTTTAATAAGTTCACTTGCCACCCATCAGCTAATAAAAAATTTCAAAAAAAATTTTAAGCAGTACAATATTATCTTAGCACCTCAAAATAGATACAATGTAAAAAATTTATTGAAATTAAATAAAACCAATCCCAGGCCCAAAGAGGAAAAATCTGGTATTTACCAAATTAATTATAAGGATTGTGAAAAGATATACATAGGAAAGACAAAGAGAAATAGGCATTAGGTTGAAGGAACATTGGAGAAACATCCATTACAAACAAGTAGATAATTCAGCTGTGGCAGCACATGTTTGGAATGAAAACCATGAAATAGAAAAACTCATCAAGTTATTAAAAACTGTTCAATAACCAAAAGAACTAAATTTATGGGAAAGAATTTATATAAAAAAACATGAACATAACCTTATGAATTTTGATATCCCAGAAGCAGACAACACTTAATTTAAGTTCATCATAAGACCACCAGAGTCCACCCGGATTCCTACCTACACAGCTTTTAGGAATGATCCATTAGTTATGAACATTTGATGATGTGGATAAAAGGTCCATGGAACATAAGTCCTGAGTAAATCTCATTTAAGCAAAACCAAAAAGTGTTCTAATATTCCAAAGAGATTAAAATTTACATATTTCCATTTCACAAACAGCCAAATACCTACTATTTTTAATTTTGAACATACCCCTGTTCAACATACTAACCAACACTATACACAACTCAAAAAAAAAAAAAAACCAACCTAATAATTACTAATTTATAATTATATTGCCAACCAACACTTTATTTGTTAATTTACCACCAATTATATTACAAAATAGATAACAAATCCAGCATCTTACAACCTACTCGACAGTTACCTACCCAACTGTTTCCAGTCCCAATACATCATGCTCCAGGTTGTTGCTGTATTGCAGATCAAACCAATTTCATCACTCCCATTACTTATTCTAATAATCAAAGTTTTACTAATCCTCTATATCTAAACTCTCTTATCCTGTACTACATCTAATCTTCCGCCACCATTTATCCCTAACTTTGCCCACATATTCTCCTATTATTTTTATATCTTTATCTCTTTAATTCCAAATTTCTCCCTCAAATTTATTCCATTTTTCTTTCCATACCTGTAGTCTCCATTACTTCATTTGTTCATATTCGTATCAAAACATTTAAATTGAAAGGAATAATTGTAGGGGAAATAAGAGCAATTTCTACATAAAAAATTAAGAAAATAACAGCAATTACGTAGAACTGCAGAGAAAAAGGTAATTGAAGTAAATCACGATATAATATGCTATGATACTCATTATCAGTCCACCACACATGGACATTCATTCCCACAGATATTTCTCAGTCCTCTTAAATTCCTTACTCCTGTTCTGCTCAAATGAATCCTTCCCTCCCCAATTTATCAAAAATCTCTAGGCACTTTTCTCTCCCTCAAACTCTTTTCATCTCTTGATAAATTCTCAGTGAACCCTTTTCTCAAAAGCTTGCAAATATTTATTATTTTTCAATATTTTCAATTCTATCTCTTACTTTTCCCCAAAATCCCCTATACCTATATTGTTTATTTACTCAACAGTCCCTCAAAACAATTTTTGAATAATATCCTGTGTTTCAAGACCCAAGAACTTTTCCTCTTAGGCTTCATTCCTAAACAATTTCTCCATCATCTAGCATATTTATTCTATACAGATATTTCATAATTCTTTCAATTAGAATTATGTAGCTAGTAACAAATGCAATAATACCTGTACATCCCATAATTTTTCCCGTAATCTCCTGATTGCAGCAGCGAGAGCAAAAGATTTGACCACAGATTCGACAATGATGGCGGCGTCTGAATGTTGTGAATTTTTCACCACAGTCATAGCACTCTTTGCTCACAGAGTCTGGCATCCAGTATTGTTTAAAGTCTGTGTCTTTGTAAGACTGCAGGCCCTGTAAATAATATATTTGAATTTATTCAACTTAATATAATAAATACGAAGTATAGAGTTTTACAGTCAATTCTGCATCCTATACCATTTTGTATTTATTAATCATAAATTTCTGTACCAATATTTTACCTCAATTTAGTTGCTGATTGTTCTATTAATTCAAAATTCACAACACTATGGCTATTAGGATATTGAATATTCATGCACATAATTAAAAATCATCTTTAATAATTTATTGCTCATTTATTTCATTTATTTGTTTTATGATTCTCTAAACTATTTATTCCTCAATTTCTCTAAATAATTTCCTATTTCCTTACATTTTTCTTTGTGCTTAAATTCATTATTTTATTCTCAACTATTTCTGTTGGAAGATTACTCCATTTCACAAAAAGTGATTTTTCTCTCAACCAGCACGATACACACCTAGTTTCTTTACCTCTTTAAACTATGCCAGACATTAGCCTCTCCGCACAGAAAATATCTCTATATTGAGTCTTTCCTGACTCATGTAAATCCTTCTGTCGTCCTTATTACAACATTCCACATATTTTTTCCAAGCATTTTTCATGCATCTACATAAATTTAGGGATGTGTTATTATTAAAGCCACCAAATATTTTTGTTCTTCAATATCTTTGATCCTTAGCATATTTCTTTCCAAAAACCTTACCCTTTTATTTCTCTATCATTCCATATTTCTCCCATAACAATCCTTTCCATATAAATGTCCTTAATTGTACTGACCAAGGTATTTCTTTGTTTTATCCTTTTGTAAAATTAAGCATTGTTTTAATATATTTTCTTCCTCTTAGTCTATTGATCCTACATACTTTAATGCCTTTTCCATTGTTTTTCCCTTACTCCCTTTTCATTCTTGCTTGAGCTACCACATTGGGTAAAGCCCTCAGCAGACCAAAAATTAGTTTACAGAAACTACTGTGGATCATATCTGTTATTTTCTCAACCTTCGAATATACCCCAAATCTCTACCTCATATAGCATTTTTGCTTCAACTGTTGCTGGATAAACTCTTTCAAACCACCTAATCTGCATTCCTGGTAGTTTCCTCAGACACATTATTTATACATATAAATAATATAAAAAATCTTCAATAGAAAATATGCCATTCTATTTTAAAAATGGGGGAAAGGGGGGGAGTTTAAAACTTTTACATGACATGCATGATTTGAATAAATGCTTCTTAGAGCTGCAGGGGATGATTTGTGGGTAAATGCTTTTAGGGTTTTTTTTATTAAAATTAAATCTACAAATTCACAGATCTTGCAAGAAAATATGGGACAGTCATTTTACAATACAAGTTTGATTACCAATATTAGATAAACAAATTAT
Organism: Metallyticus violacea; assembly: GCA_030762175.1. Classification (NCBI taxonomy): domain Eukaryota; kingdom Metazoa; phylum Arthropoda; class Insecta; order Mantodea; family Metallyticidae; genus Metallyticus; species Metallyticus violacea. Next base: position 95,581,487 of record CM060843.1, read on the forward strand.
TCAAAATGTCAGCACTGACTACATTTGTATAAAACCAGGGCAGTGTTTAACGCCTGTGTTTACTATTGAGGCACCACAGACGGTGGACACTAAAGATACATGAGATGAAATTATATATTGAGAAAGGAAATGTTCCAGGCCTAAGTTTAGGATACCTCCCTGGCATTTGCCATTTATGAGAAGTGAGTAAAACCTGGAAAAAACCTCAGTCAGGGAGAATGGTCCTGGTAGGAATCAAACCCCAGACCTCCCGCTCACAAGTCTGCACCTTAACCTTGACCACTTGTGAGGGTAATAATTTTATATTCAGGTTTTCAGCCTTTTTGCTATTTTTATGATGGAAACTGAATGATACTCTTTAATCCTCATTTATCATTATTTCATTAGATTTTGAATCAGTTGAGTAATTTATATCTTATACATATTACGTATTCCTGAAGATTTTTAATTGTTTTTTCCTGTAACAAATATACCGTGTCATCAGCTAAGTAATGCACATGTTTCCGCCTCTAGTTCCAAAGCCGAGTGATCCCAACAATTAACAGCTGAAGATGTCCATAAATGCCCACTCAAGACCATTAAGCTGTAGCTATTTTGGCAACAAGCAAAACAATAAAAAAGAAATACATTCTTTAAAAAAAAGAACAATTTAGATAAATCATAGCATTAATGAATGAATGCTTAATTTTTATTGCACAATTAATAAAATAACTATGCAATTTAAAAATTGTAAATATGCTTAAAATACCTATCTTTTTAAAGTTGTTGTTGAAAATGTTAATCTTCAATGAGACAGGTGTTGTAGCATCAAAACAAATTTTTACACATTGCACATCACTTAAATTTACAAGCATTAAATTAATTACAAAACTATGTATGAGAAGAAACATGCACTTGTCCTTTGAATGAATATTTTAGGCATGTTCATATTTATTTTATTTTTTATTTTAATTTATACCTTTGAAGGAATCCACACAGTAAAACGAAAATATAATTTCTTTGTTTATTAAAAAGTTAAAATAATCAACACTCATGAGCGTTTCACTCCTTTAATTATTAAAATAACAGGACATGTTTCGTGAACATATCGTTCACATTGTCAACTGAGTACAACTAATGTTCATGCAGGGTTTGAATAATGGGCGACTGTTGAAGAAATAAGACTGATGATGAAGAAATAAGATTACTGAAGGCTGTGCAATTTCCTAAGGAGCTAAACATATGGGAGAACATCTTTATTAAGGAAAAAGAAAAAATTCTTATGAATTTTGAAATTCCGGAAGCAGATAATATTTTATTTAAATTCTTTCAGAATCTACCAGAGTGCCTTACAGTTGCCCATTATTCAAACCCTGCATGAACGTTAGTTGTACTCAGTTGACAATGTGAACGATATGTTCATGAAACATGTCCTGTTATTTTAATAATTAAAGGAGTGAAACGCTCATGAGTGTTGATTATTTTAATTTTTTAATAAACAAAGAAGTTAGATGTTCATATTTGCTTAATATTCCACTAATTTACCTTCACTCATTTGTTAATGCTACAATGCATGTCTTTATGCATTACTAATCATTTACCTTAATTTAGTCTCCAAACTGACAAGTGTAGCATTACATTTTGAAACAATCCTGTTCAAATACAAATATCTTATAGGAAATTCCATTACAAATGACCTGAACTTACAGTGCTTTTAAGTGCCAAAAGACTGCTGATTCTTTTAAGAACATTAGGCAAACTTCTCCCTTGACCTACATCAACAGGAAATGATGTTACCAAATCCCCTGCGCCAGAATCCATTTGATCCTAGAAAAAACAAGATAAATATGCATGTGTATATATACATTTATTTTCAGATTTTTTTTGTAATTTATTGCATTACTAGTGAAATAAATGTTAAAATATGTGATTTTTTTAAAGCAGTATATTTTATTGATATAAGAAAAGTATTCAAACAAGTGTTCATTCTATAAAAGGATATATTATAGATTACACTGGTGAATAAACAAAAATGAATATATATACCTTCTATGTGAGTCTCAAACTTTTATTAGTTAATGCTGAAAATAGTAGCCTCTGAAGTACATCTAAAAGTTTTAACTATAAAAATGTATTAGCCATGCAAGTAATTGATAATTTAATTAATTTGTAATTGCTCTGCTGTTTTTTATTGTTTTATCAATTTGAATTACCATTCCCAGCAATTGTTCTGCTACAGACTGTATTGATAACAGATTTTTTAACCATCCAATGCTGTGTGCTATGATCAAACCCTCTCAGATTCAAATTAATGTATGTCCGAACTATGTTTCAGTTTAACAATCCAAAGTGGGAAGGGCAGGAAGAGATATAAAAGGTATACACACTGAAAATATAACCTACTCACTTTCTAACTATATTAGTTTAGTTTTGCCTTTTCCCATTTACTATGTAGCTGACAATATAACAATATAATTATAGAAAATAGAATATACTTTCAAATATATAACTGCACTGATCATATGCTTAGTACCAAGAAATAAAATACCACATAAGTGGATAAGGGCTATTACTAAAGTTCAGTATAAACTGTGGTTACAAAAAGGATGATGATGAATTACATGTAAATGTAAACATGAAAAGTATTTACTGTTAAACATGATGGTATTGAAGCAGTTAATATATTTAGTGATATTTCCTTTGCAGGACTGCTTTATGCATAATGTCCAATCGGTCAGTATAAGCTGGTAATGCACTGAATGTTATCAGAAGTCTGCAGATATGGTTGTTGCTCAAGTTATTACTAATACTTAAAGGGTACATTTACTCACTGTAATCAAGCAAGAATCTGCTGGAACTGCCTCCCTTCATTTTCTACACATTTCTGGTATTGGTTTATGAAATTAACAATCACCCTCTGCAGTTCCCTTTGACAAATTGAACAAATTTCTTCATGAATGTTTTTTCCAGTACATTTAATATAAGTGCATTTATCTTGTATACTTTTTTCTTTAATGCCCCCCAGAAATAAAAATCATAGAGCATTAAACTGGGGGACCAAGGAGGCCATATGTTGTTAGTGATCACTCTTTTCTAGAATATTTCATGAATTGTATGTGCAGTTCCAGAGTCCTGTTGGAAAATCGCAAACTTACATTCCCTCACAGTTAATTTACTGAAAAGGAGCTGCAAAATATTCTGCACATACCTATCACTATTGTTTCTTAAAAAAATAGAGCCTATCATTATCATCATCATCATCATCATCCTACTTCTATATTTTGATCTGTAGGGGTTCCTCACGAAGCAGATTAGGCTCATCTGAACTCCAGTGTCAGTTGTTGTGAGTTAACATACCTACTTAGATGGAACCAAGATTCGTCCACAAAGCAAATTAGATTAAAGTCAATTTCTCCATCCATTTACAAAATCTCCTTCTGGATGCAGAGTCACCTGGTTTAGTTCTTGCAACACAGTAACTTTATACAGTTTTATCTTCAGTAGCTTTGAAGTTATTCAAACAGATAAATAGGAAATTTCCATTTGCTGAGAAAGATGTTGAAGTGATTTTCATTCCAGAGCATATCCAATATTATCTAACATTTTTTTCTGTGAGAACTGTAAGCAAGTGTATGCTTTTTATCAAGAACCTTGTGTTTCACAAAATTTACTTACCATCCTTGAATTGAACTCAGACTTGGAAATTGAATATCTGAGAATCTGTTGTAACAATCTTGGTGTATCGATTCTGTACAGACATACAAATACACTTTGGGGAATAGAATACCTGAATTGAGCCATATTAACATAATTAATGTACTGTATCAAGCTACCTAATAAACTGTCATACAACACACAAGAACATGTCCATATGTTCCTAGAGTAAAACCTGTACTGGCCTTCCCTCCATTTCCTGGCAATCTTTTAAGCAAGGGAAAGAGAGAGAACTGCAGAGCTTGGTCAACTGCAGCCAATTACATATGGAGTGGTATCATGAAGGAAAAATCACCCAGTACATTCATATTTGGATAAGCACACAAAAATATTATTATACATATAGATTAAAAACAAATCAATTTCTTTTTAAATTCTTTCCAAAACAGTTTTCATAGAACAGACAAAGTTCCAGTAACAGAATCAATTTTGATATAGTATGCTTCTAAACATACACAGATATGTCTCAAGATTGTTTGTTTATTTATGGACGCTCGCTAACATCTTAGGTCATCAGTGTCCCATTCAATTCAGGGCATGAAACAGCAGACAAATTTTGCTCAGAGGCCTACTTTGGATTTTTACGCCCCGAAAAAATCCATCGATCCTAGCCGGGCTTGAACTCGCAATCTTGGGTTTAAGAGGCAAGTATGGTTACCACTACACCACCAGAACCGACCTCAAGACTGTGGTAACAATTATCTAATGTTTTCAAAGATTCCCTCATAGCAGCCAAAATAAGTTGAAGAACCAAAAATGAAGACTGGTGAAAATTGTATTTTTACTTTATGCTAAAAAATGACCAGATATAAAAAACAACATACCATTTTCAATAGGATCAGATGCTTCAAATTAGGAAAATAGAAAATATTTCTCATTAGTCGTAACTTACTTATCCACATAGGGGAAAATACAATGAAGTTCTTGAATTTTTGAAGATAATATGCACCTGCAGAAAATATTTCAAATAAAACAAGATACATTTTTTGGAAAATGGTTTAAGTTTAAATAATATAATTGCATATTTAACTAATACTTCTGTAATTATGGGATATATGATTCATTGTTCATAGAACTAAAAGGAGAAAATCCCAAACTAATTAGTAAATTTTTTGTTTCCATGTATTATATAATTGTGCTAATTATGGATTTAAACTTTTAAAATGTGATGTAAAGGCTCCTGTTCTTATAGTAATTATGCTTTTTCTTGCCAGAAAATGTTTCAGAGACCTTAAATATTTTTTTTGCAAATATGCTGAATAAGATTACATGAAATATTAATCATATTGTTTTGCAGTAGTTGTCTTTAGACCAGCTGTTGAGACTCTTGTTAGGTTATGATAGGATTACTTAGCCCAAGGTGAGGGAAGAATGCAATTATCTTATTTGGAAATTTAATTTAGTTTTTTCCAACAAAATTCAATTAATGAATATTCACTATCACTATCACAGTGTTTTTGTCTTTCTTAATCACAGCTTTGCTTATGTTTGCAAAACAATAAAGATTTTGAAATAATAAGAGACTTTTCTCCAAAGATATCCATTGTATTATGTTAAAAGAGAAAAACAAATAGAAAGGCAATGGGAGATTAAGTTCTTTGGATATGAAGTTAATATGTCATTAATGCACTTCACAGGGGGGGGGGGGGGAGAAAAAAACCTAGTGAAATAGTTGTTGCATAGTTGTTTATTAAAGACCATTACTTTTTAACTAAGAGGTATGATTTTAACAAAAAGTATATATATATATATATATATATATATATATATATATATATATAAGGTATATGAGAAGGTTGGCTCAAGCAATATTACTTAGGATCTATATTTGGAAGGTCCCAGGCTCAAATTCTGTGACTGTGACATGAGGTTTTCTGTGGTTTTCCTGGGTCCATTTTCAGAAAAGGGCAAATGGGTTAGCACATATTTCTCTTTCACTAATTCACCTTGCATTTTATCATTCCCCTTCATTTCATCTGTCAGTCAGCATCTTTGTGTGTTAAGGTGGCCCTCACTTTGGACTAGCCACGCATTCAGGGAATCCATCAATGTGTTTATGCACTCTGTGTGTGTTCAGAGATAATTAGTCCCTGAAAGACAACTGGCTTGGGCATTGACTTATAGTCCCAGATGTGTTAAGTTCTAATATTGAAGGAGGCTAAGAAAAAGAAGTGTATAAAAGTGTGCCGTGCTAATACATAAGTGAAGATAATTTTTCATTCAATGCTTTGGTTGGTGTACAGAAATATGTTTAAAACCAAGTTGATGGAAATGCATTATACAAAACATTTACCATTATTGTTGACAACTCATAGGAAGGATAATTGCATTAAAAATTTCTAGGGGGGGAGGTTAATGTGAAGCCCCAAAGATGTTCAAAATAATGCAGTAGCTGTTCCCCATTCCATTCCTGGTTGTCATTCCATTCAGTAACACACATGTTGAACACATGTTTAGTCTAATGAAAATTTTACCGGCTGAGATTTGTGTTCAGATGAATTTAAAAATATCATGTCCAGGCTTCTACGGAATGGTTTTTGAAATTGTGTGCTTTCTTGGATAATTTAATTTTTTTATTTTAATTTCTTGCCCTTTAATATGTAATAATGCCTTATTTCTACAAGTCCAAGTGCAACAACAATAATAATAATAATAATAATAATAATAATAATAATAATAATAATAATAAAATAATAAATATCTTCAGGTTTGATCTCAGTCTAAATCTGAAACATTATCTCCCCATTAATTAAATACTTAGATAACTTAGATTAATAAATTTTTATTTTAGTTATGAGTATTAATTTGTGTTTTAGTACATGTTCAAAGTGATGCTCATCTGCATTTAGGCATTCCTGACACCTGATAAAATTACATTCACACACAAAAATTCTTTCATTGTATTTCATGAATAATGTGAGACAATTTCTACAGATTGCAGATTTTTTTGAGTCTCCCACAATTAATAGTTCCACATGATGAAGATCTTGAGAACTGAGGGTCATAACTCTCTAATTATTCTGTCATCTAAAATCTACCTTAAAGCCCAGAAAGAATCACAGAAGAGGAAAAATATTGTTGAAAATATCCATTTTGTTTCTCATTACTGGCTAATAAATTGGTGCAAGTATATGTGTGCAATATCTCTTTGAATTTGTAATATGCAGAAAAATTTGGGCCTTTTATTCACTTTACAGCTACAGTATACCACACATCAATATTTTCATCGTGCAAGAGCACTTTGTGAATTAATCATGCATTTATTGCACTCCATTACCTATAGTTTTGTGAACAAGCATAACCATATAAATTACACCAAGCCTCATGGAAGAAAATTATTCATTGTAAATCAGTAAAATCCAATTACAGAAATTTATACAATTTACACCATCAAACAATTGTAAATCATTCTGGAAGGTTTAAAATTTTAACTGTTTATTATATCTATAGGCTGAACTTTCTTAAATCCCTACTAATTACTAATTACTAATGAAATTACTAATGAAGAGATACTTTAGGAGAATGCTCTAAAGTTTTTCCCATATATTAGGGTTTTCTTCCAATGGAACACATGATTTTCAGTTAGAAATGCTACTGTTAAATAATTCAGTTTCCCTAAATATAAAAAGTATTCTTTATAATATCGCCATGCATAACTGGAGCATTATGAAATTTCTTTACAAATTGTCTACAGAGTGCCCAACAAGATTCTATTTTCACATTAAGATCATGTATATAAATATTCTCTATTCTTAAACCTACCTATGGGATGGTTTTTAAATGAATTAAATTTAATTTATGCACAATAATCAAGTTACTTTCATAGCACATTAAGAGCAGTTGTTAATGCACTGCAAGCAAAACTTGTGACAGAGCTTACCTGCCACCTGAAACATGACCTTGAGCAAAGAGATTAATAAAATTTATAATACTGTGGAGTATGTACTCCCTTATCAACTAGCCCTTCTAAGTCTTCCAGCAGCCATACTAGCAGGCTGGCTAGGAATTCCCCAGAAACACATTCAAATCCTATTATGATTTGATGCCAGATATCTCATATTGCAGCTTCAGGAGGCTTCACAAAATACCAATTTTTTTGCAGGTAATATTCTTGTATTGATCTGAAACTTTAGTCAGTTATATACTCCATTATTAATAACATATATTTTCCTTCAATTTGCCTTGGCCAAAACATCAAACAACTTCTAATCAAAATCTTGTAACAGTAAACAGAGAAATAAAAGTTTGTTTGGGAGTAGTTCATTAGGTAAGTTATAAATTGATATAGAATTTAAATAGGAGTACTCATTCAATTAAAAATGAATGTAAGAATCCACACAGTGAAACTATCATAATCTTGTTAAATTAAAAGTAAAACTTCTAAAATCATGTCAATATATTAAACTCTCTTGACATGCTTTTAGAAGTTTTACTTTTAATTCAACAAGGAGTACTCATACTTTTATTTTTCAACATAATCTCTCTGTACATTGAGACATTTGTCCCATCATTTCACAAGTCATTGAAATCTTCTTCTCATTTGGCACTATAACCCAAGGTGAGCCTTGGCCTGCTGCAGCAACCTCTGCTTCCTCTATCTCTGCCTTATGGCTTCATTGATACAGGGCAGTAATGCAGGGGGCATGTGATTGGTATGCCAGCACCCTGCATGATAGGCAACCTTCTGATTGAAGAATGCCACCTCTCCATCAGGCAGCTCTTTCCAATTGTCCTCACGAGGCTGGATGGACCCCTTTCCAGACCTCCCTAACTTAGAAAAATTCCTAAGCAGGTACCGGAAATCAAACCCAGGCCTCCCGGCTAGCAATCAGCAACACTAACCTCTAGACCAAGGAGATGGTTTCATTGAAATCCAGCAACATAAAATTCTTTAGGCTTCTTTCGGAACCAGAAGGTCTTTCTAGAGCTTCATCATCGGGAAAATGTTCACCTACTGTTTAAGAGGGCCAAACAAATGGATATCATTTGGAGCAAAGTTGAAGCTATATGGAAGATGCCCAGGACTTCCCACTTGAAATTTCATATAATCTCATTTTTCTTGTTTGGAGTATGAAGACAATGGTCATTTCCATTGAATGATCTTATGAAGTTTTCTGAGCATGTTACAGTAGGAATTGGCATTTATGGTTTGTCCTTAAGGTTGGAAGGTGGTGAGCAGTATGCCTTTGTGATCCCAGAGAATGAGCATTAATTTCCTGGTGGTTGATGTCACTAAACTTTTTTTTTTGCAGATGATGCAGGATGTTTTCACTGCATTGGCACACACTTTGTCTCAGGTTGGTAATGGTGAATGTAGAACTCATCACCTGTGACAGTTTGGGTTATCGTATGGCATCCTTCATCATGGTAGTGATTGTGATGTTGTAGTGTCATACCCATTCTTTGCATTTTGTGTTATGGGGCCAGCATGTGTGATGTCCATCATGCATAGACTTAGTGAAAACTTAACTTGTTATGCATTATGAGGTAAACCATGCCATGTAAACAGCCAATAGCAGCATTTGTAATGTCTATAATTATCTTTCTGTCTGTTTGGATTAAGTCTTCAAATCATTGGAAATTTGCCTCTGTAGCAATCTGTTGGCCAGGCTGCGATGTTCATCTTTGACACATGTCTGCCTTTTAGAGATCTTCTGCACCTAATTATAAACAGCTGGATATGACAAACACTTCTCACTGTACATGAGAAGCATTTCTTTATGAATATTCTTTGGTTCCATACCTTTTGCCCACCAAAATCTAACAATCAGAGGTGTCATCTTCCAACTGCTGTTTTGCCATTGTAAATGTTAATTGTCTCATGTCAAATATGACCAATAGCTACCAAACTAATGCTGTCATCTAATATAATTAGTCGTCAGTGCCTCATTCAAACATGCAGTAGCCCACATCAATTTATAACTTAATGATTTACCCTCAAGTTCTCTAAAACTATTGATGCATAAATTTTGGTACATACTTGTGTTTTTGCAGTATAAAAAATTGTGTCTTTATCTATATGAGAGACAAAGACAAATGTTTGTTATCAGTATGGCATGAAAATGGTATTCTAACGTAAAAATACCAAAGAGCTATATTGAATGTTAGGACAGTATATGTTAATTATTTCTTGACAGCAATACCAGGAACAACTGGAAACTTGTCAAAATATATACATTAACTAATTACAAACTTTAAAACAGTGGCTATTTTTAGACAAGAAATCATATCCACTTTTATTTGTGTAAAAAAATACAGGAGTCAGTATTACTAACTGAATAGCAGAAATAATCATTTTTTGCTTAATGGCAAACAGATTTGGAAATAATGATCAATGACTTTAGCTGATGTTTAATTGAAATAAAATGGTTATGGTAAATGAAAGTAATTTATTATCAAAGAAATAAAGCTGATAAGGTTCAAAGAGTTAAAAGGCAACAGAAATATGTGGACTTACTATATTTTCTGAACTCTGCCAATCAGGTTGTACATTAATATCCGGTGAAATGGTAGATGGTGTTGGAGAACTGAATTCTGCTTCAGGCGCACCTAGAATTCACAAGAAAGTTTCTCATCTACAACAGGACTAACAATTTCTTGAAATGTTAGACAGATATAGATTTTCAAAACACTGCATGAACAGGATACAACTATAAACAGACTGATGTATAGAATAATGATTAGAGCCCAAGAAACTCCATGCAATAAAAATAACAGTAACAAAATATATAAAATGCATAATCAATATTTCTTTCCTTCAAGTTCAGTCTAAGTTGCAATTTACCCCATCTGACAGATGGGAAACAATATTTATTGCTCTTACTCCTTTTCTCTGGTAACTCTGCAAACCTATTTCATACATACCTACATAAAGAAGTAAAGTAAATTATCCAAAACATAGCCATACCTAAGTAAATATTAACTAAGTAGTCCTACATTTGGTACAGACCCTTGCACAAATAAATGTGGATAAAAAATAACATTTCCATAGAAATTCAAATTTGCACTTTTGTATCTTTTGTTTTGTTTTTCCCCCCTCCTTAGGTACTCAACAATCAAAATTAAGGTTACTCTTGTTGTAGTGTTGTACTTCTGGAGTTTTGTTAAGAATATTGACAGCATTATTATTTCTTTGCTGTGTTGGAAGTTGGACTTGACACCTAAAGTGTGATTAGTTATTATTATCCTGCATAAAGAAATATTGTTAATGCAAAGAGAGATTCCAGAAATGTGTAAAAATTAGCTTGGTGCAATTAATAAAGTAATTACAGTGCAGACAGAAACCAGTTCAATTAACTGGAAGAGGAAGGATGATATAGAAGAAGGAGAATTACAAGAGCTAAAGATGGTGCCAATCTCACCAGGAAAAGCAAGATGAATCCCTGCAAAACTGTTTTGACCTATGGAAGGAGGTGACTGTAGCTGGAGTTAAGGTATGTGCCTCAACACTGTGATGCAGGTTGCTAGAAGTTGGTCAAAAATCTAGAAGACTGCTAAAGAAACAGCTCCTGACAGTAGAAAGAAGAAAAAATAAATGGAATGGGCCAAAAATACAGAAATTGGACAATTGAGAACTGGAAAACGTTGTATTCTTTGATGAATTCCAGTTTTACATTCAGGGCATTAAAAAGATGTATATACAAATGTATGACTAGGGAAAGTTGTTACTTCAACACTTTCATCAGACAATAAAATATCCAGACAAGGAAATGTTATGGACTAGAAATGTTCATTGGGAAAGGTTTTTTTTTAATGTCACTATAATTTGGGTATGTGCAATCTTTAAATTTTGTATGTCATACCACTATGGAGTACATCATCAAAACTTTATCAGGTTTTTAAAAATGCAAAAGAAAATTTTGGGAATAATGAAAAAGATAATTGCTCAAGTACCAAGTAAAGGTATTTTTGAAAAAATAAAACATATTATCTGTTTCTTAAATCTTTATTTTATAGATGATCTGCTTTGTCCACCAAAAACTAGGATTATTTAAAAAAAAAAAAAAAGTGCACATAATATTGGCTTGGTAAATAATTTGAACTTAAACTCTCACAGGATAAAAAAAAAAAAAAAAAAAAAAAAAAAGGCTTAATATCATCCACAGAGAAATATGTACATATATTAATCAATTTAAACAAGTGAGTAAGGAAGATTTTAAAAGCAAAGTAAATAAACTTTTGTCAAATCACATGACATATAGGTACTATAAAGGAATATTTAAATTTTAACTTGACCTGAGTTTAAATTCACATGGTAACCGTAGTTATATGTTACAATTGTGAGCACTGCTCACTGAAGCTATGATATTCTGTAGAGTGATATGATTCAACACTATAACTCCTCAAAAGTACTACTTAGGTAGTCCTAAATATAATTCTTCCTTTTTATATAATTTGTTATGAATATAATTACAAATATGTATTTTCTTCTAATTGTATAAATGTTTATATTCTTCCTATTTTTGTACAATGAAACATTTTACTCATCTATTTATTGCAATTTAGTTGACTTGTTCTAAGTCATTAATTTACTATTTGGATAAAAATAAAGTACATATATTACAACAAAAACAACAACAACAATAATAATAATAATAATTAACAATAATATTATTGTTATTATTAATAATAACAATTATATTATTATAATATTATTATTATTATTATAATATTGCAGACCATAGACTGTACACTTGCGTTTCAGTTATTGTAAGAAAATACAATAACAAAATACATTGATAAACCAAACAATTTAAAAACAGGAAGCAAATTTACCCCATATAATAATGGGGTATTTTTATTTATCTACAAACAATTATATTCAACTATATTTTATGTGCATATTTACAATTCATGTATCTTAATCTTATCTAATTCTATTTGAAACTTTTTTCATCTTTGGTTTTTAATTGATAGTGGCAGTTTATTATATAAAATTTAACCAATAACTCTTGAATCTCTTTCAGTAGCTTTTTTGATTATATTTAGATGATGATAATTGTACTGAGTCTGAGTGCTATAGTTCAGGCAGTTCTTGTTTAGGATGTTGTCTTGTTTATTGTTAATGACAAATAGAACTACCTTATACTACATATATAATGATATTATAGTTAACATTTTAGATCCTTAAAAACACTGCTACATCATGCTCTCCTTTCTACACCGCCACAGGTGGCCGAGGTTGTTAAGGCACAGATTTGTTAGGGGGATATCTGGGGTTCAAATCCTGCCAGGAGTGTCTTCCCTGACTGAGGTTTTTTCCAGGTTTTCCTCAGTCCTCATAAATGGCAAATGCCAGGGAGGTATCCTAAACTTAGGCCTGAAACGTTTCCTTCCTAAAATAAAAATATCCTTTCCAAATTGATCATTTCATCTGAAATATCATCAGTGTCCACTGCCTGTGGTGCCTCAGCAGTAAAAACAGGCATTAAACGCTATTAAAAAAATTCTTCTACCTTATATATACATATCAAACAACTTTTTTACAGGATTAGCATAGTCTATTCACATTTATACCACATGTACTATAAGATTTGATGCGCAGAAAATAAGTCCCTAGACCTTAACCCTGCCAATATGAATAAATAAATATAATAGTGTTTATTCTTTGATGAAGGAATGATGAACAGAAGTAAAAACAATAGGCACATATGCAGAAACAACTACTTTGACAGGCTGTGCTTGTTATGTTCTGCTGAGTCAAAATGTGGGACACCAATAGGAGCAGATGTAAACAGTTCACAGTGCTCCACCAAATTCAGCAAACATGAAATTAATGAGCAATATATACATACAGGCAAACAAATTTCTATATGCAGTGAAAATGAAATACTCCTTGTATGGCACACAAAAATGTCAATAACACTGCAGTCAATAAATAATGTAAATTGGAATCTAGACTACTGTTTTTGTATTATTGCTTGCAATTATCTACTGGACAGTGGTTTGGAATTCCTATAAATATGTTGCATACATTAATGTACATTTATATTCAGACTCAAAGTAAAAGTGATTGTAATATTTTTAATGAATATAATAAAAATGAATAGGAGCATCAAGCTGGAAATAAAACAGAATAGGGACAATCATTATCTAGCAAATGTAGTGGCTTATATTTAAACCATGAAAAAAAAAATACTGTAGTGACATAGTAGAATGTAAGTCAACTTTAGCTATGGTGGTACAAGACATACACACACAAATATAAAAGAAAGGCCAACAGTTTTATTGAGACACACACACACACACATACATGCAAGCACATACACTATAAAAGAAGCACTGCCATGGTTATACTGCTGAAGAGAATATTAACATCTTTTCAAAGCACTTCCAGATGCAATCAGGCTTTTATCAAGATCCAGTTGATGCTGGTGGACTAGTGGTAACCACTTGCCTCATAGACCCAAGATTGTGAAATCAATCCCAGCCAGGGTCAATAAATGTTTTGGAGTTTAAAAGTCCAAAATTATGACTTCCCTCAGAAGGGAAGTTAAACCATGGGTGCTGTGTAGTATATTTATGCCGGTAAAAGAACCTGAAGCCTGAAAGAAGAGGCCTTTGAGCAAAATTTATCAGCTACTTCATGCACTGAATTGAAAGGGATAAATAAATAAATATATAAATCAAGATCCAGGAGATATCCACTGATATCTTAAGTCAAATTAATGTAATTTCCAAACCTAATGAGCTAAATCTTTAAGAAATTAGTGCTTTTAACACAGACAATGCTAAAGTAAATCATGGGAAGTAAAATTCCATTTTTGAAAACAGAATGAAAACTGAAACATAGTGAAGGCAAAATTACTTAACTGTATAAAATATGCTAATAAATTTGTATCATATGGCACTAAAGCAATGATATTAAAATCTACAATGGATTAGTTCTACTGCAGTTAAGTGTTAGATTCTACAAGAGTCCAGAATTTGCTGTCTTCTTACAGCCTGAGTAAACTTAGTACAACATACAAATCATAAATAAACTCTCACTGTGGAATATAATAAAATAATTAGGTTCAGTATTTGCCATTTAGTATTCTCTGAAGACTTACTCTAATACTAGATATGTGTTGTTTCTTTCACTATCCAATGGCATTAAGTGGCTAAGACTGAAAGTCGGTGTAGCATTTTGTAAACCACATCTACCCACTACGATTTATGAAGCCTGAATGGCCTATGCAATGGCTTATCACTCAGTGCAATCCTTTACTACTGCATCAGTCATCAAATAAAACTGGTTGATCTGATGTTAAGTTTCAATATATGTAAAATCAACAAATAAGTCAGTAAATTAAAAGCTGCATTAATAGAATTCATAACTCATCACTTTGATTACTTAGTGCATCTAATGATTCTGTTAAACTTGGCTATTCTTATGCTATACTTTACAATTTTATATGAATCATTTAAACTAATGTTTTATACCTATACACATTTTGTTAACTTTAGATTTTGACAATGTTTGAAACTTGTGTACACGAGTCTATTGACATATTATTACTACAGTATACATTCTAACATCTTAATAAAATATTTAATGTTTGTCACAGAGCATCCCCACCACCAACTCAACAATATGTTTTCTTTGTGCATCCCTGAAACAGTTTCTTTATTGCTAAAAAAAGTTTATATGGCAAAAGATGATGACAATGACGGTGGTGGTGGTGGTGGTGAAAGAGGTGATTAAAAAATTTGCTATATTATTATTTTTCCAGATTTCTCTATAAAATACTTACTTTTATTAAATTTGAAAAATTTTGAGAAGAGGAAACCAACTCCAGGTTGACATGGTTCTGGACTTAGAGGGGCAAATTCTGTTAACTGTGATGAGGCTTCAATGGTTTTGCCATTCATTCTGCTTTCTGAAATTAAAGATATATGTAATTGACAGTATTGCCTTGATGAAAACTAGAACATTTTGTAATACATTAATTCCATGTGTTGACTTTGTTCATAATTTTCCAAATGTAGACATGTCAGAGTTTTAATAAAGCTTTTGCTATTGTTTCATGCAAACTGAGAAGCAGAATTTTAAGTGAGAATACAGAACTCAACTTGCACAAAACATCACCTAGCACTGCATATCCAAACATGAATTGATATGATTAAATCAAACCAATGCATTTTAAATTTTAGTTTTCCTTAAAATATTGCAAGTCTTAAGGAGTTTTAAATGGTTATCACTTATACATATCTTTATATTTCTCAAACATATCAGAAAATATATAATAAACAATGTAAACCACTTAAAAATTGGAATAGGATCAAAGTCTTAGGTCACAGCTGGGGTTCAAAATATGGATCTATGTTCTATCAATACTCTAACTATTGGTTATCCTGTACATATCTATGCACATTCATGAACTTCTCTCAATTGTGGCTGGAAACCTTGAAGGTAATCTCATTACACAGATTCTATACTTAAAGAGTCAATTCTTCTAGCCCATGGTCTAATTAACCACTCTCAACACATTCCCTGCATTTCAACTGCTATGGATATGGATACAAATTTTTCCTCTTTGTCAACATTTATTTTGCCAACTTTTGAAACAACATTGTGGAGGAAATTAGTACAAATTTCTGAGAATAATTCTTATCATGGGGTTAAACGAGGTTCCAGAAATTTCTCTTTATTGATCTAAGAACCCAGTATATGAAAATAAAATCATTAAAGCCACAATGTCTCATTGGCCCTTTCTTGATAATGAGGCTCCTAAAAATAAAAACAAAATACAGATGATATCAATGTATGATTTAGTTGAACTACACACTCTTAATGCTTTACATACTTGAGTAAGCATTAAGAGTGTGTAGTTCAACTAAATCATACAATGATAACAATTATGTGACTAGCTTCACTGTGCAAGTTCCAATTTACATTTTAATTTTAAAGTACAGTTGTTAGTTGAAAAGGTGCAGGATAATTTTCAGAAAGCCCTTAACACCTTAATGTGGTCATTGATGCATTCATGGAAAGGAACAATACCTTTCGGGCAATACACCCCTAACAAGTCTTACAAATATAGTGTGAAACTTTACAAAATCTGTACAGTAGAAGAATACATACTTATGCTATAAGGATTTATCAAGGAGTTTATGGACTTCAATAATTAGACCACACTAAAATTGCAAACCTTGAAAATCTATGGGTCCCTACTGGAATTATACTCTTTGCAGGCAATTTCTATGCCAGCATTTCTTTAGCATATAAGTTGATTGGATAAAACACCCTTCTCTCAGGATGGAATTCAAAGGAGTAGGTCAGGACTAACAATAAATGTACAGAAAAGTAGCTGAAAAGGGGCAAAGTATGTGGGGCAGAGAATCGAAAAGGTTTTAAAATAATTGATGGAGGGGTGATAAAAGGAAGGTATTCATAATCTCGACAGAATCCTAATATTCTGCCATTCTTGAAGACACTGGTAAAAAGAATAGAAAGGGAGAGCATATCAAGAAACCAAAAACAGTGACTGATTACACAAAGCAAAAAAGGGTGTTGACCTGAGCAACCAAATGTCATCTTATCATTCATCTTCGAGAAAGTGGTAAAAAGGTGGAGGAAAAGTTGCTAAAGAGTTTCTACTAGGAATTGCTATAACAAATGATTGGATTTTGCATTGTAAAAAGAGCACTTCAGGAAGGAAAATGTCAATCCAAGCCTTCAGGTAATTACTTGCCTTGCATCTGCATAAATATATTTCAGGGGCTCCTCCCTTTAAGACAACAAGCTCATACCATCAAAAAACTGCATGGATTTGCTAGAAAAATTAGGTGGCATTGCACATTGTTCCACAAAAGAATGTTTGCACAAGAGGGTAAAAGAGAAGCAGCAGACAACTAAACCAAAAATTCACTATCTAGCAAGTGTCAGGAAAGCCTAAAATGAGCATCACTTGTTTTAAAAAGTTTATATTAAAAAATGACACTTTCTAATAATATGTCACTGGTATAATTGTATAAATTTGTAAAGCTCTGTGTTGCAGAAAAAGATAACGTTTTAAACTAATTTTGGTTTTATTAGAACTAGCTCCTGTTTGTAAATGAATGTCCACACTATCGCCACAAGTGGCTGAGGTTGCTAAGGCACAGATTCTTCAGCAAGAGGCCTATGGCTTGATTTCTGCCAGTCATGACCTCCCTGACCAAGGTTTTTTTCCATGCTTAAGCCTGAAACATTTCCTTCCTTAAAAAAAATATTCTGAATTTATTATTTCATCTCATATATCAACAGAGTCCACTGCCTTTAATTCCTAATCAGTAAAAATGGGCATTAAACACTATTAAAAAAAATCCACACTTTTCAAAAATGTCCAAAAAAAGTATTTTAACCCAGAGTTCACATCAATAAAATGAGGTTTAATTTCATTTCCTCCTCTTAAACAGACAATCTTTTAAACACTGGTGAATTATGAGTACTCTATGCAGCTGGATGATTACTTTCATGGTATTTGGGATGTTAGTAACCCAAACTGATTTTAAATAATGCCATTATCAGATCACCATGTGATCCAATACAGGAGATTCCAGGCATTAATTACGCCATTGTAGGGAATGTGTTGAGAGATAATTTTTTTATATTCAGACATGGTTTTTGTAAAGATGCACATTGTTGCAGTTCAAATCAAAAATAGATATCAGAAATTTTATTCTCCTGTGAAATATAAGTAAGATGCAGTATCAAGATGTGGTTATTCTATGGCCCTAGTTAGTTTAGAATAGTTATTTAGCTCTAACTCTAATTGTTTACAAAATATATATTCTACATAAATTTGGAGAAAATTCTTCATTCTTTCAAATAAACATATACACAATTAAAATAGTTTTACTATTTGTTAACTCCATGGGCACTTTACACTAATATTATAAATTAAAGAAATTTGTAATATTAGTGTCAAAAAAAAGTTAATTCTGGATTTAACATGGAACAAACCATTTCACCTTATTGATTTTGTTTTTGAAAGCAGCTAACAGCTTACTAAGAGTCAAAGTCTTTTGAGATGATAAATGGAATGGATGAAATGATGCAAACAATTTTGAAGTCCTTAGAATCTAATGGAATGGATTCACATTCCTCCATCCCAGCAACACAGGTAATATATCCCAAATGAGGTTTGAGGCCAGGCCAGCTAGTTGAAAAAAGGCATGCTAACTTGAGTCACAATCATGTACAGCTTGGTAATGAAGTTTTGAGGAAAATGTAACACAAATTGCCGCCATGTAAAGAGATTTTCTCTATTACAGCAAAACATCACTTTTCTTTCTTTATATATGCTACACGTGTGTAATTCCTTGCAAAGTCTACAGAACAACTTTTCTATTTTTTTTTGTTTTCTAATTTCACAATAGTTCCCTTAATATGCTTTGCATGGCAGCTAATATTGAAATTTACATGATTGTATTTCACTTCTTCAATAGTTCTTACAGTATCAATCATCACTAAACTGTAACTAAGTTTTGACATTAATTTACGCATGTCACTAGCTCAATGGCAAGTACAGATGTCTTTTATGCACAAATTAAAACATCTATTCAGTCATATGCTTTTCATTTTCAAGTTGCAACATAATAACTCAAATTCTTTTTCTGCCAATAGAAAAATTCTTAAAATATTTTCTCAGGCAGAAAGTTTCAATTAGCATGTTTGCACATGCATTTTACAATGTGGCATCTGAAATAAAAAGGATAGGCTTCAGCCTTCAATCATAATAATAATTTATTTGCTGTCAATAGACTTGTGTACACAAGTTTTTGACTTTGTCAAAAAAAAACTACAATTTACAAGGTATCCAGTGATACTTTCACAAAATTATATAGCAAATATATATCACGAACAAATTGAAGCCATCTTCAACTCAATATCGTTTTAAAATTATCATAAAATGTATACACATGGACACAAAGCAGATCAACACAGACTATAGACTATAGAGTCTAGGAAGAGATGGGTTACATCTGAATTTTAAGGGGTCATATTTGCTTAGCCAAGCCATAAGAATGGTTGAAATTTGTAAACATCAGCAGGGAAGCTAAACTGGTAGTTTAGAAGCTGGTACAGTTACATCATTAAGCAATAGATCTGAGGGTGTATGTAGCAAACAGTTTTCTCAAACTGTAAAAGATAAAAAAGTCAAGCCCAAGATAGCAGAAAACACAATAAGGATTTTCCATCAAAATGTACAGAGCTTTAAAAACAAGAAATTATCATTTGAAGTTTTGCATGATTCTGGCAAAATTGACCCTGATATAATTCGCTTTTCTGAACATTGTTAAATAGTGAGCAAATTCAATTCCTAAGACTTAATTATAAACTTGCATCACACTACTGTAGATCTAGTAAAAAACATGGTGGTTCTAGTATTCTAACTAAAGCAAATTGAAAAATTTGGAAGATACCAAAGATAAGAATTGAAAATATTGAATTACACTTTGAGGCCAAGTAATAGAAATAACTAAATACAACATGGTTATTATTTGGCACCAGATAGTGATATCAACATGTTAATACCATATCTACGTGCCATTCTAGATAACTTGCAACCGGCTAAGATATTGTGATTAGGAGACTGGAACATTAATTTCTCATCTGGCAAATGAGGTAAAATAATGCATGAATTTTTGTTACTCTATAACTTAGTGCCCATTATAAATATACCCATTAGGGTGACATCCCACTCAGTAACTATCAATGACGCAAATTTAATAGAGCAAGGTCATTTTAAGGTGGAAAACATTTGAGTAGTGGAAATAGGTTTTCCTGATCACAGGGCACACGTGTTTGAAATTGTTCTGAATACTTATAACAATGAAAGGAGAAATGAGAATAGAATATGACGTATTTATAGTAGCAATAATATAAATGTATTCAGAGACCTATTAAAAATTAAATATGAGAGCAAAGATATAAGGAAGTATGCACATAAATTATGCTTTTAAAGCATTTGCTAATATTAAGATATTATCTTGACATTACAATACCAAAAAATTGAATAAAAATAGGGAAAAAGTCCAGGACATGGCTAACAAAAAGAATCAAAAAATCATCTAGAAGGCCAAAACTTCTTAGTGAACTTCAGAGAGTTTTAAACTACATTTTAATAAGTATAAAAAGGTATACAAACAGGTTCTGATAGCTGCAAAACAATACCATATAGAAAAAAATCATACAAAGTTCCGACAATAAAACAAAAAACTATGTGGAGATAGTGAATAAAGAATTAGTAATTAGCTCAAGAAAATAGAAACTTAGCATTAGGAATGAGGAAAGCGAGCTACACCTTGGACAAGTACACAAGTTCCTAGGAATGTAAATACAATATATCTCTATCTGGTTATAGCTAGCAAAGTGAGTAAAATATTGAAGAATATGAAAAATAAAATCTCCCATGGAGTAGATGAAATCCCTGATTGTATTTTTAAAAACTGGTATCCATATTTGGCTGCACTTTTCTGCTATTTGATCAATGTTTCTTTATCAGCAGATGTGTTTCCTGAGTATATGAAAACTCCAAAAATAATACCCATATTTAAAAAAGGTGATACAAATAAAACTGAAAATTATACACCAATAGCAAAAGTACTAGAAAAGGCTATGCATAATTAGGCTGTCACAAATTTATTCAAAAACATATGTTATTTGCAGCTCAAAACGGTTTTATAAAAGGTAAATCAATTGAGACAGTCATATTTAATTTTTAGATGCCATTTACAGCTCATTAAATAAAAAAGAATATAATATTGGAATATTTCTAGATCTTTCTAAAGCCTTTGATCTAGTAAATTAAGAGATAATTCTGAAAAAATTGAAATGCTTTCTATAAGAGGTTTAGTAAAATGCTGATTTAAATATCTAAATCAACATGAACAATTGGTTTAAATAGTACAAAACAAACTGCCATAATCATACATCTGAAGTTTATAGAACTGATACAAAATATATAACTTGTGGAGTTTCCCAAGGTTCAGTTTCAGGGCCTTTTAATTTTTACTATACATAAATGATTTTATGTATCTATATCCAAATAACATTGTATTGTATGCTGATGACACATCCATGGATATAAAAGGTTGTGATAATGATGGTGAAACAGACATATCAATTTTAGAACAATTAATGCAGTCATGGTTTGTACAAAATAAGTTAATAATAAATAAGAATAAATCTGTAGCCATCTCATTCAGTCATGTTCAAAATACCACTCCTCGTTAGCTGCAAATAAAATTAGAAAATTAATTAGTGCACTATAAATCCACTACTAAATTAATGGGTGTATGGGTTGATGAACATCTGAAATGGAGCATGCATGTTGAAAAACTGCCTAATTTATGGCAGCTTTGTTTTATGTTTGGATCTATCAAAAATATTGCAAACTTGAATACTTTGAGGAATTTATACTTTCCACATTTTAACAGTTTATTAAAATTTGGTGTGGTATTTTGGGGTAACTTGATAAAGAAAATATAATTTTCAGAATTCAAAAAAACAATTACAATAATAATGGGAAAGAAACAAAGAAATTCCTGTAACAATTTATTCCAAAAATCCCCATATTACCACTTCCTTGCTTATGCCTATATATATTAGAAGTCATGATATTTGTTAGAAAATACCAGGTATACTTTTGGACTAAATGTGAAAAGCATAGCTATTATGCAAGAAATAGCCATAAACTGAGTATAATTACACATATAACTTCATTATTCAGCAAAAGCATAAGACATTCTGAAATTATATTATACAACAAGCTACCTGATAACCACCTCAGAAGCTATATTTAAATTCAAAGTGAAAGCATTTTTATTACAACACTGTTTTTATTCAATTGAAGAATTTGTAAATACTTTTCAAGAATTATGATTATATTTATTTAATTTGTTTTATTTTTATCTAAATATATACTTTATATATTTAGATCAATATTTGCACATATATTTAAATACCATTAGAAAAGAAAAAAGTACTCAATTAACAAATGTCTATATATGATTTAGCTTTAATACAAAATATTACATTATGCTCATTTTAGTAGCCATATATTTCCTTCTATTTCACTTAATTTTTTTCTGTAACTGCTAAATATGATCTGTATTGACTATAACTCATGTATTGTGTTTATAGTTACTATTATCCATTTCTAATTTAGTTTTTAACTAATGTTGCTATTTAATATGTATGTACATCCATATGAAACTAGTTAAGTGGAAGAAAATGCCCTAAGACCTTAATTCTGCCAGTATAAATAAATAAATACTGATAAATTCACAATTCACAAACTCTTACATATAGGCAATTAGTATTTTGTTGTGCTCACATACACACATCTTTCAACTTCTTTAAAATATTACATTTTTTTATTTGTTTTGTACAGTGTTAACATCACACTTATAACAGCGTAGGTCTAAAGAGAAAACAAATGTGATGAAACAAGTACCTAAATGAATCCAGAGCCCAAAACTCTGATAGTTACCCAACATTTACATTTTCAGGATAAGGGAAACTCCAGGAAAAAGCCTAGCTCCCCCACTCCCCAAAGATTCCACTTTAAAATCACTGCATATTGTTAGAGTAGAATTATATATGCTTAGATATGAATTTTCTACATTATAAACAAACCAAATCAAATTTCCTGCTGGGGATCTATATGCAGTTAACATATATAATAAACTCTTGCTACTGACCTAAAACTGTTGCGCACAGCATTCAAAATCTTCTTTACATTATACACTGCTCCATTTAAAACAATTTTTGTAAAACTATCTATACCTGCACTAACTATAATATAGCTACTGAAACTAGAATACAATGAAATATTATTTCTATAATTATTTCTCAGTGATTATATAACTTGGAGAAGGCGAAGTCCCCTATATTTCTTTATGTTTAATATATTGGTGGTAAGATAGTTCATCTCAAAGCCGTGAAATCAATAAAAGTTATTTAATTTTTCACCTAAGCATCTCGCCATTTATCAATTAAAACCCTGTTGTCTAGTTGAGAATTAAGCAATGCATAATGATACAAAAGTATAAAACATTTAGTGCTTAGGCTATCCTGCACTACAAATATACCACCCTTCGAAGGTTTTCTCTAACATAAATCTAAATGCACGATCTTTAACAAGAATAGCTATTTAATAATAAAATAGTTCACCTGTCGGTTGAAATCCTATTTATGTTCTCAATCAGCTGTTTCTGACATTAGGAACGGCACGGTAAGACCGACGACACTTGACACGGTATTCTAATGGGCACTATCGAAATTTTCGATAGTTTCTCACTTACGATTAATTCGATTGTTTATGGCGATCCATGAATTTCCAGACTTTGTAATAGTACTACATACACACATGCATGGCGCTAGTACAGGAAAACAAACATAAAACATAAGTTTTGGCTGCTGTAGGAGTTGGTTTTAATTTTTTTCTTTCCATGTTCATTGTAACCATTAATTCAAATATATATCTTATATTTTTGTAAATGTGGAAGATGTGCTACTGTGATAACTGTAATAGACAAATTTTATGTTCGTAAGCATTTGTGACTGTTTCTGGAATTCGCGAAATACCCTAGAAACTGAATAGAACCTACATACATCCAAATGAAGAGGTTAGGAAAAGCAAGCACGTATAACTTGTTGTACGTAAACGCAACAGATTACTGTAAGCAAAAAAATAAAGTTAGGAGAAAGGTATGTTCATTTATTCAACTATGGGTGTTACATATTTCTATGAAGCAATATTCAGCATAATCCTCAATAATTAATAAAATTGTTGTAAATGTGGCATGAGCATAAGTGGTGCCAGACTAACCAACCTAAGATTCGCGGATAATGTGTTATTTTCGAGAACACCCGAAGACTTACAAGAAATGCTTCTAGAACTAATTTATCACAGCAATCCCATCGACCTCATGATAAATCACACCAAAACTAAAATAATGACCTACGCACCAAGAAAGACAATAGAGATAAACGGTGAAGAGATGCAGTACGTGGGTGAACACATATATCTAGGTCAGACGGTCTCATTTGACCATAGAAAGGACAAAGAGATTTAGAGGAGAATAGCACAAGCTTGGAAAACTTTCTGGTCTCTAAAGTTCATATTGCAAGAGGAATTTCTAAGCAAGAAATTGATACCCGAGGCACTCAACTCGTGTGTCTTCCCGGTGCGGATGTCAAGCCTGATCTCTTACCGGCAGCCAGTGGCAGCGTATAGCATTATGCTAAAGGAAATTGGAAAGGAAGATCCTAGGTATAACAATGAGAGACAAAATCTCCAACACCAGATTGCAGGAAATCACAGAATTAGAAAGCTTCATGGATAAAACTGTAGTGATAAAATGGAAGTGGGTCGTGCACGTGGCCAGGCAACAGCAGGACAAATGGGCGCGGATAACCGTCATGTGGGACCCCTACGTAGAACAGAGGATTCCAGAACGACTGAGAAGAAGATGGTCGGACACATTCAAGGAGCATCTCGGAGTTCATTGGTCGAGCATCTCAGAGTTCATTTATCAAGCAACGCCCGCAATAGAAGTAAGCGGAGTGAGAAGTGGCAGGAACTCAAAAAGGGCAATAAACTAAAAAACATTATAATTTTTTTTAGTAGAATCCCCAAATCACCTGGAATATCTCAATAACTTTTTCCTCTAGCAGGAGGCCCTAGCCCTTTGCGGGACATAAGGGGATCTTTCATTTCATTTATGTTTTACTGCTTTCAGATCCAAAAATAGTGAGAAGAATAACTGAGAATTTATTTTCATAAGTAAGTTGCGTTACTTTCATACAAATATTAAGATACATTAATAAAAAAATAATAGTTTGTTGAACTTGACTAATTGTGTTAAAAGAATTACAGTGTTTGGTTCTACTTCCGTGTATGGATCCCTGTTAATTTTTAGTGGTATAAAACAACAACTTGCTCATTAATTTATCATAGAAACAGATATTAATAGAGGACAATCTGGTAAGCGTTTCAATCATACAAAGTATGTAAGAACGCTATTTTAAAAAATTTTATATCCAGAAATTTGCGTGATAATAGACAACTCAAGTCTTTTTCAGTGACTTATAAATAGGGACCGGATTTTTATGCACGAAAGAACTGTGATATTATCATTAATAAGCGTTGCCAGTAAAATTATTTTTCAAATAACTGTCCTGTTCTGTTCGAGTTTCTCTTTGGTATTGCAAATAATAAGATTGATATTGGCGACAACAGTTCTGACATACATTTCTACAAAGACCACGATTAAGTACGTATACTTTTAGCGTTGGTTCAATCGAGTTTCTTGCATTTCTGCTGAAAGCACAACTCCTTGGTTTTCCGTTTATGCATATGTATCCACTGTTTCATTCAGTGAATCCTCGCTTGTCGTGTAAGGCGTACCGTATCATTCGTACCATCACGAGTCGTGTCATTTCATCATTATGTATATAAGCATTTAATTCTAGACGTTTAGACGAGGACGGCAAGAATGATGTAACTGGTGAATCCCTGAATTCTTATTTCATCACTGCTTGGTGTTGCGCTACATATGGCACATGAGCAATTTCTCTGCATCTCTATGCATTTGCTTAGTCACAGCATTCGCACATGTAGAAGGAACGTGGGTTCATAGGGCGCATGGCTTATCACATCAGGAATTGACAATATTTCTCCAGTGAGCTTTAATTTCTCACCGTCTTTCGCTATACTAAATACTGTTCTTTTATTTTTACCCACTGCTGTTGCTATTCTTTTCATAGCATTCTTTAATACTTTTTCTTCTTTACAAAACGTAGCACATTGTATATAATACATCTGCTTTGCGAATGTATGAATCCCCGTGATGATTTTTTTTCGGCGGGGTTCCCATTTGCTCTTGTGTATGCACACTTCCGATACAGACTTGCTGACTGCATGTTTTGAACTGCTGCATTTGTTTACTGCAGCGCTGGTTATAGTACGTCAGAAAATGGTGAAAATGATATAAATGCTCGAGTTCCCGCTCCAGCCGTCTACAATATTTCTTCAGAAAGGTAATACACGGGTTTATTTATTTGGTTCGTTGCAGTTACGTGGTTTATGTTGGAAGTAAATAAACATTAGTGTTTTAGCTCTGTTGTTTTTACATTAAGTTAATTTTGATTTAGTAAAATTACACTAAGAACTTGTGTTATAAATAATGTGTAGTACAAATGGTCGCTTTTGTGTGTGCCCAGTTGAACCTCTAATTATGGCAGTGTACCACACTACCATATTTAAAGTTCCTGGAGAGAAATCATTAAAGAAGAAGTAGATAAAGAATATACGCCGTGCAAGTTTTGAAGTTAATGTTCAAACCATAGTGTGTATTAAACATTTCGTGCCAAGAGTTGCGTTTAAGCAGGAAAATTTCCCCAAATCTACTATCATATGTGACAGCGAGGCCTAGCAATGGAATAAATGACCCGGAAGAACGTATGAAGCCGGTTTGGAGCGAAATGAAAGGGAATTTTATTTAATGGTATAGGCAGGAATATTTTAACATGAATTGGCTCCTTTATAAATGAGCCTAAGGTTAAGTAAGACAGGTTCACCCTTTTATAACCACTGCCAAGGAAGACGATCCCTTTTCATTAAAACAGATTATGAAAAATACGCTGCTGTATTATCTTATTCGGCTAGGTTTATGGTTTACGGTAATTTGGAATTTAGTTTTTTTTGTTTTTCTTCTTCTTTTTTAGATTTGTACTTGCCTGTGGAGAAGTTCAGTTCATCTTGGAGTGTAGTGAAATTAAGGAGTTAAAATGTAACAAATTGGATAATTTGGTGAGTCGGCTTGATGATGATAATGATGATGATGGTGATAACAATATCATCTCGCTCATTGAAAGAGTGATTTCATTAATCAATATTGTCAAGGTAAGTTTACCACTAAATAATGATGTGAAACTTCTATGGAGGTGGAAAGAAGGAATTAAAGTTTGAAACGGTGTTTAAGTGTTGATAATGTGGATATTTGCTACATCCATGACGCAATATCTAAGTTTATCATTTAATACTTGCGAACTTGAGCTCCGAAATATATGCATTAACTTTATGGTAAATTTTTATAATTTTACAAAATGCGTGTTCCTTGAAGGAAGTTAATATGATAAAGGAAATGGAGATTTTTGGATGTAGAGAAAAGCTGACAAAATAAAATTGCATTATAACAATTGAAGTTTTCTTATGCAATCAAATTACATGTTCAGCAGAACTCTTGTTATGCAGTTGCTTTTGCTTACATATATATAAGATAAATTGTATTTTACATTAATTTTTTTCCCCAGTAATTTTTTTCACTTTTTTTTTATTAGTAGAGAATATTTTAATGTATCTTTTCTTACACATATATAAGGTAAATTGTATTTTGCATTACTCCCCCCCCCCAGTAATTTCTTTAAATTTGGTTTTTTTTTTATTAGTAGAAAGTATTGTAATTAGATATAAACGGCCAACAGTATCTTTTTCTTACACATATATGAGATAAATTGTATTTTGCATTACTTTTTTCCCCCTAATTTGTTTACATTTTTTTGTTTTTTATTAGAGAATATTATAATTTAGATATAAATGGTCAACCATTTTATTTTTGTACGGCTTTACAAAAGTCGAATCTGTGTATAAATACACGTGCTTTAGAAATATCCATTAAATTTGTGCTGCAGTAAATTTCTTAAAATAATCTTTATTTAAATTACATTAATGAAAAATACTTTATTCGGTTATTCTTATTTATGCACATTAATGGTAATGTAATTATTCTTATATTATTTTATTACCTTTGCATTACAGTAAACGGTATTGATCAATAGTTGATTAACCATTTTTTGTATAGATGATTTTAAGCAAGATGAATTCATATGTTTTATATTTCCTTTACTTATAAGAGATGTTACTTGTAAACAATTTCAGACTCTCAAAAACATCGAAATATTTTCTAATGACCAACAATGCCATTTTGCAAATGTAACACTGCATGTTCATGTTTGCAATTGGCATTAATAAGGCGAAGACGGCCGCCATTTATTCTGCATTAGGGTCTAGTTACAGTCTGGTGACCAGAAGGGGACTGAAGTGCGAGGGGAGCTTGAAACGTTTATCTGCGCATGACGAGTGTATGTGAGACACCCATGCTGCCACACGAATGAGGACCTTTCAGATTTAGATTGGGTTTGATCGCTGGATTTCTAGTCATGGGCGAATATCAGACAACACTGTTTACTTTTATCAACAGTAACGTGCGTGAATATGGTAGAACATGTTTACGTATCACATTCCTCATGCTTGCCTTCTTCTCATAGCCAGATAATGATGGAGTTGGTTTTGGCTATTGATGTTGGTAGTGGTAGGGCAATAAAGGTTGCCATTTTTTTTCTGCATTGGGATCTTGGTTCGGACTTCGAAAGCAAAGCCCAATGGATACTTACTTGCAAAAGAAAAGATAAATTTAATACTTAACGCAAGTCAAATTTTCATTTTATAGCAAGCATTTTGAATTAAACTACTGTTGAAAACTCTTATTTAGAGACCAATAATTCTAAACTCAACAATTGGAAAAAAAAAAAAAAAAAAAATATAGTCAATGGGTGATAACATAGTAATTATTAACTACATTTTGGCATTATTAGTAATTAAATTAATTAATGATTGAAAATATACTTGAGGAATTTTTCAGCATTACACAAATTTTAATTGAGTCTGAAGGCCAAAATGATTCAAAGAAACAATTAATTGAACAGCAACTTATTAAGCAAAGAAATGAAATGCAGTCATATATGTTTAAGCCAAAAACATAATTTAATATTGATGAAGAAGAAGAAGAAGAAGAAGAAGAAGAAGAAGAAGAAGAAGAAGAAGAAGAAGAAGAAGAAGAAGAAGGAGGAGGAGGAGGAGGAGGAGGAGAAGAAGAAGAAGAAGAAGAAGAAGAAGAAGAAGAAGAAGAAGCCTGTTTATGTCCATAAGAAAGGTAAAGGCCTCCTACAAGAAGGTAGCTCTTATTCGCTGATACAATGAGCTAATTTGAATTGGACTTTTCAAAATTAACACCAACAATTAAACTTGAGCACAGACTTACTTAGCAATAAAATTGATAACTTAACACAATAACTCTACATTCATCATTGATGTACTTGTGGCCTTTTCATTACTTTTTCATCCATACCAAGAAAAACACATTTCTGAAATTACTAGAGGAATTCAATGAGTAGTCCATCATATCATTTACTTTCTCAGAACTTCTTTTATTCAAGTTTCAAATACATTGGATTGTTTCTCAATTCTTTGGTTATACAATTCTGCTTCTCAATATAATATCCTTTCCAATCTATGGCTTTGCGCACCTTTATGTCAGAGTCTGTAAATAATCACAGTATTAATTGATATCATTGTATGATTCAGTTGAACTACACACTCTTAAAGCTTCACTTACTTTTCATAAATGTATGGAACCGGTTTCGAGAACATTTTGTTCCCATCTTCAGCCATGCTAAAGTTCAACTGAACTTCAGGTTCAACTAAAGTTCAGTTGAACTTTAGCATGGCTGAAGATGGGAACAAAATGTTCTCGAAACCGGTTCCATACATTTATGAAAAGTAAGTGAAGCTTTAAGAGTGTGTAGTTCAACTGAATCATACAATGATATCAATTAATATGATTGGCTTCACTGTGCAAGTTCCAATTTACATTTAAGTAATCACAGTATTATTCCACAGATCTGCTTCTCATCCATCTATGTACTGTGGTTTTGACTTCATCAATGCTAAATCTCATCTTGTGGAGTTAATGTTTTAAAGAATCAGAGAAATGGAAATCACAAGGTTCAAAATTCGGGCTAAGTGTTAGGTGAAGAAGCAGAGTTAGCCAAAGACTAATGACTTCCTCTTCCTCTTTTTCTCCTTGGTGGTTTCATGTTGTCATGAAGACCTTTGGTCACATTTTGGCCACGACAGATGTGCTGGAACTATTTCTTTAATTTCCAAAGAGTTTTGACATATACTTCAGTTAACTCGTTCACCATGAGGCAATACATCTATCAAAATAATCCCTTTAGAGCCCAGAAGAATGTGGCTATCACTTTACCAGTTCAGAATATTGTTTTAAATTATTTTTCCAGGAAGAAGTTTTGTGATGCCACTCCATGAATTCTCTATTAGTCTTAGACTTGAAACAGGAATCCATGTTTCATCTCCTATTGCATGAAATTCTCACCTAGAGCCTTACAAAAATGAATGAGCAATTCTGAACAGATCCTGTTCATCTGTTCATGAAATACATAGGCAAAACAAAAAGAAATATTACCATACGTTTTAAGGAACACATGAGAAATGTTAAATATAAACACAGAAAAATCTGCAGTGGCAGACCATTTTTGGCAAAAACCACGAATTCCAAAAGGAACCAAAACTATTGAAGTTCTCCAAAAACCCATAGAATTAACAGTATGGGAAAATATGTTTATAAACAAAAAAACAAAGAATTTCTATTAACTTTGATCTCCCAAACAACAGCTACCTCATCAATAAGTTCGTTAAAGTCACAGAGCGACATCTTAATACCACACTGGGAAGCGGCCAGTGGGACCAAGCTGAAGATGGAGGCAATCGCCTTTGAAACATGTCCAAGTAAGTGGAGCAAAATTAGTGAAATTTGAGTAATTTCATAACAATAATTTGTCAAATGCTGTTCTGTTTCTTATAATTGGTAATCAGGCCTTAAGGACAAAATTTAACACTAATCTAATCTTCGGATATTCTAACTGGTGAGTAATTATGTTGACATCTGCTAACAGAGATATTAAATTGGACAGTGAGTTGTTTGGTTTTATTAACCAATCATCCCACATAAGGATCCAGCATGTTTCATCATTTCATATGTGGCTATAATGTGTGGCCACCAAGAGCAGTGGATGATTGAGGACAGTGTTTTTATTCACCACTGTCTCTACATACATTTTTAAATGTCTCTGAGTGTTGGTGATGACTTTTCTGTCTAAAGAAATATATTTTCTGCTGTTTGTTTATAATGCACATCACTGGACTCCATGACCACCTAATAGGAGAATATGAAACTACATGAGATGGTGGGTAAAGGTTCAAAAAAATTTACACAAAATATTGTATTATTTATGATATAGTGGTCAATAAAAAATGTGCTGCTTTACTTACTGAATGCCCCTTATTTTACTAATGACTAATAAATTGCAGACAGAACATATTTTGGTTAAACAAACATGAAATAAAAGCATTTTCCAAATGGTTAAATAATTTTAATGTAAAACTGTTTAATCTTAAAAAAACCTTTTAACTACATGTATATGAACCATTTAATGATTGTGGGTTCCATACATGTTTAAATACACATTTTTTTACAGCAGCTAGAGTTGGTCAAAACTAGCAAAAAGGTTCCCAAATTAACATATATCTGAGACAAATGTCTTTCTCTGTTGCAGCCATATGGAGATTAAGATCATGGCTTCTTACTTAAGCCATGCAGGCTGTTTTCCCATTTTGGCTCATTGCCCTTTTGTTATTGTGCACTTATTTTCACAGCAGCTAGGACTGGTCCAAACTACAAAAAGATTCCCATATGATATCTGTTAAGTTAGGACCCTTTCTTTATTGTAACCATACAAAGTGTAATGATCAAGGTTCCACATTTTCTTATTTAAGCCATATGGGCTGTTTTCCCATTTTGGCTCATTGCCCTTTTCTTATTATTTGTATACATATTTTCATAGCATCTACGGTTGGTTAAAACTAAGCAAAAAGGTTCCCATATGAACCTACATCTGAAACAACATCTGTTAAGATATGACCCATTCTCTATTACAACCATACAGAGTTTAACATGTATAATGACCATTTGTTTAAGTGTTAATTATTTGGAACCTTCAGTTCATGTTCAAGTTATGCAACAAAAAGGAAATGCATTACCTTGGGCCACGAGCTCTGATCGCTGAACAGATTAAAGTACATATCTAGTAATATGAATTACTTAGAATCAAATCCTTGTTAAGCCTAAATTTTTTATTTGTTAGTTTTTGCAAGAAAATCAATGTTTCATATATGGGAATAATATGCAATGGCAATTATGGACAAATATATTTGAATTTTAAGGTATTTATGCTCAAACACAAAAATGTAAACTAATTTTAATATTCCAAATAAATGACACATTAATAAATATTCTAAAGTGAAAAAGTAAAAAGAAAAGATTAATTGCCTTTATTTCATTTAAAATAATTATTAATTTCCTGTTTACCATTACTTTACTTTGTGTTTAGGCATGAGAGAGAGACAGAGAGCATGAATGCCTTAAAACTCAAATAAGTTTTTGCAATTTGAAGCTGTATTGTTACGTGTATACTAAACATTATTTTTACTTGTTAAAAACTGTCAAATAAAATAATTCACAAATGGACAGTGTTTAAAACTTGGGTAGTTTTGTCGCTATACACCTGCTTTTAACTGCCCAGCTATTAGGTTCATCTGACATGCAAAACTCAAAGTGACTGATGATGACACAATCAGACTAGAGAATGTAAAACCCACATGCAGAGACTACCATAAATTGAGTGCTGAGTCAAGCAGAACTTAGACAAAATAACATATTTAGAATCTGCTCATTTTTTTTTTTTTATTTTTGGGTGCTTAAGGAAAATACATGGTTCATGCACCATAAAGCATCACAACATATAACCCAGGCCTTTAGTGGGTAATGAACTGATCAAAGAGATTCAGTAGATGGCCCTCCTGATCACTTAACATAATTCTTTGGATTTTTGACTATATGACCCTTAAAATCCTTAGTATGTGCCCATTAATAAAACAAAAACATTGCAGAAGAATATGTACATTGCATGGTATTAAATCCTAAAGCAGTCCGGTGTACTCACAAGAGTACCTGATGATCTTAAACATAGAGCTGAAGGATATATGACAATCATAGGTGTAGCTATGGGGTGCGCTTGTGCACCCCCTGATGATTTTAGGTTTAAAGCTTTAAAACAATGAGCATCATTTAATTCTGAAAAGTGACCCATCTGTTATTGTGGCAAAGGATAGTTCAAATAACACATTAAAGAAATAAAGTCATGGCATGGTGGAAAAGGAATATACAAAGTTTACTGTGCCTTCTATAATACCTGCCACTAGTTGTTCCTGTGAAAGAGTATTTTCAAAGCTGAATACTGAAGAGCAAGCCATGGTCACCCAACACAAGAGAGATTCCAGTCTTTAACGTTGCTGAGTGTAGCAAAGGGACATTACAAGTTCAGTGAATTTTAACAGTGTAAGGTTGGTTTCCAGCCACATCTCCCATTGTAACTGCAGTGACAAATTATGTACATATATAAGCTCTATAACTAATTTAGACATTTTTTTCATTCTTGTTGATTAAGTTTGAGCACACCGAAATGGCCTGCCTATGCCTATGGTTACAATGTATGGTAACCACAAAAAGTCCCTCCTATAGTGACTATTTAGTGTACAGTTGAGGATAACAGGTCAAAATACAACATTGCCTTCATCTTAAAATGTATGAAATAAAAAAAAAAAAAAAAAAAAAAAGGTTAGGAACTGTTTTGCTAATTTTTACCAACTCTACCTGTTAATAACTTATGCAACACTTTTATTTATACACCCTGTATAACAGAGATGAGAAGAAGTATGTGCACCTTTAAATTTCTTCAATTGGTACCACACATAGGATGGGAAAGAATTTTTTTCAGTTCTTCTTAGTGTTACACAGAGATATGAATGTGCATAGTTGCTTTTTCTTTTAAATGACAATTTTTCACTTCACTGTTTAAAATTTCCCTTTTTATTTATTCATTCCAGTTTTATTGCACTTCCTTCTAAAGTGCATAGGTACCTATACATTGCTATAAATACAAATCTCCATGCAGATGTATATGAAGTTGAATAATCACATTCCATAGCGCTTTTGTTTTAGTGTAGGAGGTAATTTGTCCATTAGGGAGGCTCCACTGACTTCCACAGCAACAAACTCATCTTTGCTTAACCACTGGAAATGTACCAAATGCTGTAACAAATAACACTATGGTACTAAAATTGTTCACATAGAAATTTAGAAGATTTTTTAGCAATTAAATTAATATATTTTTCAGCCTTTGCAATGTCTATCTAGCAAAGAGAACAGAGGAAACCAGGCATGCAGCATTATTCTTCAGTTCTCTTGCCTGTATACTGAATTGATTTCTTTAATGGTAGAGTAAAAGGAATAATTGTGTAAAACAATTAAAAGATGAACAGCTAAATATGAAAGAATTATTTGCTGCCTCTTAAATGAAAATAATTATTGATTTCATATAAACAATTCTATAATGCTAAAATGTCCTTGTTAAGTACTTTTAATTTGTGCATTAACAAACGTTTAATAAAGAATAACTGATTTACAATGGCATTCCTGTAGACACTACATAATATAGAATATATTTTACAAAATTCCATGTAAATGCATTAATTATTCTTGCATTATCAAATGTTTACAAAAAAAATGAGTTTATATTTAAGTTGAAATTAAGTAAATTGATCTAAAGAGAGAAAAATAATAAAAATTGTTTTTCCACGTAATGTAAAGTTTATTCTGATTTTTATAAAAAACCACAAAAATTGACATACAGCATGGGCCATTATTTACCAAGGTCTTCATTTATCTAAATGTTAGGACAACCTATTTGTTAGATTTTTGGAACATTTTATTTAAAATATTTTAATATATTGGAAGACTAAAGAGAATTTTTTAAATTATTTAACCCTTATAGTTTTGTGAAGAACTTAATAACAGCTGGATACTCCATTTTGAACATGCCATGATCTTCTACACATAGCCTTCTTTATGCAACTATATCTGAACAACTGAACACAGCTGAACAGAAGTTACAGCTGCAATTGTTTATTTAAAAGATAAGGTATGACACCAGATAAGGGTTTTGTGCTGGCGATAATCCTTATCGGTGAGGTCAGAAACTTATGAACATACCCTCGTATATACAGGTATTATCTTAGTCAAAACAGAAGAAGGTAAAATAGTTTTTATTGGTCTCTAGTCATATTTGGTAATTTCAAACCCTTAGCATCACAATCCATGCAATTATGCTCTGGAAAGTATTTTCCTATATACTTTTGTACACAGCAAGTAATTTAATTGCCTATTTCTATATTTTCCTGTACCATACTATAAGGAGAGAGTTTCTTCACAGTGGCTGATATACTTTATGGATTTTCTAATTATGGTAGATAATCTCCTTCTGCAGAAGTGTAAGGCTGGAGTTTGATGCTAGGTAAATTTTCTTTCTTCCATCTCTTATATACAAGGTTTGTAGTTATTATAATCTTTTTAGAAGGCTGCTTCTTTGCATGATACTCTGATCTAACCATGTTTAAGGGGACTTAAAAGAAACTTAATGCATTCAATATTTACAAAAATCCAACATCTGAACTCAACTGAACTTGTGTTATAGCCTAAGATTAAGCCTATTATACCTATGAACCAGAAAAATTAAATAAATGTGCACGTCACAAATAATTAAATAAAATGCGACATCTGCTCTGTGAATAAACACAACTACAACTTTTATACTTTTTAGTACCTAAAACTTTCAAAAATATATGGAAACAAACATGTTCTTTACAAAATAAAGGAAAGCTAATAACAGTGCAAGCACTGCTTTACTTAAGATCATTGTATGATTGAGTCAAACTACACACTCTTCTTTGCTCCATTTACTTGCTTAAATTTAGTACATGTTTCACAGACCATTGTCTGCAACCTCAGCTAACCATTGATTCAATGGACAACAATCTGTGAAACATGTACTAAGTTTAAACAAGTGGAGCCAATAAGAGAATGTAGTTTGACTCAATCATACAATGATCTTAATCATATGATTAGCTTCATTTACAAGTTCCAGTTAGCATTTCAAATTATCCCCTCCACCCCTTTTTTGTTTTGCAAGCTTAAAGTCAAAACACCATGCAAATAGCATCTGTGGATGTGTATCAAAATAACTACATATTTTCATTCCAGATTTTCCTTCTCTATTCTGTCTAAGGGTAGAGATCAATAAAAATTCTTATATAACACTTTCCCTAGCTGAACAGGCAAACTGGAGCCAAAACAGAGATAACACAAAGATAACAAATTTAATAACAAGTGTGATGATAAGAGTTTTTATCGATCACTACCACAGGATAGAATGGAGAAGGAACATCTTGAATGAAAATTCCTAAAAATCCAATTTTGTAGTTATACTATTATTATCCCTTATTTGTTTGCAGGTTTACCACATACATTTCTTTTCAAATATTTGTGGGAAATACGAATAAAGAATCAACTCTGACATGTTACACATGAGGAACAATGCTCATGCATGTGCACCTAGGCATTTAAACAACCAGCAGGGGCCATTTAAATGGTCAGAGAGCAAAAACAAGTAACTTTTTTTAAAGCTGAAACTTTAAAATATTTTTACAGTTGAAAATTAAAACATTGATATTTTGTTCTTAATTATCTAGTGAGTAGATTTGATAATCTTGTGCTCCACTTATTGATGAATTATGCAAAACTAGTTTCGCAGGCCTTTGCCTGCATCCTTATTTGCAAATCGACTGAATAAGTGGAGCACAAGATTATCAAATCGACTCGTTACATAATTAAGAACATAATAGTTGCTTCACTGTATTGGTTCTGACACAAAATTAAATGTATATCGATTTTTTGTTCCTTTTTTCATAATTTTTACTGATCCCTTGCCTTAAATTCTTTTTGTCCTTTTCCTAATATGTTTTACTGCTGCATTTATCCAGATTTTTTCCTTAAATTACAATGTTAAATCCTGACTAGAATCACCTGTAGCAATATAATATACTTAACTCAGGCCAACAACAAATCACTCTATTGGGAAGCTAAGAGGCCATTGGACTAAATCAAAAGATTTCCCATTGGAAACAACATTAAAATGTTTTTACTATCAAGTCATGATAGTAGCCACCAGTTTAATTTTTTTTTTAATTAATTATATCTCTTTTTGCTTCTTTTTGAACACTTTATTTTACAAACTATTTTGTTTTATGATGATGATCCATGTCTATTCTTGGTGAATTTGGACTATATAGGTTATATGTAAATAGAATTTAACAAACCTTATATTTCCTGATAAAATGGAAAGCATGTTGAGTTGTAGTTGTTCCAGGATTACCTAAGCTGCTGTCCATACTGTCCGACATAGATGGTGAGCGGGGAGAATCTAATCTAGGAATCTTCACTTCTGCAGCCGGTAACTCCTGTTACAAAGACAGCACATTTAGTGGAATTACATACAATTGATACTCAGATAATTGATTTAGTTATAAGATGTTTGTCAGTGCTCAGGGAATCCAATTTCTTGCATTCTCTGATAGAACAGAAATTCATAAGCATGGTTTTTGAATAGTGGGAATTTTCATAGTGAATTATAGTATAATATATCAAATTATTATGGAGGAAATCACTCAAATTTCACTAATTTTGTCCCACTTACTTGGACATGTTTCAAAGGTTGTTGCCTTCATCTTCAGCATGGTTCCACTATATGCTTCCCAGTGTGGTATTAAGATGTGTCTCTGTGGATTTTAAGAACTTAGTGGTGAGATTACCATTGTTTAAAAGTTCAAAATTAACCAAATTTTCCTTGTTTTTATTTATGAATATATTTTCCCACATTGTATATATCTTCCCATAATTCTATATGTTTTTGAAGAGCTTTTAAGCTAACCTACCTGGAGAAGTAATAGAACAATATTTGAACATCACCAAAATTTGTATCAATCAAACCTATTTCACATTCTGAGGTAGTATTATACACAAAAAAAGGGTCTAACAAGGGGAAACCCACTCTCACCATTTTTGGCAGATATGGACATGAGTTTCTTAGAAATAAAATTAGTTGAGACTTTCCCAAATATATACAAATGTTGGTACTGTTATGTTGGTGATGTATTTGCAACAGTAAATGAAAAATGGAAAGAGGATGCAATAAAACTACTCAACTTACAAGGCAGCACTGTTAAATTCACAATGGGAATAGAAAACAACAAGGTTCTTCCCTTCTTGGATATAAAAATGATAAAAAATGGCAATTATCTGGAATAATTGCATATTCAGAAAAGATGCCCACACATATAATTACATAAAAAACAATGGCCATAATCCAAAACAACATAAACTCGCCATAATCAATAGTCTCACATTCAGATTAACAAATCTACCAATAAGCAAGACAGAATGCAATTCAGCGTACCATAAAATCATAGATATAGCACAGATAAAAAATCAATTAGACATTTACAAAATCAGTTGCAAAGACTGCAATATGAAATGTATAGGCCAAACATAAAGAAATATTACCATACAGTTTAAGGAAAACATGAGAAATGTAAAATATAAACACATGGAAAATCAGCAATAGCAGACCATTTCTGGTAAAAGAACCATGAATCTCAAAAGGAACCAAAACTCTTAAAAGCTCTTCAAAAACCCATAGAATTAACAGTGTGGGAAAATATATTCATAAACAAAAATAAAGAAAATTTGGTTAATTTTTATCTTCCAAACAATAGTAATCTCATCACTAAGTTCATAAAATCAACAGAGTAACATCTTAATACCATGCTGGGAAGCAGACAATGAAACCATGCTGAAGATAAGGCAACAGCCTTTGAAACATGTCCAAGTAAGTGGAACAAAATTAGTGAAATTTGAGTGATTCCTTCAATAATAATTTGTTATATATTAAGCAGTGGTTTTTTTGTAAGCATTTAATATGCTATAACTGTCATCAGTTTTCCAGATAGTGAATTACCAATAATGATGGTGCAAATGAGTCTAAGAGTCTAAAGTCTGTCACCAACCTTATCCACGTTCACCATTTCTAGTGTTAGGGAAAACTGCAAAGAAAATGTCACTCATACAACTGTCCTGCCAGGAACAAAATCTGGATCTTCCAGTTGCTAGTGAAATATTTTATGCATGAGACATAGCAGTGGACAAGCTGAGAAGATAAACTGGCTAAACATGCCATATTACTCAGCTATCTTTCAGTACAATGTTGGTTACCATTAAACAGCATATGTAGAATAATTCTTCAGATCCAATGATACAAAAAATAATATTTAGTCTACTTACTGCAGAAAGAGCAATAATATTAAATAACATTATTTTATTTTCCTATAGTTATATAAATTAAATTTCTTTCAAGGTGGTGTCTAACAGAACAAATGTGAACTGCTGCCCTCAATATTTACATAAAATTCATAGTGAAAACGGTGTTGTGGAAAATTAAATAGTAACACAATATGTGAATACACATTACAGAGCGAAAGTAAAAAATAAGTGTTCATAGTATTGAAAAAAGGCATCATGTATGGACTGTGAAAAGTGCAACAGTGTTTTGTCACTACAGCTGATCATATGTGTTCGAGGAAAGATTTGGAAAAGATGAAAGAAAAATTACACAAAAAGTAAACTGAAACACTAATGAAAAATTGGCATTAAACTAGGCCTTATGCATCAGTAATACGAAATTCATGTGTCCGACTGAAAAGAAAGAAGAGATCAATTCCACTAAGAGGACATTTAAAAGCTTAAACCAACTCACATCATAGCAGTGGACAATGAGCTGCAGAAAAGAGCTACAAAAAAGTAAGAGTATGTTATGGCAAGGGGCCTTATAGATGACGTAGTAACCAAACTTTCTACAAATTTATTGGCATTATAACATGTGGTGGCATTAACAATTTAAACTCCTATAATAAGATGCACATGTATATCCTCTCCAAAAGAAACTACCCCAAATTACTCACAAAAATATAAAGGCTGTCAATGTCCCAATTAGATATGATCATTGTTAACCTTAAATTAGATTCTGAAATAATATTTAGCTGAGGTATGAAGTAAAAGAGTGTTAAGGTAATTAATATACAATGCTACATATAGGGAAAATTACACCAGATATGGCCTTCAACTTAACAAAAAATGTAAAAGCCTTAATAGCAATAATTGAAAAGAAAATTAAAAAATTTCCAGATGCAGTTCAGGGAAGCTAGCTTTAATGGAACCATTTGATTATACATGCAGAAAAAAGGCTCCTGATTGTAAAAATATTGGTAAAAATGTTAATAA
Organism: Metallyticus violacea; assembly: GCA_030762175.1. Taxonomy (NCBI): domain Eukaryota; kingdom Metazoa; phylum Arthropoda; class Insecta; order Mantodea; family Metallyticidae; genus Metallyticus; species Metallyticus violacea. The sequence continues at coordinate 95,622,365 of CM060843.1, forward strand.
TCTCATCAAAATAATTGCTCAAAATAATGTAGATAGTGCATGGAACATTTTCAATTTTGCATCATTAAATATATATAAAATAGTAAGAGTTAAAGTTATGGTAAATGAAGGTAAGCCTAATATTGTGGTGATAACAGAGCGGGTCAATGGAATTACAAATAAGACATTTTAAATTAGAAAATTATAAACTTGTAGTCAGTTACTGCAGACAAAAGCATAAAGAAGGTGGTGAGGCTATATATTTATGGAATAGCCTGAATTTTACACCTCAAAACTGGGTTAAAGAGTTCAGTTTGTAGATGTTATTTGAGATTATGGATATAACAGCAAAAACTGAAAAGGAAAGTATACTAATCATTTGAATGCTTAGATTGCCAAATTCTAAGTTTGTTGAATTTCTAATGCAATGCAAGATGTCCTTAGAAATCCCAATCATGAAGTTGTGTATGCGGGCCCTCCAACAAGTATCACAAGCCTTCTCAAGATCAAAAAATAAGGAGAGTCTGGAGTTTCAATAAAAAACCATCCATTAGAGCAACAAAAGGGATAGAAGATACTAAACTGTGGATCTAAAATAACAAAAGTCACAATGGATCTAGGTTAAAAGTTGGCTGGATTCCAAATACCACATTAGCCATATATTAAACATGCATTCCAGCACCTAACAAACACAGCTGGTGAGGGAAATTGGCTGATAACTAGAAGGATGATGGCATCTTTCTAAGGCTTAGGTATAGGAACAACTGTACCCTCACATCAAATCGATGGAAATACAAGGGGTGTTCTAAGAGTTCTCGGCCTGACTCAGAACATGAAGATGGCCAAATTACTATGATAGTTCAAGTATCACGCTTTAGGCGGCACACTGTAAAGTTTCAGGTATTCAAGGTAGTCACTTTTTTGTGATGATCGGTAAACAAATTAGTGTTAACATTTTTTATAAAATGAACAAAACTGAAATATGAGCTGTGTTAAATTATTTTATTTTAAAGAGTTTAACTGCGACAGAAAATACAAAAGGAGTTAGATTCCACATTAAAGGATTCTTCCCTTTAGTTTTCAACCATTAAAAAGTAGTAGCTAACAATGTGGGAATTAAAGGTCATGCTTATCTTCATACATGCTATGTTTGATATTATAGATGGTGTCTTTTGTATAATTGGTTAAATTTCTGTACATGTTAAACAAATTTTATCTATAATGATACACTATGGGTAACTTATTTACACACTTCACTGTTCCAACTTAGGAAAATATAGTAAGTGAAGTGTGTAAATAAGTTACCATAGTGTATCGTTTTAAATATGATAACTTCACTGTAACAGCTTCAAAAATTAAACATATACATTTTATCTAACTCATAAGATGCAGTTCAGTACTAGTACTAGTCACAGCAAAATGCACTTAGTGTCGGAATCAGCACAGCTAAAACCTGCTATGTGCAGTAAAATTTGAAACTGTTATAATTTTTGGTCTTTAAATGACAACATTTTGTAGAACATGTCAACAATAAAGTATTTCAAGAAATGCAAAGGAATGGTAGTAAAAGTGACTTTAAAATGAAGGAAATAAAAATTATTGCATTTTTTTGTGTCTCCTAAAAGTTTTTTTAAGATGCACATAGCAGGTTTTAGAGGCAGAGTGATGATATGATAGAGCGAAGAAAACATTAAAGTAATGGATATGTCACAGATTTTGAACCTAATATTAACATTGGGTTGTGGCAATATTCCTTTTTGTGGTAATGATTGCACTTAATTGATTGTTTTTACATATGTCCTGAGTTGTATCTAAAAAGATGGGGGAAAAATGGAATTCGTTTAATGATTTTTACAATAGATTTTAATATACTGAGTAAGTTGAGTTAAATTAGCTCATATTTTATTTGGCAGCTTAAATATTTGATCCTATTTTTCTCATTATCAATATAATAGGTATATATGTAGCAAATAGTTCAATAAGACCTAGGAGAGAGAACCTCAGATGGGCTACTGGGCATTTTATTGCATCCAAACAATATCTCTGTTTATATAGCCCACTCATTGACCTCATTTCCCATAAGAACACCTACAAATTGTATAAAATATAGTGAACTTTTGTAACAGTGGTGTCAAATATTAACATTTTTTAAAAAATTGAGCGAAATTGTAACATACACACAACTAAAATTCAATAAAATGGAAGACTAGTTTCGGGAGCCATTGCTCCTATCATCATATCATCATATCATCCTATCATCATGATGATAGGAGTGATGGCTCCCGAAACTAGTCTTCCATTTGATTGAATTTTAGTGGTGTGTATGTTACAATTTCGACTCAATTTTTTAAAAAATGTTAACACCTACAAAACTATTGATACTATCTTCTACAGTCCTGATTTGGCAAAATGTGAAGAATTGCATACATGAACAACGATTCTACATCATTAAATATATATATTTTAACATAAAACTATTGCAATCTATGAAGAGGTGGTTGAGTGCTATGAATTTAAAGGGCATTTTAATGATAATTTTTAATAAAAAATAAAAATCATATAATTATAATTAATAAAATAAAAAGTAATTTCTGAGATTTTACTCCTTACCTTCATATTTTCATCATAATATAATATAGAGTCAACTATTATATTAATCTTTAACCTTACACATCTTAAAATGCAATTTAGCAGGCATTCAACATTCACATGAATATTAAAAAATATTCACTGAAATTTCAAAGATCAATAATGCATAATATGTAAATAAAAGAAACATGACTAAATAAGAAAATATCTACATTATGTCCTCATTTTACATGGAAATATAATGTAACTTTAACTGCTTAACTGATAAAACTCAGTTACATACTTTTTGTTTGTTGATGACACAGACTGTGCTATCATCATGAAGCACAATGATGTCTTCATTGCCATGATGAAAGACAACATTGCTAACTACAAATCCTCTTGACAACCACTGAGTAGGATGCCTGCCATCTAGACCTCTTGAAAATTTTGTGTATTTACGATCTTCCAAACTGAATTCCACTATCTGGAACATGCCAAACAAAGCTCAGTATCAATGAACATATATCTAAAAATACTGCAAACTTTTCATATGGTAAGTTTTGGCAAATCTGCCTTTTAGTTACAATAATATAAATCTACTATAATATAAATTATTTCATTATTATTTTTTGAGGAATAAGAATAATTAAATAAAGGATTACTGATAATAGGTTTTAAATTACTGCAGTTATAGATGGAGCTTATTTGCATGTGGTGCATTACTGTTAACATTTGTTTTAAATCAGACCTCTTAAATATTTTATCATTTAAAGTTATGCACTTTATAAATAAATTTTAGTTTATCTTTACAAGTAATTGTGCAAGATTTATATTTAAAAATAGGGCTTAAAAAATAGAAACTTCTCCATATGCAGCAGACAAAACCCACTTCAATCTGAACACCACTTTACCTACATACTGAGTTTCATATTTCTTTCTTCCTAGGTGATGAAATTCGTACTAGAAATGTCTCTCTTTCAACCACATTTGCACATTTGGTTGACAGTTTAAGATGCTTTCAAATTTATTATATTTTGCAAAGCATGCTACAGAGAGTCAATACACTTAATAGTCAGGGCAAAAATGGAATTAGAAAAATTTGGCACCAGTTGCTTAGATATATTTCTGCAACATTTTTGTTTCTTGCAAAAGTACACTGGGAAACATTAGAATTGAGGTAAGTTGTGGTGCCTGAAGTAAACAGGTTTCTTACCTTTGCCACTTCTACATGAAGGAAAGATACAATAGGAGATGCAACTCCCAGCATTGCCATCTAGTTTTAGTTTTTGAATTATCTTGACAACAGTGCCATCTTGTGACTTTAATTAAACGTCTACCAATAATTCGTTACATTTTAAGGGTGACCTTTGGTTACTAAGAAAGGCTTTTAACAATTAATTATTGAAATTACTAAAGTGGTTGGATTTTTGGCACTGGAACTTAACTGACTTTTTTATTCAGGACTTGTTTGGGATGCACTTGCATTTATCTGCAGCTCCTTTCTGCAACAAGGAGAGCAAGGTAACAACATTTTATAAAAGGAGCTCAGGATAAATGCAAGTGCATCCCATATGTCCGGAATATAAAAATATTGAGTTTTAGTGTCAAAATCCAATTTAAATATCACAATTATGTTCATCGTGTTCAGTTCATGGCATTTAGGGTCATCGTCAAGTGCATTCATTATTTGTTAAATGTTTATAGGACAATTATGAAGATATACTGGACTAAGTAATCCTTACACTGGATGTCATGAATGTCCTACAAGAAAGAAATATGCACATATCATGTATGGGGACGAATACATGGCCAATGTCATTTAGTGAGTGTTACAGAAACGAAATATGTGGAGAGTGTACCAAGCCAAATACAGAGTGCAGCATCATATGTTCATGTAGTTTTTCTCTTCTATTTATTCTCTTTCCTCTAAGGAGTGGTGGCAGATACAAGTCCAGACATCAGCACCACACATTACTAATGCTTCCAGGTGCAAAATGTTGGGTGGTTAAATTATTTGTACTCAAAACAGATGACAATTCAGTTCAAGTACACGTATACCATTAAGTTCATGAACTTTATTTTGCAGCTTTTGCGATCAAGGTAAAAATTGATAATTCCTCAATTTTCTTTTTTCTTCCCTGCTTTTGCCCTTTCTCGGACTTCAGACCTGTTGCTATTTGTCTTTTGTTGGTTTAGTTTGGTGTGAACTATAAATGTTTAATTGTATAGTAGGCTAGCAGTTATGTGTGATGGATAAATTCATTACACAACTTAATGAAAGGTCATGGTACTACTCCTAGAAAAGGTCTTGATACTGAAGAGCTACAAGGAAAAATCAGAAATAAATCCAATAAACAACATAAGAAAGTATAAAATCCTTTACAAGATGATACAATCCCATATTTTATTTCACTGCAAAAGTATAAATTTACGGAGGAGAGAGTTGATTTAACTAAAATGGTCAAAACTAAAACATATGGTATCATTTAAAAACATTTTTGACAATAACAGTAAATTAACATATCTAGGAGAGTTTCTGAATAAAATGAAGTAGCTATGAGAATGGTTAATAAATAGAATAGAAAGGAATAGTGAAAATAGTTTAGAAAATGGATGAAGTAAGTTTAAAATTATGGATAGAAATTATTCATTGATGTAGAATGTTAAATACTTTGATGTGCAAGGTTGAGCATTTTATTTAGATTATATTTATCGTATGAATATTTGGTGTTTTCGAGAGGAAATTGCTTGAGACATAACTCTTAAGACACTTTTTGTATACTACTTTGTGCTTAAATAATTAAAGAAACAAACAAATATTATTTTCATTATTTTGACTTTTGATAAATATAAATATTTATATACAGTGAACAAAATTCTAGTTGATTTGCTGCTGATTTTGCCATTATGATATTGTGTAAGTGCTGTGCCAATGCTGGTGTGTAATGCACGGAATAACAATCAAACTGAACTTGCTCACTCAGCACTACTGCAATACTGTGTTTAGCTATATGTTAATTTAAGCATTTTTATAAGCCTCTTCCTCAGAAACTATATATTTATGTTTATTTCTCATAATGATAAGTTAAAATAAATTGTAAATTTTATAAGTAGTCAGCTGATTCTCAATATGTGCATAAAAATGGACTATGCTGCCCTCTGCTGCCCTTATGCAGAACTCCAATGCCTGGCTAGCAAGTGAGTTGGCATTAAAACTCACTCAGATTTAGGGTATCCTATCTTGGTGAACTACTTTGTTCACAATTGTACATGTTACGAAAATTATGCCAATGTGCAAGATGTTTAACATTATTCCAGATGATATTACCTCCAAAATTATAGCAGAAATATAATTTTCATTATGACAAATGAATCCATAGACATTTCAAATGGTAATGGTTTATGTACAACTAGTACACAAAGTAAAATTTTCATACATTTTATCATTATTTCCTTTGTCAGGTTGCAACATGAGTGACATATTGCATTGTAGATATGTTAGATAAATATAAAATAGGCAAGGGTAAATGTTTAGGCATTGCAAATGACAGAACATTTGTAATGGCAGCATTTAAATCAACAGTTGCAACTTTGTTTAAGCGCATAAACCCTTATAGTATCTGTGCACTTTGTAGTCCTTACTGTAAGTCCAGCAGCTCAACATTGCACACAACTGGTATAGTATTAACATGTGCAAATATTCTGAACAGTCACCACAGAATTCCAATTCATTAAGAAATATTTAGGAATGAGCCTTGACAGAAATTTGTGAACATTTTTACCATCCATTGGCTTTTCTTAAGGAATGCAACTATTTTTTTTTATCCTAAAATAGAATCCTCTGGTGCCCTATTAGGTAAAGTAGCACGCAAATTGTTACTTGTAATTTGCAAATTGTTTAAAAAAAGTGGGAGGGAGTGAAAACCCTCAAATTTGTGTGGCTATCTTATTACATAAAAATTTATGATTTTAAAAATTTTTAAAAAGTATGTTTAGATCTTGAAAATACAGATTTCTGTATTTCAGCTCTAAAAGGATTTTAATATAAAATTGGTATTAATTATAGTGCATTAGTAACCAATTCCTAAAATTTGTTTGAAAAATAATTTTAATTTTAAGCGTATTTCATAATTGATTCCATGGAACAACAATGGGGAAGACACAACAGTTTCTACATTTCTATTTCTGATAGAGAACTAAAATGAGAAGCTACGTGGCTGACACAAAATAGGAATGTTAATATATTTTACTACCAGAATTTTAGTGAAGATAATAGCTATGGGAATAATGAAATTGAGTAAAAGTGAGAGCCAGACAGAAAAAGAATGAGAAAGAGAGCACTTTTTTTTCTTCCATTAAACTAACTTTTTACAATATGATTGATCTAACTTGATAATTTTCCTTCCCATACTGCATAAGGGTTTTGCATTTTGCACAAAAAAAGATTGAATATTTAATTTTATGCTGTTTTTCTATTCCACCTGAAACTCTGGCTTGGATGATTATCTTCCCACTGAAACCAAAGTGAGTTGGTACTCTTCAAGAAGATTACAAGTGATTTTGCTGGACATGGCATTTTTTCCCCATGTTCAGTGCTTCCTAAATGCTATGGTAAAAAGCTTAATTCCTTTGTGGAAAAAAACCTTTCTATCATTTTTTGCATGGGTCATATATCAGGAAAAAATTATGTTGCAGGATCTCTTCACAGAAACTAGAATGGAATGGTTATGCAGAATACAGTCAAAGCAAGAAATATTTTAGAAGCAATTTATAAACAAAATTTTCTGAAATAACAGTACCCACAAGGTTTAATTATTTTACATTTGATAATAATAAAGAAATGTTAAATGCTTATCCATCTTTGTGTGTATATGTGTACACATATATTTATTTTATAAATATTTTACAACATCCACATGTGAAGTCCATATGTGTATGAGTACATTATTTGACAAAAATTTGTATTTTGATCATTATTCTCTAAACTCCATTCAATTATTATATTCATAATAAAAGAAATGAATAATTAATTGATATCATTATATGATTCAGTTGAACTACATACTCTTAATCCCTCTTAATCAGCAGTAGCATATCATTTTTGGACACAAAATCACGACATAATAAATAAAGCAAAATTATTAAAATCAATACAAGGACCTACAGAACTAGCAACCTGGGAGAAAATCTACATCTACAAATACAAAGACAGTCTAATGAACTTCGACATTGCCGGAGATGAAAACATAAACTAGAAGTTTATCACACCGCCACCAGAGCAGAATACACATTCCCACAGCTCAACGAATGATTCGACAGTTGAACTTTAGCCTGGCTGAAGATGGGAACTAAATGTTCTCGAAACCGGTTCCATACATTTATAAAAAGTAAGTGAAGCTTTAAGAGTGTGTAGTTCAACTGAATCATATTAATTAATATGATTAGTTTCACTGTGCAAGTTCCAATTTACATTTTAATTAGAAATGAATAAATTTGGAACATTACAACTACATTCGGTAGCTTGCATGGAACAGAAAGGCATTTAAATTGCCAACTATGAATATTTTAGAGCAGTTTTACAGTAATTAGCAATAATTTTACAATCTTATCCCTTATATGGTCTAAAGCTATGAAATGTTATACTATTGAACAAGCGCGCAGGGAAATATTTTTACTTACTTTGTGATCACAGTACACCACAATCAGGAAGTTAGTTCTTGGCTGCACTGCTAATGCTGTAGGTACACAGTGATAACGTGGCAGTGAACAATGATGCTGAAATATTTTAAAACAGTTAATGTATTAATATTATTGTAAAATAATTACTAATTTATTAAACCCACAAAAAAGTGCAGTAAAATGCATTATCATTCTACAAGCAAAATTGCTTTTCCTTCCCATAAAAATGCAAGTTTTAATATGGCTCTATTAGACACAGAACAGATATCATTCATAGACACTATGCATGATCAAGAGGTAGCATGCAGTCTCTGACTTCAGCCCATCAAAGTCCTAAATATTCTGCTATAAAAGGGTAACTGCAACCTTTATGGTGTAATGTTTACTTTGGATGCAGAGACAAGCAAACTGCAATATCAACATCTTTCCTTTCAAAACATAAAATTCAATTAATTTCATTAATCAAATAAGGTAGCTCATGCAATTAAAAGTGCTCAGATATGCATGAAAATAGCACTTGTCAATAATATTTTAATTTTCCCTTTTCTTCCTTACTTTCCCAGTATTCTTTACTTATTAATCTAGGCGTGAAGAAAAGCATTATTATTGTGGTTCTCAGTTCACAGGTTTAGAGACATTATGATAATAAAATAGCAGCTTAATATGTTAAAATTACTTATTCACCTAACATATGTATGTATTTTGACTCCTCTTTCATATAAAGAGCAACTAATCCAAACGCAAAATGTCACATAAAACAAAATTTTCAGGAAATGCAAAAAAACTTCTTTAACTTCTGAATCATCTATAATAAAAATGTTAACCCAGTGTCATTTTGTAGATTTAACAGTTATAATTAATACCTGGTTCACAATTAAAAGAACTGTTAGAAATGTAAATACTTTTAACAATATGCCACTTGGACATTTTGTGCTTTGAAAAATTTTATGGACACACAACATTTTGATCTGACTATACAAATTTGAGTCCTACAAACAAATATAAACAAATTAGGCACTAGTCTCTAATAGTTTTAAGTTGTAACCATACTACAATCTGTACAAAATATGCATTACAGAATTCTGTCAAATGCATATTCTTCTCTCCTTTTACATGAGAATAAAATTTAAACAGATGACACAAAAAAAATTATACAGAGTCTATTTTCTGAATTTGTTTCCAGTCCCATAAATAAATTCAGGGTGAAGTTTTTAATTGTTCCATGCTGTACATTTAATACAAAAAAAGCATAGTTTACTCTAACATTATTGTGAGTCCTGCAAAAAAACTTATGAAATTTCCAGTTCCAACACATTGCATATACACATATTAGAACATTTTCTGAAGTGGACATTCTTCCTGCAGAAATCACACATTATAGTTTCATCTATTTTCTCCATTGTGATTGAATCATTGATACATTCTTTGAAAAAAAAAATAGATTATCCATATCATTCCAACTTTATCCTAACCTTACTGTTAACAGCTTCCTCATGCCTTCCTTTTTTCTCTTCTTTCGTATTACTGACCAAAGGTTTTTTTGCCTGCCTGTAGCATCTCTGTTGAAACTTTTGCCCTTTTTAGCCATTGATATAAATTTCTTTGAGGGGTTGTCACAGCAGTAGGTGGTTTCTGTCTTTATTAACATTTTCTTTTGAACCAGTTTTTAAGTAAATTCTTTTTATATGACTAATGCCATCAAATTTTTTCAAAGTTCATGTAAGTTCCTTATAATTCTTAATCATCCAGTCCACTTCCAAAACTTTTACCTCTTCCACTTCTCAGTGCAGCTTCACATACTTGGTTGAATTCAGAATTTCTGGAATTTGACAAAAAATGTTTTTCAACTTGACCAAAAACTTTATCTGCAAGCAAAAATGAGTGCCCACAAACTGGATAAACAATGACCAAAAAACTTATATGGCTTCAGCAATCAGAAAGACATAGCATGTATAACACATTGGTTTTTATTTTGTCTGGTGCAACCAATAGTAAATTACCTTATTTCAGGGATGGATCTATCCAATTCTGATTTACTAAAAAAACCTGTAACAGCTGAACTAACTTCTTCAGCTCCTCTCCCAGCATTCTTTTCAATTCATAAGTAAAATGTAGGTTCTTTACCATTTGCATCTGTCATACACAAGAGTTGTACGATGAAATCTGGAAAGAGTAGTAAGTTTCACCTATTGTTAATTTCCGTAAAGATTACTTGTTGCAGATTTTAAACAAAAGTTTTTCTCCTACATGGCTGCTCCTTCATTAGTTTAGGGAAAGCTTTAACTTTCATTTTGTGTGCTGTAGTTGAACTATGGTCATATTTTGTCTGTTTCATCTGAAGACTGTAGGATTTTATGATGCATTCTTAGACAAAAACTGCAGGCATCTGTAGGTAGTTAAATTTAATTTAAAAGATTTTAGTGAAAAATTACTTTTTGAGCATATCATCCAGTTTTTCTTCTGTTAACATATAATGTCTATGTCTTATTTTCTTGTCAAACACTGATCTTTTTGTTTTGCATTAAGCACTATTTTACAAACTATAGATATGTAAGATGAATGAATCTCCATAAAATATTATTGAAATTTTGCACAACACTTGAGTATCTAATTTAATTTTTAAAAAGTTACAGGAAATGAAAATGTGTTATGCATTAAATCTTTGACCATGTAAACAGAAAGGAAACACATCACAGTAACTTCTCACTCTTCAAAACCTAAGCGTGCACTAACTGGCCATATAATCAGCAATACACATTCTTGATAATTGGTGTGTACAGCTATGACCCCACCTTCTTTGAACCCAGTCCATGTGTGGGGAAAAACAAAAAAATGATAAAATTCTTTTTACCCTTCATACTCAAGAACAAGAATTACATTATAAGCTTTAAAATTACACCATAAACAACCTGAGTTAATGCATATTACATTCGCTCAATGCCTCCACTTTGTCTACCAACAACCATAGTCAGTCATCAGTTGAAGAGACCGTCACCGGTGGTTGAGGCTGTTAAGGCATGGGTTCGTGAGAGGGAGTCTAGGATTGAATTCCTATTAGGACCATCTTCCCTGACTGAGGTTTTTTCCAGGTTTTCCTCAATCCTCATAAATGGCAAATGCGAGGGAGATAACCTAAATCCAGTCTGGAACACTTCCTTCCTTTATAAAAAGAAATCCTATCCCAGTTTATCATTTCATCTCATGTATCATTAGTGTCCACCACTCATGTGATACCACAGGAGTTAAAACAGGCATTAGGTACTATTAAAAAAATTTTTTTTTCTTTTAGAATGATTGACCTTTTAAGCCTTAAAGCATTTGTTGGTTATATCTACTTGTGATTATTTTGTATGTAAGTATAATTTTTTATATATAAATTTTTAGTACTGTCTCACAAAATTATGACAAACATTATAAAGGTACCTAAGGATTGTTTAAAGTTGATAATTTCTATGCTTGAAGGCCTAAGACAAACTTACAAAATTGATAATTAAATAAATTGTACTTATGAAGCTGTAGGCAATGGAGTGTAATTCATATATTGAAATGTTTACAGTAACTCCACTTACTTACTCATCACTAGAACATGTTCAGTCAATAGCTGATTCTTTTTTTTTAAAAACTCGTTTGTGCTACTGAGACACTACAGGTGGTGGACAATGATGATACATGAGATGAAATTATATATTGGAAAAGGATTTTTTAAAGAAGGAAATGTTCCAGGCCAAGGTTTAGGGTACTGATGATGATTTTTTTTATTTATGGATGCTCTTTAACATCTCAAGTAATCAGTATTCCATTTAATTCAGGGCATGAAATAGCTGACAAATTTTGCTCAGAGGCTTCTTTTTTCAGGCTTGAGGTTCTTTTTCATGACTTAAATGTACAACATGGGACCCACGGCTTTAATTCCCTTCCAAAGAAGCCATACTTAGGATTTGTATGCCTGAAAAAATCCATCGATCCTGGCCCAATTTGAACCCTCGGTCTTTGGTATAGAAGGCAAGTGTGGTTACCACTACACCACCAGGAATGACTTTAGGGTATCTCCCTGACATTAGCCATTTATGAGGACTGAGAAAACCTGGAAAAAACCTCAGTCAGGGAGGGGCAGTCCTGGTGGGATGTGAACCCCAGACCTCCCGCTCACGAGTCCACACCTTAACCTCGGTCACCCGTGGCAGTCCAACAGCTGATGATGCAATTGCTTTTGAAACATGTACTAGTGTTGTGTAAGTAAATGGTGTCAGTATAAATAATTTTAATGCATGAATGTAGGATATGTTACAAAATGCTAATGATCTCATCCAACCTAGTCCAATCTAACCTAATCTGTTTTGAATTATTTCCTAAGAAAGATACCAGAAATATATAACAATTAACAAACAAAATTTGTTTCTTGCTGGAATGTCTTAAAATGCTGTACTGCACATGACAATATGATTCTTTTACAGTGTCAGTGTCAGAAGTGTCAAAGGCATTCTGATCATTTTATGCACACAAACTTGTTTCATGCACAAAATGATATGCAGTGAAGGAAAAACAAAACTATATTTAAGTTTTGTATCTTAAAAGACCAAAATATGCAATTAATGTGCAAAATAAAATGATTTCTATTTAACCTACCAATAACAAATGATAAGACACATGAAGCTCCTAAGATATGCTCAAAGCATGATAAATTAATAAAATATACAATTGCATGAAGGTCCACTGTCTAACTTTAATTATTTTTAAAGAAAGAACGGGGGATAAAAAGGGGGGGAAAAAAAATACATACCTTCCAACTTCTTTTATTCCAAACTGCAATATTATTCTGTAGATCAGCAGCAACTACATATTTGCTATCTGGTGAAACTGCCAATAAATGGATTGTGTCCTTCAGTACTAAACAGAGAAAGGTACAACAATATCAATTAAAAGATGTTATGACATTTTAATAAAAAGGTGGCATAAAAAATTAAAAATATTTATTAATTCATAAATATGCTTGGCTTGTTTCGTACATTTATTTTTAGTTTTGTTGCTATATTTGTATATACTTGATTAATATTAGCTGTTGAATTATGGATTGTGCATGGTTTACTTACATTTTTCATCCAGTGGATTAAATGAATGCTCTAAAACAATTTCATCGTTTTCTAAAGTAAAAAAATAAATGCTTCCTATATTAGTTGTGACAATGACACTGGAACTGTCTGGAGTAAAAACAATGTTGGTGGTCATTCCCAATTCTTGAAGCAGATTCACTTTTTGTATCCTAATATTTTTTTTCTGCAAAAACAAAATACTTTTACTAATAATCATTATATAATACCAGATCTAACTAAGGAATGACATTCTCATTTCTCAGAGCCATTTTACTATGCAAAATATGTATAGTACAATATAGAACATACAATATTTTATGTTTTGCTGGAAAATTCTACAGGAAAAAAAACCCATGCAATTGCACTAAATCAAGAATGAAGTTATGTTGTATAAAAATATTTTGTTACTATGAATGTTTAAGTAGGTATCAACATTTCTAAGCACTAAATCAAGAATGAAGTTATGTTAGTACTGGATGGTAGACAACAAATGAAAGGTGTTACAAGGGGCTTCTACAAGTTCTCAGCCTAACTCAGAGATGTTGTTAGATGACCACAAATTACTATGATAATTCTTAAGCATCATCCTTTAGATGGGAGGCTGTCAAGTTACAGACATGTAAGTGTAGTCAGCTGTTTGTGACAATCGTGTAAACAAGTATTAACATTTTCTACAAAATAAATAAAACTGAAATATGAGCTGTGATAAAATGCTTTGTTTTTTAGGGTTTAACCCCATCATAAATACAAAGGAGTTAGGTTCCACATTAACAGATTCTTTACCTTAGTTTTTGACAGTTAAAAAGTAGGCTACTGAATTTAAGTGTGGTTGTACATCCATTCAAGATGACGAGCACTCAGGGCATCCCAAAACTGTTACAACTGATGAAACTGCGACAAAAATTCACAATGCCATACTCAGTGATTGCCGACTGAAGTTATGCAAGTTGGCTGACATTGCAAACACCTCAATAGGCCATGTACAAAATGTTTTACACACAATTTTGGGTATGAGAAAGCTTTCTGCTCAATGAGTGTAATGTTTGTTAAAAATGGATCAAAAACACATTCGATAAATAAATAAAGGTAGTGGAGTAAATGTGAGTGACGTGTTATTTACAGAAAAAGGGCAAGTAATGTGATTAAAGATATATAAAATGAAGGGTGTCACAGTATGCCTAGGATTAGGTATAGTATATAACCCACCTGAGTCATCTCAGTTTTACAATGAAAACTTGAATTTAAAATTAAATGAAAGTATGGAGAAATTAAGCAGACAGTACCCTAATAGGGAGTTTACTGTAGTTGATGATTTTAAATCCAGAGTAGGTGAATATAAGATTCATGGGTTTAGAAAATGAATGTGCATGGGTGAAAAATATGAGTAGGTAAGGAAAAGTAGAGATAAGGTGCTCAATAAGGAAGGCAGAAAATTGATAAAGAGTTTCTTAAGGTGAGTAATTATTTGAATGAATATTTATTTATATCATTTAAATACAAAATATATTTTTTAATTAAAGTAAATTTTACAAACAGCCCCAGTCCTCAGTTCATCAGCACATTTCTTCTGGTCATAGACATAAATAAAAAGGGGGGGGGGGGAAACAAAAACAAAACATTACATTTAAATATAACAATTAGGAACAGTGCCTTCGGCAATAGGTGAGTAATTATGTGCAAATGGTTTAAGAGATGAGTACCTATGGGGAGAATTCACATGTATGAATATAAATGAACAAAATGTAATTGGCTATACGCTATGCAGTGAAGGAACATATGATGTGCTGATAGATTTTAGTCTTGGATGCGATAACAAGCAGTGGGCACTTTCCACTAAGAATGAGGATGTACCTAAGGAAACGTCATAGTATAGAGAAAGCAATAGAGCTGAAATATATAGAATGTTTAAATGGAAAGAGGAATATACAGAGTATTTCTGGGATAATTTGATATCCAAAATAAAGATATTAAAGTGTGGGATTTTAGAGGCATTCGAAAGGGTTAAGTCAATGGTAAAGTTGGCAGGAAGTAAGATGGAAGTGAATCAAAGAAAAAATATAAAAAGGATATGGATGGTTTGATGGAGAGTGTGTAAAGACAAAGACAGAAGTGTGTAAGAATTTAGCAAGGTGGAGAAGGTTAAAAGGGGAAGATGATAGACAAATATTTCTGTTAAAAAAGGGGGGGGGGATATAAGTGTCTAGTGCAAGATAAAAAGAAAGAATGGCAACAGAGAGAAGATAAAAAAATTAAGGAATCTGTGTTAACTAAAGATAAATAAAAATTTATGGTCAGTTATTATGGATATTTCAATAAAGAAAAGGGTAGGAAATAAGATAATGCCAATGCAATAGAAATATTATTTTATTAATTTGATAAGTGATGGGAATGTTCTGAGTTATGAAATAAATTTAGATAGTACTGTAAGCAGCATAGAATGTTTAGGTAAAGAGTTTTTTATGAATGAGATAGCGTAACCGATCAAACTATTAAAGAGAAAAAAGGCTTCAGGAATAAATGGAATTCCAGGAGAATTTTGGAAAGCATTTGGGGAAATTAAAGGCGGTACCAGGCTACTAACAGAGTTATTAAATAGAATTAAGGGGAGGAAGGTAATTCTTGAGCATTGGAAAGTGAGCATGATATAATGGGAAAGGTGATATAAATAACCCAAGCAACTACATAGGAATTAGTCTTTTATCAATTTTACATAAAATAAACACTGGTATTTTAGCGGGAAGGTTGCAAGAGTAGGCAGAAATAGAGGTAAATTATCACAATTCCAAGCAGGTTTTGGAAAAGAAAAAAGAGCAATGGATAATATTATGATAATTCATACTATAGTGAATAAATAGGGGTAGGGTATATATTTTCTTTGCAGATTTTGAGAAAGCATTCGATACAATAAAAAGGGATGCATTGTAATACAAATTGAGGTACAAGAGAGTCAGTACTGAATTTATTCTAGGAAATTAAAAATTATATGAAGGAATCAGATTTTGTATTAAAATATGAAGATAATAGAATTGCAGATTATATGAGTCAAAATTTAGGTTTGGGACAAGGATATAAATTAAGTTCAGTATTATTTATTTTGTTTATTAGATGATATCCTAGATAGGATATTGAAAAATAATAGGCAGTCCTTGGAAAAAGGAAATACCAGGATTGCTCTTTGCTGATGATCTCATAACAGGAGCAGTAACCGTGATAGGATTACAACATGCCATTGATGAAATTACTAGATTTTGTGCAGAATGGGGTCTAAGGATAAATAGTAAAAAAACAAAAATAATAGTATAGAATACTTTGACTCATAAAAGATATTTAAAGATAATAGAGTTTAAAAAAAGGATAAAAATTATGAAAAAATGACAAATGATTTATAAATACATACCCAATAGAGGTAGTGAAAGAATTTTGACTATTTGGGAGCAAGATTTGCCAGTAATGGATGATGGGAGGTACAGTCTAAATGTGCACAAGCCAAAGATAGCTGTCAGAATAAGTTTGTATAAACTTCCCACATTGCCAATGAAATGGCTAGAAAGACAAAATGGGACTGTGTTTGATGATGTATACAGTAGAAATTGTAAGATGTATACAGTAGAAATTGAAAGTGTCGAAGGGGTGGACAAGGTTTGATGTGGTACACAGAATGTTTTATAGAAAAAAGTTCTAGGGTTACCAAAAAGTCTGCAGAAGGGGGGGGTGCTAAGTTTAGGAAAAGTAGGAAGAGTAGAAAAGAAAGGTATAATAGCAGAGAGACTCTTGAAATATTGGCATAAATGTCTAAAGTTAAATAATAACAATGTACTAAAAGAATGTCTTATGTGCCAAAGAAATGTACAGGGAAGTGAGAGTTGGTTCGGGGAGGTATGAATGAACGGTGTTTAATGCCCGTTTTTGCTACAGAGGCACCACAGGTGGTGAATACTGATAATACATGAAATGAAATAATATATTGGGAAAGGATTTTTTTTTTAAGTAAGGAATCGTTCCAGGCCTAATTTTAGGGTACCTTTCTGGCATTTGCCATTTATGAGGACCAAGGAAAACCTGGAAAAAACCTCAATCAGGGAGGACGGTCCTGCCAGTATTCCAATCCAGATCTCCCATTCACAAGTCCATGCCTTAATGACCTCGGCCACTCGTGGCAGTGTCGGGGAGGTAGGGAAACTATTAGAAGAAATTGGAATGGGGGATGTCTGGCGGCTAGGTGAAAGTAACATCAATGGATTTTGGAAAGAAGTGAGACGGAGGGTAGAAGATATGGAGAAGCAAGAGATTTGGGCTAGCTTAAAAGATAAAAGTTCTTTAGATTTACATAGAATAATTAAAAAAAATTGGGGACGGAAGAAATATATAGATGATTGTGGATGATTTGGAAGATTAAGTCTTGCATGGATGCATACAAGGGTATTATTTCTAAAAGTATTAAGAAAAATTTTAAGGAAGGATGTGCTAAGTGTGGGAAAGTGGGTAATGTTTTCCATTGTCTAATAGAATGTGAAATGGTAAAAAAGTGGAGTGATAGTATCTGGGATGAAAAATGGGATAGACTACAACATGATATAATAGCAATTAAATTGTTGTCAGATATTAGGGCCGAGAAAATAAATAAGATTGGGGAGTTCTTAAAGAGATATGGTGGATGAGACATATAAGGAAGGAGCTTGTGAGCACTCACAGTTGTGGAAATGGCGATTTACTGTTGGGGTTCATTTACCATATAATATAAGGTGGTTAAGGTATGGGAGAACCTTAGTTTTGATAAGTAAATTTGTAAATATTTTATTTATTTATGTAAATTTAATTGTAATGTCAGTTGTGGAAATAAATTCATTCATCATGATGCAGTAAATTACAATGGTATATTGATAATCAGAAAGCTATAAATTTATCATTCTTACAGAGAAAAATATTTAAAGGATGAGGTATATTTAATTGCTTTTTAAAGGTTAAAATTCAATTATCATAGAACAGTAACTGGATCTACATCTTCTGGTTACCAGAAGACACAGCTAATAAAGAAGAGAGTAGACTGGTGCCTTCTGGATTTTGAAGGTGGTGATCTCACTATAAATTAGATGAAAATATTGGGGTAATATGAATAAAAATGAGTAAATGTTCAAGTTGAACACATTTTAAATATATATTTTGAACTGTATGAACATCAAATGATACAAGGAGGTCTTCAGATGGAGTATGCATATTCTTTACTTTTTTAATAAAATTAAATGCTTTTTTTATTTCTAAAATTCTAAATTTCGTTAATGAACAGAATTTCTGAAATTTCTAACTTGTAGGTTGGTGAGCCGATGTTGTTTATAATTGTTTTACATTTTCAATGGCCCAAATTAACTGATATTTTTATCTGGAATTTTTGTTATGGATTACAGAAAATGCATCCTAAAGATATCTGCTTGCTAATATACGAGTGTACTATTAGAGACTGTAACCATAACATGTGCTAATCATTAGTCTAATTTCAAATATATGTATAATCATTAATGGTATATTTATCATACACTTAAATGGTACGTACCTTCTGAAATTTAAAAAACCTGGTTGTTTCACTGGTGGAGTATGCTATCCATCTGCCATTGTTACTCATGTTTGCACAGACAATTGAGCCCCCTCGGGACTTCAAAGTGAGTAATTGTATGGGCTGTTGCACAAGGGGTAGTGCCACATCTCTTGTGATTGCTAGGGTATTGTCCACTGGTGATGCTGTACTCCCCAGTTGCCACACTTCTAAGTGTGCTGTGTAACGCAGCATGATATACCTTGCTTCACTACATATAGTGACACACTGGCCCTGAATCCATCATCAATAAATAAAGAAATACACCTCAATATTAATTAAATTTGGAATGAGTGAAGCACACATTAATAATTTCCTCTGAGTTGAACTATTTAAACACACTCTTTTTGGCTTCAATTATTGGAGATTCCCTCAGGACATGTTTCATCATTCACATCCTCATCTTTTAAAAGAAAGTGACTTACTAGAGATGTACTAAGGACATGTTTTGTGGACCTTCATGCACATCCTCAGCTATTAAATATTTATTTTACAGATGAGGATATAAACAAGGGTTCACAAAATATGTCCTGCGTAAATTTTCAATAAATAAAGCCAAATGTATAGTGTTTGAACAGTTTGATTCAGAAGAAATTATTAACAAAATACATGTTTTATCCACGATTTCATCATATCCCAATTCATAAAACATAGAACATAGTTCTTAGTGTGCTTCAAATAAAGTTTATAGCAGTTTAATCATGAATTAAAGTGACATCTTGAAAACTCCAAAAAACATATAAAATGTTCACAAAAAAAGAGTAATCATTTAGAATAATCCTCTTATCTAAGGTTTTATTAACTTTCTAGATAACACAGTTACCTTTGTGCAAACCTCTAATTAAGTGCTTCTTTGTGCTCCCCTTCAGAGTCAAATGTTACACACTTCAATTTACGCCAGATTCACAATTTCTAAGTGTTGTTCATTTTTCATAATACAATCAACAATACAACATGCTAAAGAACTAAGCAGTAGGCATAAGGCATTAAGACATTTACCATACAAAGAAATGCTAATTTTATACATTCATAATGAAACAAGATAGAATGCAATTAAGTTGAGTAGAGAAAAGTATTTTTAGATCTTACTATTTTTAACAATGTCTAATGGAAACAAATAAGTTCTTTTTATACAGGAGCGCTATAGTTCCAACCCAGTTCTAAGCAATTTTATCACATGAAACAACTCTTGCTTAAGTACAAATATATATGTGAAATTAGATCAAATCCTGTTTCCTCTGGTTGTTACAGAGAAGTGTATCCCAGTAACTATTATTAATCTTTGCTCAATTAACATTTTGCACAAGTTGTTGGATGTGTGTGCGCGCACACCTAATTTTTTTTCCCCCAAATGAATTTTAAACATGATGCAGATTAGGGACACAAATTTTGTTCATGCTCTTCTCCATCTTATAAGGGAATGTACAAGCACATGTAGATGAAATGTGAGCAAAAAAAGATGGCATAAATTATCTACGTGGGTGAAATTTGTACATGTGTATGTATTGTAAACTGTGCATTGGTCTATATATAACATGTTTTCTCATAATCTCTTTCATTTCAGAAATGATTATTATCCAGATGCATGCAAGATATAAGTAGGTACTCACCATCTAATTTAGGCTTTATCCGAAGCTCTCAGATTAAATTCTGTTCTAAACCAAACATTTATTTTGGTATGTTTCAGATACATAATTATACAATTGTAGATGATAATTTTGACAATTATCAATTTATACCAACTAGGTATGTTTTCAAATGATCAAAGTATGGAGCATTTTTAGGTTATTGTATATATGAAATGTTCATTTCTACAAACACTCAAAATAGACAGCCAATATTCATTTTCAAATTTTGCATCCAACTTATGCACACAAATTCTGATAACTTAATGCACAAATTATGTAAAACATTTTCTTATATTACTTACCTGCAAAATTGGAGGATATTTCAATAAAACTCGTGGTGGAAAACTGCTTAAAGCCAAATAGCTGTCAACTCCTATAATTAAAAAAACTTATTTTAACACATATAATAATTATAATTCAGTGTAATAAAAAAATCCCATCCAACCATGAATGCACTCATCTACAATGTTATTCAAAACTTCTCAAACTTGGATTTAAAAAATTAATTGCAGTAAGCTAGAAAACATTTTCAAGTGTTATTGTTTGGTGAATAAGCAAGTGACTTTGGAAACGTGCTACACATGACTGCACTGAAGTTAGCAAGAAGGAAATCCAGTTTGCTATGATTCTTGCACAAAAATAGAAATGCTGCATTAGAAGCTTATTTTACAATAAAATTTTACGAGTGCTATAACCAGAATTTTCATCAAAGGTTCCTGATATTCCTGCACCACAGGACACAAGAGTATGATCTAATGAAATGTTTTTATTATGGATTAGTGTTCACCATAAACCTAGATATGGCTGACCACCCCTGGAAGAGGTTCAGCATAAATTGCAGCACTCTCTTTGAAAGTCAATTCTGCTGTTGTCACAGGAGTTGTAACATCTTATTCATTTTTCAGAGGGCCAACAAACATCTGAAGTTTTGGGTACATGGGATTTGAGTTGTCCAAAAGCTACATCCTACAGATTTATAATGCTACCTACTACCAATAGTGTAAGAGGTTTATATGCAAAAAATATGATTAATCATCTTTGATGATTTTTTTAATGGTGATTAATGCCTGTTTTTACTACTGAGGCACCACAGGCAGTGGACACTGATGATATGTGAGATGAAATTATATATTGAGAAAGGAATTTTTAAGGAAGGAAATGTTTCAGACCTAAGTTTAGGGTAAATTCCCGGCATTTATGAGGACTGAGGAAAACCTTGAAAAAACCTCAGTGAGGCCAGCCCGGTGGGAACCAAACCCCAGATCTCCTGGTCACAAGTCCATGCCTTAACAACCTCAACCATGTGTGGTGGTTTCTTTGGTGATGAAACCTGGTTTTCATTTAGATAGATATGTCATTGGTCAGTATACTTGCAGCTAGACTGTGGAAAATCCACATAAGCACATTAAATGAGGTCCCATTTCACTTTTAAAAATTAAAATATGGTGTGCAACTTTGGGTCACATTTTTTTTTAAATATGTGCTACTTCAGCTCTGTGTACTGTTATTATCCATCAGTTCTGGCAATGGTTGAAGAAGAGGAATAATATGCTAGAACCATGAGGGCGAAATGTGGCATTCCTCATACAAGTTCTTTCAAAATACACTGTTTTGAATAACTTCTGACCACCCTGCTAATCATATTTGAGTTCTCCAGATTTTTATTCATGGGCTTATCTCAAATACAAAATATACCACAAACACTCTAAAATGCTACAAAACCCGCAGAACAGCATAATCAGAACTATGAGAGATAATAAGGTCAACATTTAGAAGTATAGTGCAACATGTATAATTATGTGAATCATGCAATAAAGCAATAGAAGCATTTCCAGCATCCTCTGTAAAAGTGTTGTTTTTTTGGTGTGAATTTTAATACAAAAGTATTTAAAATAAGTTCTGGGTCACTAAATTCATTAAATAAATTTCTTAAATTACAGTTTGGGGAGTTTTGAATCTGCTATACACATTGTGAAATACATGTAAAAACAGTAACAACAAAAATAGGTACACAATTCACACGATATTTCAGATAGCAAGTATCCTTCTTCACAGTATACAAATCACCTCTTAAATACCACATACAAACCTAATATATATTAACTTTTTCTTTGAAAATTTAAAATAAAAAGAAATAAGTATACATATAACTTCAACATAAATGTTTTTTAAGTCTTCAACATTTAATTAACACCTACAGCTTCTTTTGAATTATGATTCCTTAAAAATTCCTATTACACTTAAAATAATCAGTATTGGAGCTTGAATTACAGGTTATTTCCACTATATTTTATTTTTTCTCTTCTGCATCTATACCAATGGAAATCAAAGCAGATATTGGATCACATTCCTTTCCTACTCTTCCATATTTTCTTGAATTTAATAACTTTAGTTTTGCATTTTTCTATAGTTTGAACTTAAAAATTAGCACAAATTAAATACATAGGTAACAGAGAATATAAAAAAAATTAATTTTATTTTATACTTCAGCAAATAGCCACAAAAAAGAAATCAATGAAGTATCTACTTTTAGAAATCAATAACAGATAATATGCTAAAGATGTCAAATTCTGGCAAGTAAAAATTTAAATTTTCCTATTGAGCATACCAACATCAGAGACTGTGAAGTAAAACCTAAATTAATGTAAAAGTAAAGCCCAAATTTTATTTACTCATGAGAAATATTAGGTGTAACCCTTTAGGAGAATAAACTTTACTGCTATAAAATGACAAAAGGATGGTACATAAATGGTACATTATTCTGCATACAGTTAAGCACTGCATTATTAACTGTTCACAATTAAGATATATATAAAACCTGGATAACATTCAGGAATTAGCTTAAATTTGAAGTATCTTATAGCTAATTTTGAATAGCAGGAATTTTCAGTGAAATATAGTATTACAGTATAGTATAGCAAGTGATTTCCACATAAATAACTTACTATATTATCTTATAACTATTTGAATGTACCATTTAGCTCAAATTATTGAAGAAAGTGGATAACTTGATCAAATGAAAGCACAGGTATGTAGAGAACACAAGGATTGAAGATTATGACAGAATTATCTACTAATGAAATATACAGTCAGTAACTATGAAATTTTCAATCTTTCAAATAACTCAGCTTAAAACCTCTGTAATTAAAGAAGTAGAATAATTTAAATTCCTAGATATTTGGATAGATAACACTCTTACATGGCAGTATTATATACAAAATTTAACAGAAAAACTAGGTTGTTTATTTTAATATTAATTCAATTTGGAATCGAACACAGTGAAATGTGCATTAATAATCTCTTCTGAGTCAAAATATTTAGAACACTCTTTATGCTTTCATTTATTGGAGATTTATTCAGAACGTGTTTACTGGACACTTAACCACATCCTCAGCTGTTAAATAACAGTTGGATCATTCATAGAAGTTGGGTAGGTAAGTATATCTGGGTTAACTTCGGTGGTCTTGAGATAAACTTGGATAAGGGAGGTCTGCTTCTGGGATATCAAAATTCATTAAGTTTTGCTACCATTTTTTATTTTATTATCATCATCATTTATGGAATGAAAACCATGAAGTAGAAAAGGCATTAAGTTATTAAAAGCTATTCAACAACCAAAAGAATTAAAAATATGGGAAAGTATGACAAATTATTGTTATGAAATCACTCAAATTTTAGTGAAATTTGAGTGATTTCGTAACAAAAATTTGTCATATTATAATATATTTCACTGCGAAAAATTCCCGATACAAAAAACTACTTATATGGGAAAGTATTTATATAATACATGAGCAAAACTTAATGAATTTCAACATCCCAGAAGCAGACAGCTCTTTATTCAAGATCTCTCAAGAAACTGGAGTCAACCCAGATATGTACCTACCCACTTCTACGAATGACCCAACAATCATTTAACAACCAAGGATGTGGGCATGAAACATGTCCTGGGTAAATCCCATATAAGTGAAACCATAAAGAGTGCTCTAAATATTTTGACTCAGAAGAGATTATTAGGTTGTTTATGTTAAGCTTTCAGAGTCCTTGCAAAAATACTGCCAATAGTGCTCTTTAAAACAGTTTACTTTAGCTATGTACAGTCACTATTATTTTATGCCATTATTATTTGTGGGTAATCATCACATTCACTGAATATAGTTGAGTTATTAAAAAGAATACTTAAAATTATAAAACAGGTGTCTATTTCAGCCGAGAGTAAACCAGTTTTCAAAGAACTTGGAATATTACCATTACCATGCATTTATACCATGGAAACTGTGTCTTTTATTCATCAAAATATAAATTCTTTAAAAAAAAAATCTGATTTCCATGAATACAACATTACAACTTTATCCAACGTTCATTTAAATTACCATAGACTTACCAGAAGTCTCAGCAGCAGAATATCACATCTATATAATAAACTTCTAAATAATGTTAGACATAACCTAAACTTAGGTTATATTACCACTCTATTGTCAACAGCTTCGTAAGTACAATATTTAATATTAGACATCTTAATAATAATAAGCTTAAATAGAAGGATAGAACAATCCTTCTCAAACATATGCCAATGTGCACAAATGATTACTTACTTAAAAATCTAAACATAAATAATCCTGTATAATTCTCTCTTACATTGTCCCTTTAATTTTCTGATATATACGGATATATCACGGATATATCACGGATACACTGGAGGATAAGAAGATACTGGTTTTGACTTTCAATATAAAACTAAATTGTTTGTAAATATAGTTGGTTCGTTTCTAATGTTTGGTTGTTAACAATGAAGTCATTTGCTATATTGCACTCCACTATTTAGAATGAAAGCTGTTTATAAATATATGTGACTCTAATATGAACTACTATATTATGTATGTTATCTATATATGTTCTGTATAGATGAAGCCATGAATACTGTAATTATTCTTACAGTAAATTAACTATCTTATCTTATTAAAATGATATCTGTACATTTTTCAAAGTCAATTGACAAACAAAATATTTCATACCAACCTCCAGAAAATAGCTTCCCATTTGCAATAGCCAAGGCACGTACATCATGATCATGTACTCGACGCTGGACTGATTTAACCCATTTGATGCGACTCTCTGAACCAGAGCCATTTCCCCGCATTTTAATCTTTGCATAACTTGCAATTAGAGGATCAACACCTGCGTAACAAAAGCATATTATCTGATTTTCTTACAATTATTGCTTACTTTCAATGGTTAAATAAAAAGCTGACTAGAATATGTAACTTCAAGGAATAATGCTCAATTGATCATAAATGTTTAGCGTTAGTACTATAATCTCAACTGCCACATAGCAAGAAACTGACATATATATGATCTTTAAATCTGAAGCTTTCAATAAAAGAAAAAAATAACTAAGCTGTTTATATTATAGTCCCCAAGCAACCCACAGAGCTCTCAGTATCCAAACACTTCTGCATAATCTGGAGATGAGAAAGTAGTCTGCACCCTTCAGCTGAACTCGGATAATAGCTGACACATGATATATATTCAGCAGACCTGATATATATTCCTTCAAGGTGTGGAGGCCGAATAAAACTGTAAACCTGCCAAGAACTGATTCTAACTACATGGTATGTCATCAAGAACAAAATTCTTTTGTGGACAATATCTAAATAAACAAAAGCAACTATTAACAATAGTTAATAATTATCCTCTTAGTTTCTAGTTCTCAAATGCAATACAAGAATTATACTTACACTTACAGTGTTCACTTCCACTGTATAAACATCGCAAGAAGACCAATGCAGTCAAAGCAACATCAAAAAAGAGAGAGAGTTTTGCTAAAAGCTTTCAGCATCAGCTAAGAAAAGTAAATGTATTTATATGCAAACTCACAATTATAATTTCTCAAAATATTCACCACAAACATTTATACACTTCCCTCAATTAAATGTACTTACGAAGCTGTTGACAATGGAGTGGTATATATATTTATTTATTTATATATATTTTATTTATATTTATACACTTCTCTATTTGGGCTGTGATATGCTGCATTGATCCCTTGGTTTGATTAAAAACATGCATTCAAGAGTTTTTCTTTACTCATTAGGGCAGGGGAAATGATGAAAATATCCAAATGTTTGGGTGCCATGATTTCCAAGCACTGATAACTTGGCAAAGGCAGTCTTGCATATATTATTGGATAGTCCCTGTACAATCACAGTATGAGATGACTCACTTCTGTGAAAAAGGAAATAACTATTTTCTTCCTAGAGCTGTGACTCCTTCTGACCTATGTATAGACTCTCATCAGTAACACACTGAAACTGGATACTGTTTGATTTGGGTAAACTCATAATTCATCACATCAGAATATTTATATGACAAAGCAGCCATGGGTAACAGAAATAGTGATGTAAAAACTTTTAAATAGTATTTAATACTTGTTTTTACTGCTATGTAATCACAGGTGGCGGACACTGGTGGTACATGAGATGAAATGTTGGGAAAGGCCTTTTTATTTTGGAAGGAAGTATTTTAGGCCTAAATTTTGGGCACCTTTTCTGCATTTGCCATTGATGAGGCTTGAGGAAAACCTGGAAAAAAACTGGCCAGGAAAAATGGTTCTGGCAAAAATTGAACCTCAGACTATCCATCACTCATGAGTTTATCTTAATAGTATGGGCATCCATATCAGTGACATATTGATGTAACTGAACCAGCAACAAGCAAATGTGCATTCTCTTCAAATGCAACAGAACCAATGATATCTTCAAGAAGAAAAGAGGTTATTTAACACTAGATGAGAGAAGTAATGTTATTTAGTTAGGAATCACAGAGAAAGAAAAAAAATTACAATACTATGTTCACACTAACTCCATTTACTTATACAACATTGGGACATGTTTCAGGGGCAATTGCTCTCATCATCAGCTGTTTACCAACCTAACATGCCCCTAATGTTGTATAAATGGAGTTAGTGTGAACATATTTAATACATTCTTAAAGGATATATTACAACTCTATGTCTACAGCTTCTTAAGTAGAATTTAATTAATGGATTACAGCTCCTTTAAGTCAGGCAACTAAGCAAGCAGCTGGAATGACAAATAACAAAATTATTATATAAGTACATTTTGTATTTTAATATAGTCTAATATAGTCATGAAAATTATTGCAATTTATTTTGCTTTTCTATCTTCTCCACAGGTATGAGAAAAAAAACAAGGTACACAATGTGAGGAAAGTAAGGTGATGCAGACACTTCATAAATGCCATGGTGTGTAGAAACAATTCACATTGAGATAAATGGACAACTTTCGCCTACTTCCATGAATGTAATGAACCCTATTTTTGATGAATAGGTTCTTTCCTCTCTTTGGTTATAACATGTTAAAAGTATATAATCACATGAAAACAGCATCCAGTCACACTGCCAAGTTGTCCCTTAAGCACTACCTACAGAAAGAGGCTGAGAGGTATCCTTATGATACCTTTTAATGCAATAAATGTCAAGTTACCATGCACCACCCACAAATTTCTGTGGCTTCAATCTGTTGTAAAGAGGCCTTACTTTAAGATGCTCCACTAGCATCTTTGGAAACTTTACCAAGAGGTTTGGATTAATATTCTTTTTCCTACCTACTTTGCAGCCTTTGTCCATGACCTTGGCCTTCACATCAAACATAACATGTGGTGGCAGAAGAAAATCTCACCTCAATATTAGATATGTAAAATAATTTCAGTTATATATTTGAATAGTTTGGATTTTCACAGTGAAATATAGTATCATATAAAAATTATTTATGAGGAAATTACCCAAAATTTCCTTCATCATCAGCAAGGTTCCACTCTCAGCTTTCCAGTGAATAAATGCAATTTTAAAAACCTTCTAAAAACCAACGAGACAATATTTCACCAGCAAAACAATCAGGCATTTGCAAAATCAGTTGCAAACACTGCAATAATAAATATAAGTTAAAACAAAAAGGAACATTACCATATGGTTTAAGGAACACATGAGAAATGTAAAATATAAACATATAGAAAAATCAGCAGTAGCATACCATTTCAGACATAAAAAACCATTGAGTTCCCAAATGAACCAAAACTCTTAAAAGTGCTTCAAAAACCCATAAAATTATCAGTGTGGAAAAATATATTGATAAACAAAAACAAAGAAAATTTAGTTAATTTTGATCTTCCAAACAACAGTAACCTCATTAAAAAGTTTATAAAATTCAAAAAAGACATCTTAATACCACGCTGGAAAGCTGATAGTGGAATCGTGCTGGCAATGAAGGAAATTTGCCTTTGAAACATGTCCAAGTAAGTAGAACAAAACTATTGAAATTTGAGTGATTTCCTCATAAATAATTTGTTATACATTCTCAGTTAATTAACTAAGACAACCCTCCATATAACTTACGAGTGAATGGAGTAGAGAAAAATGTATCACAATTGACAAATAAGGGTTAAAATTGGGAGATTTTCTTTATGTAGAGATGCAGATAATTGATCTAATTTCAAGGAAACATGCAAATGGAGGAAGCAATTTGGCCATTACAAATTTTAAAGAAAAAGATTTTAAACATAGGACATAACAGCATTAAGATGATCAGAGAATACCAAAACAAAGTAAGAGAAAAACGAATAAGAAAAAGTAATCATCAGATTGGGAAGCATAACTTTTGATAAAGGAAATTGTAAAATTAATAAGGTGAGTAGAACAATTGATAGTGAAGTTGGATTTAATGAGAATTCTTAATATTTCAACAATCACAGAGTTACAATAACTTGGGGGTCCTGTGAGCAACTGAATAAACTAACAGTTGTAAAATAAAACGAAGTCTTTATGTATAAGATATTAATATGCAAATCAACTTTTAAAACCAAAATTTATTTCTGTAAGCATCAATGACCCACAGACTGGTACAGACCTATTTGAGATAAATGGAATGATAGGTACAAATAAGCCTAAAGTCTATTGGCATCTTAAGTATTCATCTTTCCAGAGTAAGGCAGCAAACCAGAAAAAACTATACCCAGGCAAGGTCTTTTCTAGTGATCAAATCTAGGCAACTTGTTGACAATACCAAATATGCTTAGTCACATGGTGGGCAGCTAAGACATTGATGGAAGTAATCAACCCAATATTTAGGATCCCCTACATGGTAGCAAATATCAGTGAGAATTTTCTACAATTATTTTCACCCAGTCATCAATATTTTCCTGGGTCATTGCAACTATCTGGTGACCAGAGTTAGATATATATATATATATATATATATAAAAGAAAATGAAAAATAAAGTAACACTATTAACAATGTAACAAATTAATAGTAATTATCCTTTTCTACTATTATAATTACTATATATATATATAAAAACTGCAAAAACCTCTAAAATATTCAACAGATCATTCCAGCTTTAGTTCTAGAATAAATATACTCAAAAACATGCAAAGAAATGTAACATTTGCCAGCATTTAAGCACTTCAACCTGTAACCTGTCATGACACAATAATTACAGCAGGAGACTTTTATCTTGCATGAGGTACATCTTTTAATGTCTAATTTCTATTGGCCTTACTAATGAAATTGATAATGGGCTGATTATAAAAATTTCTGCCTTCATCCTCATAATTTGGGGCTTCTTCTCCAGCCTCCATGTAATGAAAAGCAACAGTGGATTGCAAAGAACAAATCTGCACATTTTGGAAATTTCAAGATTGTGATTTTCCATATCTAAAATCAATATAATCAGTAAAACATTTCTTGCATACTATTCTTGTCTTACAATGAAATCCTGTGACATAAATTATATTTTATCAATAAAGCCAGGTGAATAAAAAAAAAAAAACAATAACTAGGTTTATACTTTGAATCCCCATATGCATATACATACCACAAAAGTAGACTGAACTTTCATCCTCTTGAAGGCAGATACTCAAGATATCAGCTTTATGTGTCCGAAAAGTTTCAATCTGTGTTCCTATGTTGCCATCCCAAAAGCTAATGTGGCCTCTGTGGGAGAAGAATATACAACTTAATTGACTAAAAGCAAATGCAACTAAAAACTTTTATTTATGAATAAGCAACTTTTCTTAAAACATCTAAAGACAATTACCACTAATTAAGAGCTGAGTTGACTGAAGCATTCATTTCAAGGAAATATTGCTTTTTCCATAATTTCTTTCTTACATGCACATAATATAAATATAAAAAGTCAATATAATTACTATCTTTATATTAAACAGATATTTATTGTATAAGAGAAATGCTGGTATTCCTAATACTACTTTCATGGAGAAAATTACATTTCTGTATAAAAAAAACCATTGCATAATTTATGCAATTGTATGCAAGTAGGGCTAAGGCATTTGATCAAAGTTGCATTATCAAGGCCTGCAGTGCCATAGTTAATGAATGCCCTGTACAAGAATGTTAGTTTTTAGACAGCAAGAACAATGCATTATATGTATACATTTGTATATGCTTGATAGTATGGCACTGAACCAATAGCAACAGCCAGTAAATACAAAACCAAAACAATCAGAAATGCTAGAGAAACCTTTAAAAACCTTATGATGTAAATAGAGTTATTAGCTTGAGCATAAGTAACATAGAGAAAATAATATTGTTTCTTGGCTTCAGATTACAAACTGGTCATAAAAGCACATGCAGAAAATGCATCACTTGATTTCCCCTGCTCATAGCCACTTCTGGAGCTCACTGGATTAGGATATAGGTTCAAAGTTAATTGCAAAATCAGAGCCACTTGGCTGATATTTTAACCCCCCCCCCCTCAGATTAGCCTTGGTGATCTACCTGTAATGCACTTTTCTTTGCAACCAAGGTTCACAAGTTCAAACCCGCTCAGGTCATTGGATTTGTATGGCCAATTTTCTTCATATATGAAGAAAAAAATATCTCTGGACAAAATTACCAACTATTTCATATCTAAGTAACACTTTAGTATGCCAGATTTTTTTTTTGATTTGTTTATTTACGGATGCTCTTTAACATCATAGGTCATCAGCATCCCATTCTATTCAGGGCGTGAAACGGCCAACTAATTTTGTTCAGAGGCCTCTTCTTTCAAGCTTGAGAAAAATCCATTGATCCTGAAGGGGTTTGAACCTGCGATCCTGGGTTTAGAAGGCAAGTATGGTTACCACTACATCACCAGGATTGACTATTAGTGTGCCAGTACATAGTACTCAAGATACTTGTCCCTCTGACATCTATAGGTACCAAGTGTTCTAAATTTTAATAAGTCAAAAAATATAAAAGTTTCTCTTTAGCATATAAGAGCAAATGTTGGTTTCTAATCCTTTATAGTATCCCTGACTGATGCTGCACCCATGATTTTTTTGGCATCCTTCATAAGAAAGTTTAATTTTGCTGAATTTTAGTAATGATTCAAATTTCATGACAAAACTATTTTTGAGCATCTGAGTAGTATTAAAGTTTTCCCAATATTCCCATAAAATATGCTTTTGCACATTCCTTTTACAATATTCATTCTATTGCCCTTACTAACCACACCAATCTTAATTCTTCATATTTTCGCTAGAGAAAGTGCTGTCCTCTTAAGACCAAACAAAGTGCCTGGCCTAATGGTATTTTTATCCCTTCAAGCAATCATGGTGTCATAAAATTTCCTGCTTTCCTTAACTCAGCAATTCAAGTCAAGGTTTAATCCCCAAAAATATTTGCTGTAATATAACCAATCATTTATGAATTATTTACTCAAATTTCACTAGTTTTGTTCCACTTAATTGGACATTTTCCAAGGTCTTCATCATCAACACGATTCCACTGTCAGCTTCCGAACATGATATTAGGATGTTGCTCTGTGGATTTTATGAACTTTGTGATGAGGTTACTGTTGTTTAGAAGATCAAAATGAACTAAATTTTCTTTATAATTAATATTATTGTATGATTTAGTTGAACTATACACTCTTAATGCTTCACTTACTTGTCATAATATACAGAACCAGTTTTGAGAACAATGAGATGAGAACAAAATGTTCTCAAAACTGGTTCTATATATTATGACAAGCAAATGAAGCATTAAGAGTGTGTAGTTCAACTAAATTATACAATAATATTAACTATATGATTGGCTTCACTGTACAAGTTCCAATTTACATTTTAATTAGTAAATATTTTTTGTTTTTGATTACTGATATATTTTCTCACGCATAATTCTGTGGGTTTTTGAAGAACTTTTAAGAGTTTAGGTTCATTTTGGAATTCATGGTTTTTTACCAGAAATGGTATGCTACTGCTGATTTTTCTATGTGTTTATATTTTATATTTCTCACGTGTTCCTTAAACCATAGTGTAATGCTCCTTTTTATTTTACCTATACGTTTCATATTGCAGTCTTTGCAACTGATTTTGTAAATGCTTTATTGTTTTCCTGGCAGAATATTGTCTTTTGTGTTGGTTTTTAGCAGATTTTTTAAATTGCATTTGTCACTGGAGCCAAAATAATGTTGGCATCTTTAAAAATCTTTTGAAAAATTTGATGTGCCCATGGATGGAATGTAAATTTCATATATATATGATCTCCTATGTAGCCTTTAGGTGCTGATAACTTTTATTTGTTTTTGTTTTTTGAATTTTTCTATTTTCTTCTTATGTATAACCATTTTTCTGTACTATATCTATGATTTTTCGGTACTCCGATTTGTATTCTTACTTATTGGTAGGTTGTTAAACTGAGTGTTAGGCTATTGATTATTGCAAGTTTGTGTTGTTTTGGATTGTAGTTGTTTTTTTTAAAGTTAATATCAGCAAAAATACATTTCATAAACACATTCCTGAGAGAAAACCTAACACTTACATTAGTAAGGAGGGTGGTTCAAGAAAAATCCAACAAAGGACAAATAGCTGCAGAAAATAACATTTTAGAAATAGAAAAAGCTAACCACTACAAAACTATAAGCGAGTTTGACTGATAGACCTATGAACATTTAAAACTAGCACCCCAATTAGAAAAAACTTTATGGGAAAACTTTTAGATAATTTTTTCCTTAAAGTTAGAAATTCCCAAGTAAAACAAATGCGGGGGATTATAAACAGGAAACTAGACAGTCTTAGACAAAAACAACAAAAGATTAGAATTAGGGCTAAAAGCCAAAATAAACCAATAGATAATGTCATAAACCAGTCAAAACAAAACTTTTCAAAAAAATAATTACAACTATTAAATATAGGTTTTAACTCTTGTATAGACTACTTGAGAAATTTAGCAGAATATATAGCTGACATCGAGATAGCAATTTTCAATAAATTGGAAGAAGATAAAAATGTGGGAAAATCCTAGAGTGATAACAAAAGAAAATAATAAAGAATGATCATATCATACAGACCATAGGTATTCCTAGAAGAAAAACGCGTAATTTATAGTAGGGCTGACAAAGAAAATAAAATTGTCATAATGAATGAGACAGCATGTACAATTTACCAGATAGCCAGGATTATGAAAATTTAAAAACTAATCCTAACCACAAATATGCTAGTTCAGTAAATAAACTACTAAAAAATGTAACCATTCTGGAACAAAAAAAGATTATATCAGACAACCCTATCACACCCATAATCTGTGGCCTACCAAAAATACATAATATAATATAATATGGTAATAAAATGAGACCTATAGTAAATACAATAAATTCACCCACATACAATTTAGCCAATTACCTTTTAAAACAATTCAAAAGTTTACCAAAATACAAAAGTCAAAGCATAAAAAATTCATCAGAACTAATACAAAAAAGCAGACATGGAAAATGGAAAACAGGGATTTGCTAGCTTCTTATGATATGGTCTCTCTGTTTCCTAGCATCCCCAAAGAAAAACTAATAAATATCAATACTGGAGAAGTAGAAGAATAATATCTGAACCTCATCAAAATTTGCATCAATCAAACCGTCACATTCAGAGGCAATACATATAGACAAAAGAAGGGTTTAGCAATGGGAAATCCACTCTCATTATTCTTAGCAGATATGTACACGAGTTTCTTGAAAACAAAATTAGCTATGACTTTTCCACATATATACAAATGTTGTTATTGTTATGTTGATGATATCTTTGCAAGAGTCAATGAAAAATGGAAAGAAAATGCAATTAAACTACTGAACCTATAAGATAGCACCATTAATTTCACAATAGAAATAGAAAACAACAAGTTTCTTTCCTTCTGGATATAAAAATTATAAAAAATGACAATATACTAGAATTTTGCACATTCAGAAAAAATACTCATACAGAAAATTACATAAAAAACAACACCATAGTACAATGAGACCCAGAAGTGGCTAAGAGCAGGAGAAGTAAAGATGTGTTTTCTGCATATTATTTATGACCTGTTTCCAAATGGAAGGCCATTTTTGACTAATAATCTATATTATTTTCTATATTTTATTTATGTCCAAGCTCTTCTCTCTATTAACATCATAAAAAGTTTAAACTTTTCTTTTGCATTTATAATTGATTTGGCTTCATATAGCTAGTATGACATATCTAATACATGGCTCTAGCTGTCTAAAAACTGCCATTCTGTTATATGACAATCAGTAAACTTTGGCATGCCAGTCCTCCATAATGTAACTTTGACCAAATGCCTTAGCCTTAACTGCATTAATTGCAAAATTGTACAATGCATTTCAAGCTTAAGTTTGAACTTCAGGAACTCAAACCTCAAACTCAAAATGTTGGTGCAACATTTTTAGTGAGGTGCTTTATTTTGCCAATCAATTCTTGTAGTTACCTCCACTACATATCGGAATGAGGAATAAGAAATGCCTTTTCACAAGGGGAATGAATTAAAGTGATGCTCTAACTTACAAAAAAAAAAAAAAGAACTCACCTGGAATCACCACTGATAATGGTAAAATCTGTGGTAACCGTAAGGCACCAAACAATGGTTTCTCTTTTAGCCTCCAGACGACCTGGTGTCATGCGATGAACTGCATGCCCCGTTTCAACATTCCATATTCGCACTGCATCTGCTGAACCTGTGACAACCATGTCACCAGTGAAGTCCCATTCAATGCACAGTATCCTGCCTGGAATAAAAGAAAATATATGTACTGGAGCCCCAGTCTATCTACCAGGTACATAATGTTTTGTTTTAGTTTATTGCATATTTTTGTAAGCCTTAAAACTTAAATATGCAGGTGTCATGACAATATTGCCTAGAAATAATTAGCTTTGTTACATATCATTTTTTCAAATTATGGTAAATAAGAGTTTACCACAAGCACACAGAATTATAACAAGAATAAGTTGGACAAGAAGTAGGAGAATCTACACTTAGCTAGAACAAGTGCTAAACATATTTCAGTTTGAAACCAAATATCACTGTCTACCTATTAAATATGACTATTTACTTCAAATGCACACTTTCTCCTTAGAATGCAAGTTTTCTACAGATAATTTCACTAATACTAACCTTCCTGCCTGTAAAGCACTTTTTCAAATGTAAGGCCCTCATTTGTGACAGTGAAGATGTTAACAAAGCCATCCTCAGTTCCAGCCTGAAAGATTTTAGGTAAGAACATGACTAAAATAGTTTACCTTGACACTGTTATTTATGTTTAAAAACTAAAATATAAGAAGTCATAAAAATGAACATCTGTTTACAGTATTTATTTTTCTTTGAAAATTCTTTATACATCTGGAAAATATTATTCATGTCCATAGCACTCCTTAAGCTGTACATGCCCCTTGCGTGCTGCTAAAAAGTAATTCTATTAGTTAAAGTTCAGTGATGAATGAAGGTCACCTCCTTGTGTGTTCAAGACTCGATCCTATAACCAACAGAAATGTAAAAATTTGTCTAACTTTATTCGGATGTTAGAAAGAAATCTCAACCATCTTTCATAAGAACAATCCAATTTCTTTAAACCATTTACCTTTATTTTACATATGTGCAATTTCATTTTACTTAACTCTTTAGGCCAGACCCAGTTTAATTGGAAAATAAAAAATCAAAATTGTTCTAGAGTTTAATTATTGTATGTCTGGATCATACTACAAACTCTTGTGCCTTCACTTTCGTTTTTATATCTAGAACATGTTTTGCACAGTTAAGAGTGCAGACAATGATCTGTGAAATATTTCTTGATACAAAAAAGTAAGTGAAGTCACAAGAATGTGTAGTTCAACTCGCTCATACAATAATTAAATTATGTGAATTGTTTCACTGTAAAGTTCTAATTCATACCTCAAGTTAATAATTGCCCTATAATAAAATCTGTAAAAATAAAAATGTTATGGTACTCACTGCAAGTCTAGTATTGGCTCTGTCAGCACTGAGACACCAGCAGGGACCAGCTGTGACTGGAATGTCATACTTCACACAGGAAGATTGAAATGAAACACAAAAAATTAGGCAACTATAAGGATTGTTTTTTTCTCAAAATTAGGCAACTATATGTATTGTTTTTTTCTCAACGCATAGTTAATGCACCTATACAATAAAACAGGATGAATGGCAACAGTTTCTTACTTTTACCCTGGTCTAACTTAGAAAAACAATGGCTGAATATTGCAAAAAATGTGAACTATTACATTAAAATTCTACATTTTAAATTTAAAAAATATATCCAAAATCAGTCAATTTTTATTCTTTGGTCAAGGCAGAATATTTTGCTTTTTTAATGTAGTAGACTAAATATATTATATTATATAAATATAATATATTTGCACAGTAAAGGTTTTGATTAGAAAAGAATGCAAAGGCCAAATCAAATACCAACTCTAAAGTTGGTGTGATTCTTGTTGGCTCCTACAGATTTGACCTGGCTTTCTAATTTACAGAGAATTTCTGCATCCCTGCTGTAGCATGTGTTCACTGCAATTATTAACTCGAACCTGGATCCAACATTGGAATAACCATAATATTAATAATTTTCCATTTTCTGTAATTAGTTTATGATGTTGCAAGTGCTCTCTCATTGACATCAATATCTGTGCTATGGAAGAGAGGAGGAGGGGGGAAAAAAAAAACTGACAACGTAACACCATTTTTAAGAGATTTCAAAAAACTCAGCTAATCCTCATTTTAAATAACATTTTAAATGTGTGAAGAACTTCTTTTATCATTTATCATTAAATTATTTCTTTAATACAACAAAGTAAACTTATTTCTCTGACAATCCACCCAATGCAGTGCCATACTTTTGCCCCCATTTTACAGCAGAGATTTATGGTAAACCTATGCCCTATAATAAGCATATCCATGACAGTGACATATGTGGTGATGGATATTAGCAGATATTCCATTCAACACCTTAGCAGGAAAATAGTCATAATTCAATAAGCTCTCTTAATTAAAAAGTATGTTACTCCATAGTATAAATTTCTTTACCTTACAGGACAAGGACTTTAAATCATGTTCTGAAATATTTCCATGAAGACCTGCACTGAAAAGTCTTCTTTTACACCATGCAACTGCTTCAATGGGACACTCCACACGCCCTGGAAATGTCCGTTCTATATATGGAGTTTGACTAACATTCCAAACTTCAATAGAACCATCTGATCTAAAATTATCAAAAAATACTTATCAGTTTTTAAAAAGTTAAACACTAACTTACCAATCCTGCAGATGATACCAATAGCTAAATAATGCTTGGCTAATGAGCATAAAATGTTTTTGGTGTTGAAAATAAATACCACAGTCTGCTATTGCATCATTTTAATAAAGAATGAAAAATTTGTAACAAGTCAAAAATATACAAAACATGTACCTAGTATTAATAAAAATTCTCTTAAAGAGAAGCAAATATTAATCACAGTTATTGCATTTCTGCCCTTTAAAACATGTAGCTTGGAACAAGTTTACTTAGGTACAACCGGACCATGAACTTTCATGTATTTGCATGTTTTATTGATTGGGCATATCAAAGAAATGTTTATACTTTTTAGCTGATCATGACTGTTTATGTCCAAATAAAGTCAATTTTATTTTGCTTGAATGCAATTTCAAGAGATTTTGTCTATAAATTTTTATATTTTTAAATTGCATGCTAAGTGATATTGGTCATTTTTTAAATTTTAACTCTCTATACTCTAGATATTATTCTGTGGATAGGATTTTCCAAGTTTGTGGCATCTTTACATAAATTAAAATGCCTATAATAAATTCACAGTTTGTGTGTATGTGTGTGTGTTTAAGTAGCTGTTCCTTATAACAGAAATAACAGTTATAACTGCATTAATAGATACTAATTAATTATTGGCATGGTTGTGATCTATAGTATGTCTAACAACAGAAAACAATTATACTTCTGGTTCTATTTAACTATTGTTAATGCCAGCACACTACACCTGTGACAATGAAAATGTCTGCTGGTAAAAATTCAAAAAGTAGAGACAATATAAATACTGAGAAGTCTTTAGTGAGGTGCAGATGTCACTAACAAAAACCAAGCACAGCAGAGTTGCTATGGAAGTGGATGTCTGAAAGCAAGTGGTTTTTCTACAGATGGAAAAATAATTGTAATAAAGAAGTATGGTTTACTTATGATCTTACCATGTTTAGTGTCACTTGTGACATTGTATCATTCATATATAAAGCAATAAATGCTGTTTTAAGGCCAAACAAAATCTTGCTTACTGCCTCTGCACTCTAGTAGTCAGCATCCTGGCTGCCAACTCCAGGATTATGGATTTGATTTCTGCTAGAGTTGGAATTTAGCTTTAATTAGGATTTTTCCCTACACTTCCTTGCATTTGGAAAGTGTGATGAGCGTACTTCAATGTAAAATAAAAAAAATAAAAAGGCAATAGTTAAAAATTATTTCTTAAATTAAAGCCACTGATTTGACCATTGTAATTACAGGCAGCTATTAAATCCTGATCTTTAATACAAACTAAGTTACCTGATTCATACAAGCCCTGAAGGTTGATTCATCACGGATATCTGAGTTGGTGTATTTTATGAGACAACCCCTGAAAACTTTACTATCCAGAGGCCGCCAAGGTACTTTAATGGCAGCCAATACCTTGGTTAAGTCCTTATTAAATTCATTCCTTTTTATAAAGTAGCCAGACAGAATAAGTGTTGCTGCTTGTCTTTATTAATTTCAATGATATGTTTTGTTGCCCCTTCATGCTGTAGGAACTGAAAATTTTTTCGCATGTGAAACAATTTTAATATCAGATACAGTACACAGTTTATGTAGTGTATCTTGCATTTTTGATTAAACTTTAATTGAAATATTTTCAGTCTCCAAAAGAAATCTGAACTTAAATAAACTTACAGTTTTATTTTAAAAGTCATAAGCTGATATCAGAATTGTCTCACTTGTGAAAAAATGTTCATTTGCAGCAACATGAAAGAACAGCAAAACATATCGATGAAACTAATAAAGATAAGTGGTAAGCCCTTATCCCAAACTTATTCTACCTGGCTACTGTACTGTATAAAAAAGAATGAATTTTATAAGGACCTCACCAAGATATTGGCTGCCATTAAAATACCTTGGAGGCACTGGATAATAATTTTCAGAGGTTTTCTCATAAAATACACCAAAAGAGATATCCCTAAAAAATGAATCCTTAGAAAGGTTCAGGGCCCATATGAATCAGTGAGTTCTTTTGTTAGTTTAGTATTAAATAATGAAATAATCATTTTTCAAAATTTATAATAAGTGCTAATACAATTATTTCAGTACATTGATTCCATCATAATGAATTTACACATAAATTTTGAGTAGCTTGTTGGTAGTGATGAACCTATCGATGCTGAGGGTTGCTATATAGCTAATATTTAATTGGCAAACTTAGTCCTGATAGTACAGCCAATCCACATATGCTGATTTTAAAAGAAATGCACTAAGTTAACTTTGAGCCAATGGCAAAATTTGCAAATGACCTCTTTAGTAAGTAGAACATAATATAATGGACTCATTTTTACACACTCTAAATTTTAGTTATGCTTAGGCTGTGCATCGTTTTTATTTACTATAGTGCAATATTTAATTTTATTTAGGTCCTGACAAATCATATTTTTCCTACTTAACCATGACGAATATAAAAGTGTAAGTTAAATGCAGCCAAATATTAAAACTTTATTTCAAGTTTAGGATATAGTTTACTTCCTTAACTGCAGTGAAATATTAAATATACTCAACTATGACAAAAATTAAATTTTTATAATGTAATTGTTTTAATTAATTGCTGATTAATATTGTATGAATTCTGTGGCTCATCGAGGATCATGCAAAAGAGTGGTATTACTACTGTCAGATGCAGCACTATACATTAAAAGCTGGGCAGACTTTGAAGTTAATCTTT
Source organism: Metallyticus violacea (assembly GCA_030762175.1). Taxonomy (NCBI): domain Eukaryota; kingdom Metazoa; phylum Arthropoda; class Insecta; order Mantodea; family Metallyticidae; genus Metallyticus; species Metallyticus violacea. The sequence continues at coordinate 95,663,207 of CM060843.1, forward strand.
CTTTAAATGATTCATATTATTTGCCTGGCACATGGACTTAAATGGATTGCAAAAGAATTAACAATCTAATTTCACAGCTTAAAAAGATGTTTGTCAAGGCAGATATTCCTGTCTCCCAATACAGTACTCACAAGATGGGGTACATGGCTGCACTTATCTATTACAAGCACTTCAGTCAACTTGTGCACGTAATCACTAGTACTTTTGATGCGCCTATTTAGAATTTAAGACCCAGTAATGTTATTCAGAATTTCCAAAACCATAAGCCAGTCATAATACGAATTTAAAAAAATAAACATTGAAAAAGAAAACTGTAAAGTGTAAAATGAGTGTAAAATAGAAAGGTATATTTTAATGGCTCATGTAATAACGAAAGGAATTATTTTAATTTTATGTTTCTTTTTTCCAGATTTTGACTTAGCTTAATGCAAATGAAAAAGCTTCTATTGAAAGAGTTCAACAGGTTTTGAAATTGAACTGAGGAACAAGATGGCTAACTTTTCCAAAATAGAGAGCAGCATTAGATATTACAGGCAGTGTGTTAGCAGAATCTCTTCATGGTGCAGAAGGTAAAAAACTCCATCAATGAAGTTCCTTAATCACAAGATAAGGTATGGTTGCCAAAAATAAATTGTGTATTTGACAAATATCCAAGCTATAAACAAATGTGTAAAATTGCAGACATTCTAAGTGGTCAATTCAATATAAGTAATATCCCCGCATTCAACTATGCACTGATCACATCCTAACATTTAAATTAATTCTTAAATATAAGAGGAGGAATCTCACAGAACTTGGAAATGCTATTGGTAGTTTACTGCCAAACAATTATTTTAAATGGTAATAATATTTAAAGAAAGTTTACAAAGATTTATGCTGTCATGTAAGAACCAAAGGAAAGTAACTACAAAAATGCAATTATCCAATTTTTTCCATTGTGTATTTAATATAAGGAGTTCTTTTTTTAGTCAAATTGAGATATCCCAGCTCATCTCTTTACCATTAATAACAATAGGAAATGGAAATTGTTGGTTTGAACTCAAAATAGAGCTTTATTAATAATAGCAAGGAAAAATGTGTTTGATGATTACTTTCTTAATTTAACAAATAATTTTAATTTATACTCTGGTGATAAAAGAGATGTATTAAGGATTTTGCAATCACAATTCCCAGTTTAAATAATGAATTCAAACCAAGTACCATTGCTCCACTAGAAATTAGTAATATCATTATAAAACTAAAATCAAAACGCTCTTCTGACTATGTTGACATTAACAGCAAAGTCATAAAGGCCTTTGCAAAGGAAATTAGTATTCCCCTTAGTCTGTGTGTAATGAGTCTTTAATAACAGGTGTATTTCCTGAAAGGCTAAAATATTCAGTGATGAGGCCTCTGTTCAAAAAGTAGGAAAAGATAAACATCTCTAATTATAGACCTATTGCTATTTCACCTACATTTTCTAAGGTGTTTGAGAGAGTAATTTACAATAAGCTTTACTATTAAATTGAACGTAACAATATTCTAGTTAATGATCAGTTTGGCTTTAGAAAAAGGAATTTCAACAGAAAATGCAATCTATAAACTCACAAATGAAATTTGTGAAATTTAATGAAAGAACATATATAGAAGGAAGATTTTGTGATTTAGCAAGGCTTTTGATTATGTAAATCAGGGAATTCTGATAGATAAATTACCTTTCTACAAAATAAAAAACCAATATTTAAAATGGTTTATATCTTTACTTGACAAAAGGAATCAAAATGTAATAATAAATTGTCCCTTTAAAAATAAAAACAATGCATCAGAGTGGGGAATGATAACCATAGAGTGCCTCAAGGAACTGTTCTGGACCCTCTTCTTTTTCTGATATATATAAATGATCTCTCCTTATCTATCCAAGATGTAGAAAATACTGTTCTATTTGCAGATGACACAAGCATTTTGATAAATGGAAATATCCTTAATGATTGTGCCATTACTAAATCTAGTTCTGAGTTCTTTGTGTGTATGGTTCAAAGCAAACAAATTGTCTCTAAATCTACATAAAACAAATATGAAATTCATCACTCACAGATAAGATATTATAGCAGTGTACTTCTGCAAGCCAAATATATTAAATTCCTTAGTAAAATAATCAATAACCATCTGAATCGAAAAGACCACATGCATACCTAACTTAGCAATAAGTTCATTAGTAACAGAGTCAATGAACATTTTAAAACTACTTTACTTTATTATGCTTATTTCAACTCAATAATGAAATGTGGTCTTATATTTTGGGAAAATTCAGTTAAAAGTAGTCTTTTTTCCTATTACAACAAAAAAAGCCATACAAATAATGAGTGGTATACATAGCAGACATTCATGCACAAGCCTCTTTAGGCAATTTGAAATTTTAACTGTTCCATGTGAATATATATTATCCTTCATGAACTTTTATGTAAGAAATAAAGAAACATTTGTTCAAAATCAAAATATACATGACAAGAATACTAGACAAAAAACAACTCTATATAGTTAAAATGTAAATTGAAACTTGCACAGTGAAGCTAATCATATTAATTGATATCGTGTATGATTCAGTTGAACTACACACTCTTAAAGCCTCACTTACTTTTCATAAATGTATGGAACTGGTTTCGAGAACATTTAGTTCCCATCTTCAGTCAGGCTAAAGTTCAACTAAATGTTCTTGAAACCGGTTTCATACATTTATGAAAAGTAAGTGAAGCTTTAAGAGTGTGTAGTTCAACTGAATCATACAATGATATCAATTAAATCTACATAGATTTACTACAGCACTTTCCTGCCATCAAAAAGGAAGTTATTATGAACCATTTTGGTACAAAATGCTCTTCCCTCTAGCTCAAAAGTCTTAATAAGCAATGCTAAATCTTTTAAATCTGCTCTTAGAAAATACCTATTTAAAAAGGCCTATTATTCTGTAAAGGAATATAAGAATGATAATATATTATACTGAGTTAAAAACACTGCAATCATTTTATATCAATACATATGTAAAAATGTATATAGTAAAATTTGTGTGATTGAGTGATTTGTCTGTTTCTGCTTCTCTGGCTTTTATTGTATTGGTTGAGTTGTTCTAGGTGTTGCTCTTTCATTTTTATTGTAACTATTTATGCAGATGTACGTATTTTGTATAAATATAGCATGCTACTATGGTAATTGTAAATGACAAGTTTAATGTCCAAAGGCTCTGTGACTACTTCGGGAACTCGTGTAATGCTCCAGTAACTAAACTAAAAGAGTTGGAAAATAGCATTTTAAGAGTTGCATTCAATTGGTTCTCAAACAACGATATATTCTTAAGGAAATTAAAACATATTAATATTAAATTAAAACAAATTATAATTTAGGATCCAACTACTACAGCAGTAAATAAACCTGATCTAATAAAACTTATTTAATTTTTACTTCATATATTTTTATTTGAGGATTATATGGACAATTTTAAGTGATTCCATTACGTTACAGTTTCAACTTCTTTGATGCATTATTTCGTAGTCTGATGACATAATAATCTGTTTAATTTATAAAAATATTGCATTAGTCTTTAACTTAAGGTGTTGCTTGTTCTCCTTTTTATTATACGAAAGCAAATGAACTGTATGTAAATGCATATTACAAACAGCTAAGCTGACCTTACCTCGAGAGAGCCAATTTCTTCAGAGTTTTTTCATACTTCATACAATGAATTGCTCTTGGCTCCACATCATAAAATCTCACATTATGTACTCTACAAAGGGACATTTCCAATAGCAATCAAAATATTTTATTTTGAATAATTACACTCACCACGTGTTTAACCTCAAAGTTTACTGCTAATTGCAGTTCCTTTAAAAAAAACAAACAAACAAACAAAAGCAGAATTGTCGCCATTCTGCAGTCAAGCTGCCAATCCACCAATGTTAAGGCTAATGTATAATCTTTGCCTTTATATTCCAGCAGTTTTCCATGACACATTTTATTTAATTAGGTATTACTACCTTTAGTAATGGCACTAAGTACTCTTCCGTATACGGATGAAGACAAATAGTTATTAAAATTAAACGATATCGGTTGAAGATTTTATTATAACCATTTTGAATAAATAAAATATTGACATAGCTAGGAATAACTACACTTCCTTCGGCTAACTTACCATTCGATTTAATTGTTGATTTATAGAGATTTGCAGTAATAGCTTCAAAGAATAAAATAAGATGGCCTAAAGAAAACTTTATGGAATGCGTCTACAAAAGTACCATGCTTGTATTGTTCATTTCCATGAGTTTGTAGTATTTTTGAACAACAGCAGGGGTCGCCAAAGACATCAAGGAATAGTCTCAGGAAGGAAAATATGGGGTACTATTCCCTCCAGGACCGTCCTCCCTAATTTGTTTTTTGCAAATTCTTTTTAGTCCTTCATAAGTGATAACGTTTCTTCTGTTCATTCTATATTGATCGAGGATTCAGAGTGTAGAACGTGTCACAGTAAAAGGAATTAATGAGTAAAGCAATGAGGGTATGTCCTGAAGTGTGTTCTCTTCTGTTATAAAGGTAATCCTTCATTTAATAAAATGAATGGGTGATTAGAAAAATTTTATACGGGTTTAAAAATAGCTATTCCGCTTGTTTTCTAACAATTTTAAATAAGTTTGAAGGCTATTACACACACACACACACAGATATATATAATGTTTCTAAAATCTCAATTAGCGCTATAGGTTTCATAATAGCTATGAGGCTATCGTGATTATCAGATTAATGATACTTAAAAGAAGATTATTATCTGCTTCCCTAATTTTTGTTATATTATACATATATTGTCCAGTGAAGGTGAGTGTATTAAGAATCTTATACAAAGACCTGCAAGAGCAGAGTTCTAGTACAATTTATAATTCTTAGGATTTGTTTTACAACAGGAATACCCTATTACTTTGTGCTGAAATTTTCTCAGAAAAGTATGCTATGTTTCCTAAAGGAATGAAAATAAGCAACATGTACTTACTGTTCTCGATGTTTCGCGATGCACAAGATTTTTTAAGTTCCTTAAAGGAAAACAGACTGAATTCAGTCTTGGAATTATAGTTCCTATGTATTCTTCCAAATGATTTCATCATCGAACTCTGACCCTAAAACTGTGTATGAAAAAACTCCTTTATTGAATTATTGAAAACGTTTAATGCTTAATTGTAGAATAATATTGTTCTTAACTCTGAATTTAATATATTTTATTTTATTACAGTTTTACATTAAGTTATGAGCTCCAAATGATTTCATCATCGAACTCTGACCCTAAAACTGTGAATGAAAAAAACTCCTTTATTGAATTATTGAAAACGTTTAATGCTTAATTGTAGAATAATATTGTTCTTAGCTCTGAATTTAATATATTTTATTTTATTACAGTTTTACATTAAGTTATGAGCTCCAAGCCATCATGTAGTTCTCCAAATGTCTTAATGACTATACCCAACAACTGTTCCGATGTTTTCTCAGATATAAACACACTAATATTATCTGTAAACAGTATTGCTTTAGAGTTAGAGATAATGTCAAGATTTTCAAACTATCCCCAAAGGCATATCCAACCAACCACTGATTCTACTTCATTCAAGATTTCCTTGTAAATAATGATAAATGCCTATTTCATAACTATATTATGTCCTAATAGTGTGAGAATGACAATGTATTTCATATAAATACTTTCACCTTGATATAATTGTATACGCCTAATTGTATTATGCTTTTTACTTTTGATATTTTTGTATATAATTCATTATTTTATTATGAGGCATCCAACATCGATTATACTACTAAGTACTAAAACAATCAACTGGATCAATAAACCACTTTATGTACTGTAATGTATTCATTTTCACCCACTGATCACACATCATACCTGATATGGGAGACGTCAAGAATAGTCTAGTTACAATATAGTTACATTTAATATACTAATTGGTGACCTTGATAGCACTGCCTTACAATTATGAGAGTTCAACAACTATAACAATAATTTGCTATTTGAAAATATATATCACATTTTGAGTCGACATCAATATCATTTGCATTAACGTTTGTCCTATTAAAGTTATTTATAGTGAAGTGCAGGCCTAATATGTTAACAATAAAAATATACGGTTTAAAAAAATATATACATTAAAAACAGTAATATGACCTAATATGCAGTTTCCTAATAAGATATTTACAATTGAGTGATGTCATAATAGAATATTAATAACATAAACATAGCAATCATATACAAATTAACCATATTTTAATCAAAACATCCATAAAACTTATTTTAGGATTTATGTATTAATGTTATTTGCAATAAGTGATATTATTATAAAACATAATCTAGCAACCCTAAAATTAATATACAATTTAAAATTATGTCTCATTTTATCAAAACCTCAATTACATTCATTTTCATTTTCCTAATAGGAATATTGTAATTTAATGCCAGTGTAATATTCATTTATTAGAAAACTTAACGCATAAGAACTAAAATATATTAAAATGTATATATTTATCGAGTAATTATAATTTAATGCAAATATTGAGAGGTTATCCATTAAAATACTTTATAAGAACAATGTTTGAAACTAATTTAAAGCTTGTTACATGTTTCAAAATATCCAATTACACATAGAAACAATGCTTTTCAAAAATTATTTAAAAGTACTTTTAAATTTTAACTTGGCAGTTCCTTTCAAATAATTGGGAGAGCATTGTACATGCAAAATCTGCATAATTGCACCTTTCTCCATATCATAAATATAGCATTATGAGATATAATATGCAGGTAATTTATTTTTCTTGTATTATGTGAATGAAAGATTATACTTATATTAAAATTAATTATAAAGTTACAAATAAATTTTAAATTTTCAAAAATGTATACCCATGGTAATTATAAACTTTATAAAATTTTAAATAAATCTCTACAATTTTTGCTAGTTTGCATCATTGCCTTAATTTTATCTGGATTTTAAAAACTAAATTTGCATTTAATTAATTGCCAAAAAATTACAGCACCAATCAATAAAGAATTAAAATAAGCGTAACTAGGCTCTAGAAATTTCCAACGCCAATAATTTTCTAATCATATTTTGTTTCATTTATTTCTAAGCTGTTAATATGAACAGAATGTTTCAAATGATCATCAAGTTACAACTCTCACAACTTAATGCTACTAATATATTCGATGTTGATACTATTAATCCTTCATTGAAACTTATTTTGTTTTTATTTTATGCATGGTGAAAGAACACAGGCACAGTTTTGCATTAGCGTTAATAAACAATTTAATATCTCCAAACCTATATGAAGGGGATTTGTAGTTTCTTTATATTTGAAGTCATGATATTAGTATCCTCATCTGAAATAAACACATTAAGATCATTTGCAAAAAAAAAAAAAAAAAAAAGTTTCACCATAATTTATATGTGATTCCAAATCATTGCTATAAATCAAGAACAGGATTGATCCAAGTATGCAGCCTTGAAGAAGGCAATTTTTTGCTATCCTCTTATCCCATAAATAATGTGCGTTGCAATTTGTCTGTTCATGTTTATGGCTCATTTCTACAAAGATTTCCGTTTCATGCATTATTATTATTATTATTATTATTATTGTTGTTGTTGTTGTTGTTGTTGTTGGTGGTGGTGGTGGTGGTGGTGGTGTCGGAAATTAAGAAATAAGTAGTGTTATTTCTTAGATGCTAGATACACGCTACAGGATACACCGCTTATCTCCAAAATCTGGCACAGGCACACTGTAACACGTAGAATTATTAAGGCACGTTGGAAGGGCAAAGAAATCAAATATTCTTTGGGGTAAAAGTTTCTACTACTTCACTGGGGTCAACTCTTATATTCTACCATTCTCTATTATTAAAATGTTGAATCCATTCAATCGCGCTCCTGAAGTGGTGCTACGTAAAAGCGTTTTATTACTTTTAATTTTGAAAAGGATCGCTCAGCTGACACAACAGTTACAGGTTGAGAGGGAAATAAAACGAAAGCAGTGCAAACGTCTGATAAACTCGACGCTAAAGTAAATTTTTGGATTAGCAAGAACTGTGCTAATTTTCGAACAGGCGTGCTATCTTTTGTCTCGTTTTAATGCACTTTTGAAGCACTGTAACTGAAATAAGAAATTGTCTTTTAAGTATTCAACATACTCCGTTGATAAATCTTTTGCTTAATTGTGATTTTTAAATGTATCAAATTTAGTAGAGTCTAAAAGTTTGGTAAATATGTCAGCAATCTGTTCTGCACTTTAAATCCAAACTTTCAGCATCTTTTTCTTTTATGAAATAATATTTAAAATCAATACGCTTGCTGCGGGTGTTCATTTTATCCTTTTTAATCAATTCAATGACAGAGAAGTTATCAACGAATGTGATTGATACGTTTTTTTCCAGTTAATTCACAAGTAAACTACTTAAGAACAATAGTTCTCTACAATATTCAGCTGCTGATATAAATTCTGCTTCAGTGCTGCTGGTGGATACAACAGATTGTTTGCGTTATCTCCGGCTTACAGGTCCTCCAGCATAAAATATGACATAACCAGAAGTCCTTCGGCTAGTTTCAGGGTCATTGGCAAAGTCGTTATCACAGTATGTAATCAAACCATCGGGGCTATCTCTGGAATAGGAGTTTCCGTTTCTATTCGTTCCAGTCAAGTATCGTAAAGATCTTTTCAAGTTAGCAAAATCCACTTGAGTTGAATTTTCCAGATGTATGGTACTGTAACTAACTGAGTAAGAGAGATCTGATCAGGTTTTAGATAACATATAAAGCTGGCTTCCAACTATTTCTATAAAGAAATATCATTTCTTCAATTTTTATATTGTTTTCAGTCATAGGAGTTTTTACAGGATTGGAATTAGTCATATCATTTTTTTCAAGAATCCGTTCTACATCACTTGCTTGATTGGGCTTTAGTGTGTTAGGTGTGATTGTAGTTTCGAATCCAACGAAGGTTTTTGGTTTGTTGAACATTGTGATAGCAAATTCATTTCATTTCATGAAGAAGTTCGTAAATTTGGGCTTTATCTTGTGCGAAAATTGCTCCATCGTCAATATAGTCAACATTACAGTTTTAGTATTGTTTACAAAAATAAAATGTTCATTTTTCAATGACGATAATCTTTTTTTTTTAAATTAAGAAATCGGCGAGTCTTCTGTTCCAGTTCAAGCTTGATTGTTCCAATCTATATAGGCTCTTCTTAAGTTTGCAAACTTTCGTGTTGGCATTTTTATACCCTTCTGGAACTTTCATAAAATTTTCTTCAATCAGGGGACTATAGAGAAAGGCGGTTTTCACATCGAAGGTCTTACAATTGAATTCTTTTCGAAGATCTACGGCCATCAGAAGTCTTAGAGAATCAGCGCCTATGTCGGGCTGGATGTTTCATAGAAATCTTCAGCATAAATATGTTCACAGCCTCGTACAAATCTAAGCTTTTAAATTTTCTTTGTCGTTTTATATATATATATATATATATATATATATATATATATATATATATATATATATACCTGTTAGTCCTTGTAATCTTCTGAATCTTTTTTGACCAATAATTTTCGATTTTAGTGATGCAGTTGGTTATTGCCTTTCGGAATTCATCTTTATCTTTCAGCAGTAAAACTGCGGAGAAATGTGTAAAATCATCAAGTACTGAAACCAAGTACCTATTATTGTTCCAAAAAAAGTTTTCTATAGGTTCAGCGAGGTCTGTGTGTACACTTGGAACGATTCTGTAACACGGGTACGATTGAGTCCAATTGGTTGGCCACATTCTTTGGACTTCAAAGAAATTTCGCAGGTTTCAAGGTTTTCCATGTCGGATTTTTGAGTTTCGTCCTCTTTAACAGGTTTTCAAGCTTTTTTCCAGTATTTCTCTATTTTTTGGCGGCATTAGGCGAAATAGTTCTTTTCAAATATTTTTCATTGTTATTCATGTGAGAGCTAGCAGCGGAATCAACTATCCATAAAAGAACATTTTCCTTTGAATTCTTATTTTTCATTTGCTAGAAAAACAGCTTAAGTACTGGTGTTTTGCTTTTAATTCCCGTTTTTGCGATAAAATTTTTTCAGCATCGTGGTTGTTTCTCTTGTTTTTCCATATGTGACATCGATAACTCCGAGTAATTTTACATTAACTCATATGTATTTTTTTTTTTTTTAATGATTTATATATGGACGCTCTTTAATAGCTCAGATCATCAGCATCCCATTCAACTCAGGGCGTGAAACGGCCGACAAATTTTGCTCAGAGGCCTCTCTTTCAGGCTTGAGGTTCATTGTCGTGCCCTAAATGTACCCACGGCTTTACTTCCCTTCCGAAGGAAGCCATACTTAGGATTTTTACGCCCCGAAAAAATCCATCGGTCCTGGCCGGGTTCGAACCCGCGATCTTGGGTTTAGTATGGTAACCACTACACCACAAGGACCGACATATGTATTGTGAAATGCGACGTATTCTGTTGTTCTCTGCAATAAAACGCGACAGGCACGTAATCGTTGTTTGATTTCCGCGATTAAAAGACTGGATGTTACATTTATTAATGTTTTGTCGTTTTTCGGAGGTGAGTTCCATGATGTGATGAAGTTATCATAATTTCGCGGAAGACTAGATATTATTTTTGCCATTAAGATTTCATCATAAATTTTATTGTGATTTTCTTCAGTTTTCTAGAGGGCGTTTAGGCGGTATCCGAAACATTCTAAAGTGCTGAAGTTTGACGCCATGTCTTTTGATTGATAGAACTTATAAGGAAAAACATGTTCATAAGATGTCGAATGTTTGGTGCTCGTTGGGAAATACCGCAGAGTTTAGTACATCTTTTATTCGCCGTTGTGCACGAAATTTCTTTCTTTTTTTCTTCCATAAGAGAACTAACAATCGCTTGTCGGGCACATGCGTCTTTCCTTTTCCAATCATCCTTTTCTTTGTCATTAATTACATCAGATAGTATGGGTTTTTCATTCACGAGGTCTATTAATGCCCTAGATTCGAAGAAAACTCCAATTTCAAATTTTCAGGGTGGAAAAGATGCGATATCAGTGAGTTTTTCAATGCCTTCGCCAAGTCCTTCAATTGAGTCTGGCATTTGGACGGTTTTACAATTTTTAAAGAAATTATTGTCTTACCTTCAATTTGTCGATTCTGGGCCCATAACCTAAGGAGGTTTTAGTTTTTAAAGTACACAGAGTTATGCACTGAAATGCTTTCATTAAACTGATAAACTAAGAGCGATATAATACATCTTTCTATTTTATTTTTAAGTAACAATCAGAGAGAGTACAGTCCTATCAATAAAAGATAAAATCGATTCATATCGATATATAGAATAAATTATTAAAAGTATATAATCTTTAGTTATCATGGAATAAATGGACCAACATGTTAACTAACAAGTCAAAAGTAAAACCGAGTATTTGACAACAATTAGTTAAAGAAACTATAAAAGCAGAATTAAGAATAAATTAAAATGTCAAACTGACAGAGTAAAAGCATAATCCAGATGAAAGAAATTTTTAAAGATACTAACAGCTCTAACTCAAATTAATTGATGATGCCATCCAATCCAATACTCTTTAAACAAATACCTTTGCAAAATTGGCATACTAACTGCATCAAACTGTCCAGTTCTAATCTCTTATTAAACACAGAGCATTTTTACAAAGTAAAAAGTTATTTATTCTTCTTTAGTATACAGTCCTTATGGCAATGGGCTACAAGTATACATATATATATATATATATCTGTTAAAGAGCATCCATAAATAAATACAAGTATATACATCCTCAAATGTAGTGATTCACTTGATTAATATTACTTTCTTTCTTTCTTTTTTTTTTTTTTTACTTGCATTTCAGAGCTAGAGAAAATAATAAGATAAACTTCAGTTAGACTGCAGCAATGGGGAACTAATTTGTCTATGATTTTTCTTACTCAAACTTCCAAGGTTTCATGTAACCAGAATTTAATACTACTAAAAGAAAAAGAAACAACTCCCTTTCACATTTTGTTACCATGGTAACAGCTGAAGTTGACAGTTGGAGCTATTAGTCTTTAGGACTCAGCAGTGCACAAAATAACTTGAACAAGTTTCAGATCTTTATCATTTCCCTAAATTGATGTGTAATAGGAAAAACGGACACTTTTCCATATTTCTGGTCTCTGATATCTGGTAAGGCATAGCAGAATAATTATAATAATCACAAACTCATAAATATAAGAGGACAAAGACAATGTTTAAGACCTTGCATGTTTTGCCTGTGCGTGCATCTCTCTCCCCTCAGACCCCTATAGCTAAATGTATACGAGACTTAATGATACCAAGCTCTGTTTAAATTATGTGCATTATCATTTGTCTTGCTTCCATTAGCAAATTTCTATGGTAATTGGCTGGCACAGGATGGTATATAAACACTTGTCAATACACAAAACCTCTACAGTGTTTTCCTACCATTTGTTTAGATCTGTTACTTTGCAACTATGAGTAAGCGAAAGGTATAATTACTGTTTTTTTTTAAGGAATAAGGGTAATATTATATAAATTGAAAAACCAAATAATAATAATAATAATAATAATAATAATAATAATAATAATAATAATAATAATAATAATAACAACAACAACAATAATAATAATAATAAATTATTATACAAAGCTATTAAGATCATTTAATCTGACAGCAACAAATTGAAAAATAACAATTTGGACCAATATAATAAACAAACTGCAATTATAATAAATAATAAACAAGATATCTAATTAGTTTTCACAGAATTAAGTTTGTGAAGACAAACTATTGATTTATATTTTCATGATTACAAAACCCATCTATCAAATTTGTACTTAATTAACTGCAAAAACATACTTGGAAGGAATTCGTGTTATTGTTTTTCAATCTGAATTCTAATTTTTGGTTTTGCAGCACTGAACCTGTGACTCAAAAATTTTATAATTCCAATTATATTCCCCAAAATGTTTTGCAATTTATTGTTCAAATAGTGTATCTGCTATTTAAAAAAAAAAAAAGCTATTTATTAAGATCATAAAATAGGTAGTTTATTTTTTATTATTATTATTATTATTTGCTATTTACAGTTGAGATAGCTGTCTAAACTAAAAAAAAATTGACTGATATGACTTATATAATATTTGTACAATTATCTTAGAATGTATTCACAAAGTTCTATGACAGAAGCTCAAAAAATTAAATTAAAATCATTTTAAAATCAGGCAAAAAATAATTTAAAAAAACATATATTAGCTAATAGCTTTAACCATGTACTTCAACACTCCCATACTTAATTAAATATGTATGAATTAAGTAAATGAGTCAAAATGTTAGTACACATCATCTATTTCTTTATTAGCTCTCTATTCCTCAGCATAACTCATTTTAGCATCTGAAGGCAGTGGTGGCTGATAAAGTTTGGTACAAGTTGTTGCATTTGCTCAGTGGGAAGTTGTATTTTAATCATTGTATCAGCATAACTAAATGCATATAATGTACAAGATGCATAAATTATAAGATTAGATAATTAATAATAAGATTGAATGTATTATCATATCATATACTTTATTCACTTCGGAAATTTGTTACAATTTTATGACTTTGTCAATTACAAAATATAACAATTTCAAACTATTAATACTTATAATTTATCTGTATAGGTAGTTTTTTAAAGTATGCATTGAATTCTTGTATACTATAAAACAATGATTATTTAAAAACTTAACTTTCTTCCTAATCTAATTGGGTGTTTATCTGTGATTTTGTTGGTTATTAAGTTATACATTTGGATGCCACTATGCAGGATTGAATTGATCTTTTTAGTTGTTCTGGCAGTTTGTAGATGGGTTTTGTTGCTGGTTCTGGTACTGTGCTTATGGATTGATTTATTGGAGTAAAATTGTTGCACATTACTATTTATGAAACATATACTTTCTAATATGTATAGGCATGGTAGGGTAAGTATATTGCTCTGTTTAAAGTACATTTTACTGTGGGTGCATTTGTTTAGATTAAAAACATTTTACATATAATTTTCTTTTGGGCTAAAAAGAGTCTATTAGTATCTACTGAACTACCCCACAAGATAATGCCATAAATAAGAATTGGTTATGCATATGCAAAGTAGATCATTTTTAAAGTGCTAAGGTTGCATAAATGTTTTAGTACAGAGATTATATAATGAGTTCTGTTAATCTTTGTTGTGATGTTATAAATGTGTGACTTCCAGTTTAAGAATTTGTCTATAGTTACTCCGAAAAATTTTGCTTCAGAGGCATACTGAATTACTTTATTATTGTAGGTGATCATTGGATCAATATTTTGTCTTTCCCTCTTAGAGAGGGCAAAATTCATGCTCTGGGACTTATTGGCATTTAACTTATTAGCAGAGAGCCATTCCGTAGACCAGCCATAACTTCCGCTGCCTGTTGTTGTAAATTTATAGGAGAGTTTCCCTTTAATATGCAGCTATTCAAATAATTTAAACAGCAAATCCATCTTTCTGACTTTCATTGCAGCTTTTGTGGCTATTAAATGTGGCTAAAATCTGGCAACAACAAACTTTATATATATATAAGCATTGTCAATGCTGTTCAGTCTGCCTTAAATATAGAGCTCCCCAAAAAGAGTTTCATTTTTTATGTAAAGGAGCTCTTTCTACTTCCATGGTTTCACAGGAACTGACAATAACCATTTTAGAAGCTTTGTTGACTGACATTGATTTTTCCAAAGAATTTTGTAAAATAAAATCCAATAAACTCACAGTCCTTAACAATGATAGAAAATCTTTTGCTTAGCTGATAGAAGATAGCTCATGTCAGAATTAAACTATAACAAAATATATTATACTGAACATATATCCATTGTTTTGTCTGGAAATGTGGTACTGTTTTATTGAAATTTATCTAGTGAGAAAAAAATATATATATAGTGCCACAAAATGTTCAGAAAAATGTGGGCTTTAGTTTCACATATTATAATATGATATACTTTCTTAGCTTTACTTTTCCATTCTGTGTGGCTATCTTTCTCTTATTTTTTATCTAAATGTACATTATGCTGGAGTTCTCAAATCAATATCATTGATCTTCTTTACCAGTTTGATGTTCCCTTCAAAATTGGAAATAGGTTTTTGCATAGTAGTTGCATTACTTTCTCTTTTTTTAATTTAGGTATACATCTTTCCCACTAGTAGAAGAGTTTTGCTAATAAGAGATAGCCAAAAGTTGAGTTTCAAACAGTTATGGATCTTTTTACACTCATCGACCAAGTATTTTTAAACTATTCAGTTTCATTAATTTTCAAAATCTCATTCATACACCAAATGGTATATCTTTCTTATGCTCACATTCCTAGACAAAAGGTTCCAATGAAAGTTGCAGTCTCAGGATAATCTTTTCTTCGCTGTGACTGCAGGCTAGCAGGAAAAAAAATGCAGATATTTTTGCCAATTGGAGAAAAAATTAACATTTATTTCATTAAAGCAGCCTTTCTCATAACAAGTTTTACTTAATGAGTATAAGAATATATACATATATATATATTCAGCATTAGGAAATGATCCTTTATTAGCATCTCACCTTTAGAACAAACAGAATAATAAAATAAATTATTATTATTATTATTAATTTTTTCCCCCCTATGCAGTTAATTTGTTAGGCTATACAAATTATTTCATCATACATCATTATAGTTGACGTGATATTTTTATCAAAGAGGTATGTTACAAGTTTATTATATGCTAGTCTATATTGCTGTGGATTCAATGCCTTACATAGCAAGAATTTCCCTAAAATTCCTGACAAAGAGAAAATCATAATAAAAAACTTGATATACCACCATCTATCTAATATATTTTCCAAACAATTAATACATAAAGAAGGAAGTTCAGGAGCATTGTTTAGAAATGAAATATATAAATAATATTGACTAGTTTTAATGAATATGTTATTCAAAAAGCTTACTGTCCTATTTTCCATATTTATTGCTTGTCAGCGAACAATTGTGAGCACAAAAAAGTGTTATTGATATTAACAATTTTCCTACCAGCATAAAAAAAAACTATTTGGCTGTTCATTTGAAATACATTTTAAAACTAATGTTTTACAGGAAGGTAAATGTAGTTTCACAGCTAGATATTGATTACAGGGGGGGGGGGGAGAAAAAATGAAGAAAATGAGTGATGAAACAATAGATATGCATTGAACACCGTAATAAACAATACTGTATTAGATTAGATTGCCATAAGGAGTCACCATAAATGCTAAGGTTTACAGTCTTAATTAACTTTAGTAAAGAACTACACACTACATAGCAGTTGAAAAGTGAAATTTCAAAAATTTTTCAAATGGCCATTGTATATTGAAATGTGAATTAAGAGAAATTTTGGGGTTATATTTTATCTCTGCAGCAAAATGTTAAACACAAGTCTCTATGTATATTACAGAAACAAAATTATATATTCAGCATTAAGTAAACCTTGTAATGAGAAAGGCTACTTTCTGGAGTCACAGTGAAGAAAAGGTTATCTTGAGGTTGCAATTTTTATTGGAACCATTTGTCTATGAACATTTATTTTATAATTTGAAAACATAAGAAACTGGAAAATTAACTGCCCAAACCCATGTGCATTAGGAAATTATCTCTTTATAAGTGATTGCTTACCTACAGATCAACAACAGAAGGATCATATTTCAAAAAATTATACAACTAACCATGTGTTAGCAAGAAATGTAAAAAACAGAACTAAGGGTTTCAAAGAATTTAGAAAATTTCACCAAGCATAAATCATCTGGCACAACACATCTGTTAAAGTGCAATGATTAGCTGTACTGCCACTAAAGATTGTGCAATCCAAGCAATACCTTTCTAATACTGAAATAATTTGATTGTTATATATTTTTAAAGTTGTTTATTTGAATTCTTTAGGAATACAATGTTTGTTTTATACATTTATCAGAAAAAATGCAAAAGTGCTTAACTATTTATCATAAAAAATGTATATCTAACAAGCAATTGTGCACTACTGTCACCACCTTTAAACACTTTTTAATAGTGTTTAATGACTGTTTTCACTACTGATGCATCACAAGTGATGATAAATGTCAAGTTTTTATTACTCATTGTAGTATAATGGTTAATAATTCCAATGCTATTAATGAATTATCATATTTCATAATAATGAGCACAGATATAAGCTTTGTCTCTTCTAGAGTTTATTATTATTATTATTATTATTATTGTTGTTGTTGTTGTTGTTGTTGTTGTTGTTGTTGTTGTTGTTGCACATTTATTCACCAAGATGTCTTTACAGAAATGTGGTTTCATCAAAATACTTTGTGTTGAATTTTACAATATGAACTGTCAGGTATTTTGCTTCTTACTCCTTTACATGACACATTTGACATACATTCTAATTTCTGATGGTTTCTGATGGGGGAGAGAAGGAAAACTATATCTGGAGTATGGCTAAATTAAAATTTAATACAATTATCTGATATTATATGTTAAAATTTAGTTATTGGTGAGGATTTAGAATTAATGAATCTTTTGGCAATGTTTTCTGATCAAAGACATTCTGAAAGTCACTATAAAATTTTATTTAAAAGATTCCAGCAAATTTCTGTCAATGTCCTCAGTTGCTCATTCTACCTTATAGATAATAATTGGGAGTTTCATGTCCTATGTCAATGCTGAAAAAGTAATTTATACAACAGTCCTTCACAAAAAAAAGCATAAACTATTTCAAGTTTCCAAAACTTGTTTCATTACTCCAGAATTTATAGCCTTTTAAATTATTATAAATTAATCCTATTCAGGATAAAAAGGAACTTAAAAACCAGGCAAATTGTGCTTATATAAAAGATGCTAACAGTAAAATAAAATCAAAATATTGAGCAAAAATATTTTGATTTGCAGACTTATGAAAATGTGTTTACATGTACAGTATATTTTTTTAGAAGCTATTATTGTTATTGCCTTCTGTATTGCATTTTCAGGCATGTATCATTATGGACCTAAGGAGGTGTAACTTCAAATTATGCTCAATTGAATTCTGTAAGCATTTCCCACAGTTTGAACTGATAGAAGTCCTTAGGTCCATAATGATACATGCCTGAAAATGCATATATCCATTTTTTACTTAGATGTACTTGCCCATTAAGATTTTTATCTATGTAAAATTAAAAAAAATATATCTTTGCCTCTGTTATTTCTAAGTTTATGATTTAACTTCTATATACTTTCCTTTATATTGCAAATAGAACAAACAACTTGGATGACAATTGAAATTTATAAGTAAATGACTGAAAAAAACTTGCCACATCATAAATATATAAAAAACAAAAGTGATACATATCTACAGGAATGCAAACAATTAGAAAACAAGACAATCAGAAATGCCAAGTTGAGACATGCACTTAAATTAATGGATCCCAATACTCATCCACAGAAATGTAGAGAAATCTCATGATCAATATCTAATAAATTAGGAAGAATCATCACCTTAGTTATATCAATTGTCATTCTATTTTTAATAACAATCAATAACTCCAAACATGAACCATGAAAAGACAAAAGAACAGATAGAAAAAATTTGTATTCCCTCTTGAAAGATTTAGTGAACACTTTATCATTTGCATGCCCGATATCTCAGAGACCATAGACCAACTCCTACATATGACAAATTTTTCTTCACATGCATTACATGCAGGGACATAAAAAATGCACCACGATACATTAAATCTATAGCTGCAGCAATAGATAAGATCAGCATCATCTAATAAACAAAATCATTGAGGCATTATTTTACCAACTCTGATGCATATATTTAATGCATCCTTAATAACAGCAATATACCTTTCCCTTTGGAAAAAAGCATTTTTATGACCCATAGGAAAAGTCACTTCACCCTTCCCTCCCTAAGATCTGTCTGTAGCCTATAGTGCCTGCCATATCAAAAGCAATGGAACAGATCTTTGCCAAAAGACTCACTGATTATCTTAATGAGCACAGCCTACTAGACACAATTACTATTTCAGGCTGGTTACAGTATGGCAACTACCTTGCTTAATGTTACCCAAGACATCCATGAGGTTATGGATGTGAGTAAACTGACTGTTCCAACTCTTATTGACTTTTCTAGAGCATTTTACTGCATTGATAAAAATAAACTACTTTCAAAACTTAAGTCACTGCATTTATCTGATATATATGTTGACAACCTACAACTGTATACGCACTCTTGACCAGACTTACTCAACACCACAGCTGAATTAATGATGACCTAGACTCAGTATCAACATGTGCTAACAAAACTATCGTATCATAAATCTGGAAAAATTACAGGCAATCATATTGAGGAATAATTTATTTTTAAACATAATTGATCAAACAGTAATTTTTAATGAAACAAAAGTGTCAATAAAATTAATTTTAAAAAAATCTCTGTCTATTTTGGCATTAACCTTTGAAGCATTTTTTAATGTGATGTTGAAATTGAATGTTCCTGAGGGTCCCACTTCATACCCCTAGTCTTTCTGGGACTTGAAGTCGCCTTTTGTGCCTTAGTGGTCTCAAGAGGAGGAAGATGAAAGAGAAGGGTTCCAATCACACTACAATTTATTTCCTTAAGTGTCTTGAAGTGTTTATTCACAACTTTGTTGTTGGCCACCTGGTTTGTTATCTCTATGATTTTAATGCCAGGAGCTACATAAGCTGCTTGAAATTGCATCTGTATGCCTCTTGTCTACACTTTCCTACTGTATCTGGGACTGCGTCCTGGTAATTTCCATACTTTCCTGACTGGAGATGCCTTCTGGAAATGCCTTTACTGTTTCTGGAACTTCCATCTACTGTTTATGGAGCTGCGATCTACTGTTTGAACTCTCTTCCACTGTATGTCTGAACTGCAACTGCCAATCCCGATTGCAAAGTTGTTTCCCCTTATATATTAAAGTCAAAGTGTCCCCATGTGGTTGTGAGAATTCACAGGGATCACAGAATAGCGTCCATGTATTCCTGAGCCTTTAAAATATTATTGATGAGCTCTTTTGCTCCCAAATGTGCTCACTCTAAATCAACTCTTTGACTCTCTTTTGACCTATTTTCACTCCTTATCTTCTAATCATAATTTAAACACTAAATAATATACAATTACATTTTCTCTATACTCTTACACTGAACCTCTCACTTTTCCTCATCCTTCACAGCTGTTGCTACTTGTCTCTGCAACTCTCAACCATCTGAGATCAAGCACTGCTGTTCACAATGACAATGTACAATATTGCTAAAAGATTATTTATTTGGAGAATTTAACTAGTGCTATGCTCAAATTGTTAATGCAATCAACTGTATTGTACATGTGCTGTATATATTTAAAGCATAATTGTTCCTTGTAAACTGGAAGAGAAGACCTTATGCCCTTAACTTTACCATGTAAAATAAATAAATTTATTATTATTATTTTATTACTGCATCCTATGGTTTTGTCATATTTAAAACCATGTCTTAATTAAATATCTCTGCACCTTACCCATTGTTAAGTTTATTTTTTGGCTTAACCCTTTCATTGTTATTGTTGTATCATGCACTAGCCAATTATATGTATATCATGTTTTTAATTTAATTCTATTATACCATCGATAAAGAGCAAAAACTGAAAAGGCTCCAGCTTTGAACTATGTGTTTAAGCTTAAGAAATAAAGAGTTAAAACAATAGTTTTGTATATAAGTTTAAATTTTACTTTGACGCATTTTCCATACATAATAACAGTATATCCTCTATACCATATTTTAAGTAGAATTATTACATTTACATAATCAAATACTTTGGAATGATCCAAAAATACTGTGAACACTTTTTGTTCTCCTTTATTCAAAACATTATGAAAAGCATCAGGTCATCCAATTATCTGATGACTGACATGGCAGTGGAGGACTCCATTACCTGATAAGACAGATCAGCCAGGCTACATGAGTTGGGGTGGGTAGGGTTTACCCAAACTGCTATGTTGGCCTTGAATTTTGTGCCATTCAGTCAGTACTGTTTGAACAGTTAAAGGAACACATGTCTAATTCTACGCAGTCTGCTGAGAATACAAAATGGCAAATATTAGGCCTAATTATTCTACCCCATAATCAGTATTTATGGTTTCCATGTCCTAAGTTCATTTATGCTTTCAGGAGATTATTTGAAATGGCATTCCCAGATGATCAAGTTCTAATAGGTGTATTACTCAACAAATTTAATTTTTCAAAGATAATTAAGAATAGATAATAATCATAAGCAGATGTCTGAAATGTATGGAAAATTAAAACAGGCAGTTCCAGCTTCTCCTTATATGACATAAGCACATAACTTCTTATGTACATTAGAATTTATTATAGCATCATTCCAATATTTCTACCAGATCCTGTATTGCCACATCTAACTTGCTTTGATGCTGGCTATGAGCAATGGCTTATTGGCCAATATAGTTCCTACTGGCACAAACTCATCATATAATTGGAAGACCCAATATTTAAAATGTCCAAAGCAGGATACAATAATGAAAATATGCTCTAATTTTTTAAAATACATAGCATAAATATATTTGTATTTCTGTAAACATTATTTTTATGATTTTTGTTCATACACTTTTTATCTAATCTAGAAATATGCCACTTATAAAGCTTACATTAATAATGCCTACTAAAAGTTCACCAATTTATTTGTGTAATGTTTAAGTATTTGATTTCAAAAACTGGTAGTTTATGTTTTAATTCACTTATTAATTACATCATTTGAGGTAATTTTGTTTATTTATTCTTATTCTCCTTTTCTCCTGAAGAAGAATGCCAGCATTATGAATTGTATAATGTTGATATAGAGTTGTTTTGGTGACACTTATACTTCACTTACTTGGTTTTTAATTAGATATGTTTTGGGAACATTCACTCTCATCATCAGCAGAAGACTAACTGGGAGAAGAAAAATCTGTAGATGGTTGGAGAAATTTGTTGAACATATCCATTGTTGGTGTTTTAAATAAAATCCAAGTAAGTGAAGTATAAGTGTTACCAAACAATTCTATATCAACATTATATTTTGCTACTTCACTGTTAATAGCTAGAAGAGTATGAGTTCATACAATGAATTGCCATTGGTATGATGAACCTACTCACCTACCCCATGCATAGATCTCTTTCAGAGAGGTTTGATTCAAATGAAATGCACACATCAGTGTTTAACAACTGATTTCCATCCAAGTAGTTCTCTCTAATATACCTATAGCTAGTATAATAATGCCGATTTGGATATAAGCAAAAGTGCTCTCTTCTGCATTCCAAAAACAAATACAGTATGATGTTCATGCTTCCTTGCATCTTTATATATTAATTTATTTAAAGCACCCATGACAAAGATACTAAAGACATGAGAACCAAGAACAGTGTACCACTCCTATAAAGAAAGTGATAATTAACTATTTGACTGAACTATATAATATTCTATAAATCAAACAACCAGAAGTTTAGGGTATGTCCCCAACATTTGTCATTTATGAGGACTGAGAAAAACCTGGATAAAGCTTCAGCCAGGAAGGACGGTCCTAGTGGGAATTGAACCCCAAACCTCCTGCTCATGAGTTTGCACCTAATGACCTAAGCCATGCATGGCAGTATATTAATGGATAAAAACATAATACATTCTTCTAAATGTCTATACACACAAAACTTTCAAAATATATTACAAATATTAACTTAAGGTAAATTGCATGAATTTATTTTGGATTTCTATTTTTAAGGGGTCAGTGGGGGGTGACTTTTGGATAGTGATTATATCAGTAGTAACAATTACGCAAGAGCAACAATTATGATTATAAAGGCATGGACGGCAGCTTTAAAATCATTGCCAAACTACATTAACTAGTGACCTGATAATGCAATTAGTAGAGCATTAGTCTGCTGTGCTTAGGGTCCTGGATTTGATTCCTAGCTGGTCACAAGACATCTTCTTTGATTAAGAAGGTTCCTTGTCATGCTTTTGTGTGTGTCAGTGTGTTAGTTATTTAATAAACCAATTTCAGGAATGCCAATGGCAGGGGCACCCTAAGATTTTCATCTCAGAAGGGGTAAATGCATATGCATGGCATATAATAATTTTAAAATTTCAATAGCATTGTTATGCTCTTAGCCTCTGCCCTTTTCAGTTTTTGCTTTGCACTGTAACGGTCTACATATGCTTAGTGATTTTAACTCTTAACTAACTTAACTAGAACTTCCATTATTGCTGACTGATTCATTATCATTTATCAATTTATCATTTATCATTTATTTTCTTCCCATTTTTGTCCATTTTTTCAATAAAGGAAATCCTTCCTGAATTTATTTCTCTTCATAAGCTGATAACATGTATAAACCACTGAGATGATGTTTGGCACATATTTCTTAACCATCTTTGTACACATCTTAGATTACTAAAAACAAAAATTATCAAAATAAAACAATCTTTTTATATTATTATAATGAAGTTACTGTTTAGAATGAGTCTAAAGTAAAATAATATAAACTTTATATTATACCTCCAAATAAACACCATGCAAACATTGCCACATATAGTAACACTTGAACTGCAAAATGAAATTTGGTTGGTCTAAACTTTAAAATGGCATTACCATTTAATTCTAGTCTCTGAAGATTAACATCTGCATAACTGCAACAAATGTCCTTTGATATGCTCACCTTAGCCTAGAGTGTCATAATATATTGTTATATTGCAATTATTGCTATATGAAGCGTAATAAAATGTTCACACTCTCAATAACTTCTGATGTCTCTTAGTGGCTATACATGGGAAATTATGTTTTCTAGGATTCAGACAGTCTGGTACCAATTACCCATAAAATGCTGTTGCTTTAAAAGACCATGGACAAAGCACTTATTGTAGTCACATGTTTGCAGTGGTGAGGTGATTCCAATCACACCTATTCTTTCTGTTCTTAGTACTTACTCAGACTTTCTGTCAAAGTTAAAACAATGCCTAATGATTCAATTCTTGTAAATACATGAGGCTCCAACCTTCTTCATCATACTGTAATTGTAAACATGAAGCAAAAAAAAATCCCTTTTAAGCTGAAAAATCTCCAGAAGTGAAGTACTCCTAAATAAATAGATATTCCTTAAATTTGTTAACCAATGCATGATTTACAAGCAAACAACAAAAGGTATTTTAACTTCAACTTCATCGCTGCGCACCGGAACGCATCAAGTCATGCAACAGACATTATCGATCGTGCAACATGATGCAAAAAAAAAAAATGGAGCTCAATGGGAAGCAATGCAAATAGGTTTTCACCTGTTTGCATGTCCATGACATCATGAACATGTTGCAGACACGTTTTACCAGATTCAGCATGCTGCATTCTATGCATCAATGGTTTAGTATCATGGCAATTTGCAGATCACATCCTGAAAGCATTACATTATTATGTTGCCAATGTAATTATTTTCCAACTAAACCTGGTATTTTTGAAAGAATGTCTAGTTGAAAAATAAATGTTTTAGTTGCCGGTGGGGAACCTAGTATTTTAAAAATATTGTCTAGTTGAAATCTGTTTTCTTTTAAGCGTATGGTCTAAAGTGGTTACTTTTACGAGTCATTTGGAGTATTCTGGTGGATGTGGCTTGATACTGTTGCTTATTCATTTCGTCATCACATATATATATATATATAAGGTAACTATTTGGATTGCGTCATTGTAACATGAACTTGCTCACTACCTGCCATTATTCCCCATGCAATAGTGGAGACACTCTTTGCAAAAGTTCATTGCATGTTTCTGGATACATCCGATAACAGGAGGGAACTTTGGAGGATCTTTTAATAAATCACGTGCTAAAACTTAGGCACCATGCTGAACATATGACAAATTGAAATTATGAACCCATATCCTTTTTCTCCTGTTACACAATTTCAGCCACTGTACATTAAAACATTGTCTTCACCCGAAGAAGACATGTCTTCCACTGGATTAGAAGATTGAAGCAGACAAGTATTGCTCCGGTGTCGGCCGCATGTCTTGAATCACTAAAGGGACAAGGGAGCAAATTTATTTGACTTGATGCATGCCGGTGTGCGGCCTCACTTATATTGCAATGAATCTAACACAATATATTATATAGTTGTCTATGCACATGAAATAAAGTTTTAATAGGGGCAGATATGGATGCCCCTGGCCATTCGGCAGACTCCAGAAAACATTTGTCCAGTCGTATGTGTGTATGACTAATTAAAAAAATACTATATGATACTCTTTTTAATACAAAATGTTATATTCACAGCAAGCAAACCGTAAAATGGCAGGCAAGAAGGGGCAAATTGTTCAGCTCCAAATTGAAGTCAACACAAATGAAGAATGGAATGAACTGCTTACTAGGAAAGGACTGGTTGGTAATTATCATAATGATGCAATATATATGTGCTTTTGCCTAATATTTGCGCATTTTATGTTTTTCTGCCTCTTAAAACAACATTGAATACGAATGAATATAAAAGAGACTGCATTGTTTATTCATTAATTTTACTAATTGCAAAAATGAAATCAAAGGTAACAATCACCATTATCATCATCATGACATCACTTGACAATGTCAAGTCTTTGAACTCTCTATCCTTCTCTGTCAAGTACGTTGTTCTATGCTGCAGTTTCAAGTAATGCTCTGGAATTATTCTTTACAGCATCCATCCAATTCTCAGGTCTTCTGGCTGGTCACTTTCCATACATTTCCCCTTTCAGGATTTTGATTCCCCATCCTACAAACAAGGCAGCCCATTTTAATTTTAGCGAATTCCGAAGGAATTGTGGTTGTACCTATGAAAAGATTTTAGAAAAAGTTGTTCAAATCTCCAGCGATCTTACCTACTAAGCACCGAAAATGACTTATGGTGTGTCCGTAAAGTCACGGTGCAGTTTTGAATAGTCACACAAAAGCAACGAAACAAGATAGAAATGTGAAACCTTCACCAAATGAAAGAAAATCTCTCCAAGTTTGCATGTCTGTTCAGTGCAGTTCGATGTAGTTTCCCTTTGTTGTGCTACACACATCTAAACTATATTCTAATATTCATTCCACAAACGACTAAGGACATCAGGGACAAAAGAGTGAATAACGTCTCTGATTCTCACCTTTAATAGCATCTCTAATTTTCTCTTTTAAATGGTTACTGTTGTTGATATTGTACTTACATTGCTTCACATAGCTCCACAAGTAAAAGTCTAAGGGCATTAGGTTCGGCGATTGTGATGGCCATGCCTTCCATCCACCCCTTCCTGTCCACTTCTGGGGAAATGCTGAATCCAGAAACTCGCGAACAATTTTGGCCTCATCATTAAACATAATATATATAAGAATGTCCATCTCATTAGGTATCTATCTGTACAGCAAACTCTAAAACAGTTGGACGGATAGCGTGTAACAACTGCAGTTTGTAACCCGTAAAATGGAGACGTTTCTTTAAAACTTTATGAAATGTAGTCTTCTTCAAGTCTAGATTTCGAGAACAGGTACTGATTTCTAGGGTAGCTATCCCATGTAGCTTCAACAGCTCGCCACTAACCGAAGGCTTAACTGTACGTTTTTAGTCCAACATGCCTCCAGTTCCATCAACTGCTTATCCCACCCGTGAATGTTATTCCTTTGTGGAGGCTCTTCATTGTACACGCGGCGATAATCACGACATGTCATGGATTCAACTTTTGCAAGCAGCAGGATACATTGAACTTTCCAGTTCACATCTTGACTGTATGCATGATACTCTTCACTGTTGTGTTGCGTCACTTGCGCGCACAAAATTGAAATGTTTGCTTCAGAAACGTTTTGGCACACTCTTCAACGTATCGTAGGTTGTATCCTAGTTTCGTTTCGTTTAGCCAACATATGTTTAAAACTACACCATGACTTTACGAACACATAATGTGTTTATTTCTATTAACGCTCTAGCAGCCGGAAGTTGTTCTTTTTTCAACGAAACTCGGCATATACCCATCAATTAAAACGATTCGTTGAATTCATTAACCAGCAAAATTGCACCATTGGGGAGTGGGGGTTAACCTAAAGCAAAAATTTATAAATCGCACTAGCGTCCGCATTTTTTGTTTCTCTCTCTCTCTCTCAACGAATCTCCATATATGCCATTAAAATTAATTATTAAAAATAGTTTCTGAAAATCAGCGAAATCAGATTATTAAGAGTGGAAGTTTAGCTGAAACCCAACATTTAAAAATCGATCTAGCAGGACCAATTATTTTCGTAACGAAGTTCGATATATACCATTTAAATAAAATAAGAAAAATAGTTTCTGAAAATAAATTAAATAGGGAAATTAGAATTGGGGGGGGGGTATGCCTGGAAACCGAAATTTAAAGAGAGGTTAATTTTTTTTAAGAAAACTTGATATATGCCAATGAAATAAAATAAGAAAAATAATTTCTGAAAATAATATATACATATTAGGAGTGGGGATTTACCTGACATCCAAAATTTAAAAATTGTTCTAGCGGCACTTTCTTTTCTTTTCCCCCCTAAGAAACCCAGTATAACTAAAATAGCTTCTGAAATTCAGGGAAATTGAGCTATTTGATGGGGGTTTACCTGAAACCCAAAATTTAAAAATTGCTCTAGCGGTAGCTATATTTGTTTTTTTCACAACAAAATTCATTGTTTACCATTTAAATAAAATAATAATAGAGCCTCTGAAAATCAGACTTAGGAGTAGGGTTATATCTGAAAACCTAAATTTTAAAAGAGCTCTAGCATTTAATTTTCTCTCAATTGTTTCAAAATAAAGAACAAAATAATTCACTTTATAAGCCGTATTTATAATGATGCATGTGCTTTATATTCAGCAAAAGAATTATCTTGAAGATATCACTGTGAAATATTAATCAAATGTGTGTGTGAGAATTATATTTATATTATATTACAGAGTGCTTTGTAATAACATTTAGAAAACGTTTGCATTACATGCTTTTACTACAATAAAATATTAATCAAATTTCAAAGTCACTGAAAATCAATGGACTTTTGATTGCATATATTTGCATACATTCTAATTGTTTTATTGACTCATATAAACTTCTTAAATACAACAGGTTTCTTTCCGTGATTTCTCTCTATTTTAGTAAAAGCAAAGATAATACTAAGGGCTCGTTTCATAAAATGGTTATATATTTTAAAATGTTTAAAAATACCTACACAATATATCTTCATCTGTCAGTGGTCATATAATTCATTTAATTAATATTATAACATTAAATTTTGTGGCTTAACTCAATAGTAATAATAATAATAATAATAATAATAATAATAATAATAATAATAATAACAACAACAAGTGATTTCTCTTTTGTAATACTTATAGATTGCAAGAACTCAAATTTTGTTCCCCATACTTTTGAAAATTAGAGAAATTTCACAATATACATTTTCGAGTGATTTTGAAGGAAAAAACATACAAACCTAGTTATGTAATACATTATAGATAAATTTTTATTTTATTAGTTAGCTTTAGAGTTTGTCATGCTAAACACACAGTAATGCCATAACTTATTTCATTGATTAATAAGGCCATAATTTGGATTTTATATTCTTTTTTAAAGTTATTCTATTTGCTGAGGAATTAGCCTAGTTTACCCAACTCCTACATGACAGATTTTTTGGAACTTAATATAAGTGACTATGTCTAGACTTTTTTACTTTTAAATAATTCCTGATTGAATCTAATTTATTACCATTGGAGTTATCTTTAACTGACCAAAAATCCTTCTAAAATCTTCATTTCAAATACACCAAGCATCATTTAAATTTTCATAGATAATATTCATGCTTCACATATGTAACTTACATCACTTCTAATATAGAAATCTTTTTCACCATTAATTTCTGAAAATTACTTTCTATGATATATTGACTAACATCACTAATGATTTTATTATATATTAACAATAGTACTCTTTAAGAAGCAAAAAAAAAAAAAAGTATCACATACACTTATAACTGAAGTGACATGCTTTCAGGCTTGCATCTAATCCATTATTTATGTGGAGGAATTGCTTTGCATTTTTCTTAGCTTAAGTTTCTTAAGTTTTTATCTGGAATTTTTTTTAAGTCAAAATGAAATACAAGGGTAGATCCAAAGGTTTCTGACCTAACATGTTCTAGATATGATAAAAACAAAAACTATATTTCACTTTTCAATACAGTTACCCTTTATTGCAATACACTTCTCACATCTATGAATTAACGTCTCAATCCTTCCTCCCAAAATGGTCAGAAGTCTTGTCTGCAAAATGGGCATAAACAGCATCCATAATTTCTTCATCACACTTAAATTTCCTTCCTGGAAGGTCCTTCTTGAGTTTTGAAAAGAAGAAATAGTCACTGGGAGCTAGATCTGGGATGTAGGGTGGATGATTCTCCTTGAAGCCACATTTCTTCACAGCTTCCTTTGCAACAACAGCTGTGTGCAAAGGCTTGTTTTCATGAAGAAGGTGCACACCATCACCACTCAGCTTTCCTAACCTTTTCTCTTTGATGGAAGCATGTAGTCTGTGCAATAGGCCATCATACTACTCTCCATTTACTGTGGTATTCCTTCACATTCCCAAAGATTGTGGCCATGATGTTTTTGGTTGACTAAATGATCTTGGTCTTTAGAGACGGTGCTTCACCAGGTTTACACCACTTAATTCTCTTTTTTAGGCAAGGGATCATAGTAGAGGACCTTAGTTTCATCTCCTGTAACAATGGTTTCCAGAACTTCTCTCTTGTTACCATGGCAGAGCTCCAAAAATGCCTCGCAACAGATGACTTGCTGTTTTTGAACTGGGTAAGAAGTTTAGGCATCCATTTTGCACTAACCTTATTTATGTTTAAATGTTCATGAATAATTTGAATGATTGTTGTTTTAGAAAGGCCCAATCTTACTGCTATTTCTGTAACTTTGAGCCACTGGTCTTCCATAATTTCTCCTTCCACAAGAGTGATGTTTTCAGGAGTGAACACCTCTAAGGGCTGACCTGCACGCTCTTTGTCTTCAATGCTTTCTCGATCTATTCGAAAAAGTTTGGCCTTCTTTTATGGTATAATATGAGGGGGATGGTTCCACATATACACCATCCAATTACTGTTTAATTTCATTTAGAGTAAGTCCTTCTTTTGTGCAGACTTAATATTAGCTCGATATGCCATTTTGAACATGTCACAATCTTCTACACATAGTCTTCTTTATGCAACTATATCTAAATAACTGAATACAGCAGAGCAGAAGTTACAACTGCAATTATTTATTTAACAGATAAGATACGGTACAGGTAAGGATTTTGTAAAGGCAATAATCCTTATAGGTGAGGCTGGAGACTTATGGACCTACCCTCATATATTAGAAAGCTATTGGAGACTAGCTTTTAGGCAATATACTACACAGTTCCTTATTTTTCATAATCACAGATTTATGGTTCTGAAAATCTGTAATTGTTTTTCATCATATGATTCAGTACTTTTTTTTTTTTCTTCCTTACAGTATCCATCATAATTTTATTTATTGGTGATGCTTGTTAGGAAATGATATTCCATGAAAGAAAGTGCTAATCATTTTCTTGGGAAAAAAATATTTCAGCCAGATGCTTAGTGAAAAAGCTAAGAATCTTGCTACTTATATCACATTTGCAAGAGCAATATTTTCACATTATCTGTTTCAGTGGTAGATTTATATTCAGATTGGTGTGGTCCATGTGCTGGAATGACTGGTACTCTCAAAAAGATCAAGTTGGATATTGGTGGGGATACCCTTACCTTTGCCATTGTAAGTTGTAAACATAAGTTCTGATAAGCTATTTAAGAAATTTAGAAACATTCACATCAAACATTTTTTTGGAAGGAAGCAAGTACTTAATAGCCCATTCCAACTACCACAAGGTCTTCAAGACTGGAATGAATTAATGAATGATTAATGATGGCAGAAATGAGCCTGAAGTCTGTTAGGACCTAAATTATCTTGTATTTGTTTTTTTAAAATAAAAATCTCAGAATCTGTAGCAGTTAACTGCAACCGGCCTAATCTCCTATTGTGCCCCTAGCACACTGATAGTTATATCTGTTAATGATGTAAATGCAAATTAACATCATTATGTAAAAATATTATTAATGAATTCAGTCTTCTGATCATATTCACATGCAATATTTTTATATTATAGACTCTGAATGCTGCATTTTTCATTAGCACCACAAGAAGGTTCTGAATGACTGAGGTTGAAAAAGCCTTAGGTACTCCCAGCATTCTGCATTCAGAATGCCAGATCAGTAACTGCATGAACTTATTAATGTACATATTACTATATTGTGACATTATGCATATTTTATAGTGTTATTTTGTGAATTGAACAATGATTTTAGTCAAGATGTAATTACCAAATCATTCTCCAAGGGATTAAGTTAGATAGCATGGGGTTTGTTGGAGTTTTTCCACCTCTAGCATGTCAGCCTTAAAGGCTTATGTGCAACCCCATAAGGAAGTCCTCCAGGGGAAGTGGGGAAGAAAAATCAAAGTGAAGCAGTAAGGAGGATTACCTGAATTGATTATACACTAGAAAGCAAAACGTGGAAAAACTTTGTAAAATTGGACATTTCACAGGACAGTGTATGAAAACAATTGTGGTTGTAAAGTAACAAATGCTTTTCTGTTTTCTTTGTCTTCTCTTTGTTTCTTTCATACGGAGAAATAAGGATGACTGATTTAGGCCACCTTAACATATCCATAAAAAAAAGCAAACAAGATAATATGAAATACATATATAATATGCTGAATCTGTTCTATTAACAGTTAAAATGTGGCAACATAGTTTAGCTGTCCATATCACGATGCAAAATTGAAACACAATGAAAAAGTTGAAAGAAATAAATATATGTTTTCCAGAATCATTCCTAACAAGTTTTGCAGGGTCTTTAGCTTGCTTTAAGAGTCCATGAAGACAAAAAATTCTGAAAATCCTTGAATCTCCTTAGGATTTAGATTTTGTTATGAGTATACATAATATCACATGGAAATACATGGAATGAAATGAAATATTTAAAAATCTTTCCAAAACTATACAGAATGAATTGTTGTAATGTATGTTAGAAATGTGCCATGAAACAATAATGCAGGAAATGAAGGAATTGCAATAATGTCGAAATAAATAATTGATGTCTTTGAGAGAACGCAATATTAGTTTTTTGTTATGAGAATAAAGGTGTGCCATTTGAAAGATTTCGAAGATTTATGTACAACTGTTTGGTGAGAGTAAGATGTTGTTTCTGAATGCATTTGAAATTAAGTAATTTCCTCTGTTGAAAGAGAAATCTTACAAACTTTTAATGAAGTTGCCATGATGAGTTTGCAACAGAAGGAATCCAAGTGAAAATAAAATTTCAGTATCCTAATGCAAACATCATACATCATCAATAGTTAATTATGGAACAAGCTGCTTTGCAGAATCTATAGGAGATTTTTCTTCCATTTGCTGGCTTTCTCCCCCCCCCACATACTTTTCAACTACAACACTTATCAGCATTGGAATCATTGGTAGCAAATAGAATTCTAAGCTGTCCTGCAACCAGGTAGAACTTAACATTATTTTTGAGAACAAAGAGATTTTAAAACAGTGATTGCTGGCATTGGATAAAATATCACAGGAAAAATCTTGTTATACATAATATCACATGGTTCATGTGTGGCATTATTTGAAAAATTAAGAATATATTTCACATTTTTCAGCAAAATCTTGCTACATATAGGTATTTCATACAACCAGTTACAAGTGACTGCTGCAATACATATTGAATGCAGTGTATAATTCATAGGGGCTATTAGGTAGCTCAGAGAATCCATAAACCATATTTGCATTGACATTGAGTCTTCATAGTTAGTAGGACTTGAAAAATGAAAGGCATATAATTTATATTGACTCAAAGGAAATGCTTGACAAAATTACATAAGAGACCCACTATCACTGATCTAGAGGTGTGAACTTGTTAAACGTTGCCAAATTTAAATACCTCCCTGAGAATTTTTCATAAAAGGAACTTGAAGCTGCTATTTATTCCACTCTGGATTAGAAAAAGCTGAAGATGGAACTCCATGTGAGTACAAGAGGCCAAATTTAAAAAAACTAACAGTTCCATTCTATTGCTGGAGCATATGTTATCATGCAATCTACAGTAATGTAAAATAACAAAGCTACTGAAGATCTTGGTTATAACATTATTGGACAAAATAAAATAAAAATAAAATAAAATCTGCAATACTCTGTCCTGGCACCTTGATACCTATAGCAGAATGTGCATTTCCAAATTTTCTTTTCCCACAATACATAATAATTAAATCTATTATTATACATCATTTCAATGCTAAAAAAAAATAGAAAAAATTATTAAATAAAATTACAAATCTACTGGAAGTCAATAAACATAACCAATAACTACCTAAACTAAAAACACTCCATTGGAAGTCTAACGGTTCAGGTGCTGGTTCCTCACACTAACTATCTAAAGAAATTATGCTTCTTGCATCTTCCAGCTCACTTTATCTACTTTTATGATCTTCCTTCTTCCATCTTTTTCCCAGTCCCATAGCTTACATCTTCACACCCCTTAATTTTCTTCTATAATCTTCCTTTTTCTCTCTTCTTCATCTTTCACTTAACTTACATCTTCCATCTGAATTAGTCTTCTTCTATATACTACTACCCCCTTTCTTCTTCTTCATTGCTGTTTTCTTCTCTATTTTCTTCTACCTCCTGTCTGTTATTTTACTCTTCTGCTTCTCTTTCTTCTATACTCATCCAAATTCCTCTTGCAATTTGCATAATTTTTCATTTCCACCTTTTATAGGTAAAAGTCTTCTCCTTCCTCCCCAATCTGTACTTCAGATTACAGTTCAAAATTATTCACATTTATTATAAGTTTAGGTATCTTCCTCTTCTTCATCATTCCCTTCTCCCTTGCCTTCATCTTATTCTTTACCATTCTCTTCCAATTGATTTAATAAAAGATGTTTTGTGTATCATCTATTCTTGTTAAGTTAGTTGTGTTTGGGATAGTCTTTGTATATGTATGGGCTCTGACCTTATACTTCTTCTGCTTCTTCATTAATGCTTATTATCTGTTCTTATGGTATCACCTCTTCCCATGCTAGATTACTTATTTTAAATGCAGCATGATCAAGGTATCAATATAGGCCCTTATTTCTAAGTATATATGTCACCTGATGGCCACTTAAAATTTCTCTTTCTTCTCTCACTTGTTCTAAATAATGTGTACATTCAAATAATATGTCTCTGGGTTATCCTGTATTTTACAAAATCTACATATATCATTCTGTGTTTTGTTAATTTTTTTCCAATAAGGCCTGTAAGGTAATGTACTAGCCTTTGGTAGGTTGCATAAATTTTAACTTTAATCTCTCAAAGATGTTGTTAAATAAATTGAAAGTTCTCCTGCTGCCTTGATATTTTCCTGTTCGTGGTGCCATTGTACTTTTAGTTATATTTTATTTCCTGTAAATTGTTGAATTGATTGCCAATTATTAAATTTACTTTCTCCAAGTTACCTTTCTTCAACCAATGAACAGCACCTCTTAATTTAATCAGTAAGTCAACTGACCATATTCCTTAACTACTAAAAGGGTCATGGTGGATGAGGTGTTTAATGCTCCTGTAAATCTTTAACAACATTTTTCTTTCTGATCTTCTTAGTAGTCATGCTCCGTAAGTCATTATTAAAGCAAAAATGATCATATGGTATGTTGTTATGGCATTTATTGGAATTTTAAAATTTAATTGAACCAATCTAGCTAATTTCATCAAAACTTTTTTGGATTTTTTTTTGTACGTATTCAATATGTTTCCTAAAGTTTCATTTTTCCTCTGAGTAAATTCCAAAATATTTTGCTTCTTTTTGGTCTATGTCATATTTTATACATGGATTTTTTAGATTATTTTTCAGGAGCATGTAGCTCAATTTAACTGGAGTGACTTGGAGTTTTGCACCAATTACTTAATTTATTAATTAAGTTATTTGCTCTTCTTTCTGTATCTGCTGTATTGTTTCCATCTATTAGAAATAAAACATCATTGGCATACACGATGGTGTTGTAACATTTTTATCGTTTTTGGTTCAGCTATAAGAGTCTCCATAACTATGTCCCAAAAAATTGGTCCTAGAATTGAGACTTGTGGGCATCGCTTAGTTATATCTCTGTAAATTGTTTCTTCAGTACCTTTTATGTGAACTCTTCTGTCTTTGCAATAATCCATTAATATCACATATGGGCATTTAGGGAGGTCTTTTTCCCATAATCTCTCAAATAGTATTGGCTACCATAAATTATCAAAAGCCCCGGAAATGTCAATTAAAATTCCAATTAAGTATTTTGAAATCTAATTATTTACCATTTTCAATAAATGGTTTAGGCATCTTGTGTAGATTTTCCTTTTCTAAAGCCAAATTAATTGTTGTTCATATCTTTCATGATCCTAAATTCTTTTAATCCTTTACAAACAAATTCTTCTAAAATTTTTCTCAGAGTATTCAGAAGAATATGGGTCTATATTATTTTGGCTCCTTAGTATCCTTGTCAACACTTTTCTAAGACAATTTTTGCTGCTTACCAGCAATAGGGAAAGTGCCCTTTCCATATACAGTCATTAAACAATTGAAATAGGGATGGTGTAATTTTGTTTTCCAAGTTTATCAGGAGTTCATTAATTACACCATCAGGACATGCTGCTTTATTTTTTAGCTTATTTATAGCTAGTTTAACTTCCAAAATATCAAAGGGATGGATTAGTATATTATTTCTATATATAGTGTTCATATCTACTCTTTTTTGAATATGCAGAATATTATTCAATTCTTATCATCCTGGGAAAATAACTCATCCGAAAGAACCAAGTTTTTCCAATATGTAGTCATTTCCCTATTGTCTTTTTTATTGTGTTCAGAATTTCCAGTTTTTTAATTTTCTCCATAATAATTTTATAGCGCATTCCCCATATATTGGTGTCTAATTCTTTTTATACTTAGGTTTCCCATGAGTTTTTCTTTGTTTCTTCTAAGGTGATTTTATATTTCTTTTTAGCTTCTCTATATTTATTTAGATTTCTCTGCCTTTCTTCTGCAATTACCAATCTTTGATAAATTCTTCTTAGTTTCCTTACTATGCTTCTTGATTTTGCAGTGCATC
Source organism: Metallyticus violacea (assembly GCA_030762175.1). Classification (NCBI taxonomy): domain Eukaryota; kingdom Metazoa; phylum Arthropoda; class Insecta; order Mantodea; family Metallyticidae; genus Metallyticus; species Metallyticus violacea. Next base: position 95,699,520 of record CM060843.1, read on the forward strand.
CATCTAAACAGTGCCATAGTATTTCTTGGATTTGGTTATGGGAACAGATTTATCTGTCGCCTTTCATATTGTTTGGACAAGGTTATTGGCATTCTTATCAGAAGACTCTCCTTCATATTGTTACTTTAATTTTCAAATCCCTTTCTCAGAAGATTCCAATCTGCTTGTTTGTAATTATAAATTATCTCTCCTCTTTCTTTTTTTAAATTTTGGTTTTCCTGTATAATAATCAAAGTAGATTAATATAAGATCACTAGTAGTCATATCTTAACCTACTTTCCAATTTATTATTTTATTATTTGAGCTTAACTTAGATAAAGTTATATCAATGTTGGCAGTAGCACCAGCTGTATTTTCGAAAGTGCTGGATTGATTATTTATAAATAGATTTAGTTCATAAATAGTTTCTTCCAGTTTTTCTTCTCTTTCTTTTTTGATGCCAGTATACCACCAATCCGATTTGGCATTGCTTGTAAAATATTTTTAAAAGTGTTACTAATCTCTTTTATTTTTACCCTATATGATCAATCAGATGACTGTATTAAAAATATTGATTTGTTAGAATAAATTTACCACTTTCGTGTGTCACTTCAATACAGTTTGTATGTATGCGAGTATTTCTTAATTGTGCTTTATTGACTTATTTGTAAATTTGGATTATATATTATAATTGATGTCATAGGACTTTCTCCATGACTTATTAACACCATTGGACAGCAGAATCTGTGGGATGTTTTCATTAATGGCAATAATAAAATTCTTCTTAATATCTCCATGTCTCAGGAACATCCTTATGCGCTTGCTATGCTAATGACTGAGAACATGATGTCATATTAGTATCATTTGCAAAGATGGTTGATTTAACATTGTTATTATTCGCAATATTGCATAATTTATTAATATAGTAAAATAGAATACAAAATACAGTCTAGTGAGACCTTACACTGTACAGTTTTCATTTCTGAGTATATATTATGTAGCAACTTGCTGTTTGGGTATATAATAATGGAAATTAAAAAAGTTAAAATCACTGCCTTTTAAATAAGAGCAAACTGAAATGCATAATCCAGCTTCAGTAAATAGCTAGACATGAGCACAAAAATATAAATATTACAGATACAAACCAAGAATAAGCATATTGATTTTGAAAAGATAAAACACTGAAAATAAAAATTTACATTCTGTATGTATGTATGTGCAAGTAAGTGTTTGATAACAAATTCCTTAGACTGAACAAGAAAAATGTTACAAAATTGCTTTTTCTCTTTATTTAGGCAAAAACTGATGATATAGATGCTCTTGAAAGATTCCGAAATCGAAGCGAGCCAACATGGATGTTCATAGCAGTAAGCTTGAATTTTATTTATTAATTTCTTATTTGCATATTTGTGTATTTTCAGAGATGGCACGTGGAGTGTAGACTACCTACTTTTCACTGAGATGTTCCAGGTACAATTCCAACAATCCTAATTGGATTTATGGCAGCTGAAGTGGCCTCTGGGCAGGTTTCCTGCAAACTCCAATTTCCACTGTCATTCGTTGAACCACTTGAAACTGATGCTTTAAATTATGATGACCATCTTCATTTCCATAATTTTGAGCAAAGGTTTTCAAACTGACCCCAAGGGGTCCTAGAAGCCCTCCCAGGGGAGTCCCTAAGCATTAGAGTACTGTGAAGAGCATTTATTCTTGAATGTATACAAACTTTGAATTATGAGAAAATGAAAGATGACACAAATTTACAATGTATAATTACTGTAGCACAATAAATTAAAATCAGACTAAAGGCAACTATTTGTTCTGGAGGGAGCTTTCAAGTTGGTAAGCTGAAGATGTAGATCAGGCAGAAAACTCATATTTACTGTCATAATTTCTATGACAACAGCAAACATCTTTTGGCAGTGAACTGCATAGGCTGGAATTTGTCTGTCTCTGAAAGTTTGATAACTGCTGATTAGAGGAATGTGCAGGTTGAAACAAGACCATACATCTGTTGCCCATGTGCAAAACCCTGATGCCTGATCTATCAGTGAGCTGGCATTATCACCCATCATCATCTTCATATTTCTAATCATTAGCATCATCATTATTTATTGATGTACTCATAATGTTTTAAATAAATAAAATAATGAAGTATTAATGATAGTCACGTATACTCTTGAAGCTATTAACAGTGAAGTAGTAAAATAATATTGATATATACACAGGATGCCAAAAATGTATACACTTCAAGCAAAGAAAAAACTGTGTTAACATAACAAAACTGAATTCACACAAACAGAAAATGATGAGCACTAATCATCTTAGACTTTTACAGTTACAACAGTTGCTCAAAATGCCCACTATCCATGTCGATACTCTTCTGAGTATGTTGAACTACAGATTGAGTAATGTTTGGGAAAGTGTCCTTAACGATTGCAGCACATGCTGTTTCAATTTCTTCCCAAAGTGCTGCCAGTTTAATTGGTTTTCTAGTTGTATGGTATCATGAATCTCACATTTGTCTCAAATGCGTGCAATTGTTACCTCAAGTTGGCAGTTCTCTTCTGCACACACATCTCCATTGCCTTTGAACTTCAACAACATTCTCGGTTTTCCAATACCACTTCAAAATTGTTTTCTGCTTTTCAAACAATAATCTTGGCTCCATTTTATTGTAGCAGTGCTAGCATAACATAATGTGAGTTACATCTGTTTACAGAACATCATACAATAATCTTGGCTTCATTTGTTCATTGTTTATTTACCTGTCACATAGCAATGCTTATCATTTGAACAATGGTATTCAGTCAACAGCAGCCGATGATGGGAGGAACCTCTCCCGAAACTAATCCAAAGTTTTAAAAAAGTAAGTGGAGTTAGTGTTAACAACTTGACACATTAATGTAGAATATATTACCACTCCATTGTCTACAGCTCCGTAAGTACATTTTTTACTTAATCATAATGTATGTTAATCACATCTGTTTACAGAACATCATACTACAAATTACTGATGTTTTTCTGTCCAACTTTGAAACATATTAAGCAAATATCTACTGTGAAAGTTTGTATACATTTTTTGGCACCCTCGGTATATATAGTTATTTGGTGACACATATCAATATTATTGATGATAGCTTTTATCTAAGTACATAAATGCTTAAAAAATAATATAAATTTTACAGAGCGGCCATTTGGTAAATGTGATGTTTGGAGCAAATGCCCCTAAACTCATTAAGATGATTTATGAAGAAATGGAGAAAGAAACTCTAGTCCTCAAAGGACAGGCTAACCGTGAATTTGTAAGTATCAAAAAGTAAATGGCTTATGGAAAAGTAGACACAAAACCTACTTCCCGGCTAAATTAATCTTATATTTAGGTTGCTTGGGATGAACTAACAGAAGAAGAGAGAGTACGTCATGAGGAAAAGGAAAAAAAACGATTGGAAGCTCTAGAAAAGGAAAAAGAAAAAGAAGGTAACATGCATATTCTTTTCTGTTGCAATAAGAATGATTTTTCTGGTATATAAATCTAAAAGAGCACATCAATATTATAGCAATCCCAACAATATGGACAAGTGACAGGAAGCTGTTATATGTATCAGTTGTGTGAGCAGGATGGCACACAGCAGTGCTACAAAAAAGGCTTTCTTCTACCACATCTTCAAGAAAACTGCCCTATCTATGCATTTCTCATTTTGTTTCATGTATGTACATTGTAAATTAAAATTTTACATGTTTACAGTAACAGACTCACTTTGAAACCTATTTAAAAAGAAATTATTTATAATTAGTACTAAAAGTTATTATACATAAACAAATAAAAATACATTTTTTGTAATAAATAAATGAATAAATGAGTATTGGCTGCACTCGTTTATTCAGCTATAAAGAATCTGACTTACAGGAGGCTGGATAATCAAGTGCAGTACTAGTAGTAGAGAAATCATCAGTCATTTACAAAGTTAAAGTTTGAGATTTAATTTATTTTTAACTTTACCCTTTCTTTTTACAGCTGCTGCACTCGCACTTGCACACCATAAAGAAGTTAAAAATTTAATGAAATACATTTCCATGTACACTGTGATCTTGATAATGCCATATCTTTATGACGAGGAGGGAAATTGTGATGCATGGGTGAAACTAATGGATGCCTTAGGCAATCAAGGTTATCAGGTTTATGATGACAATAAATTCAAGATGGATCCTGAATTGGCTTCCCAGGTATGTGAAATGAAAATAAGCAAATTTTTTATTTAATGGCTTAATATATCTTGCTGACAAATGATGTTAACAGTTTGACAGTTGATATGAAGATGAAAAAACTGACTTTGAAAAAGTTTAAAAAACAAATCACAGTCAGAAAATGCATTCATGTAACCTTATTGCTACTTTTTGCAGAGTTGGCCCACATTTAATCATACAAGAATATGTTTATTCTATTACATTGGTTCCAAAACCAATATAAACTTTGCTTGTCATCTATACATAAATATTGCATTTTGTACGCTTTCTCTGGAAGGATTAAAACTGTCCATAACATGATAATAATTAGAGCATTTATCTAAAAAGTGGTTTGTTATCATTGTGAGCCCAGGAATCATGATTGTCTGTCACTACAACTGTTCTTGTGTAATGTAATGGTAAGGTTAGATAATAGGACTAAGCTTCTAATAATTAAATCTACAGTATTTAGGAAAATTGGGTAAGTACATGAAATAAAATTTTACAGGAAACATATAGTCAGAGCTAGTACTAAATCAGCACATTGATACAAAAAAAATGGAATTCTTGATGCCCTCTTTCAATGGGATGCTTTTAAAGTAAAGGATGATTGAAAAGTCATTCCACAGCCATTGTGTAGCCAAGATTTCACTAGGGAAATGAATTCGAATGGCAACACTGATTGCATACTGAGCATATAATTATTATGGTCACTTCATCACCAAGGCAAGCACACTCCCCATTGTCCAAACCTTAGGAACAATGGGCAGATTACCTGCTAAAAATCAGTTTTGAATGAAGGGAGGAATATCAGAAATGCAGGAGTACCAACTTTCTTGTGTGCAATGAATGTCACCAAGTGGAGAGGAACTTGTTTGAATGATCTGTACCATTAGAGGGCAAACTGACTTAAGCAGTTTTTTCCTATTCCTTATTGGCATGAAATGAACTACTTTGTTTATAGAGTTCATTTTTGAAATTATAAATCTGTAATTTACTTACAAATTTAAAAGAGACATAAAGAATGATCACTTATAGTATACATTATGTATTATATCTGAAAAGTGCAACTAATTGATAGGAGCTCCCTATCAAGCACAAGCACATCATCAAGATTTGGATCACTTGTAGGAATGTTGGCTAAAGGAAGACTTAATACTTGAATATCCATTGTTTGAACAATTACTTATCCATTTTTACATGACATGAATCCAGCCTTAAGTGAACACTTGGTGCATTTAACTAGTTTTTAACCAAAAATGGAATTGCCCAATTTTTCCTAAATGCTGTATAAATGTCTGTAAGCCCATTCAATCAGGTATGGCTGCTCCAGGAGATTGTTAGTTTCAATCCTCAAACATTTCAATATTTAATTTCCTATAACTATAGCTTGATGGATTTTTACATGTAAAAATTCTGTAGTGGACTTTTTTGTCTCATGTTTCCACTTGCAGTTATTATCTGTAAGGGAATTGGTTTGCAGTTTGGCTATAAACCAATGTTTCATTAAGTATGTGGAGTATTTTGTCTAGGAGAGATGAGAGGAAGTGGTAGGAGGAGCCTCTTGCCCATAAGAGCCATTGTATGCATGCACCATCTGAAATTTCACCTCTTGTCAGAAAAGTTTGCTTAAAGTTTTATATAGACTTAATGTTGCTGCATTACAATGTTGTATAAAATATTTTAAAAGATTATTAGATAATTATTGCAAAAAGTATACTAAGGACAGTACAGATATATATATATATATATATATATATATATATATATATATATATGAAGTTGGTAAAACTTGCAGTTATATCAACATCAAACAATATTTGATCAATTTGAAGAAATAATACTTTCAGAAACTCCCCAACAATGGTAATCAGTCATTTCATTAGAAGTAAGCTGTTGCTGAATGGCAGGCTAGTAAAGTTTTATGTGAATTAATGTTATTTCATGTTGTGGTCATTGAATGTAAAAAATGAGCACCATACAAAAATTACATTCTAAATCTTTTTCTTTGCAAGCATTGGAAAGAAATTTTAAATTAAAAAACTGGGTAGACCAACTGTTAAGTACTAATATGAGTCAAATTGAGATCTCAAAGTACATTATGCTTTCTGTAGACAGATTTCATCCCAGGTTCCAGACTTTAATTAAATGTCATCAACAAGTTTGCTATACTGCCACTGGTGGCCGAGGTCGTTAAGGTATAGACTCATGAGCAGAAGGTCTGGGGTTTGAATCCTGCCAGGATCGTTCTCCCTGACTGAGGTTTTTTCCAGACTTTTCTCAGTCCTTATAAATGGCAAATGCCAGGGAGGTACCCTAAACTTAGCCTTGGAATGCTTCCTTCCTTGAAAAAAATCCTTTCCCATTATATTATTTCATCTCATGTGTCATCATTGTCCGTCGGCTGTGGTGCCTCAGTAGTAAAAACAGGCATTAAACATCATTCAAATAAAAAGTCTGCTATCATGAAAACTAGGAGAATGAATTTTTTTAAATAAGTGCAATACAATGATATTTTTATTATTTATACTCTCTCTGTTACATTCTTTCAGTCATACATGTGAGTCTTAATTCTAGTTATTTGGATTTTAGAAGCTTGAGGTCTGTATTTAGCAGTAGCAGTAATAAAAGTTGTGTACACCAGCTTTATGCTGCCATGAGCTGCATCTGCATGCAATTGGAAAAAGTGAATCTTAACTTCATTATGGGACTGCAGCTGTCTACTACCTATGAAAGACAGATCTTAATGCCATTGTTTTCACATGAGTCTTTTCCTGTACATCAGAAATTTAATGTTTAATGTTTTTCATTATATTTGATGTCACCATGTAAAACTGTTACATCACAAATCACAAACAATTCTTTTAACTGCAGTACAATAAACCCTATGCATTTTCAAGCATGTGGCATATGCAAATGTGAAAGAGCCTGCTTATCCTTCTTTTGAAGATTCAGATTCAAATACAAACTAGTAGTCATTTTAATTCTCTATACATTCCTTAAGTCTAAAGTATTTGTCAAGAAGAGATCATGATAGCATTTTCACTATCAACCCATTAACTGAATCCTCCCCTTCACAGGCAATTACCTTAATCATCTAAGCTTGACCACATATCACCATTCTATATAATTACTATAACTTACAAAGTCAGAACAAGCAACATAAACAAATTCTATATAAAATCCCTATATTAGTTGATAAGTCAACTTATTTCACCTTAAACTGCATCATTTTGCATGTTGAAAAATATATTTTTTTCCTTCTCTAATGGAACCTTATTTTTAAGACTGCATATTATTAAACTGCATGAAATAGACACATTTTAATATTTGTCACTGAATCGACAGCTGCTATATGGAGGAACAAAAAAAATATCTCAAGAATTTGCTGCTGTTCTTGAAGAAGGACTAACTATGGCCAAATTCATGGAATATAAGTTAGCTCAAAATGAAGAAACTTCTGATCAAGATCAAGGGTCATCCCAGATTGCAGAAGAAGTAACAGCTGCAGAAGAAAAAGAAGAAACAATAATATCACAGGAAGATGCACTTATAGAATGTGTAAAAACAATTTATGGATATTCACCAGTAGAGGGCGGAACAGAACCAAAGGTCCATACACATAGGTAATGCCTGTAAAATAATAATAATAATAATAATAATAATAATAATAATAATAATAATAATAATAATAGTTGTTGATATTGTAACAGTGGATAGAGTGGTGAAGAAATTAGTCCAACTCTATTTAGTGTAAGTAAGTCTTGTACTTACGAGTGAAGTGAATGGAATGTAAGTGAATGGAGTTAGTGTAAGAATGTGTATACATGAGTTGAAATCTATTTAGTGTTTTGCCAAACAATTCTGACCCTTAACCAATTGGAATGACCTTCACTTTTCCATGGGTAATCAGGCATTATATTTGGTCTTCTCTCAAGGATTCACATCTTAAGTATTTTTTTAATTTTCATGAAAATGATGTATCTATATTTTGAAATTTGGAGTTAGTTGACCCTTTTAACTGCATGAAATGTTAAAATTGTCACAGGATTTTGTGTAATATCAATTTATCCTTTTGGCATGATGATCAGCTGCCTATGGTTATCCAAACCACAATGGGATGGTATCCATTTAAAAATTATCCTTACATTAATTTTAATTAGGTGATGTATGATTTTCCAAAATTCCAAGATTTCTTGGCTTTTAGGTGACAAATTGCTTGCTATAGAAATGTAGTTGCACTAGGAACAACAGTGTGTAAGGTTGCTCCATTTAAGGGGGCACATTCTTTCTTACCTTGTTTCATGGCAAGATTCCTTTGCATTGTCGTTAATTAAGCTTGATGTAATGTCCACAAGCCTAGAAGACTGCATTTAAGAGTAGAATGAGGAATGTTAAAATAATAAAAAAAAAACTCCGAGCTGTTGTGCTATAGTCTTGTTTTAGTTTTTAAAACAAATACCATGGCACAATAGCCTGCAAGTTTTTTATTATTCTAACATTATGAACATCGGCCGTGAAAGCTTAAGACATGTTAGAAAGATGAATGTTAGACCAAACCTCCTGGTAGACTTTTCAAAGGCCCTCAGTGATGGTAGGATGTCTACAAGCAAGACCCTGCTTCATCCAATCAAATCCATAAAAATCCATGGTTGTGGCATCTGGTAATTTCATACGGATTGATTTAAAGGGTACTACATAGATACCAGTCTTAGCAGTGTTCTGCTGATAATAGGATGTCATTCATAGGGATCCAAATAACCATACAATCAGAGAATATTTTGTTGAAAATGAGGTCTAAGAAATGGTCTGCATTTACCTTGACATTAATTAAATGTACTTACAAAGCTGTTGACAATGGAGTGGATATATATAAACACTGTAATACAGTTTTTTTTCACACTAACTCCATTCACTTACATAAAAATCTGGACATATGTTTCGGGAGTGATCCCTCCCATCTTCAGCCTGTAGATAACTCCTGAAACATATGTCCAGATTTTTATGTAAGTGAATGGAGTTAGTGTGAAAAAAACTGTATTACATTGTTTATACCTTGACATTATTTGCATTGTACTTGCATCCATCATGAACTCCTTGGGGAACTTTTCTTTGTTCTGCTGAATGAACTTAGAACACCCCTTTTGGCCCATTAAATAGTAATAAATGACATGGATCAGCTCTTATCATCCAATATATCCAAGTATCACCCAGAGAACACACCCATTTCCATTTATAATCCATTCATATAATTTTCTGGCATTGGTGAAGCTTTCCTTGATGTGCTGCCTTCTCAAGGTAGTTGTTAATAGCCTATGAGGATGTTCACATTTATCATTTTTTCCCTAGCTTCCCAATAGAGTTTCAAAATTATATTTAATTTGATTTTTGCTATCAAGTGCATTCAGTAGATGTTCTTTGTTTAGAGTTTTATTCATGTCCTTACACAATGGGCAGTAGCTGTCCTTGATTAACTTCATCCTGTCCAACAATTAGAATTAGGCAACTTAAATTTTTCTTGGTTTCAATAAAGATGTTTGAAAGTCTTTACATTTTCATATGGTTTTCCTTTTAAGTTTTTGTTGGATATTTTGTTGTTTGGCTGTTAATCTTATTTTGAGTTTCAATTTGGAGGGCAGTTCTAGTTCAAAAGTTGGTTTTAATTTTATGGTGGCTCTTTTGCTAAGGTATCAGCAGTCTTGAGCCCCTTAGTCCAGTATGGCTTGGGATACATTGTAAAACTATTTCTGTATTTCTGATCTAGGTTGTTCAATATAGTTTTTATATTTCATTTACAGTGTACATTGATGGTAACTGTGATTCATTATACTTTGTAATGCTACTTTAGAGTCACTTAAGATAAAGTTCTTTTATTTATGTTAGGTCTATAGAATAGATTTTCTAATACTGCTCTAATGGTCATTATTTCACCATCAAAATTGTTAGTATGCTATTCCAAAGGAGTGTATCGAGAGAATTCTTCACAGTATATGATAACTGTTCTTTATCAGTCATGCCATTGCATGTCTTAAACTGCTGTGTTCTTACAGAAAAAAAGTTCGATGAAATACAGGAACTTCCCATGTAGTTGCTGGCAAATATATTGCCACAGAGGGCATTATTTTCAACATCTGTTATAACAGAGATTAGTGCTTATTATCAGCTTATTTATGCAGTATCATTTTCACTGAAAGAATTAAATGAGTATCATTATGGAAGGTCTTTTTCACTGAAAGAATTTTTCCTTCTTTTATTTAGTTTAATATAATTATGTCCTGGTTGGATCCAGGATGTATATTGTAAATTTCTTCTTCTAGGGCGCTACGACCTGAGATCGCCCATGACCTGCCACAGTGATATCTGCTTCCTCTTACCTCCATTTCACAACTTCATTAATAGAGAGCAGTATTGCAGGGGGGCATGGGATCAGCATGTCGCCTGTCATTTGGTTTTCTGGATTGAAGAATGCAAACTTTCCATCAGGCTGCTACCCATGAGGCTGGTGGACTCATTCCAGACTTCTCCATAACTTACAGAAATTCCTAAGCAGAAATTGGGAATCAAAACCCCAGGTCCTCCCAGCCAGCTAACTACTAGACCAAGGAGATTGTCTACTGTAAACTTATCCCAAATAAAAAAAGTAATTAATTAAATAAATAAAATAACTAAATGAAAATAATTAAATGCATTAAGACTGATATATTATGGTAGTCAAAATTTGATATATTTTTAGCTAATAATCACTGTATGAAACCTCCTTTCTGGTTACCTTTAATAAATAAGTGTTGTAATTATTAATGGGAATATGGCAAATACTGCCTTTGCCATAATTTCTTTAGCTCTTTTTTTTAAATGTTTTCCTAAATTACTTATTTTCTTTGAATACAAAGCAACTTTATTGTAATATACATAACTAAAATTTGTTAAAAGCCTATAATATGAAAAAGCCTTTAATAATAATATTTGTTAATATTTTGTTGTACATTGTGTAAAAGTACTACAAAGCTTTTCAAATATTTTAGTTTCTAAATTATCATAAATAGATTTGCCTGAATTATTTTCAATTTAAAAACATCCTGATCTATTAAATAAAATGATTTTCTGCAAGATGTATTAATAAAATTATTCAATTAAGGGTTTGAAGTTGAACAGAATTAAGGAAAAAAAAAATATTTAATGGAATTTATTGACAATTTGCTTCTTTCTTGTGTCCATTGTGGCATCATTAAACTATAACTCTTTCTAGATTTACATTTTGTGCAGATACAGCATTAAATATACATATGTCATCTTCCGTTCAGAGCAAGCTGACATTTTAGTTACTGTAAAATAACTAAACCTATTTGTATGTATGAGGGTAGGTCTATAAGTTTCCAGCCTAACCATTTTCTAGATACGATAAAGATAAAAACCATATTTCACTTTTCAATATAGTTACCCTTTATTACAATACACTTTTCACATTTCTGAATTAACATTTCAATCCCTCCTGCCAAAATGGTCAGAAGTCTTGTCTGCAAAATGGGCATAAACAGCATCCACCACTTCTTCGTCAAACTTTAATTTCCTTCCTAGAAAACCCTTCCTGACTTTTGAGGAGAAGAAATAGTCACTGGGAGCTAGATCTGGGCTATAGGATGGATGGTCAATTTCCTTGAAGACACATTTCTTCACAGCTTCCTTTGCAACAAGAGCTGTGTGCACAAGCATGTTGTTGTGAAGAAGGCACACTACCATCACTCAGCTTTCCTCACCTTTTCTCTTAGATGGAAGTAATAGTCTGTGCAGTAGGCCAGCATAGTACTCCCCATTTACTGCGGTGTTCCTTTCCTTGAAGTCAACGAAGAGTATTCCTCCTTCACAGTCCCAAAAGATTGCGGCCATGATCTTCTTAGTTGACTGAGTCACCTTGGCTTTTAGAGGCGGTGCTTCAGCAGGTTTATGCCACTCCATTGATTCTCTTTTAAACAAGGCATCATAGTACAGTACCACAGTTTCATCTCCTGTAACAATAGTTTGCAGAAATTCTCTCTCTTGCTCCAAAAATGTCTGACAAAGATGACTCTTGCTGCTTTTGGACTGGGCAAAGAAGTCTGCACTAACCTTATTCATGTTTAAATGTTCATGAATAATTCGAAGGACTGTTATTTTAGAAAGGCCTAAACTTGCTGCTATTTTTGTAACTTTGAGCCAGCAGTCTTACCTAATTTCTCCTTCCACAAGAGCAACGTTTTCAGGAGTGAGCTCCTCCTAGGGCGGACACATGCACATTCTTTGTCTTCAATGCTTTCTCGACCCATTTGAAAAAGTTTGGCCCATTCTTTTATGGTAGACTATGAGAGGATGCTTTCTCATATATACTGTCCAATCACTGTTTAATTTCATTTGGAGTAAGTTCTTCTTTTGTGAAGAACTTAATAACAGCTTGATACTCCATTTTGAACATGTCACAATCTTCTACACATAGCCTGCTTTAAGCAACTATATCTGAACAACTAAATACAGCAGAGCGAAAATTACAACTATAATTATTTACTTAACAGATAAGTTATGACACCAGATAAGGATTTTATTTTTTTTAAGATAAGGGTTTCATGCAGGCAAGGCCAGATACTTATGAACCTATCCTTGTATATATGAATATGCCTAAGTTGCTTACATATGAGATAATTGTATAATAAAGCAATTATTTGTAACATCAAATACTTAATTTTAGCAAAAAGTATATGCCTACATATTAGAAAAGATATTCCCTTTTAATTTTCCTTCAGTTATTTGGAAGAGATCAGGATTATATAACTAAAGTTATTGGGAGAATTTTATATTTATCCCAAATCACACTGACATCTCCTGCATTACTACTCACATTATTCTATTTGAACTCAACATGCAAACCCAGGCTTCCGAGGTCCTATCATAAATTCTTTTCTTTGTTCCCATCTTAATTCTAAACACACAAACTTGTACAGTAATGGTATCTTCCTCCTTTAGCCATGTCTCCAACACTGCAAAAATTAATGCTTCAGCATTTAAAAACTGCACAATATCCCAAAAATAACTCCTCATCAACTTTCACAATTCTAAAAGCTCAGTTTTGAAATCTGGTCTTTTCTTCTTTCCTATTCCAATTCTTCCTTATACTTATAAGCCTATAGCTTTTTTATTTCTTAATTGAATATTCTCATACTTAATATTTGATTTAATGAAGGTGGATATATGGTGCACCAAACTTTAAGATAATGGACAAATCTGTAGTAAATGTAAAGTACATTTCTTTCATGAAAATTATTATCCTGTGTCATTTTATATTATTCCTTTTCATTTGTTGCAGCTTTGAAGCACAGTTTCAAATGGCACCTGATATACCTGCCTTTTGGACTCCATATACTCCATTTATTAAAGGCAGTGCAATATTGAAACTCTTTCCAAAATGGGCAAGCCAATATGCTCTACCACCAGAACCTAAACTACCCCTTGTGATTACAATTGTTTACAATGCCACAAGAACATCAGAAGTGTTTGACATGATGGAAGAAATTCCAGATGCTGTTGTAAAATACGGATATTTTTCTAGCCCAGATCGTGAAACAGCTACACTTATTACAATGAATAGAGAACAATATGAAAAGCGCCCAGAGAAGGAACCGTAAGTATTCTCTCCTTTTAAGATATTACTAAATAATTGCATATGGGTATAATTTGATAATTTCCAGATGAAGAATGCAATACACAGTAAACAGCCTTATCAGAAGCAATAGAAGCCTTGTGCAGTAAATAAAAATATAATTACAAAGTTCCAATTTATCTACTTTTTATTGTCCTCCTTTCCCCTTGGTTTTATTATGCAATGAGGCCATTTACTTTACAGACAAGAGACATTGATCATTGCTGTGGATCGTACCCGAAGTGATCCTGTATTATCATTCTGCTCTCTGCTACCTCTATATGCTAGTGCAAATCCAGAAGAGGGAGAAGAGGATTATTATGCTTTCTTCAAAGAAGAAGAGGAGGAGGAAGAAGAAGAAATAATTGAAGAAACAGAGGATGTCATTCCCTTTGGGGAACAGACAGAAGGACCAATAGATGAAGAAACAGCTACTGTTGCCTATTCTGAGGGCATACAAGAGGAATTTGTACCCACTTATGATGCAGCAACCACTGCCTCAATCACAACAGATATTGAAAAAGCTTCAATTACAACACAAGATACATTCTTTGTGCCAGAGGAAGCTGAAGAAGCTTCTTAATGTTTTGGAAACAGCCTAAAAACAATAATATTAATAATCATACCGTTGTAAGTGTAAATTATCATCAATATATTATGAAAATTTAAAAGAGCAAAGGTAAAAACAATCAACAGGAGCAAAAAACTGATCTTAATAACCATAATTAAAATTCCAGAGAACTCTTGAATTGCTATTATTGAATTAGCTTTAATGAGGTGCATTGCAAAATTTCATAGTTTAGCCATGAAGGATGACATACTATAAAATGGGGTGAATAGCAACAACATTTAATGCTTTATTCCACACTGATGCTTTGAAAATTAATGCATACATCATTTCTAGCACAGCACCTGGAACCTAATGTTGAGATATTATGATACAGACAAACCACATAAATTAATTAATAGAGGTGTTTTAGATACAATATCTCAATATCATTTACCAGAGAAAAGTTATATTGAAAGACAAAGATAAAGGAAAATATTACTTCAATACTCAGGACAGAAATGATCAAGGATACTTGAAAGTTGATACTGGTGGTGATGGTGGTGGTGGTGACGGCGGCGGTATTGATGATGATGATGATAATGATGATGATACTCCTCCTCCTCCTCCTCTACTTTTCATATAAGTTCCTGAAAATGTTAAACTATTTAAGTCAATGGAAGTTTACACAAAATAATTTCTGTCTTATGGTATTCAATGCTCAGAAAGGGTAAATGAGCTGCATTTATTTGAACTGAAGCATGCATGCTTATGAAGAGCATAGCAATAAAATACAAAATGTATTCCTTCAACTTTAATTGAAATCTGAAAATTCTTCTCCTCTTTAATAATAGAGATAAAAGACTATCAAGTATACAAGTTTTTCAATGTATTCAGGTATGCATTTAAAAAACAAATACAAATTTGAAACCCATACCAAAGAATACTTCTAAAATATTCATATTGAACAGATATGTAATTTGGCAGTGGCAGCTCACTTGTGGTTAAAAAAAAAAATAAATAAATAAATAAAAAATAAAACATGAAATTTATACCAAAACTAAATTATTAAAACACACCGGCAACTTTTAACAAGGAACTCTTAAGAAATATCCATTACAAACAGACAAATAAATTGGCAATGGAAGCGCACTTTTGGTCAAAAAAAAAAAAAAAACATAAAATTGATACCAAAACTAAATTATTAAAACAATCAAGCAACCCATTCAAATTAACAACAGGGTATAAAATATTCATCAAAAATTAAAACTGCATCATGAACTTCCAGATACAATTTTGGATATTTTTAAAAAGTTCCACCTACAGAATTTTCTTTTTGTAGTTGGTCTTCTGCTGATGATGGGAGAAAATGTTCCTGTCCATTAAAGATCATGTAGTAATGAAGTATAAGTGTCACAAAACCAACTTCATATCACCTTTACTACACAAATGAGTTTCAGCATAAGGCAATCGTATACTCTATCATCTTGGATTATTTCTTATACAAATAATTTATATATGAAATCAATATACAAAAGTTACAACTCATCTATAAAATATGTTCTGAAAAAAGGTTCCAATATTTACAGAGGTGGTAGTATGGAATCAAAACAAGAAATAAAAGTTCCTTTAAACACAATCCTAAAATCAATATTTTCTGAAGTATGGTCTTAATTTGTTTGCCTGACCTTAACCCTCTTGATTTTTGGCTTAGGGGACATTTAAAGGCCATGTTGTATGCAGTCCCCATACCTTACATGCATACAATATTCAATGCCAGTGATCAAAGCTGGCAAAATCCAGGGGTATTTCAAGAGTGCTCAATTCTACCATGCATAGGGTGGAAGGGATGGTGATCATATCGAGCACATGTTGTAACAAAGACAGTAGTGATAATTGATAGTGATGGTAAACAATACAGTAGTGGACTATAATTCAGAAGATATTAAATTTATGACAAATGGTTATGGAAACTTTTTTTTCTTGTTTTGTTTCATATTACCTCCTCTGTAACCTTTTGTACAATGTTTCCTCATTTGTTTCTTGCCAAAGTGCTCACAGAAGTAAAATAATTCATCTCAAGATTTTTTCTTTTAGTAGCATTGGTAACATTTTTTCAGGACACTGTGTGTGTGCATGTGCGCGTATGCGCCCATGTGTGTGTGTGTGTGTGTATTTTGTATTTGAAAGCATTTTTATGAAAAATTTCCCTTTCAATAATTTCAATTTGCTAGTTAAGCTTGTTATATAACATTTTGCCCATAATGATAGGATCCCTCTCAGTAGCTTTGTTATTAACATTTAGACAATGACAGTTACATTGAGTCCTTTTGTTATAATTATGCCAAACTTTATTCAGATTTATATGTTGTTTCTTGCTTACCATGAACAAAATTACCTACCATTATACATACCATTTTTACTTCTATAAAAATGTTTCTACATTACATTCATACATTTACCATACTTAATAGATCTCATGCTTTTTTTTTGAAATATTAATAATCTATTTAAATTTGTAGTATATGAACTTTCCCAAATCTCAATTGCATATTGTAAATGAAGATAGGTCAAGTCATAAAATTTTAAATTATATAATTTTAGGTCATTTTCCCAAATTCTTAGTAGATAGTATAAGCTAATTTTCTTGCAAATGTGATCAATATGGTCTCTACAAGTCAAATTTTCATTTCTAAAAAGCTGAATTTTTTTCAACTGCACTACTGTTTCATCATTTATTGTATACTTAATTTGTTGCTTACATATCTATTATTATAATATTGAAACACAAAAAATACTTTTTTTGTAGATTTAAATTATTATTATTATTTTTTAAGTAGCAATGGTAGTCTCTTACAAAATAAGATCATAACTCAGAAAATATTAATTTTAGGATCCATATTTATAAGACCTTTTTCTTATTTTGTTCCATACTACTCCTCTGTAAATGTTGGAACTTTTTTCAGGACACCTGTATATAGGCATATACATTTTTATTAGAAAACTTTTTAATTCTTTATGAAAAAGTTTCCCTTTTAGTGATTTCAGTTCTCTAAGCAGCTTGTTATGTTTATAAACATTTGTTAAATAGCTGGTATACTGCCTGTTACAACTTTATTATTATTAATATTATTTTATCAATCTTGCCATTACTACCAATGCATTGGCCTGATTCATATTTCTTTTATAAAAATGTTGTTACAGAGCCTGATTCATATTTCTTTTATAAAAATGTTGTTACAGAGCTGGCATTCTACCTGAAAACTATTTACAACAGTTAACATTTATCTCTAGAGCTATATTTTCTTGCATGTTTTAAGGTCATACAATCTTCCAGACAGTCTTTGCTTCATTATTTGAATCAATAATAATATCAACATATTGCTATCTTTTCATATTGATAAGTGTTTGAGAGTGGTATTTTTTGGTTTACTATATTGGTTTCTCTAAATATCTAATTTGTGAATTTATATAAATATTTAATTTTTTTCTCTCAGTTGTTTTATTTCTAATGGAATTTTTTATGTGCTAGCTTCACATTCTACTCCATTTTCTTTTTTTTTTTTTTTTAATGAGCAATGTATAAATAAATACATAGCTAGTAGAATATGAAATCTTTTATTCCAGTTTTTATTACTATCCTTAGTTTCATGGCTTTCTTTGTTTAAGCTTTTGAAAAACCTGTTCATATTGACATATGTAGTCTGTCATATAATTATAAGTTGTACTATTTTATCATTTATGTCATTGTTTAAAATATTCATCAGAGTGCACAGAGATTTGAGATACAAAATTGCTTTATGGGCACTGAAAACCTGTTGTTTTCTGTATAGTTATAATTTGATCAACTGCAAATAATGCAGCAGTTATGATTATTGTTGGTTCTTTTATAGTATTTTGCAAGTTAATCCTAGTTATTGAATCATTTAGGCATTAATAATCAACCAGATCAGAATATAGTTTATATTTAAATCATCCATTATTATTTTCTGCCTACTGTTTATGTTATGTTCAATAAATTTTCAAGATGCATAAGCAAATTTTCCATCCTTGAATTTGGGATCTGTATAAAATACAACCCTACTGCATTTTTACCTGTAAAGTTCTTCCTTCATAACTTTTGCTTGGATGTGTTGTCATAGCAAACTGATTTAAAGAAAAGTGCTTGCAGTGATGATAAAAAGTATAAAAATGAAACTGTTTAACAAATAAGATTAATAATCCTAACTTATGTTAAATGGAAAAGTGATAAAATCAACTCACTGTGTTAATTTCTTGGGATAATACCTTATTAGGAATCTGACATATAACTACCATGTTGATCACATATGAAAGAAAATAAGCACAGGATTATATCTGTTAAGGGTACTCTCAAAATATCTGGATACTCTCTACTAAAAATGGCATATTATGCTATAATTTATCTGCATATACAGTATGGCATAGAACTCTGGGCTAGCAGTAGCACAGCTATTGGTAACCTAAATAGACTGCTAATTTTACAAAAATAATGTATAAGAATTATTTACAGACTTAACAAAAGAACTTCAGGCAAAAAGTGTTTGAAGAAAATAATCTGTTAACTGTAATCTTGTTATATGTAAATAGGCTAATCCTATTAATTATAAATAGCAATAAGTATGCTGACAGTAATAACCAATACCACATGTATGACACACAGGGAAAAGCTAATTTACATCGAGTCACCATAAACAAAATAATCATCAGAATGTGATCCATTTATCAATGGTGTAATTTTGTGCTACAAACTACCAGAGACTCTAAAAATAAAAAACAGGGAGAAATTTAACAGAGATCTAAAGGTATACTACATAGGGTGGATGAATTATAAATAATTGCAGAAAAAATGTGTAATTTTCTTTTATTGTAAATGTGTACTAAAATGATCTAAGAATAAGTTACTGTATATCTACTGATTCTGTTAAACTTTTGCTATTTTTTGCTATACTTTATAATTTTATATGAATTATTTAAACTAATGTTCTACACTTATACATACTGTTACTTCAGATTCTGACAATGTCTGAAACTTGTGTGCTCGAGTCTATTGAAAGCAATTAATATTTATATGAAAACATGTTTCTGTAATTCTTATACAAGAATGTCAATTCAGAAATTCAATAATAAATATTAATAAATACATAAATATTAATAAATTTATTGCTGTCAACAGAATCATTTACACAAATTAACATTTCATTGTGTTGCAAACTGTTGTATAACCTCAGACAATTCCTTTTCTTTGAACATTATCAGAATACTTACCAAAAGTTCATCTCAAATGTCTAGATAATTGTGAATGAAATAAACATTTAAACTATTGCATACTCCATGAGAGTACTCTTTAGCATATGCTTAACCAAGATTTACAGGAATGACATTTCCAACAATTTATTCTTCAGAGCACAGATGATAACTATTTTAGGTTATCTTCTGCATTATATCTTATCACAGCTAAATGAAGGTTGAATCTATTTATTATTTTCTTAGAAAGAGTAAATAATAATCAAACTGTTTCATTAGATTTTATAAACATTTTACGATTAATGATTCCCCTGCACTTTCTTGTATTTTTGTGCATTCAGAAAGCTTTTATATATAGTATCTCCCTGGTATTTACCGTTTATGAGGACTGAGGAAATTGTGGAAAAAAACCTCAGTAAGGAGGATGCTCCTGATAGGAATCAAACTCCAGACCTCCCGCTCCCAAGTGTGCACCTTAATGATATTGGCCATCCATAGTGGTAAAGCTTATATGTGACTTTTCTTCCTTTTTAATCAAGTTTTAATTTGATCAAGGTATTAAAGATATTTTTGAAGGCCCCTGAAACAGTTATGATAATGCTAACAACTTATTGAAATACAACATATGTGATAGGTCTTATTAAGAGTACTCCTTAATTAAAATGTTAATTGGAACTTGCACAGTGAAGCTAATCATAAAATTGATATTATTGTATGCTTTAGTTGAACTATACACTCTTAATACTTCACTTACTTGTCATAATATGTTGACGATATATTTGCCATAGTTAACAAAAAACTTATTGATGATGCCTTAAAACTTTTGAATATACAAGATAGAAATATATTGTTTACATACCAAACAGAAACAGATAACATATTGCCATTCTTGGATATTAAAATAATGAAATGTCAAGGAAACCTGGAATTTGGAATATACAGAAAGAATACTCACACAGACAACCACATCAAAGCTGACAGTTTTAACCTCACAAACTTGCAGTTATCAATAGTTTAACACACCGGCTAGTTAACCTACAAATTAGCAAAGAAGAATACTTTAATGAATACAAACAAACAGAAGAAACTGTGGTTAAAAATGGTTTAACAAAAAAAAACTAGTACACAAAAAGGTACAGAAATTAAAGAGACAAAAACATCAAAGAAATCTCAACACTTTCAGCAAGAAAAGATAAGCTAATTTTTAAAAAATTCACATATCATCCATGAACTACAAAAAATTTCAGAATATTCTTACAGATTTTACAGGTTGGCACCAATCAACAGATTTAATGTTAAAAACCTACAGATAAACAATGTTAATGACAGTACTCCACAAAAGAAAAAAGCAGATATTTACAAAATAAATTGTGCTAATGTGAAACAATCTACATTGGAAAAACAAAGAGAAACATAGAAACACACAGTTAAAGGAACATTTCAGGAACATAAGCATAAGCAAATAGAGAAATCAGCAGTAGCGTATCATTTTTGGACAGAAAATCATGACATAGTGAATAAAACAAAATTATTAAAACCAGTACAAGGACCTACAGATTTGGCTATTTGGGAGAAAATCTACATCTACCAATACAAAGACAGTCTAATGAACTTCAACATTGCCAGGGATGGAAACATAAACTACAAGTTTATCAAACCAACACCAGAGCAGAATACACATTCCCACAGCTTAACGAATTATGACAAGTAAGTGAAGAATTAAAAGTGTATAGTTCAACTAAATCATACAATATCAAGAATACTCCTCCTTCCCCCTTTCTTTTTTAATCAAGTCTTCTTTTGATCCATGGTATTAAAGATATTTTTGAAGGCCCCTGAAATAATGATGATGATGATGATGATGATGATGATGATGATGATGATGATGATGATGATGATGATGATAACTAATTGTAATAAAACATAGTAATAGATTTTAACAAGAATACTTCTCCCTTTTTTCTTTATCTTTTTTAAGGCCCCTGAAATAATTCTAATAATTTTGAAATCCTACCTAAGGATGACATAATCATGAAGTTAATCAGACAACCAGAAGAGGAAGACAGTAGCAAGATAACAGCAACTGGAGAGAGTAGATGAAGATAACTTAAAGGGCATTCAAAACAATGTCAAAAATATAAAAAGGTTAGTGAAATATCATCATTTAAAATAATCTCAATTTTTAAAATCTTTCTAAACAAAAAAACTGATAATTAATGCAGTTATTAATTTTAAAATAATGTTGTTGCAACATACTTTGAGCCAAATGAAAACCATTCTGATGTTTCTGGAACCTCATATGAAGTGATTGACTACTCTGATGGAGAGATAGTCAACTTTTATGAATAAGATGTCAAAATAGGTAATTTTATGTAGAAAAAAATGTCATTATTTTTAAATTTTGATAATCGATATTTGCAATCAGTATTCAATTTTATGCCTTATTTTTAATATTTTATAGGCCTATTAGATCACAATGAATTGTCAGAATCTGACTGAGGCCAAAAGCACAAAAGAAAACCAAAAGGGTGACTTGATAGTGTACTACTATCACTAAAGAATCTTGATAAGGCCTATGTAACTAAACACAAACATGTTAAAGAGAAGCATCTTCCTAACCTCTCTAAAGTAAGTGCTAGAAAGATTCTTCCAGCAAACTGAATACTGGTACATAAAAGTAAATCATATTTAATTTTGGAACCTGGGAAATGTGAATGCACAAAATAGCTTCATCATGATCTGTGATCTTCATGTGATGTTCATTTGATTTATTTATGGACGCTTTTTAACAGCTCAGGTCATTAGCATCCCTTTCAATTCAGGGCGTGAAACAGCCGACAAATTTTGCTCAGAAACCTCTTCTTTCAGGCTTGAGGTTCTTTATCGTGCCATAAATGTCTGACATTGGACCCACGGCTTTACTTCCCTTCCTAAGGATTTTTACGCCCAAAAAAATCCATCGATCCTGGCCGGGTTCGAACTCGCAATCTTGGGTTTAAAAGGCAAGTATGGTCACACTACACCACCAGAATCGGCGATGGGTGAGGTACAGATGCAGAGAGAAAGGGAAAGTGCCTAAGGAAGGGATTATGGGAGCAAATCAGATTAAGGTGTAAAAATATGGATAGACAAAAGCGAGTGCATTAAAGGAAAAAAGTGAAAAGTGAATAAATTGAACTTACAAAACTATAGACAATGGAGTGGTAAAATATCCCATACTAATGTATTCAACATGTTCACACGAACTCCACTTACTTACATAACACTAGGACATGCTTCAGAAGTCTTCACTTTAAAATACATTAGTATGGAGAAAAGTGCTAATTTTCTATAAGGAAATGAAGATAAATTTTGGAAGAGAAAGATATATTGAGAAGTGCAATAAAAAGAAAAAAGAGGGGATTGCTTAGTTCAAATAGGATGTTGGAAATTCAGAGGATTTAGAAAATTATGAATAGAGCATATGTCCCATCTATAAGGAAACTGAAGAAATGATCCATGTATTATTTGAATGTTCAGGAACTAATGAACGGAGAAAGAAGCTTATTAAAAGAAAAATGGTTTAGAATAAGAAAAGTAGTAGTTTATAAAAACATTTTGGAGGATGATTAGTTGTTAATTAATAATAAGATTGTTATTTTATTTGCATCTGTTCTTTTATTTTTTTGTATTGATTGATTTGTATGCTATGGCAATAATATTTAGGGTCACAAGTTGTAGGGCATCCATAATTTTGATCTACTTAGAACTTAATAAAGCATAAACTACACATATTTTTATAGTGAATTCTAAGCTTGATAATATTACAGCATGCAAGTCATTTATCTTGCAATTATTCCAAATCAGTAATAGTCTACTTGAAAGAATATCCCAAAATTCTTGTGATGGAGTATCAAAATTGGATGAAATGGGTCATCACAATATTCATAGAACAATTAACAAATCTTCTGCTAAAGAATATAAGCTCCTTTAAAGCATATATAAGTCATTTTAGTAGAGGCAATCAAATGAATGAAAGAAAACACTTTTCTTCCAAGATGGGGGAGGGGGAAATTATATTTAGAATTTTGCAAACAATAAAATTCTGATACCCATTAAGGTGTGGACTTACAGATAATGAAGATTTTAATTTATCATTCCAAATCTCCAAAAGGGAACATGTAATACATATTAAAAAACTTTAAATTCATATACTGGTAGCAAATTGTAAAGAAAAAGCAAGCTGAAATTGCTCATTAATCACATCTAAGAAAGGCAGTGGCCTGCAAGATAATCTCAGAAATGCAAAAATTAAACAGCTGAAGAAGCACTTGTTATCAGTTTTGGAAAAAAATGATCTAGCCCTAGACAGACTTGACATAATACTGTACATATTACAAGCATATGATTTTGGAACTCTGATTTTGTGAGTGATAAGTTAAAAATATTTATATAGTATGAGCAATATGTTTCTAAAAGCCTGGAAAAAATTCTTGCTATGTACTGGTGTATAAGCAATAAAAACTTAAAGAATGGAACAAAGAAAGATATTATAACATATTCTGACAGTTGCAGGGGACAAAGCATTTGAGAGAACAAGCAATTTATGAGAACAGGTTATATTGCCAAATATGCAGTATTGGCGTAATTGAAAAAACTCACTATAAACAAAATATTTACATTTCCAGTCATTGGATGGAATGGTTCTCAAACAAAATGAAGTTATTCCAAGTTGTAAGAATGCAGACAAATGCTTTTTTCCACTTGCTATTTGAATTTAAGCTACTCATTGAAATATGACTGTACATGCACATAAAGCAAATTGGTTATAAGTTCAATATCCACACATAGAATGTAGTCAACCATTCTTAATGAAATTTAAATACTCTAAGGTGATATTCAAGAATGAGCATAGACTTTGCTAGAATAAGAGATGTCACCTTTCACTGGGAAATGGGTTAGACTGTGTTTTATATTCAGAAGAAAGTAAAATAAATCTCTGAAGATAAGCTGAAAGTGATAATTTATAACTTTGAATCCATGTTGAGTAAGGCTCCAGGGTGTAGAACCTGTTATACAATAAAAGGAATTTGTGACTAAAGCAATAACATGCAATGAAGTGTATTTTGCTTTGATATTAAAGTAATTCTTCATATCATAAAATTAATGAGTAAATAGACATTTATTTGTATGATTCTTAAACACACTGTTGTTCCGATGGTCATTTAGCAATTTTAAATAAGCTGGAAGGGTATTATGTACCTGGACAGCAAAATAATACTACCTCTTCTGAAAGAGTTTTAATTAGTTTGCTGGTTTATATAAATTAGTTCTGAGTTAGTGTCATGATCATGTACTATGTAAGTAACCTTGAAGCTATCATAATTATCAATCAGGTGACATAAAAGTGAATCTATATTAGGTGTTGAATTTCCCAAGAAAATTATCTCATATTTCATAATGGAGTGAAAATAAGCTAAGTATGATTCAAGGTGCACAACATACTTTAGCTGAATTGAGCTTTGCAATAACAGTTCCTATGTGTTTCTTCCAATTGATTTCATTATCGATCACTAGTCATAAAAACTTTGTGTGAGAGACTTATTGAATTACTTAATGCTTAAATGATGAAAAACTTTGTTCTAGTTCTGAATTGTATAAATTTTCTTTTATCATAATTTAATTTAGTTTAGTAATTTCAAGTGATGCATTAAATGATCTCAAGCAACTTCATAGTTCTTGGGAATTACATCTTCTATCAGAATCTTATGTCATAAGAAGAAGTTACTGATTACATATCTCTGAATAGGACGATAATGAAACCACAAGCTAAAGCGCCCTAAAGCTTACAATGGAATTCGGTGGTTTAACTGTAATGTCATAAATGTAAAACAACTTTTGTAACATAATGGTATAAAGAGGAATGGTCAAATTATTTCCTAACTCCTGTCTTTCAATACTATTAAGAAGACAAAATTTGCACCAGCACAAATGCTGAAATACACCATTGTTAGTAATTATATTTTTCTTACATTATACTGTTAAGTACTTTATGCCAAATAAAGTATTTTGTCTACGTAACTATGCATGCAGGGTCACCCTTACTGCATAGTACGGTAGGTATCTATAAAGGTAATGTTTAAGAATATGTCACCATATATATATATTCTTCCCAGAAGGCATGAGGGTTTGTAACAATAAAACTTAAAACTTTTAATAGTGCGCATGCCAAAGTCAAGCCAAACTTATTTGTAGGATGGGTTGGTACCAGGCTGTGTACTGCAGTGTAGGATGAAATTTGTAGGATATTTGTGTGAATGAGAGAGTAGAATGAATGGAAGAAAATGTTAGCTTTCTCTTTATAGTTTTGGGTTGAATTATTGTCCTGGGTGATGCTAGATATGAACAAATGACAAAGGTGTTAGACTTATCTCTATAGTTTCAGGTTGATCTGCTGTCCTGGGTGATGTTAGATATGGACATGTCCTGAAATTTTGGTTGCAGTTTTCAGCATGTCCATACTGCTAACTGTTGTATTTTGAACATAAAGTTCTTTATGGCAATTTTAGGATTTTAAGTCAGTTGAAAGGGTTAATGCTATTATCATTAAAGATGCCTGCAGGCCAAGCAAGGCACTTTGAATTATGGCTTTGGTCTTTTTGGAAATTATAATTGTCTAACGAACAAATGAAAGAACTCTCATGATGAGGCAATTTGGCAAAGAAATTCTAATTTCATTCTCCATACATGGAAGGGAAGAGGCTTCCTGCTGTAACCTGGTAGAAGAATAAGTACATTATATATATATCGTGTTTTCCAAATGAAAGAAATTGATCTGCATCCTCTAGCCAACAAACTTCTTGCAGAGTTGCAATATTATGTTCCCACCATTACAGTGTATAAAATCGGAGAAGATCAATATCATAAGTTCCCCTATGTGTCTTGGGGCCATTATACATCAAAATTCTTGCCCCAAAACACCAGAAAACCACCATACTTAAATTGCCCCAAAACACCAGAAAAGTACCAGTAATTTCATTTCGCATAAATATCCACTGTACGGTACTTCTTCACTAGAGCACAATAAAATACAAGAAAAAAATTGAAAATTATTTGATTTCACTGATTCTTGCAGAGTAAAAACCATCATTCAACGAAGGGTATTAAGGTTTATTTCCTTTCATTGCACGTGGTCTGCATCAAAAAATAAAAATATTGGCATCATCAAGTAATCAGGTGGATAACTTTTGGCATACACATTCCTCAGTTTTTTTTTTTTTTTTTTTTTTTTTTTTTTTTGCGCTTCATATTATTATAAGCACGTACACTCCATACAATGATAAACTTGGGTTCTTAACATACTTTGCAGCGACGGAAATGAAAGATGAGGGCGTATGGAGGAAAACATTGTCAGCTACTATGGTATTTCTAAAGAGGCGACTTTAAGGGCAAGGGCTTTTCCGTTACAATTAATTATATGTTGTACGCAATGGATATTCTCGTAGTCTATGATGTAAGCATACTTTTTTCTCTCCCCCTTCCCGAAAGTTCCAGATTACGCGCTGTGTATTGCAAAAGCACCACAATTTCGTATAATGCAATTTATTAATATTTGACAGTCGATGATTTTTAAAAACACCAGATGTAGTGCCAAAAGCACTTATTTGGCAACACTGATTACTTTGGACATAGAACGTATGGGACACGTATGAGATGAGTTTTACATTGATAATTCTGTGTCGTTCCTAAAGAGTTAATAGGGCTATAACCCATAGTTATTGATATAAGACGGACTTTTAACTGAAATGTATTAACGTTGAATTAACATTTTGACCTAGTGAAGGTGAATATAGAACTAATGTACTTTAGTTGGTTGGCATTCCTTACTGAAACTTTAGTTATGCATTTGTTTCGAACAACTTGTAGGTAAACAGCTGAATTTATAGCACGTGTGAATTCAATGTTTATATAATAATTACCCGTATGAAATGGCCTTTGGTAAAAGGAAAAGAAATGACAAGAGTTATTCAGAAGCAGACGAAAGAGAAGTGTGTCCTAATAAGAAGAAGCGCCTAGACTGCAGCAAATTTGTAGGTGGCTTTAAAGAGGATATTGCAACGGCACTTAAAGATTTCCTGCAACGTTGTGAATGCGAAGGACCTACAGATGTAGTTCATGAGTACTTCGAAACAGGAAGAACTGCTGAAGAATTGGTGAACTTGTTGCAGCAAAATAAAAAGGTATATTTTGTTCCAGTTCTTTCTGCATTACACTTTGTTGTTATAACAGTGATTAGGGATGCACATACCCATAAGTCCGATGCTGAAGAAGCCTGTAAATACTTGCTGGATCACTTTTTTCCTGATATGCAGGACATGTTGTCATTCAAAAGCCCTGGGAAGCATAAGAAAATACTATTAAAACTGTTATGTGCTATGGTAACCTTAAGTGCCAAATTGGCCCACACAATTCTAGTCCATATAAAATTCACCCCAAACATGTTAGCTATTTTAACAAAAAACACAAAGCCAGCAGAAACAAGTGTGCGTATCAGTTTTATTCATTTTTTGATGTCATTTTTTATAGACAAAAACTCCTTACTTATCACTTCCTTATTGCTGAAAAAAGGTGTTGTTGCAAGTGTTATTAGTGAATTAATTTATGATGATGCTTGCACAGTAAATCTTGTGTTAACCACACTGCACGTAAACGTGGTAATGAATCCAGCTATATCAAAAACATTAAAGCTTCTCACCTTTAGCACTCCAGTTATACAATCATTGCTTAAGCTGTATGATTGGAAAGGACCAGAAAAACTTCACATAAAGAATGATAGTAAAGGTGAGCTTCAGTATGAAGAAGAAAGAAATGAAGATAATGCTGAAAGGATATCCGTGGTGGAAGTGCTTCATGACTTTCTTATAACTTTGTGTACATCTCATAAACATGGAGTGGCTTTCCATGATAAATATATAGGAACATCAAATAAAAAATGCAATGAATTGCTGCAGAGTGTATTGGAAAGCATGGAAAGGCCTTGGGAAAATCAGTATCTTACTGAATTAATCCTAAAGATCCTGAATGCATGTCCAGATTTAATGAAAAGTGTATTGTCATTGTTGGAAGCATATTTAGAGCCTCGAATTTCTCTCCAGTGGACAAAAGCTGTTGATTTTGCTCAGCAAGTTATTCAGAGCACAGATCCTGATAGTTTGAAGCCTCATGCGCACAACTTAAAGATGCAGCAGCTCACAAGTATAATTCATACATTAGCATTCCCAGCTAGTGTCATGCATATTGTTAAAGAAAAACTTTTGTGTCATAGTTACTGTCTTGTCAGACATGAAGCAACAAGATTGTTGTCCACTATGTTGGGTAAATTCCTATGTTACACCAAAGTTTTGAAAAGTTGGAAGTTGGCAGATGAATCAATTTTGCAATCCTTTTGCAATGAAGTAATGAAGCAAATGCCAAATCCAGAAGTAATTCTTTCATTATGGCAAAAAGCATTTAAGAATAAAGATGAAGATATATCACATCAAACACCAAATCTGAGCACACACCTTTCTTCAGTTATAGATCTGTGGTTATCATATAATGAATGCTTTCCATCCACATTAAACATCACAAATTCATCGGATCTAATAAATGATATCCAAGATATAGATGCCAGCTGTGTTACAGATCTGCAACTTAAAGTTCTAAAACTTGTTGTGGGACTGGATTCTTCTGCACTTATTCAAAAAGAGGATGTGTTCAGAAATGCATTACTGCTTCTGTCACAGTTTATAAATCATCCATCAAAGGAAATAAAACTTCATACCAGAAGCATCTTCATAGAACTGCTCATTAACTCTGGAATCTTTGAAGGAGTTGAAAGTGAGACCAATATTTGGGTCCATTGCTGCTTCAGAGTGCCACATAAACATATAGTGATTGTTATACAACTTTTGTTAGAAGCCATGCTTAATGTAAACAAAAACCCTAACTCCTATATTACTGCAATTATACAGTCAGAAGAAAGTGTAGAAAATTATGGTATTAATAAAGATGGCATTGTGCTGGAGCAACTGTTAGATGATCAGCTTGAAGCTCAACAAGCTGTAAATAGACAGCATTCCCATACTGTAACAATGAGATCGACGTGTCAGGTAGCTTTCAGCCTTCTTTTGCCTGCAATGCTAAAATTGGAAAGTTCCTGCAAAGAACATAAAAAAAACTCTGGTGTAAATAACTTCTTGTCATCTGTAATTATCCACCTTCTGCATTCCCAATCATCCCCAGGAATTCTCTGGCACTTAGTACAAAATACAAGCAATTTCTTACCATTCAGTGTTTCCACATACATAGATGGTTGGTTGAGCAAAGGCATGGCACTCTCTCCAGAAGCATTTGGAAAAGACAGTACCGAAACAGAACTTAGCAGAACACTAATTAATGGTGAAGAAAACTGTATTTTTGATATTTTACATTTAGAATACACTTTTGATGATGCAGGAGATGAAAATGTAATACCAGTTTTTTTAAAAAAGCAAACTGTTTTTGTTAGCAAAGCAAGTGCAAGCACAGCAGATCTAGGACATTTGGTTTTGTTGTACAAGTTAGCACTTTTTCATTTGATACAATTAGCACAACAGGATGCACTAAAAGAGTCATCCAAAGTTCAATGCCAAGATGCGTTAGTATCCTTGCTCACCATTCTGCTGTTTTTGGACAAAGAACAAAATTCTAAAGTCCAGTATGCAACTGACTGCCTGAAATTTACATTCTTCCATCCTAATTTGCTCTCACTTTTTATGCCCTTGCACAAAAATGGAACAGCAATGATGATAACTGAAGTGATACAAGCGCTAATATGCTCATTGCCATTTTCAGCAAATGAAACCTATCAACTGTTAATACCATTTAAGCAAAAGATAGTTAACCAAATAATGAAATATGTTCACAAATATCAAAAACTCAAGATTAATGAAGAAAGAAATTTGCCAAAACTTTCTTTATATGGCTTGACATCATTAGATATAGTCCAGCTAATGAATGGTCTTGTACTAGTGCCAACTGAAGCTCTGCAGTGTTGTAAAGAAGAAATTCAGCAATTATCCATCATAGGAAGAGTGTTGATAGAGCTGTTAAATCTTTGTGTATCTGTTCATGAACCACTTGGATCACACCATGTGGCTGGTATAGCAGAACATCTTGTGAAAATGAAGAAATTCCAAATAGTTGACATTAGTTTACTGGAGGATGGCCTTTATCGATACTTAGACAAATTTAGACATAACCTTGAAGACATTCCTGCATCTCTCTTTTACACGTTGTTGCTTCAGGATAAGGTGAATGCATCTTCAGTGCAACTTGCTGCTTTATTGATAAAGAAGAATGTAAATCAAAATAAGTTTGTGTCTTTTGTTAGGAAAAATCGAAAGTTAAGAAGTAAAAGTGAACTACTTTTTCCTCTACTTTCTGTCTTATTTGAACTTTGTGATGACTCAGTGGAGCAGAGTACCCTTGAAAAAGTGTATATTCAATATGGCAATGATATCAGGCAGGGAATTCTATCACCAATTAATGCTGCTTCTTGGGTAAAGGATTATGTACATATTGCAGTGTTGCTGCTAGATAAGTGCATGGACTTAAACATTTGTGTCTCCCTATGCAAGCAGATGGAATCGGGGATTGAATGTGAAAAATCAGAGGATATTTGCTTAGAATTAACTAAGGCAGTTTTGTGCAAGGTAAAGAGAAATTTTCCTGAAGAGTTTAATCCAGTTTTGATACTGCTTACTATCTTGCAACATGTTAATGGTTTATGGAAAAGAAAAATAGATGATGAAAGACATTTAAAAAATATATATGTCTTTACAAAAGAATGTACCATGAATAATAATAATGATAGTTATAAGAAATGGGAAAAACTGAAGAACAGTAGTATTTGGATGAATTTTGTGAATATGGCCTTGAAATATGGCATCCAGCTCCATCAAGAAGTACTCGATACTGAAGGTCACCTTCTTCAGATACTGATGGAATTATGCAGCCTTGTTTACAGAACTGCCAAGAAGGACAAGCAAGTACTAATGATATTTCAGATGGCACTCTCTCATTCTGAGTTTTTAGCAGTTATGTTAGGTGCTGCAGCAAAGAAAAAATATAATCTTATTAAATTACTTTTGGTGCTTATGGAAAAGAATCCTTTGGTGATGTCACCTTCTCATATCCCAATGTTTCTAAGTTCATACCATGCAACTTTAGATGAAACAGACCAAGCTTTGCTTAAAATTTTACAAATATATGAAGCTGGAGGAACAAACTTCCATAACTACAGGCCATATCTTTGGGGTGATGCTGCAGTGAATCATTATGGTGTAAAATTAAAAGCAAGGTTTGCATTATGGAGACAGCCTAACCTTAATCAAGTACTTGATCTACTTGAAATGGGACGTGTACAGGAAACAGTGAAGAGGTTCCCTGTAAATAGATGCTTGGATGTGCTCTATTCGACCACCAACTTAGATGATGAAATTTATGACATTGCTTTCCTTCTACCACTTTTCAGTCACTTACTCTCACCTGAACAGTTTATTCAGACATATAAATTCATATCCTGTGGAGGTCTAGCTCTTACATTATCAGCACTAGCTTCTGAATGTGAAACGATACGAAGAGCTGCTTACCATATCTTATCCAGATTCTATTTTCATGAAGAAGCGAGTAGGAATGCCAAGAAGCAGAAGCTCTGCCTACAGTTTCTTAATGCACTAAGACTTGGTATAGCAAACTTATGGGTTGATGTTAAGGTCCCTCAACTTTCTTGTATTGCAGCAACTTTCCTTGCCAGAGCATCTTTGATCATTTCTCAAGTTAATCATCCTTTGTATAGTGATGTACAGAACTTTATAATAGCAAAGCCTTGCCTGAACCTGGAGATTGTGCCAGAATTCTTGACATATTTCCACAGTGCAGCTATACAACATAGATTACATCAATCTTGGATTTTGGAGGTACTACGGGATGGTTTCAAAGGTGAACTGGACATCAAAGTTTGTCTCCGAAGTGCTGTCTTTAAGCTATTGCTGAATTTCTACTTTAGTGTTCTTGCTGATGTCAAAATAAAAGTTCTTATTCTAGAAGTGATCAATTCAGTAGTGAAAGTACCAAATGCTGCATATTTGCTTGTGACAGAATGTGGACTTATTTCACAGCTTTTTCAAATTATTAGACAGTTTCCAGAGGATAGTAGTGGTAAGACAGTTATAATAAATGTGTTATATAACCTTTGGGACTCACTTTCGAATAAGGTAATTGATAGTGTTGGAAAAAAGAAAAGATATAACTTAGATTGGTCTCAACAAATGTTAATGCTACTGTTATCTGTTTTGATGGTGAAACCAAAAATAACAGAGTTACAATTGAAAATATATCTTTCAATCATCAGTTCTGCATTGTCATACAGTAAGAGTAAAACAATCTCTTGTTTTGTTAGTTTGGAAAACATTGTTCAACTTTTGCAGTTTTCCATAAATGTCTTGGGGCCGATACCAGAATGTGAGGACTTGCTGAAATTTGGTTGTAGGTATGCTGTAAGTAATGAAAAGAGTTTGCTCTGCAGCTTAACTGATGATAACAAGAAGGCAGGGTATTACTTGAGGAAAATTATAGTTGAATGGCTACATAAGGTTCATAGCTACAATGCTCCTAAAGTAAGTTAGAACCCTCTAAGACCTGTAAATAAATTTAAATGTTAATCAAAATTAATTAGTGATGTACTTTTTTTTTTCAAACAAGTCAGTGTGCATGTTTTACAGGTTGCCATCCTTCAGGCTTTCAGCCGTGAATGTTATGAAAATTAAATCGATCATTAATCACTAATATTTTGTAACAAGTCAAAAGACAGTTGAGATGAAGGAATCAAGAAACATCTTGATAACAAGAAATTCATTTTAACATATTAATAAATTATGGAAATCAAGTCAAACACGGGTATCATTCTGCCAGTCTACTGACTAAGCTGTTAACATTCTGTGCCTTACCTTAATATAAAATTAATAAATAGGCTGATTATGAGTAACAACTGAAGATTTAGTGGAGCATTGTATTATTTTATTACTTCTACATCATCTGCAGCATGTTCACAACAAAGATCTGGATTATGGTGGTGGAATTGTCACACTTCCATGGCATATATATATATATAAAAAAACTCTTGAACTCATTATCATTGACCCAGTGGTCTGGTGACAACCATATGTTTCTTAGACTCATATCATGGGTTCAAACCCAGCCGGAGTCCATGGATATTTTAGGGTATAGAAATCCTAAGTATGGCTTCTTTCAGAAGAGACATTAGTCTTTGGTCCCACATCAAAGATTTGTAGCATGTAAAACAATCTCAAACCCTGAAGAGGAGGCCTTTAAGAAAAAATTATCAGCTGCTTCACACCCTGAATTGAATGCTAATGATCTAAGACATTAAAGAACACCTTTAAACAAAATAAACTGAAACTAACCTTGAATTTATCTAATTTTTCCTCCAATTCCTAAGCTTACATATGTTTGAGTTCAAGTTGGTGGACTATGTAGGTTAGTCCATATAAATGGTTATCTCTGGGCTTCTTTTTAGTCAGGTCTGAACATGTGCCTGACACTGTTGTCATATATGAACTCTTTCTTAGAATATTGGCATGAAGGGATCGTAGCATACATATAATATAGTGCTTGAAAGTATATTGTAGATAGAACCTGCTAGGATTTCACTCAAAAGTGTAATTTGAATAGAAAATAATGTCTTGAGTAATAAAATGTATGTAAATGTACATGTGATACATGGAAACCAGAATGTAAGGCCTCCTACTTTTTCTTTCTTTAAATTGCATTGTAATATGAAAAATTAAATTCTTCAAATATTCTTTTATATGCCATAGCAATAACTGCTTGTTTAGTCAACAGATGGCATGATTTTAGAAAATGATTGACATTGACTTGAGGTTAAGACAAGGAACTTAATTTCAGAAGCTGAAGTGTTGATTCTCATGGTTGCAGATGTCTATGGTAATGCAATAGGGTATGTTATACAGAATGTTAATGAACTACACCAAAATCATTTCAAGAGTGTAAAGATGTCATATCTTTATATGCAATTTGAGATAAAAAATATATAGAGTCTGTCTGTTCAAAATTCAAGGCTATGGCTGCAAGTTCCTAAAGCGCCAGTATGCCACTGGCTAATGAAGATGCCCCTGTAAAACATAACACACGATAACGAAGGGAGGTTTTTGAATGTATCACTCTGGGGCCATGGTTATAACTTTTAACTTTCAAGTAGAAATGTTAATTTGTTTTCCAGTTCATTACTCTCTCTCTCTCTCTCTCTCTCTCTCTCTCTCTCTCTCTCTCTCTCTCTCTCTCTCGTTTTCTGACTAGGGCCTAATAACACACTTTTTGCCTGCATTTTAATGTTTCAATGTATACACTTAAATCTTAACAATACCAATACATATTACAACCCTTGCTTACAAAAGGTAGAATTATGGTAATCTTTATGAGTAGGGTATAGTATATTCAAAGAGTACCTAAATTTCATTCATAATTCTTCAGTATGCTTATTGCAGCACTTCATATTAAATAAAAAAAAATTTAACGGCATGGCCAAAATTGAACTTGCAGCATGAGAAATATCAGCAGTTAAAGAGCTCCCTCTAGAGTAGGCTACATAATTCAAGAATAAATATATGTTACTTAAACTAAGTTTTATGCATCATGTTAGTAGTAAGCTTATTAGCATTGTATATTGGTAATATATTCATTGTTGAAGCATCAGGTAAATTTCATACATAATTCTGAACTATGCTAAATAAAAAAATTTTAACAGCATGACAAGAATTGAACCCTCAGCCTGCAAAACATAAGCTTTGCATTATGCCACTCAAGCAGTTGAATAGGCTACATCAAGACTGACTACCTTTACTTAAATATATTCAGTATTGGCTACATAATGCAGGAAGGCAGTTATTAAATGTTCAATATTGTACTGTCAGTTGATTAGTTCAAGATTTGTGGGATTTTTATGGCACTATATCTTGAAAATGTTGATTATGAACTGCAGAAAATTGATATTTCTATGCTCACAAGGCAATTTTAAAAACATTCTAAACAAATTTTTCACCCAGCTTGGCTTTAACACCGACTTATCAGCATCAGATGCAAACATGTTCAAACCATAAAACTGCATTATGTTTAGTTGTGGACTATTGCCTATCTCAAATTGCTTATATATGATACCTCTACACTCTCTTAAATTATTTCCGTGTAGTTCATTAACACCTTCTATATTGGATTTAGTACA
Organism: Metallyticus violacea; assembly: GCA_030762175.1. Lineage (NCBI taxonomy): Eukaryota > Metazoa > Arthropoda > Insecta > Mantodea > Metallyticidae > Metallyticus > Metallyticus violacea. The sequence goes on from CM060843.1 coordinate 95,735,523, forward strand.
TAACAAAGTTGAAGAACCATCCTCTTTGCTTGATGAAAGCAGACTGGCCACTCATCCACTGCAGTGGCTCCATGATATTTAATGAGTCAATGATATTATTCATGCTTATAGCCAGGTAATAATGGTTAATTGTGTTTGATTCTGTTCATTGCAAAATGCAATGTGATGGCCTTTATTTTAATGTCAGGTCATTCAAAAATTTCATGCACCAGTGACTGAGTAAAAAAGGCAATTGATTTTTACTCTTGGGAGTATCTTGTTAAAAGTTGCACAGAAATTGTTGAAAAGGATGGTGACCATATTGAAAAGTGAACAATTAATATAAAGAGAGTTGTAACTACAGGCAGTTTAAATTTGTTTTCTTGCAAAATAAAATAGAAAGAAAAACAGGAGACATTATTTTCTGACTGTCTTATATTAATAAAAGTATTTTAGATGAACTGTAAATTTAAAGCTCTTTTGTATGAAAATATTTTGTAATAAAAAAATTTTAATTGAAAATGAATTAGTTAATTCCAAGATGTGACTTAATACTTGTTGCACAATCTGAAGCACCAATCACAGCAACCTATTTGTGGTACAAAATTCACAATTTCTCCAAACATTCCAATGGAGCTCTTGACAAATTCATGTGATGTAGCAGAAAGTTTACTGATTTGAATACCTCCTGTGATTCATTCCTTCCATATAATGGTTATTATGATTAAAATCTGAACTCTAGCTTAGCCAACCCAAAACTTTTATTCTAGCTGAAAAGAACCTTTTAATGACTGGAGGAATCCAATTATAAAGTATATTTTTCCCTTGCATGTCAAACTGTGTTTCTCTAACCTGCCATCAGACATGAAATTATAATTTTCCTTTTATTTGAAAAAGAGAACTAGCTCTTCCTATTAAAATCCAATTATAAAGCATATTTTTCAAACAGTGCAATGCCATGAGTTTCTTGTCATTTATTCTCGGCACCGCATAGTACCCTAGAAGCTTTAAGAGTGTTTAGTTCAACTGAATCATACAATGATATCAATTAATATGATTACCTTCACTGTGCAAGTTCCAATTTACATTTAAGTAGTATAAAAGAGTTTATCGCCTATGCAAATGATTTACTAATAATAATAGAAGGAAATAGAAGCGAGATTGAACATAACTGATCATGTAAACAATTGGTGCATAAAAATAAAATTTGAAATAGCTCCTCTCAAATCATATATGTTTTTATATTATACTGTATTTTATTGTGAACATTTTAGCTTTTCAAAACTACATATAAAACATTGGTTTATTTGGGAAAATGAAAGATTCCAAAAAAATGCCAGAACCACGTGGTAAAAAGAAACAGCAACATGGAGAACATGCTGTCGCCATTCATTACTTTTCATTTTAATAACATTCTTGGCGAACTTAAGCCAGAAAAAAACAGTTCATTAAATACAGAATCAAGAAAATGTTAATATCCGTAGATATACATTTTTCATAAACACTTGCTTAAAATAAAACTGAACACCTACATTCATAAGGAGGATATTAAAAGAAAACAGCAAAAAGGGAACCATGCTGAAGATGAGGGCAACAGTCTTTGAAACATGTGCAAGTGAGTGGAACAAAATTAGTGAAATTTGAGCTATTTCCTGAATAATAATTTGTAATATTATATATATTTTACTCTGAAAGTCCTGCCATTCAAAACTACTTAGAAAAAGTTATGTTTAAGTTGGTCTATATTGGACAGAGATATTTCAATATACAAGCTGAGGAATAAAAATCTATCACAGTAACATCTTTGCAGCCATGTGAAACTATGGGGGAGGAGTTTGGGGGGGAAAGGCATGAGAGATGTATTTTAGGTACACTTTAAGGAGGTCCCCCCAAAATTTTATTGAGATGTACAAGGGCATTTTCCACATCTACAATGGAATTATTAATAATCTTGGATATATGACCAATTGATTATTTGTTCTGCTTAAGAGCAGCCTCTTATTGGCTTAAAAAACAAAATAATTAAAAAATAATGGAAATTATTGGAAAAGTTTGTAGAAATAAAAAAAGCTAGAAGAGTGTATGAAATCTTCCCATTCATAAAGCAAAGATTACAGTTCAAACATATTTAACCCAGTAAGGGTTTAGTACATTATGTAGCAGGACATGGTCCAATTTGCAAAGACTTAAAGTACAATCAAACAATACATGTATGTTTCTTTACATAAAACCTATTTTAAACCTGTTAAAACCTCTTTCCCATAGGAAAGTTTAATATTCTAAAAGGGTTAAAATATTCAACACTCAGTTGACAATAACGACAGGTCAAGAAACATGTCCTTAATTTTAATAGTTTAAAGAGTGAAATGCTTGAGAGCATTGAATATTCTAACCATTAACTCAAGAGTTCAAAAACAAGAAGATGAAGAAGATAAAATGCAAATGAATCAGAAGAAGGAAGCAGAATTAATAGAAGAAGAGAATAATGTTAGTCTTCCGGTGTAAAGGAAGCAGCTGAGAGAAGTAGACTGAGAACAAAAGGAGGAAAAAATAAGGAGTATATGAAAAAATAGAAGGTGAAGAAAGAAGTACAGAAGTAAAAAGCACTAATAACCAATCCAAATCTATGATGAAGATACAAATGTTGAAAAGTAGAAGAAGATGAAGGTAAAAGAGAAGAGAAGGAAACTGCACTGTCAACACACCTTAGTGCAGAACAGCTGCTGCTTCAGACTCTTTGATGTCCAGGTCCTGTTGTCTGGAATTTTCAGTGGGAAGCAGCCCAGATTCCTAGCATCAGCAAAAATGAATATTTTAGATGGTAAACTGTATAAATAATTGTAAATGTAATTAATTGCAAAGGTTAAGGCATCTAAAAAGTACATTGTTTGAAATATAAATGAAGTAAAAAATTCATTGGCTATTGGGTACCAGTAGCAATTGTAGGTTTAATTATACATTAGAGTTAAAATAGCCATTGCTGGTTTCCATTACCAGTTTAGTTTTTTAAAATTTTAGTTTTGTTTAGTTACAATATTAGTACTGTAGATTTTAAAATCTGTAGAACTTGTATTGATAAATGTAAAAGAGGAATAAATAAAAATTAATCTGCAATATTATGTCCTGATATGGAATAAAGTTATCATGATATAAGCATCCAGAATAAAAATAACAAGTTTGAATTTAAGTGTGAAGATGTTGGGAGAGAAGAGTAATGTAGCATTCCACCATTTTTTTTAACATATATTATTTTAATAACTTGTAGAAAGCAGAATTTCCATTTATTATATAAGTTAATTTAGAGAATGCAGTGCTAGTGAAATGTACTATGTATAGCTCAAATTTTCAATAGATAGTGGTGGAAGTACCATCAATAACTGATCATCTACTAGTGAAAAAGCACTAAATCTTAGGATGTATAACAAATTATTTCTGTTACTGGAACTATCCAAAAATGAATACAACTTAGCATAAGGTACAATCAGATAGAGAAATCAGCAGTTGCACATCACTTTTGGAGAGATAAACATGATATAGAAATGGAGGTGAAACTATTGAAATTCGTAGATCAACCTGTTGAGCTGGGAATATGGGAAAAAATTTATATTAAAAAATATAAATTGAACTTTGAGATCCGAACAGAAGACAAATTAATACAGAAGTTCATAAAATGTCCACGAGAGCCACACCAAGTCCTCCAGCCAACCAACAACGAAGCCGACAGTCGACTCGCAACTGAGGATGCAGGCAAAAGCCTGCGAAACTGGTTTTGCATAATTCAACAGTAAGTGGAGCATAAGATTATCAAATTGACTCACTAGATAATTAAGAATACAACTTAGCTGTTTATGAAGGAACATATGCATATCACACTGTACTTCAAATTTTTTTTCGCAGTTGTATAGTATGACAAATCTATAAACAAAAAAGTATAGTAGTGTCCTCACAAATGCAAAAAAAATTATGAGTCAAGTCATCATATATTCATCTAATACCTGCCCGCTCCTCTCTTTTTATATCATTTGATGTATAACGCCTGCCACTATTTAGTTTGTTGGCTTCTGGGGAAGCAATTATGATGCAAAACATTAATAGGTCATCTATTTTACACTTGTTATATAAGGGAACAGGTATTGCTTACTTTTCTAATAGTTTTATATATTTATAAAATCACAAATAAATAGACAAATGCTATACATATATTTTATTATGACATAAAAATATAAATAGGATATGTTTCTATAAGCATTTTTGAACTTACAACAGGAAAGACAGACAGTGTTCTTTTCACATATCTTGAAATGTATTCATACAGTATGTTCTTACAGCTATTTTTGTAAATGTACTTTTATGTTTAAATATATGAATCAAAGAATGAGAGCAATTTCATGAAGAAGCAGTTACAAACAGGAGGCAGCTGCTCAATGCTGCTGAGCCAGTTCATATTCATTCTGGGTAAATGTATAATGTAATGATTTATCTTGAGGAGTCAATTACCTGACTGAAAACATACCCTAAAACAGGCTTTTGAATCAGTGGCAATGAAATTAAGATAAATAAAAAGAAGAGAGCATTACATGTCTTTCCACAGTTAAAAAAAATTCTCCCCAAAAAATAGTTCTGGTTTTATTTTAATGAATGAATTAAACAAAGATTCACCAAATCATTTCATAACAAATTATGATATTAAGCTAAACTGAACCAAAGAGAATGTTAGTTGAGGTTTTCTCTTTAAATGAGCATATAAATCTCCTCATTTCCTGTTTGATATACCTACATTACAAAACATGACAAGTTTGCTTTAAATCAGTGTCAAAATTTAATGTGAATTATGTAAAGAATTGTAGGTTCTATGTTCAACATAGCCATCAGACCCAAAAGATGTAAGGCAGATACTATCATATTGAAAAGAAAATTGTAAAAATTTTGTTCTAACACATTTTCTCTATTGAGGGCAATTATGATGTCCATATTAAGAACAGCTGCCAAATAATTTCAAATTGAAGTTACAGCACATCCTAAAAGAGCAATAGGATAGGAATAACTCTATGACTTGGAAGTTTTATTCAGAGAGAGGTAAAGAGAAAATGCAAAGAATAATTCCACTGGAAGAAATGTTTGAATTATATACAAGGTTCTGTAGTTTATGAAATGATTATCATAATGACTAGGAATAAGTAGGTAGTGCATGAATGCTTTAAAGTTCATAACTGGAGCAGTGTACTAAAGTTGTAAAGGAAACATTTCATATGTACAGATATTGCCTTCTATTATATTGATCTGGCTTACTCTAGTAAACTTTTTCTCAGCATGTACTAATGTGAAATGTTCAAACAATATTCTAAGTGACAGTATTCTATGTTTTACCATATCATAGGTTGATACTTTTAGTACATCACAGTGAAGCTGCTCTGAGCAATTTCTGATTGGAGATACAACAGAAAGATAATAGCTTCTTTCAAAGGGAAGTAATGACAGGTAACAGCTGGATGGGAGAAGTGGGGGAAATATTGCAAGAAATTGGAGATAAAAGTAGACAAGGTTTTGGAAGAAAACGGCACAAAATTGAAGATATAGAAAGACAAACGATTTGGGCTACTTATAGAGATAGTTCTTTAAAATTGTACAGAATAATTAAAAAAGGAGTGAGAAATGTGTGGATTGCTGTGATAAATTTGGAAGGGAAGGACTGGTCTGGATGCAAGCTGTAGCTCTGTTTCTTAGCATCTCAGAAGAGAAAATGAGGAAGGAGTGTTATGTGTAGAGAGCCTAAGGAATTGTTCATTGTTTATTAGAGTGTAAAGGGTTAAAGAGATGCAGGAAGGATGTATGGGAAGCGAAATGGGATAAATTATAGAAAGAGAGTATAGCAAGTAGAATGTTGACTGATATGGGGACATGGAGAAATAAAATGATAGGGAAAAGTAAGAGAGAAATGTAATAGAATAATTAAGAAGGATGAAATAATTGGGGTACGATTGATGAAAGTAATGCTAATAAGAGGAATATAAGAAAGGGGGTGTGTGTGTGTGTGTAATGGGGCCTCATATAGATGGATGTTAGTGTTATTAATATAATGTAGGTTAAGTATGTTAATTTGTTAAATATTCATAAATGGTTAGTATAAAATTGGTAAATAATAGTGATTTGTTTGTGTTTGCATATATTTATGAATATTATAAGTAGCCAAACCTGGATCTTCAGGAAATTCCAATGAATAATCACTAATGAGCCAAAGACCAAGATATAATGGGTAATTATTTGAAAATTGTTAAATGTTTATGTAAAAATATTGGTGAATATAGATAAATTCAGTTCAATTGCTTCTTTTTAGAAGTGAAGGAACTAGGGAGTGAAATCGAAATTATCCCAATATAACAGAGCTTGTTTAAATATATTAAGGTGTTAGGCAAAATATTAAATTTTTAAAAAAGCAACTGGTTTTAGTTCAGTGTCCATGATGTCCAATGCTGGTAGAACCTCTTTGTTCTGTACATGCAGTTTAGTGTGCTGTATGTACCTACTAAATTACATTACTCTCAGGCAGTTAACTCAAATAAACTCATGAAAACACAGCTATGATCATAAGCCCACATAATTTATTGAATTAAACAAGACAATAGAGATTGAGGAAGAATGAGGGAAAATGCACTACAGGGTCATTAATAGTATTTAAATATTTAAAATAAATAAAATATCTGACAAGAACTGCAGCATTTCACATATGCATCTATACATGATAAGGAATGTACATAAAATTCTAAAACTAATTTTTAAAATATTAAAGAAAAAATGTAGAAGCCTGATCTAATTTAATTACTGCTGAACTTAGTTTGGTATGTATTATATGTATCTCTGTTATCAGTTATGATTTTAGTTTTAGAAGAACAAAGATAATATTGTGCATTTGCAAATGAAATATTAGTATTCCAAAAATAAATACAGATTTGCGGAATCACTGAAATGAAATGTAATGCTAGTACTCACTAGACGGAAAGCATACAGATATATAAAACTGTAGCATTTGACAGGTGTGACTCCTAGTGAGGTCTTAATATGAGTGAAACATTATATATGCCACAGTTGTGTATTCCTCTTTTATTATTATCATCTAAGTGTATTTTAGACAGCTACCTCTCTATTTTAACATCTCATAATACTTAAGTTTGTTCACCTGTTCAAACACCTCATTTCAACAGAATTTATTGTTATATTTCTATCACAGATTGCTCCTAAGGTAAAGAAAACTAATTATATAATTGTTACAGTATACATAATAAGACTAAGTATATTTTTAATTGTGCTTTTATTTTCTGTGAATAATGTAATTTTATGAAGGGTATAAAAATAAATGTTTCCCCCCCCCTTCTTTCTTTCTTTTCTTTTTATATGAACTTATATTTGCATTTTTGTAATGGAGAGGTTGGACTTGGGTGACCTAATGAAATCTTATGAAACAATGTCATCATTAATATAAAGCTTCTGTTTTGTTAGTTTATGTTGCTAAGTTGCTAATACCTATTCATTAATTCAACTCTTGTGTTCTTTAATAATTTGTAGCTGAAGCTCTAGAAATTATACAAGAAGCTTTTAAGAAGCAATCTTTACAAAAATATACATTTTGGAGTAGTTCATATGAAAAGCCACAAAAAAAACCTGTCAAAGTTGAACATCATTGATTTAATATTGTAAAAAATTGTCATTTAGTGTAACACTGTTTGCACAATTTGCATGGATCAGCCATAGATATAATTCATAATCAATATCTTTGTTGCACCATTTGGATTCTGACCAAAATAGGCTTCAGTTCATTGTGAATAAGTTAGCATGGAAATAATGGCATACCTATCTTTTTGTCTGTATGCAGTAGATACCTTATGACTTATACTCATTTGCCCAGTAAAAAGGAAGCTTCTTGATTACTATTTTTAAAACAATAATGAGCCAAACAGTGTTATTAAAGAAGGTTATAGTGAATATTTTGAAGTGAACTGATTGCTGATGATAATCTATATTATTAAAAAAAGATTGTTTTGAAACCTGAGACTGATTTAGAAAAAAGCAGTAATTATAAATAATAAGCGTTGTCCTGTTAATTTTTTATGCGTATAAAACTGGAGCTTCAGATTAATTACATGCTACATTTCTAAGTGTTCTCATTTTGTCTGTTTTGACTGATGTTTCCTGCAGAAAACTACTAAGTATTTTATTTTAAAAACAAAATTTATATACTTATACATACTAATGAGAATGAATGTTCAAGAGATCGGAACATAAAATGATTCACAAGATTTTAAGTTTCAAAGATCACTCCCTAATCTTTCAATTTCTTTGATGAAGTAGTCCATGTCATTGTGATCAAGGCCAGAATTCTGAAGAACCAGTCGGAAAAAATTGGGATACTCTCTCAAAGGTTGGTATGTGACCATCATTGAGCCTTCTTTCATCATCTTTTCCTTGATTTTAGGTGCAACCTGTTAACAAACAATATAACAAATTACTTATGCTGTTGTTGTTATTGTTGACAATGATGTCATTAACACTCTTCTTTCCTATGTAATACCAGTGGCACGCAGTACTTGATAGGCTTAGGTAGGATATGCATTGTGCATTCTTACAAGGCAATTGATCTCAGAATTTATTCATAAATATTAAATATGCTATTATTTTGGTAGGTGTGAAAAATGTGATAGTAAATTACATATTCAATGCATTTAGAAGCTATTGACAGTGAAGAAATGAAATATTCTAAGTTGAATGTTTCTGAAGTCTCTGTCAACATTTGGAAACATTCAACTTTAGTAATTACATATTTATATGAAGGTTAATGAATTGAATAATTTAAAAAAAATTTTCACAAAAGCAATGAAGTTTATTTTAAATATAACTACAATATATATATGCATGGATTCTTTCTTATCTAACAGTTATTTATTTGGAGTTGATGAAATTATCTATTTATGCATTCTTAGCTATATATGATAATTTCATATGGTAAATATGTAATTAAAGCTACAAAGAAAATGTTTCACAAAATTTCTATTTCAAAATTAATCCTATTTTACATTCTTGTTTACAGAATTCATTAAAACTTCATTAGAAAATGACAGTCTCTTTTTATTATTGCATAGTTTCTTTTTTTTCAGTTAAAGTATATGCCAGTCCATTTAGACTTTCTTGTCCCTATGTTGAGCTCTGAAACATCTTAAGAATAGAGAAGAATCTATCAGTTGAAGCTGTTGAGCTAGGCACTGTAAGTTTGTGTATTTCTACAAATGCCATGAGGAGTTGATTAGTTTTCATGTATACTATCAGATCATGGGGTATTTACTTTTTAATTCTTCCATTGTGTAGAGAACAGTAAGCGCAGAGTGTCAAACAAATCTCACTCATTCTCTTTCAATTTTTCTAATGCATATGCTGGGAAATCTAAGCAGTAAGCTTTGAATTTTACAGGATCACTAACAAAAATATACTCCAGTTGAGTAAGGCTTCCAAACCTTTCCATCAGCTGGTTTGTAAATGTTTTCCATTATTTATTTATACAAGATTTTATATTTTATATCCATTTACATGGTTTGTTAACATATAACCATGTTTCCTTAACCCTGTAACTCAGAAAGAGCATCTTTGGTTTCAGTATGTAACATACAGCTATTTTGTTTGCAAAATGTCAAAAAAGGATGTCAGTATGTGCATATATTTTACAGAATACATGAAGTAAAAAAATTGTTTCAGAGCCAATCAGAAATTAAATAAATCAAGTGAGAGCCAGATCTTCACTATTCCAGACTACTGCATTAATTGTGCTATCAAAGAAATTGAGTAAATGTTCTCTGCTTTCTTTCACAGCATTTATCAGTCATACTGAAAAGTTCTAAAGTATTGGTGCATTTCTACACATTCTCTTTGATGTGAATGCAGTGAGTGCATGTATGCCCTTTGAATACTTTGATAAAAAGGAAGCAAGTCCTGGTAAGCTTTTAAAAGATATATGGCACTCTTTAATATTTGAAATGGAATGTGACAAGATAAGATTAAGCATAAGATTTGTACTTTAAGTCTTTAATCCATTGGCCTGTCCTGCCATAACTGCCACACCATTGTAAGTTTGAACTATGAAATTATCCTTTAAATTAAATTCATTCATAATATTCAAAACATACCAGAACAAACCATTTAAACTTATATCTGAGTGAAATAAATTTTTCAAAGACTTCTGCAGTTTCAGCATGCACATATCTAAGATGGTTGCTGTGAGGTGCTCCCTAAGTGTTCAGTTGTACTTACTGAGGTAGTTCAAAAGCTCCATTTTCATGTGATCTAATGGAAGCTTGTGAATTGCCAAAAAACAGGTGGTATCTATCAATGCTCCAACACCTCCTGGTTCCTTTTCACCATTTCGTAGTGGCGCATAATATTGTCTGTGCATCCAACTGCATTTCCATATATACTCTATTAAAGGTGTATGGAAGCATGCAAATGACTCTGTGAGTGTTCATGTTTCATAACAGCATTGCTCAGCATTTATAAATTTGTATGGCTGTCTTTATTCCAGACAGTACATTCAGTAAAGAAAAGAACACACAGCCAACAAAATAGTTTTTGTAACAAGGAGCTACTTATCAACCAAGATGTCTTTTTATAATGTGAAACATTCAAATACAAGGATAGGTCCATAAGTTTATAGCCTAACCATTTTCTGGGTATGATAATGACAAAAACTATATTTCACTTTTCAATATAGTTACCCTTTATTGCAATACACTTATCACATCTTTGAATTAACATTTCAATCCCTCTCCCAAATAGTCAGAAGTGTTGTCTGTAAAATGGGTATAAACAGCATCCATAATTTATTTTTGTCACACTTAAATTTCCTTTCTCAAAGGTCCTTCTTGAGTTGTGAGGAGAAGAAATAGTCACTGGGAGCTAGATCTGGACTGTAGGGTGTATGGTCAATCTCCTTGAAGCCCATTTCTTCACAGCTTCCTTTGGAACAAGAGCTGTGTGCACAGGCACATTGTTGTGAAGAAGGTGCACATACCAATTAACTTTCCTCTCCTTTTCTCTTTGATGGAAGCACATAGCCTTGCAGTAGGCCAGTATAGTACTTCCCATTTACTGTGGTGTTCATCTCCTTGAAGTCAATGAAGAGTACTCCTTCACAGTCCCCAAAAGATTGTGGCCATGATCTTCTTGGTTGACTGAGTGAGCTTGGTCTTTAGAGACAGTGCTTCGCCAGATTTCGCCACTCAATTGATTCCCTTATTTAGACAAGGGATCATAGTAGAGGACTATAGTTTCATCTCCTGTAATAATAGTTTGCAGAACTTCTCTCTCGTTACCATGGCAGAGCTCCAAAAATACCTGACAACAGATGACTCGCTGCTTTTGGACTTAGGAAAGAAGTCTAGGCACCCATCTTGCATTAACCTTATCCATGTATAAATGTTCATGAATAATTCAAAGGACTATTTTTTTAGAAAGGCCCAAACTTGTTGCTATTTCTGTAACTTTGAGCTGCCACATAATTTCTCCTTCCACAAGAACGATGTTTTCAGGAGTGAACACCTCCAAGGGCCAACCTGCACGCTCTTCGTCTTCAATGCTTTCTCGACCCATTTGAAAAAATTTGGTCCATTCTTTTACGGTAGAATGTGAGTGGAATGCTTCCCCATATACCCCATTCAATTGCCATTTAATTCCATTTGGAGTAAGTCCTTCTTTTGTGAAGAACTTAACAGCTCGAAATTCCATATTGAACATATCACAATCTTCTACACATAGCCTTCTTTATACAACTATATATGAACAACTGAATACAGCTGCAAATGTTTACTTAGCAGATAATGTATGACACCAGATAAGGCTTTTGTAAAGGCGATAATCCTTATCGGCAGGGCCGGAAACCTGTGGACGTACCCTCGTATCTGAAATGCTCATGGCCTTTCTCTCTGTGTGAAAAGTTCAGATCTAGAAGTGCAAGTTTTTGTTTACCACACCAAACATGTAGATTTTTCAGAAAATGGATGAGAAACAAAAGAGGTTATGTTTCTCTATCTCACAAATATTACCTTCCAAGACTGCCATATCTTCTACTCTCAGTTAATTAGTTATACCACAAGCATGGGAATACTGGTGAGTAGAAATGAGAACAATTATGCACATATGCTGCGGACCAAGGAGATTCTCATGGCAGCATCTACACAGCAGTTTATTGCTATATTTGCAGTTTTATGCTCAATCAGGGTGCTCTAATAGCCAACCCTCTCTGCCAAGTCAGCTCACTCTTGCATTCACATTGCAGGGCCAGTAGGGCGGTGGAACTATGCGACTACCAGAGCATGCTCTAATAAGGAGTGTGTCACTGTCAGCATAATGTGATACTTCTAGCTCTTCAATGAAAATTTTAGAAAGAAAAAATGTTCTTTAAATTTACTTTGGTAGGTGCCATTAACCTAGACTATCCTAAATGCACATCACTAAAATATACTGAAATATATCATTTACAATGGGTGTAACCAAGTATAGCAATACCTTACCTTATGTAAATTTTCCTTATAGCCTGGTTGGTTTTCTTTCCCTCTTAGACTTGGAGGAATATACCAGAAGCACACATTTGTACATTCAGGTTCACTGAGCACCATCTGGAAGTCTTCTCTGCTTTTAATTTGTTCTGTGAAATACTCAGCATTGTCAAATACCTTGTTGATATGTTTTTCAAGGCCAGAAGTTCCCTGTGAAAATAACCCAGAATGCAGTGTTTTACGATATACACTGTAGCAAACATCAAACTGCAGCAAACTTTTCATTTCTATCCAATTTTAACTATCCCTTCCTAATATTTAGTATTATTTCAGATGAATTTACTGCTCTGTGTAAGTGTCAATAATTGTAATTTAGTAAACTTTAAAACTGCTGAGTTATAAAGATCCCCCCCCCCCCATAAAAAGTTTCAGAAAGATTGAGCAACTAAAATTAGGCACATTTTAGCTTCCTGTATTTAAAATTTTTATTGTTCATGTAATTGCACATGGCTTTCTGTAGGCTTTGGGCATATATATATGCTGTCTTTTATAATCACACTACATTTTTGTCATAGTTTATTCTTTTTAACCATATACAGATCATAATGTCTTTAAAGGTAACAGCAATGTTTTCTGCTTTCCAACCTACTTGTTATGTTCTTGCTTTGCATAGCTGCGATGGAGTGCCTTAATGGACTGCATTCATCTATGGATAGCTGTATTGAGACATTTAGAGGTTTTCAATGTTTTATAAATTCTTATGATATTGATACTATGACCAATTGCTAGTTTTTATAGAAGCTATTTGTTTCAGTGAACAGCTACAATGTAAACTTTCCTTGCAGAAATCTGTCAATTATTACTGCCTAATTTACTATATTTGATGTGAATGTATAATTATATAATTTGCAATAACAAAAATGTGTATTTTCTTTTAATTATATTTATGTGTTTATTTCTTTTATTTTTGTACTATGATGTTTTGTTCATCCATTTATTTTAATTTTGTTGACTTGTACTATGTCTTTAATTGACTATTGGAATGATCATAAAATAAGTATAAGATTGGCTAAGCTTAATTCTGCTAGTATAAATAAATAAACCAAATCAAGAAACCTGCAGTAAGTAGAAGTATATTTGTAAAAATGCATATGATTTGTTATTGTAATTCTTTGTGATATTTTGTATTGTGTAATTTTTTTTAATTATTCAATATTTTATTTAGATTTGAGTACATTAACTGCAAATTTTAATGATGAGATTAATAAAAACAGATTTAGTATTCTCTTTATTTTTGTTTTTAAAGAATGATACTTAATATGCTAGATGTATGTCAGAAAAGTAATAAGTCACATTATGATAGGTTTTTACAAATGCTTAGCTTTTTTTAAAATATTAAATTATTAACATCTAGAACTATTTGAAAATTCCACATTATTTTGTAGCTTTGCAACAGAGAGAACAAAACATTCCATGTAATTAACTTTGTAACAATCTAGTAATATTTTAAGTATATTTTTAACAACATAATTGCAAAAATCCTAAGTAATGTAGACTCTTTTTACAAATGGACCAGAAAATATCATTTTTTTTTACACGAAACCAGTGGTGATAGCCTCCATGGTATAGTGGTAGCATTCAGAGACCCTGGGTTCGAATCCTGGTCAGGTTAAGCTGCCTGTGTAAGGTTTTTTTGGGGTTATTTTCTTACCCTGAGAAGTTAAATACCAGATAGCTGCAGAACTCCGAGCTCATTTTTGCCATTATTAATCCATTTTATTTCATTTATGACTACAGACTTAACCTACAGTATTCACATCTACTCAACAGATGTCGCTAGAAGAATAATACAGTCAAAGCAAAAATAATGAAACATTAAAAAACAGTGGCATATTTTGATTTTTCATAAAGGACATGCTGTTAACTACATATTTGAAAATAATTTGTTGATAGAGGTACCATCATATATAATTACAGAGGGAATTATATACTATGCACTCTTAAGATAGATAAACATTTTGGCATAAAAACAAAGTAAAAATGGAAAATCTGAATTACAAAAATGTAATGACTTACCAGGTTTCAGTTTCTTCTTCAGTTATACACAATGAACAAATTTCATATACATCCTTTCATTTTATGTTTGAATCAGAGAGATCAAATTCATGAGGAATAGACATTATTTAAATGTAAATTCTGCTCTTCTATGTGAATTGTAAATTCACTTATAACATCATCATAAAATGAGGACAACGATTTTAGCAGCAGTTCTTTCTCAATGGATAACATACCATGTGCATATAACAAATTATTCATGAGGAAGTTGCTCAAATTTCACTAGTTTTATTCCACTTACTTGGACATGCTTCAAAGGCAAATTTCCTTCATCGTCAGCATGGTTCCACTATCAGCTTTCCAGCATGGTATTAAGATGTCGTTTTTTGGATTTTGTAAACTTTTTGATGAGGTTGCTTTTGTTTGGAAGATGAAAATGAATTAAATTTTCTTTGTTTTTGTTCAAGAATATATTTTCCCACACCAATAATTCTATGGGTTTTTGAAGAGCTTTTAATAATTTTGGTTCATTTTGGAACTTGGTTTTTTTGCCAGAAATGGTATGCTACTGCTGATTTTTCCGTATGTTTATATTTTACACTTCTCATGTGTTCCTTAAACCGTATGGTAATGTTCCTTTTTGTTTTACCTATATATTTATTATTGCAGTCTTTGCAACTGATTTCATAAATGCCTGATTGTTTTCCTGGCGGAATTTTGTTCTTTGTGTTGGTTTTTAGGAGGTTTTTCAAATTGCATTTATTCACTGGAGCCAAAATAATGTTGGCCTCTTTAAAAATATTTTAAAATTTTGGTGTGCCCATGGATGGAATGTAAATTTTTTATATATCTGCTCTCCTTTGTAACCTTTCAGTGTGGTGATTTCTTTTATTTGTTTTTGTTTTTTGAATTTGTCTATCTTTTTTTTGACCAGATCTGTTGTGTAGTCATTTTTCTGTGCTATATCCATGATTTTTTGGTACTCCAATTTGTATTCTGTCTCATTTACTGGTAGGTTTGTTAATCTGAATGTGAGGCTATTGATTATAGCTAGTTCATGTTGTTTTGGGTTGCGGCTGTTCCTTTTTATATAATTATCCGTGTGGGTATCTTTCCTGAATATGCCAAATTCCAGTATGTTATCATTTTTTATAATTTTTTATATCCAGCAAAGGAAGAACCTTGTTGTTCTCCATTTCCATTGTGAATTTTATGTTGCTGTTTTGTAGGTTGCGGCTGTTGCTTTTTATATAATTATCCGTGTGGGTATCTTTCCTGAATATGCCAAATTCCAGTATGTTATCATTTTTTATAATTTTTTATATCCAGCAAAGGAAGAACCTTGTTGTTCTCCACTTCCATTGTGAATTTTATGTTGCTGTTTTGTAGGTTTAATAGTTTTATTGCATCATCTTTCCATTTTTCATCTACTATTGCAAAGACATCATCAACATAATGATACCAATATTTGTATATATGTGGGAAAGCCTCTACTAATTTTGTTTCCAGGAAACTCATATATATGTCTGCTAAGAATGGTGACAGCGGATTACCCATTGCTAAACCATTCTTTTGTGTATACATACATATCCTGCCATAAATTTTGCCCCGTTGTAGTTTTTGATTCAAAATTTAAATCTTTTGCAACATGTCCACAAAATACTTCTGCAGTGTACTCTGAACACATGTCAGAAAATGCTATGAATACTTCTTTTGGTTCTCCTTTGTCATTTACATATCTACATCAGTAGATAATGGTTTATTGCTAGAGTCCATAGTCTTATTCATAAGTATTAAAACAAATTCAGAGTTTTCTATATTTTTTTCAGAGAGTGTAAAAGTACTGTCAAAATGCATTTTATAAGATCAATTTGAATGACTGAAGATGCATCACAGAAAACTGTGCTTTCCTTTATTTGGTTTGCATATTTAATGCCATATTCATTTAGCAGATGTAGCAACTATATACAATTATCCCTATTTGAGGATTCAGCAAACTCATCATGGCCTCTAAATAGCATCTCTTGTTTTGCTAACAAATATGAACAATCTATGAATTGCTTAAGGATTTCCCTGTTCTTTGCTGTCCCTCATTGTGAAGTTTCATAGATATTTTCGTCTGCTAAACTGCAAATCTATTCTTGTTTACCCAAATGTAGAAAGCTATAAACTTGCTCTAACATGACTGAGGGATTCTTCATTTCTTGTAATAGACATTGACAGTGCATTTAGATTTTGAAATTCATCTTTAGTCCATACACTTATTCTGTCAGCACTAAACAATAAGTAACTAACTGAATAGCTTTTCAGCAACATTGCAACCTGCTAACCAGCTCATTTTATTGTAAAGTGCAGCCTAAAAATACCTTATATACTCCTATTTTTTATCCTTATGTTTAGTAATATGCCTGTTAAAGGAGGAAGAAGTCAATTTTTCCCAACTTTTTTTTTAGAGGATATTCTAGAGCTGAATGAATTTTGAAATAAATTCTGTATTGTGCCCTCTCTGATTTTCTGCCATGTTAAAAAAATTGGTCTATCATAAAGTATATTGTTTCTATATTTAACCTTATGCAGTGCAGTATGAGTCTTATTGTAAATAAAAAGGAACCAAACTTAAAGTAAAAATATATTTTACAATATATTAACACAGGTTACTACAGCAATTCACAGCATGCCGGTTGAAATGCACTTTAACACCAATACCAGATGTAGTATCTAAAATTGTGAATTGGAACATTGCACAGTGAGCTAATCATATATAAGGTCATTGTGTGATTCAGTCGAACTAACACTCTTTTGCTCCATTTGCTTGTTTAAATATGTAGAACTGGTTTCACGAACACTTTGTTCACATCATCACACCTCCACCAGAGCAGATTACACATCCCCCCAGCATAACAGTTTATCCTCCAGGCGACAATGGGACTGACAATGTGAATGAAGTGTTCATGAAACCAGTTCTACATATTTAAACAAGTAAGTGGAGAAAAAGAGTGTTAGTTTGACTCAATCACATAATGATCTTAATACTAGATGTAATATTTATGTGATAGCTACATGGCAAGCCTTTAACGTGCTAGGCTAGGTGTGAAAAGGGAAGAGTGTATGCAGCTCTTTACTGTGCAAAAATTATGCAAGCTATAGCAGAAGTTCTCTCAGCATGCATTTTGCATGTAAACATTCATAATAAGTGATGCGATGGTGGAACAACTTGAGAAGCTAACAATTTATTCTAACTCTTGAACAACAAATGAAATGAAAAACTCCTTGGATTAAAATTATCATTATTATTATTATTTATTATTTTAAAGCATGCGATGCATGCTTAGCTTGCATGGAAGCTACACCTCTGGACAAAACTAAAATTCCACATTGAAATATTCTTGACAATAACTAATGTTGTTGTGGAAGTACTTAACAATGGACTGTTGTGTTGGGGAAGATTACAATATTGGAGTAATTTTTTAAATTAGCATTATCAATCAATTTTTGAAATGTTGAATATAAATGCAGTAGCACTGCATGACACTGCACAGCTAATCAGTAAAGTTACAAAGATCTATTTAGGGAAAATTGTATAAAATATGCTCCTTGCAATGCTGTCTTGCTCACCTTGGCTTTCCACATGAACCAGAATTTCAACACATCAGCTCTCCTGCCACATTGAATGTGCTTATCACCAGTGTCAAACTCTGTGTCATAAAATTTATCTTTCTGGAAAAGATACTGAGCACTAGCTGAATGACATTCTGAGAGAATTCCACTATGGCGAACAAGAAAAGTTGAGCACTGTTGAGGCGCTGTGAGAAGTTTGTGTGGATTCCATGTGACTGAATCTGCCCTGTAAAATAAAAAGATATTTTAATTTTTTGTTAAGTTAAATTAAAGGTCACTCTTCTTCTATAACAGATTAAAATAATGAAAGCTAATTTTAAGTACTCAGTTTACACCACTTCTGTTTCCTCTAGGATACTAGGCACTATCATATGTTCTTGGTTAGTTGTATGTTAATATTTAAACTAGTGGAAAAGCATGCATTTTATGCTGTATCTACAGTATTCACAATTTTTACCTCTTGTCAATGTAAAAGGGCTTTACATTCAATGTACTAGCATTTACTAAACTCTCACTTATTTTCAGTTTATGCTGATTGCATACCTAGTCTTTTCATAAATATATTTACAAGCTGCTCTCATGTATTCCAAATGTTTAGAACCTATGAACTCTCAAAATGATCCTCTTTCATCTCCACACATGACCAAAGACTCTCTGATCATTCACACATTATTTCATTTAGAAATTTGCTATAGCTGACTCCAAGGACTGCATAACATATTCATTAAGTGCCTTTTCTTATAAACCATACACTTAAGTACTGACCACAGTGTATAGCCCAGGAATCCCAATCAAAATTATGTTTTCCAAGAACTTCCACATCCTTCCATGCCTCCAAAACTAATTGACATGATTAGCCACAATCAAATGCTATTTCGAAAAAATTTTAGTAATTGCAAGAGTTGCAAATAATTTGTTTGTGAGAATAGTTGCATTTCAAATAGTAAAGAGTCTCGAGAGAAAATAGTGAAAGGAACTCATAAATAAGAACAGAAATGAATTCTAATAGCAGGCATAAATAAACTAAAAGTAAATAGTATGAATTGTGTGTCTTCCTTTATATCATTAAGGATGTTGAAAAATTAACACATTTCAAGGGACACCCTTCTGAAAGATAACTATTTAAACTCAACAACTTGTTAGAGAAATCACAAAGTGCAACTCTGGCAAAATATAGCTAAAATTCATACTGGAATAAACATACCTGTTTTAACAATACTGAAGAAAGCCTGATTAAAAATCTAATTCTCACTCTTCCAAACTAAAATGTGTTTTCAGTGAACTATGATTCTTAAGGTAACATTAACTAATAAATTAACTAATATTATTTTGAAAGGCTAATTGGAACTTGTACAGTGAAGCTATTCATTTAATGATCTTAATTATATGATATTATTTATTAGTAACAGTTTTCTCTTCCATTTCATATGTTGCTAAAGAATATATGTAAGCTACAGAAATTTGCTCAGAACTATTAATGTAGTTTCCTTATGAACTTTTTTACTTAAAAATGTATATGTGCCTAATTGTTGAACTATAGCTCAATGTGAAAATATGTAGGACTAATAACAGTTTTAAAACTAAAGTAAATAATTCTTATTTTTAACATCTTTTTATGCAGTTATAAAAAATTTGAAACATATTTTAATAATATTTGAGGATAACAAAAAAATTTAATGGCATATGTGCAAACATATTTCTCATTTAATATAGCACACTCTTATAGATCTTACCCATGTCAAATTTAGCTAAATTTTGCAAGATCCTTGCTCTTACAGAGCTACAGCAGAGCTTAATCCTTGGCCTTCATGTGGCACACATATGGTGGAAGAAAGTAGGGTTTGTGTGTGTGGTTCCCCCCCCCCCCTCAGAAAATGCTTTCTAAGAATAAATATTGAGATGTGTAATTTAATTATAAAATGTTCCTGTAATTGTTCAACATGTGTGTATTAATTTGGCCAGGGAATTCCAAAAGGAAACATTAACTTATAAAATACTATTAAATAAGCTGTTCTAAACAGCTTACGGAGAAATTGTGTTATTTAATTTATCTGTAATTCAAATATTATTTGTGTCTTAAATGCAATATGACACAAATATTGATGACCATATAGGAATATCAATTGTAATGCTTTTTAAAAGTGCTTAATATTTTGTAAACTTAAGTATAAAATATTGAAGTGGTAATTATACAGCATTAAAAAATATACTTTTCAATTAATTTTAAATAATAAAATATAGCATATACCAAAGAAGGATTAATTTTCTTTTTGAACCAAGAACAAAAGCATTTAAACTTGTTTTAAGTCAACCATAATTACAAGCAATTGTTGCAATATAACAACTTATTATTGCAATAGTCATGCTAAATATTTTTTTAAAAACTGTGTCATTGTGCTAATAGAAATAATGGCTAGTATCACAGCTTAAAGTGGTTTAGTTTTAGTAGATAGTTATACACTAACGTGAAAGAACTGCAAGCTGATATGTGCAAAACTTTGATTATCACTTAATGTTTTTTATGTTTTACTGGCACTGTCATTGTGAGAATATCTGCATTATAGCATATTCTTATTTATTTTTTCTGTTAATATTGTTTGAGCTTTTCTTTAATTTTATTCTACAATGCAATCATGGAAAGAACTTCATTGGCATTGGTACATTCAAACAACGTCTTTTAGCTTCAGCAGATCCATTACTGTTCTTATTTCACAAGTACAATACCTGACCAACCCAGTGTTATTATAAGACTTTCTAGTACTGCACAATGATGATACATTCATATTACTGACTATATGAATGCACTGAGTCTGTATAGATGTAAACACAACAGTAGCAATGTTAACACATCTGGTGATAATGCATACTCTGTGGTGGGGCCATAACATATCACTCTAACAAACATATCTTTTTTCCTGCTTTTTAGTAAATTAATTTGCTAGTGGCTGCTAGCCAGTACAGCAAGAAAGTAAATGGTGCATGATTGTGTTAATCATGTCATACAGTATGCTGAGTACAAGTGCTTGTAGTTCTAAAAGAGAAGTAGTATGGTGCAAAAAATTATTTTTAATGTATACAACTTTTGAAAAAAATATTCAGAAGAAGAAGTGAGACAAAATCTTCATTTTAAAAAGTATCAAAGTCTAACAGCAGAGGCCTGTGCAGTAAATAAAAATACTGTATCACACATCTGAGTTGAGGTCAAAAGATCTAATTGCGGTTGTACTGAGTGTATGTGTCACTTTGAAAACCTAAAGGACCCCTTAAGAGAATTACACATTTAAATGATTGTGACAAGGATATTGTATGAAGGACTGTTTGGGACTTTTACAATTAAGGTGAATTTCAAACAATAGACAAAATTACCAAAGTTTTAAAAACCAATATTTCATACAGAGGCTGTAATTTGTTCACCTAAGAATATTGATTAGTTTAGGCTTCAAATAGAGGAAGACAAATGAATATAAATTCTTAATGGAAAAGAGTGTGGCAGCAAGGTAATAAAATTCCTGTGCCCAATGCATCAAATTCAAATTTCCGGTAACACAAGACCAATCTTTTATTTAGATGATCAAAACCACACTCAAAAATCCATTTGGCAAGACTCCTCTAATAATGGTGAACTGAAGGTATTTTGGGGAAGGGTAGCAGATTTATCAATTATCATGTAGGATCAGCCAAAATAGGTTTTGGACCGGAGAGCAAATGGATATTTCACTCTAAATCAACTTCTGACTATTAAGAGGAAATTAAAAGAATGGTTTTTGAATGATGTCCTAAACTATTTAGAATAGTATAAACAAAACTCCAAATACATAAATTAGAAAAGGTGATATCATTCAATGGTTACAAAAAAAAATGGGATTAAGTTTTCAGCAAACAAAAAATGAACTTTTGCACTATGTTCAAAAATCAACCTAAATGTATGAACTTGATCGGCTGACTAATGAAAGGGGGAATGAGGTAATATCATTGTTATTACAATCCAATTAAGAATGTAGTCTCAAATAAAGCAGGGAGTTGCAAATAAAAATAAAACATTTAATATGAAAGAAGTAAAGATTTGTTAACCAATAAATAGACAATGTGACAAGGAAGATGGGAATCCTACATTCAACACACTGAAAAATTACAAGAGGAAGACTTTAGGAAAGAAATAGGATGCTATGAAATGTTAGAACCAATAATAATAAATAACAACATTCTGATGATGACAGTGACAAACTACTAACTAATGAAGACAATGGTAGTAATAGGGACACAGACACTGAGCCACTAGCACTTCCCCTAAATTAAATATCAGGTAAACAATGTGATTTATTTTGAAAATGCATGTGTTTTTAGGAAATTGTAACTCTTATAACAGACATGATGCTGCTTGCATAAGTGTGACTGAGAGGGTGACAGAAACAGGGAAGGATACCAATGATATGACAATTCTGTGTAAGCACTTGCATTCCAATGGCTGCAGCCAAATCCCTTTCCTATTTGAAAAACACTGTATTGGTGTTGGCAAATAAGAATGACTTGCAATTGGTGAGCAAAAGAACTGGTGAGTGTAAAATAAAGAGCTCAGGGTGTTTGGCACAAGAAATAGAACAGATAAGATTTTGGCACACAATGATTCGTGAAAGCTTGCTTCATCTACAGAAAAGATAGATGAACTGAGTGGAAAGGAGGATACAGTATTCTTCATTCAGGATGTGAAATATAGACCTTGCTGATGATGTTCAATAGAACATACTATGGAAAGAAGTTAAAGGTTCTGGATATATTTTATATTAAAAAATTTTATAAATAACTGTAGCTGGAAGTATGAATCCAGAGCAAACATGTCTGCCCTAGACATTGAGAAAAGAGGAAACAAAACATTCAATAGAAAAGAGGTATTAGTGCATGTCATGAAGACAATGGAGTTGGATGGTGTATTTAAAATAGATGGAAGTGAGAAATTGGGCATATTATTGGATGTATAAAATAAACATACATAAAAGTCACATATATTGTATAGTTATAAATATGAGAATGATTTATAAGGTAAAGAATATTTAGACATATGCTTATTTATTGCCATTACTTTAAAAAATTGAATATGCTAGTTTTAATTAAAACGTTAATTGGAACTTGCACAGTGAAGTCAATCATATAATTAATATTATTGTATGATTTAGTTGAACTACATACTGTTAATGCTTCACTTACTTGTCATAATATATCTTGTCTATATATTATGACAAGTAAGTGAAGCATTAAGAGTATGTAGTTCAAATAAATCATACAATAATATCAATTATAAAAGTTTTGCTTCATTCTTTAACCTACTTCTCTACATTGTACCTTGGACATTTATGCATTTATAATACCTCAGAACAAGTCTAAGTATTTGCCTGTCATAAAAGATGGAAAGTTCTTTGTCTTACTGTTTGATCATTTTCCTGAAGAAGAGCATTCCACATGAAAGCATGCCTCTGTGGCAGTTTTGAATAGCCCAATGAAGATGTTTAAGAGTAGCATACCAGATCATATAGTTTTGTTTCTTGGTAGGAACTCACAAGATTAAGGCCTCTTTACTGTTCAAGAAAATGGATGCCAATTGTTTCTGTGCATGTTGGTTTGAATTTATATAGTTTTGATGTTATGATGCCAATACATTGATTGTCTTTTCCTTTTGAGGAGTTTGTATATCATGTTTTATTCTTTTGAACCAATGGTCAATGAATTCATTATCATAATGATGTTAATGCTCCAAGAAAGTCAATTCATTATCTATTCACAGTTTTGTGCTTTTCTATGAGCATCTGTAGTACTTGCCTTGCACAGATTTTGCTATAGTGCAAAAGCTTAGTGATAATTTTTATGCAAATATGTGATACCCTTTTTTTCACTTAATTTGTAATAATTAGGAATGACCTGATCTTTCCACATCATGAACATTTTTGTTCTCACATTTTTAAATAGTTTATTTCCTGACATTTGCCTCATTCAACACCTTCTCCATAAACTGCAATAAGTTTCCAATAAATGTCTATAGGCCTAAAATTTTCTGCTTTCAATATCAATTATCATTCATTTTTAAATACCACTACTTTTAACAAATGAATGTTTATATGCCAACAACTGCATTAGAGGAATGTATACATCTGATGTAGGACAGCTAATATAGGACCAGCTGCAACAAAATAACTGTCCTGTTATATTTATGTATGTTGAATGTTCTTTATATTCTTTACATTATAACTCACCTTAATATTTAAGGTGTTCGCTTCAATGAAGCATATATGAGTTGTGGAAGTGGTCCATGTAATTTAGTAATACCTGATCTGTTCAGAGTATATCTAAAGTTTGCAAACAAGAGGCCAGAACAAGATGTGATTCAATGGTAGTATTTGGGAGTTGTTAGCCAGCAATGATACTGATATCCGTGGCAATGCTTTAATCTTTATAGACTTTCATTATAGAGGGTGTACTGTACTGGACTAGCAGATTAGAAAAAATTGAGTAATATGTCATCATCGTCATCATCATCATTCCTGTTTAGTAAATATAAATATATACATACATCACTTTCTCATATCAATGGGAAAAAAATGAAACAATTCTAAATGCAGGAGCCAAAATAGCGTGGGATCTTGCTTACAGTGCACATACCTTTCAATTCCTTGAAGGAGATGTCTGTGATGCTTTGACATAAGAGCACCCCCACCCCAAGCAGCATCCACATGTAGCCACAGTTGGTACTTGCAGCAAATATCTGCTATTTCTGGTATAGGATCAAAAGCACCAAGAACAGTTGTGCCTGTAATATGAAAATGTTTACATTTTAGAAAAGTAACAGATGATGACCAATTGAAAATTAATAGCTAAGCCAACATAATAATTATACAATGATTTTGGTAAAGATGAGACCACAGAAATTAATGACATCTGCAGTCCTTATGAATAAAGATGATTATGCATGTAATCTTTAAAGAAGTTAGGAACAGTGAAGTTGTTGTATATACAAATGAGTCAGTATTAGGTGACACTAAAACTTCACTAACTGGTTAATTCTTCAGAACATGTTTCAAGAGCACTCGCTCTCATCTCAGCTGGGGACCGACTAACTCTGGCAGGTGACGTAGTGACCTCTGGTGGTTCTATTAGATAACGGAACAGGAAATCCATTGGTGGAATGTCAAAATTCATAACTCTATGTTTATTTTTTAAAATATAAATCTTTTCCCATATTGTCAATTCCTTGGGATTGGTGGTAGCTTTTAACAGTTTGCCTTCTCCTGCATGTCATGATCGTAAGTCCAAAAATGACCTGCAACCACTGATTTATCCACTTGTTTATATCTTACATTTCTGAAGTGTTCTTTGGTCCTTGTCTCCAAATTTCATATTATTTTGCCTATATATATCTGATCAAACTCCAAACAATCTATCAGATACACTCCTGCCCTCCATCAAGATCAACATGTCTACCAGTCATCTAAGTCCTCATAACAACACTAGACTACCTTTATAGTAGACTGAAGGACTCTATGGTGGGAAGAAATAACCTTAGAGACCTTCCTAGACATAGAGGGTGCTTTTGATAACATCTCTTATAAGTCTATGGTTATGCTATTCAGAAATCTGGAGTCAATTACAACTTTTGTAGGTGGATAAACCCCATGTTCAGGAATAGAATTGTTGTTGTTATTATTATTATTATTATTATTATTATTATTATTATTATTATTATTATTATTATTATTATTATTATATTCCTATAAGATATGACCCAGCAAGGACATTATATACAAGCTATGTGGATGACATAGCACTGATAATTTTGGGAAAATTTCCCAATACAGACTCAGACATGATGAACTGTGGGCTGAGGAATATTCACAGTTGGTGCATGCAGGAAGATTATCAATTCTAGCAAAACAATTATTATCCCATTTACTAACAGGAGAAACCTAAAAGGTATAGAAAATCTTAAACTAGGCAGCTCAATCCCGGAATATTTTGAGTCAGTTAAATATCTAGGTCTTAAACTAGATAAGAAACTGACCTGAAACAACCATATTAACAATATTCTCCATAGAGCCAGGTGGTCTCTTCTAACCATGAAATGCACTATTGGATCCACCTGGGGCCTGAAACTATACATTAGCCACTGGCTATATATTGCAGTGGTCAGATGCCAGATATCTTATGTCAGCACTGTCTAGTGGTGGACAACTTTAAAAATTACTATAGCAGGTTAGTTTACCAAGCCATAGAGATCAGCATATCTGTGTGTTACAGGGGCTTTCAGAAGCACTACAACTATTGCAATGGAGACTCTGCTAGGTCTCCCTCCCATGGACATCTATTTACAAGCAGAAGCTAGGCTTACTGCATATCGCTTGGTCCATACAGGGAACTGGAGCAGCAGTTTTGCAGCAACTGGACATACCTCCATTTTAAATTTCCTGGATATTCCAGTACTGAGAATAAGGTTTGATCCAAAGAATACTCAATACTGTTTTTCCATCCATTTAAGGTAACTCTCAGATCTTGGGAAGACTGAATGAAGGAATTATGCACACAAAATTATTATTGTTTACTGATGGATCCCATTTAGGGATACAATCAGGTGCAGACTATATGACCTATCTCCAAGGACAAACAGTATATCTCCTTGGTAAACATTGCACAGTTTTTCAAGCAGAAGTATTTGCTATGCCGAACTGTGCTTTTGCAGGACTTGAGAAGGGTTACCATGGCAAATGAATTCTCATCCTCTCAGATAGTCAAAGTGCCTTTAAAAGCATTTTCCTTTGAAACCCAGTAAAATCTAAACTGGTATGGGAATGTCTAAATGCAATGTCTGCCCTAGTATCTCGCAAGAGGCTTGAACTGTGGTGGATGCCAGGGCATTTATGGAAATGAAAAGGCAGATCAATTGGCAAAAAGGATGCTGATACAACCTTTTTTAGCCTGAATCCACATTTAATAGTGAAAGCCACAAGCAATAGTTGATGTCTCTGAGAAAAAGAAAATCAGGAGCATAAAGAAAGCATGGGCCACAGAACTTTAGTAAGAATTCTGGAACAAGCTAGCAAAAAAAAAATAAAAACAGAATGCTTAAAGGCATTCAGTCCAGAAACAGAAGTGATATGTAGAATTTTATGCAGGGCTTACAAAGTAGCAAAGAAAACCCAGTCATTCTTCAATTTTGAAGTTAAGATCAATCTTCAAGTAACGAATGGAGTTGATATGGGTTAATCACATTGCCACAGAAATGTGAAAATCTTTCATGAGGAAGATAATTGACTCAAAGAATGAAAATTGCTCTGATAATCAATAGAGTCATGAGTCAGAATCCTTTGTTAATTGCATATTTCCAGTTCTCATTTCATGAAACTGGTATAAAGAAGTCTTGTTTCTTTATCTTATTGAGCCGGAAACTGTTGCAACACTGAATATTTTCAAACTTGTCAGGTAAATTGGAAGCAATTGGCATTACTGAGCATGTCTTAAGAGACCTTGATTGTATCAACTATAAAGGAACTGCTGTTATGTTTGGATAAAGGGGTGGAGTCTCCAAGCTCTTGGAAGACAAGTTTCCTTAAATTATTTTACAGCACTGTGCCAGCTGTCTGTTCTCAATCCCATTAAAGAAATTGTAGGTGTGAACAGATTCAAAAGTTTTTGACAAATTGTAAGTCATTTACAACATATCTCTAAAGAATGCAAGAAAACTAGTGATATGTGCTTCTTTATTGAAAATTAAGTTACTGAAGATAGGAAGAGTGTTATCAACTAGATGGGTAGCCTCTAGTTACAATACTGTTGTAGTTTTATGGCAGAGCTATGAAACTTTGGTATTTCATTTCATCAAGTGAAAGATTACTGCATGTATGAAAGTCTGTAAAGGAAAATACTCTATATGTTGTTTTATATCTGGGATTGATGGTTGATGAATTTTAAGAATTATGTGAGCTCAGTTTGAATTCACAAGAAATAATCATTGATCTATACACTGCACACAACAAAATACAAACTTCTTTTAAGATTACAATCACTGAGTTGTTTGAGCAAAGGAAAATGACCCCATGGTCCAGCATACAGACGACCTTGAAGCTGCAAAATCACTCCCACTTCTGTGGAACTGACTTTCACAACAGAGAGAAGGCTGCTAACCCACCAATCTACACCCAGTAATTTTTATGAGAATCTCAAGAATTCTATAACAAGAAGACTTCTTTCTAGTGAGGATCCTTAATTGTCAAGATAAGCCACTATGCCTGACCCTAAGAAATTGCCTACAGGAATTGAAAAAAAAATATTCATTGTGGAAAGGAAGAAATTTATCAACTTTGTAACAGACTTCAGATTTCTGAAAGAGGAACTGTTCCAAGTTTCTGGGCATATATGAAGTTACCAAAAGAAGTTCTTGGGAATGTTGAAAACTTAAGAAGCATTCTCAAAACAATTCCTATATCTTCAAGTGAATGTGAGAGAGGCTTTCCCCAGATGAATCTAATAATGGCACTGCATGTCAACACAGTCAGAAATCTGTTCTTCAATAAGATTGCTGGACCTCTATTAACATCCTTTGACCCCCAAAAATATGTCAAGTCATGGCTTCTTCAAGGACATCTGGAGACCAAAAGGGAAGAAGAAACATCAAGCATATCAGAAGCATAAAAGATTTTTTAAAACAA
This sequence comes from Metallyticus violacea, assembly GCA_030762175.1. Lineage (NCBI taxonomy): Eukaryota > Metazoa > Arthropoda > Insecta > Mantodea > Metallyticidae > Metallyticus > Metallyticus violacea. The sequence continues at coordinate 95,764,390 of CM060843.1, forward strand.
AGTTGGTGGTTATGGTGCTCCTTCAAGCAGACTCCTGATGATCCTTTAGGCACGTATATTAAGAAATATGCCCAGAAGAGCAAAGGTTTTTCGCAGAACAGTATAAGTTTTCTTTTTGTTTCATCTACCCTATCCATTTTTTAAAATGTTTCTGCTTCTTTGTCTTTGCCAACTTTGGAACTCCAATCACCTACCTATTTATTGTTGTTTGAAGTATGTAGCAAAAGTCCTTGATGTGTGCTATATCTGTAACTAATGTTGACGTATACACTTACATGAAGGTTATGATGAGTCTGTTCTTGTTCTTATTTATACAAAGAGTTAAGGATTAATATCTTTATATTAATTTGTAATTTTATTAGACAAATAAAGACAATTCATTTATTGCTTTATAAACCAGTAGCAATCTTGCTATTTTGTTACTAACCCATATTTAATTATAATTAATTTATTAATTATAAATTGTGATGTGGTAATTTAAAAAAATTTGGTTCTATAAGCAGGCTTTCTCTGTAGAAGAATTTATTATCTGTGATTTGTCAAGAGCAAGAGTTCCTTACCTTTTTATCTAGAAAAAAGTTCAATGGTATATATAATATAAAAGAAAAATAAAGTAACACTATTAGCAATGTAACAAATTAACAGTAATTATAGAAGCTTTAAAAGGATAAAACACTAAGAAAAAGTCACACTTGAAATCACTATACTTCGAACTCGTTGAGTTCTTCTATGTCTTGTCTTCTTGCCATCTTCTTGCCATAAAACAATAAGAAAAAGTCACACTTGAAATCGCTATATTTCGAACTCGTTGAGTTCTTCTATGTCTTGTCTTCTCGCCATCGCCTTGCCATAGAAGAACTCGAGTTCGAAATATAGCGATTTCAAGTGTGACTTTATCTTAGTTTTTTACCCTTTTAAAGCTTCTATAATTACTGTTAATTTGTTATATATAATATTCCATAGATGTAATATTAACACATAAGTAATTTAATAGAGGTACTATTACAGAAAAATACCAATATTATAATCTCAATTTGCAAAATATATTAGATGTTCCAATTGGCAAATACCATATTCAATGAAGATATTGCACAATTGAACAAAATTCTGGTGAATTTCTCAATATCTAAGGCATCTCCCAGACTATATCAAATATGCAAGATGCTGTAACCAATGCACCACCCACCGCCTGTGGTGCCTCAGTAGTAAAAATGGGCGTTAAACACTACTCAAAAAAAAAATGCACCACCTCTTCATTTCATAAAAATATTTATTTTTCCTTCAAAATTTCATAAAAATGTCTAAAAGCAGTGCCATCATTGGCAGAAAATCGGCAGCAAATGGTTTAACTGGTTTTATTCGATTATCTATTTATCAATTTGCTATTTTTGCAGAATACCTATGTAATACAGCTTTTCCAAATTATACAACATTTAAAAACTGGGAACTATTACTTGCATCCAGAGATTTAAAACTGTTAAAAGGCTTGTTGTTCTGTAGTGTTTGTTATTTGCTGTTTTCTAATCCTGACAATTAATTATTTAAAGTGCAAGAACGTGATTTTGAAAGACAGCAAAATTATCTTGCTTCTGTATCTTTGTTGCTAACACTCATTTTGCAATTTACTAAGCCATGCATTCTTTAAGCTGTAAGACAGTAAACAGTGCTTATTATAGAGGATATTACCTGCAGTAGCAGAAACCATAAATGGTTCTGCACCTTCTTGTAGAGATCTCTCAATTTCTTGTTCAAGATGTACAGGATCCATTTTGCCCTTTGAATCACAATTGATCAGATATACATTATCAGAACCTAAGCCCAATAGTGATGCCATTTTTTTAATGGAGTAGTGAGCATCTTCAGAAGTGAAAAGTACAAGGCGAGGCAGGCCATGGAGTCCTTTTGTCTGAGAAAGAAAAACCAAATTGGAAGCAATTTGCAAGAATGTACATTGTAATATTACCAAAATTTGAATCACCTGAGATGTCTAATGACAATGTCATTTCTCCCAGCTCTTACTAAATAATAGTCTTCAGAAAGCTCTCTGAAAATCTTCATACCTAACTTTTCAAAGCTTTTAATGATTACATCTTCATATAAAACTATACTCTTGCACTGATGATCTAAATGTGAAATGTATGAGCAATAGCATCTGGGGGGGAAAAAAGCTTGAAACAACTGATTGTGTAAAAAGGGGTGTACCTTGGCATTACATGCTATAGAGTTTTTAAACAAGGGATGTTCAATAAGTAATGCAACAGTTTTTTTCTAGGCCAGTTTAGTTTGGAAAAATACAATATTTTATATGCTGAACTGTTGAACCTTTCCATACTTCTGCTGCTAGGTGGCAGTAATATAGTTAGCTTTCAACACTGAATATCTATACAAACAATAAGTAGTATTGAATTTATTTTGGCAGAAAATGATACTATTACCAATATTCAGAGATTTAAGAAATATGTATGGAAAGATGGTGACTGTCAGTCATTGGGCAAAAGGCTTCATAAAAAGAAGATTGAGGCAATCTCATTGATCACCCACTCTCTGCCAGCCACATAGTGCAATCATACCTGCCGTGATGAAACAGATAACTCTGAAGCTCATCTCAGAACACACTGGAAAAGAAGAGTCATTCGAACACATCCATCCTCACAAAGATGTTACATGTGACCAAAGTTCTTTTTATCATTAACTGTGGTGCACGGTTCTTTCTCACTTACCATACAGCTTGTATCTTCCATTTTTTTTATTTCTACCCCTTTTTTTGTATATAACAGTAACCTTTAATCTACCAGTGGTCAGTAAAAGACATTATAGCCCAGTTTAATTTCATGGGATCTCCAACAGTAAATTTTTAGAATATAGTTACACACATACTGCAAAAAATGCAGATTCAATATGTTTATTTTATTCATAAATTCAACTATTTTCATAAAATAATACCTTAAAAATGGAGGAAAGTGTGTCAGAATGTTATGCTTATACTAACCTTTATTTCTGGTCTGAACTTGAAACGTGCACAGCTGATAGCATAGCCATTGGCTATAGAACCTCCTGGGCAGAAGATACCATCTCCCTGACTTTCTTTAAAGCCAACAATATTTCTCATTTCACGAAGAACAGTTTCTTCCATGAGAGTGAATACAGGCGAGACTTCATAAGTATACACACTAGGATTTAGTGCATCGCCCAACCACTGACCAACAAGTCCATAAGGATCAACACTATAAAGAGAAATAATAAAATTTTACTTATAAGTCTGTATTTTTAGATTTTCATGCAGCATCTTCACACATCTGTTAGCATATGCAATGAAATATTCATTACCATTACATGGCACTTATTCCAACAAATCTAACTGAAGTACTGAAGGCTATGGTTAGACTCCTCAAAATTAGAAACAGAAGAATTAAAGCACATACAAAAACTTACTCAGTATGCATTCTCCTTAATTTCTTCAGTTTTAAGCAAAAATGTTAACAAGTTTCTAAACTAGCAATGGAAAATCCCCTGTTTCCAATTTATTCATGAGCTCCTTTGAAATACATATCATCAAAGCCTTTCCATTAATTTTCAAGACATGGTTTAAAGTATGTAGATGACATATTTGCATTAATACTGGGAGAACATTCAATATATGCTCTGAAACTCCTTAATTTACAACATAAATCTAGAGGAGAAAAAATGGGTGACTCCCATTTCTATATTTTAAAATTATAAGAAATGCAGACAGACTGAACTTTCGACACCATAGAAAACAGACACATAGAAAATTACATAAAAAACATTAGTCATAACCCCATCCCACACAAATTGTGGAATTCTATTGCCTGGCACACAGAACAATTAAATAGGATATTTAAAGAACATAGCATAAAATTAGCCCCAAAGAATAAATATAATATCAAAAATTTACTAGATTCCACAGTAAAAGATGCCATGCCAATAGAACAGATATAAGGAATCTATAAAATTAAATGTGCAAATGATAATAAAAAATACGTTGGAAAAACAATTAAGAAATTCATAGAAAGGAACATTTTAGGAATATTCATTTTAAACAAATTGATAAATCAGCCATGGCAGCTCACTTTTGGATCCAAAACTGTAAAATTAGACCAGAGGCTAAGCTCTGAAAGAACTTTACAACCAAATAGATTTATCTACCTGAGCAAAATTTTTCATCCCGAAAAATAGAAAACACTTAATGAATTTTTATGTTCCACCACTGATGGCTGAGAAAGTTCCTATTCAAACTGTCATAGACTGCCACAGAAGCACCTTGGGATGCAATCATCACATGGTGAACAGCTAATGATGGGAGTCATTGCCCTTTAAACATGTCCTAATATTCTACAAGTAATTGAATTAGTGTGAACATATTTAATAAAATCTAATAGAATACATTACACTCCATGTTATATAAGCTTCCTAAGTACATGTTTACATCTCTTCCTAACTAATATATTTGCTATTTATTTTATTTATAGTTGAGTTCTATGTAGGATACAGTATTAAACTGCTTAACTTCACAGCTTTTAAAACTGTGGAATTACTACTATTACCATTCATGTTAGACTGATTTAAACACTATAAAGAATGAATAATATAGTTTACAAACTACAAAGTTAATAGAAAAATTATAATATGGCCAATATCAGTTAGGGAAGGAAGTTTAAGTCTTCTAGTAGTTTACAGATTTAGAGGAAAAGTTTGAATGTGCATTTTTTGTCATTATTGCATTTTGAACAAAATAATTGACCACTAAATATTCCAATTTTTCTTTTCATGTAACCTGTATTTTAGTTTGGTTTTTAGTATTTGTAATTCTCTGTGCGATTCTTCATTACTTATTTCCACTTCCTGCATCTACTAGCATGAATGCAAAAAACTATACAACAATAATAATAATAACAACAACAACAATTGCTTATTTTGCCTGGCACAGTTAAGGTCATAAGCCCTAGGTCTTCCCTTATGCAATTAGATTAAAATAACAAACATGTAATATATTAATGGATATATAGGTGCATACATAGACAAGATGATAATGATAAGATATTAAGTGATAACAGAGTGATAAAGTAAAATAGGATGAAAAATGTAAAGGAAGAAAAACAAATATTAATGTGCATATTGGGTAAAATTATAATCTATATAGTTAGGGCGAAACAAATATAAAATTGACCACCCCTATGGTCTAGAAGTAGCGTTTGCTATTACTAATCCGGAGGTGTCGAATTCGAATCCCGGTCAGTTATTTTTTACCCTGAGAAGATTAATGCCAGACAGTCTTAAGGCGCTAAGGGCTACGAGCTCATTTGCGCTATCATTTCATTCAGTTCTACAGACTTACAGCTATAGTCCACAATCTATATAAACTCTATATATATAGGCGCGGATTCAGAGGAACGGCCAGGGTCCGGGCCCCTGCTGTCAGATCTTACGACAGTTATTATAAAGTTTAGTGGTCCCGTGCTTCTTGCATTCGTTATTTTCCTTTGTCGAGTAGCAATTATGTTGCAAGCCCTCTCTCTCTCACACACACGCATTACTTTTTTCCGTTATCACGTCAGATATTTTTTTTTTGTAATATAACCAGTTACAAGAAAGTAAATTTTCTATTGTTAAGATCAAGTTGAAGCTGTTGAAATATCTGACCAGGAATAGAACCCGGGTTTATCCATGAGAGGCAACGATGTTATTTTATTATAGCTATGTTCATTTAGTTCGCGCAGATGATTTTAATAATGGAAAATTAGATATAGGTATGGAGGAAACGATTTGTAGATTGCAGAGCTCTATTTTCAATAATGAAAAAGCGGCAAAGAAAAACAAATTTACCGCCTTGTGTTATTTAAGTATCCATTTGAAACGGACGGTTTCATTAATTTGAACCTCTAGGCTCAAACTGTGATCTGTTAATTGTTGATTCAAAAACATATTCCAGTTACAAAACTTCTCTCAGTAGTGCTCAATGGAAGAAATTTTATCCTTGGTGATCCGTTGTTATTATATGTCGACAAGCAAAATTCAGACTAATTTATTACAGCTCGTTAAAGGTTGTGTGCTGAAGCTGAAGGTAAGGATCGGACATATTAAAAAGTAGTTCCGAATAGTGATTGTGTTACAAACTTGAATGCCAGTATCAGTAGGTAGTATGAACCGGAAATATTAGGAAGAGGAATTGCATCTAATGATTTTTTTTTTTTTTTTTTTTTTTTTTGAATGGTGCTTCTGCAAGACTTGAGATTAGACATTTCGAACCTGCATGGACACGATGGTGGTGCAAAATTTTCAGGACAGTTTCGTGGCGTACAAGTCCGCATTTAAGCAGTTGAACCTCTTGCGTTCTATTCGCATTTGGCCGCGCATTGCCTGAATCTGTTGGTTTCTAAAGCGTGTTTTATCACTTCCATTAGACAAGCTCTTGACACAATCGGCGAAACTGTGAATTTCGTTAGGCAATCTAATAAGCGGTCATCGCTCTTAAAAGACAAAATCAGCCAGTTTCAGCATAAAACAATTATAGTGATATAATTATGTACAATATCAGATGCTATTTTACAGTTTAAATAGAATTTTCCCTGCAATCGTGTTACTCCTAGAAGAACCGCAGTCTTTGAGTAAAAATGCTCATATTTTACTCAACTCTATCCTAAAGTTCGAGCTCATAATTGCTTTAGTTACCATAGCTGAAACATTCGAAAAACCTGTAAGCCTTTGCAGACAACTATAAAATCCGAGCATTGGTCTAGCTCAGTGTTACGGAATGAATGAAAGAGTTAAAGATACCTTAAAAGAATGTCGAGAAAATCAAACTTTTTATTCTGTTTTTGAAAACGCTATCACATTAGCAAAAGATGTTGATGTAGAAGTTAAGGTTCTTGAATAACATCCAGACAAACTTATCGAAGCAATATTCTTATTACACTTTCTCCAGAAGATCATTATTGCATGAATGCTTTTCTTCCATTCTTGGATTACGTTTTCAATGAACTGTCCGCCAGATTTTCACGTGATAAACGCAACCACATCCATCCTTAAACTTCAGTCCTTGATTCCAACTTTTCGGAATGCCTGAATTCAGGTATTGACGATTTAGTAAAAGGTGCAAGCATTTACGGACAAGACTTGCCAGGAACTATTACAGGGCTTCGAGATGAATTAAACATATGGTTTAAATTTTGGGAAACTCGACTAAGTAAACCGAAAACGTCTATTGAAGTTCTTCTCCTTCTCCATACCAAAAGCAACTTCTAATCATTATGCGCATCATACCAGTAACAACATGCACGGCCAAAAGGTCATTTTCAACATTTAGGCGTTTTCATCTATCTAAGATCCAATCAGGACAGACTGGATGATTTTGGAGCTACCTAACATCCACCGCAACAATGAAATGTTTCCAGAGGAAGTATCTTTTCGCAAGAAAACATCCCGGGAGATTACAGCTTCAGTAACACGTAAGTTACAACATTATTATTATTATTATTATTATTATTATTATTATTATTATTATTATTATTATTATTATTATTATTATTATACACATTTTGGGGGTGCAATTAATTTATTTTTATTTACATATTGTATTCATCGAACTAACACAACAGAATTACATTTTTTGGTATGTAAACTGAATGTGTGTCTTTTAAAAATATTGGACCTTTTCTGTGGCTCATTATTTACAAATAGAATCTGGATCAAAAGTGGTAATTTAAATATTTATTTACTTAAATATTTAGTTAGCTACTGTTTTAGTATGATGTTAATTTTGATATATCCATACGGGTAGATCCGCGCGCGTGATAGAGAGAGAGAGAGAGAGAGTAACCAGAATGTAATAAGTACGAATATTATATGAAATGGCAGAGACGCTAATAGAGTTAACATTCTTTAACATGAATATGAAATTATAATTAACATGAACAAAATTAAATTGAGGTGCCTAATTCTGCTTACTATGTGAATTAAATATAGGTTGATCATACACAGGGGACTTCAGTTGTAGTAACCGCGTATGGCTGCGCGATAGAGGAAAGTGCCATGTTCAAGCCTAACATCAATTAATGCATCCTATACATGTGCAGTCCGCTGATGTTCGTAGCGAGCGCGAACAGATGGCATAGTGAAATTAAGTATTGCAAGCAGTTTGTTGAATTCACGTGATCAGATAGCTCACGAGGAAATGTAATCACAAGGCATAACAGACATCTGCAAATGCGAACAAAAGTAATTTCGCAATTATAATTTAAAAAATAAAGTAACTGCCACTCAAATAAAATATAAGTAATTTGACAAGGGCGGATGGGAACTGCAACATTACAGCCTACCTTCACGAACCGTTAACGAGTTCTGTACAAACACAAATCCCGTTCATAAGAACGTACATACACGAAATAATTATATGCTCTCCAGCCAAGAATGAATGTGTGGGTTCTGTGGATTCACTTGCTTCCGTCACTATTTAGCTCATCAGGAGCAAGTCGTAAAGTCATTACACAATACAGGAATCAAAGAAGAGAGATGATATATCAAATAATGTCACAACCTACCTGGAGAATAGCTGATTGACGAAATAAGGGTGTCCGGTCTTGACGCTGTATTTAATGACGTCTTCAATAAGCTGCATTAGTTTGTCATGTCCGGCTGGTTCCACAGACAGCTTTAGATCAATTAGTTGGGAAAGTTGATGTGGTGCATGCCACTCCAGAACTCGACTGCTCCTGTTTGTTGCCTGGAATATGGCCTTTTCCAGCATCACCTCCATGGAGTGTCTCAGGAATTCGGCGTGCCGTTGTCTGTCCGGAAGACTCGCATACCAAGAGGGCGTTCTTCTTTCGGTAGTTCGCGTTTTCGTCAGATCATTTTCAACATCCTTGCATCCCACGCTCACCTCACCACACTCAACATCTCCAACCAGGGGCTGGAGAAACGGTATCACCTCTGCCGATGCGGGCATCTTCCTGTCTTACAGAGTTGCCTCCCAGCAGGTGCACCGAGTGTGGAGAGGAGTAAAAGTGCCGATCTTTCCACTGCGACTTTCCTAATAAAGCTAAGCCACGGAAGGTCACTAACGGGGCTATTAACGCGACGCTCTCTTACACGCTTCCCGCTCCCCACCTCTCAGGGACTCCCCCCTAACCATCGTAAACAGCGGTTACTCATGAAACAGTGCTTGACGTCAAAGCCGAAGACGAAAAGTACGCTTCGGCAAGCATCCTTTCTTTTACCTCCCACACCCTCCTTCTCCGCAGTCATTTATGAGCCAATGGCAATATTTCTGGTGTATATGGTTTCGTCAACGTTAGTTGGCTTCCAGTACCTATCTCCGAGAAAGTTGTTGCTACAACTTGTAGGGGTTTTTCCTACGAGAAACCACGTAATTACATACGGTGAATAACCTGATTTCACTACAGGACTAAATGGGCTATCAAGGATATTTGAAAAGCTTGTCCTTCATGCTCCAAAGAACTGGGGAGTTTTATTTTATTTATATATTTATATTGTCTTGCAGTATCTATTAGGTGAACAAAACAACCGGACTCAAATATATTTTATTCAAGCAAAAAGTAATATCCCATTATTATAACGCTATTAGCTTATATAAATGTGTACTGAACATTAATTAATCTCATTATGTCTTAACGCTAAGTTAATTTGTGTGCAGTTGAAAAAGGCATACAAGGCACACATTTGTCAACGAGACCTCTTTCATTTTACTCTCCATTAACATCGTTTGAACCTTGCAGCTAATTTCGTCAACAATGATAATTTTGTTACCTCAATTTAAAACATAATCGGTGGATTTTCAGCGTTTAGATAATAGGGCAAAATGTTAAGACGAAGATTGTTGAATGTAGTTGTTTAAGATGAAATTAAATGCAGATTTATGAAAGGTGTAAAATGAATCTTATATAGTATATATTTTTGATGGTTGGTAGAATGAAGTTATTAATAGCTCATGTATTTTATGGTACTGGTTGTGACCAGCTTAGCACTGGACACTATGGTGGTCAACAGCACACAGAAATGGACACAGAGATGTGCATTAATTAGGGTTCATGCACGTTGCGTTAAAATGCCCAGCAGTGCTTTTGAAAGTGTATATTCCAAAGCCAGATAGCTTATTACAACATTGTTCGATTTCTGAAGACCATAGAGCACACGCGTTGAGAAAACCCTTTGGTACATTATTGCTATATTATTATATATTATCATTAGGTAAAGATTTCTCCTCATTCTCCTCAGCCTCTTGTTCTATTGCCTGCTTTCAAATAAAAACTTATTTTCAATCTTACATTAATATGTTTTTCCTCCATTGTTTTCTTTGCTGAGAAGAAGGAAGTTTAAGTAAATAAATAGAATATATAAAGGAATATGGTATAAGAAAAACTAGGGGTCCGCCCTTCTCTAGGTGTTAGCGTATTAAAAGGAGAAGGAAAGTGTTTTGAGAATGAGTCGATGAAGATAAATGGTACAAGTATATTTTCTTCAACAAAAGAGCATTCTGTTCATGACAGAGTAATGTTGATTCTAGACCACTGATCAATGGAATTTTCTGACTTTGTGAAGAGAAAGAAAGTAACTCTAAACCAGTGGTATTCTCTAGAAATTACTGAAAGACAAATATAAGGAGCAGGTTGAACGAGAGCCTCACCAAATTTCACAGTACAATATTGTTAGTAACATGCAAACTTAAAGCATTTATTTTTATTCATTGATTATTAAGATTTATTTTATATAAATAGTTCATTTTAATATTGTTTTTATTATTGTTGTTGTTAGCCTTTAGAATACGGTCATCACGTACTTAGGTTGTTGTTGCACTCACTTATTTCGTTTATCACCTCGCACTGATTTTCTACTAGCGACGCGGGCAAAGCGAGAGTCACGCATTGTTCCTACCCGTATTATGCCCATAGACTAAGTAGAGTGATGCACTTTATATATGATAAGATTTTCGCACGGATTGACATTATACATAGAATTCTTATGTGTTAGGTTAGGTGCCTTATCTGCTTTAAGGTGACCAGTGGGGGGGTTTCAACCAAAATAAAAAAATCAATAACTTATTGTTATGTACTGTTTTGTAGATTACTGATATTTTAAGTTGAAGGTCGAACCTGCTATTCTCTTGCATAGTTTTTTCAATACGAGCTGGTTGATTTGAAAAATATATCTTAAGCAGGTTTTCCAAGTTGTCATTGTACAGACGAGATCTAAGAATTTTATCTTGCTGAAAGTCACTTCATAAATATACGTTGGTCCAAAAATATACAACATTTTATATGCATATGCCCAAATTTACTAAATGTTTTTCTGGAAGCATATTCCAAAACTGTAAAACCGAATTCGTTTTTCGCTTCTCTGGAAAAAGGCCTTCTAGTACTAAATCCTACTGGAGATCAATAAATTCACTTTTCAGATTTATAATTTCAAGTCCAAAAATTGACAATCCAGTTACGCATGCTATAGCAAGACCGATTATATTTAATGTAGTAATAAAGTCGGTCATAGCTGTCGTTACTGGCCAGATATTTTCACTAATCGAAACTTTCGAAAACCATTATGATATTATGCCGTGCAGTGCCTAATAAAGACATCAAGAGCAAGCCTGTGTGGTTTAACACTTACTATTAAACAAGTTCCTGGTGTAATTTCACTAAATCAGTATTAGCGAAAATTCAATATTAATAAAAACAAAGGAAGTAACGGGCTACTGTTGATTTACTTCCTCCTATAAACCACTGTAATAAATCAGAAAATTAACACATGGACCTTGTATTTCGCCATTTTGTCTACTATCGATACGTACCTTGAGGTTTGTAAAAAGTCGTCGTGACTGTTGTTACTTATCAGAGATTTTCGCTAATGGAAATGGGCTTCGAAGCTTTCATTCTCACCCTGAAATCATGACAAAGTACAGTGAAAATTTCTATGAAGGGGTTTAAGTTTATTTCTCCCTCTGAGTTGTTGAACGCGTGGAAAGCTAGTAAAATCGACATTACTCAGTCCTTCTGTATGTATTTTCAATTTTTGTTTCAAAGAAAAAATTGCACTTTTCAACTGAATAATGTTTATTTTGACCTTACATCGATCGAATTTGGACATCATTCAAAATTCCTGTTATATCAGCTATGAAGGCAACTTTGACCATCATGAAAAAACTCTAGTTCAGTGTATTCTTTATCTCGTTCACATAAAAAGTTTTATTTCATGGCAAATATTAAAAAATCGTTCCAAAAGTCTGCCTTTACTTAACCACCTTATCTCACTGTGATACACACGCTGTGAGTTAATTTCTTTAAGAAATTCTATGAACTGCCTGTGATTTAGTTCACGCAATCTAATGAAATCAATAATATTACTTACTAACTTCATCACAGATTTGAAAATTTCATCAAATTCAGCAGCAAGATTTTCTTGATGCAAAATGCAATGTTATGGTATAATTCGTCTAGATTTAAATATTTTTAACAGAGAAATACATTCTGTATTGAAGCTTAGCATTGAGGGACAACCGTCAGTATGATATAAGTTTATTCAAGTCATTTTTGCATTTATGGAAAAATTATTTAACTTCAAATCTACTACCGTGACAATATGACCTGACATAGTCATATTGTTAAAAATTCTGCTTTTATAATTCCGATATTTGACAAATAAAAACAAATGAGAGGTGAACTAATATCTACGGACGAATCAAGAGCAAGGCTGAAATAGTTACATTCACGAATTGCTCCCAGTGTGCAAAGTAACATCCCTCCTGACATTTTATCAACTTCCCTTACACATGTAAAGTGAGAAAGTTGCACTTCTTGTATGTCCCTTTTTATCTGGTTTGTATTTGGATATTTAGAAAATAATTATGTCACTTACAGCTAGAAAACACCCCTTAAAATTTTCTGCATCTGTAAACGGTTTCATTTTACGTGTTCTTCCACTTGATACGGTACTTTTGTTGTCAATTCATTTTTATTTACGGTAGTATACACTTGGGGGGGGGGGGTTTCAGGCACTATTGACATTTTGTATCTTCATAAATATTTACTTTGTCTGTATAACTTTATACACACAGTGAATTCCCCCACAAGGTTAACAAATAAAACAAAAGCATTACCAGATGTAATAATTATAAACAAAACTAAATTTCAGAACCAGGCATCAATTGTAATTACAGGCTTCTCAGACCATATCTCTCAAATATTAGAGGTTACAACGATCTAAGCATGATCGTAGAGGTTTAAGCATTTCGAAAAGAAGCTTTAGCCATAGCAATATAAAATAATTTATCCATCTAATTGAGGGTGAACTTGTGTTTATAGAAATGAGTGTAAATTAAAGGTTTAGTGTACTTTGCTTTATTATATTGGTTTCATGTACCATTTCTACTAGAATTAAAATATCTATAAAATGAAGTGAAGAAAGGGTGGGTTACACAGGGAATAGCTGTCTGAAGGAAAAAATTAACATTTTTGAATAGATTATGCAAGCCAAATATTGTAGACAGGAATATTAAATTATATCAATACTAACACATATTTATAACAATATTATAATATAAGATAAAAGGATAAAAAAATAAAAGAATTGTATCAAACATTTAAAGTCTTGTACTAAGTCACGACGTGATAAACTTACGACGCTGCTTTTTTTTATTATTATTATTATTATTATTATTATTATTATTATTATTATTATTATTATATGAACAAAAGAACAAAAATCATCCTTCCAACTTTTTGAAAAACTTTTTCTTCCTTTTTCAATTTTCTCTTTTTTCCTTTTGAAAAACCATCAGCCGTTACTAAAAACATCACTAACAAACCTACCACCATGAATCAGCTATTCAAACTGAAAATTAAACAGAACAATGTATTAAAAATTCATTCGCTTGTTCTTTGTTACAATCTAAAAGAGACTAAATTTATTTATTATAAGAAAATGAACAAATTAAAACTGTCTGCCCAACATAATACATCTTTGCGCCACGGCTAGGAGTGATACAGCGATAAAGGGATAGTTTTCTATAAATTCACATATATCAAGTAAATGTAAAATTACTTAAAGTGCTACATTAAATGTCATTGAGAGCCGCCCCACGGCTCCTGTAATGATACAACTGCTCTAAACCCAGTCAATATACAACATGCTTTTTGTGTTTATAATACCTTTATTTTATTACTCAATGTCTCCAACAGTAACGGAATTCCGGTATGCCAAAATGTTTCGAGAATTCGGATGAAATACTTAGTGGCGGCAATTTAAAATCGCTTTAAATGTAGTACAATTTTTCAAAATTTACAAGAAAGCTTACATTTATTTTAAATTCCCATTTTAAGTAATGTTTTACATAGCTTCCATATATTCTAACAGCTTGCTCTAATACAAATTAGCGTTACAGATTATTTGCCCAACAATTATATTTGCTGCTAGATACACATAAAATATAATGAACGGTACCTTAAAGTGTTGTCATAATAAAATAAATATATAACTATGTTTTAATTGAATAAATGAAAACTTAACTCATATTTCTGCTTACCAAAAGTGTCTTTAATAAAATACAATGTAGAATTCATGAATTGTCATCAAATAACTAGCTGCAAATCTATTTTGAAAATCAAGAAGATAATATACAAAACATTAAAATACATTTCCCAAGAATGAGCAAAAGCTGGACTTTTTTATTTTGGTAATATTGCAAAAACTAAGCAAATAAGTAAAAGAAAGATATAAATTAAGCAAGGCTCATATGCGGCATCAATAGTTCAGAAGAACGTAAGAATAAATTATTGCAGGCACGATTAATCAAGCTGCATAAGACAGAAAATAAAACCTCAATAAGAATTTACAGAAGTGCGTATAAAATTGATAAACGTAGACATAAAAAGAATTTTACAGTCAAATGTCTCTCTCTTTCTCTTTTTATTAGTATTTAACGCTCGTTTTTACGAAGTTCTTATAATTACTCAAGATTTTAGAAGTGTCCTTTATGTTCGACAATTACTTTTCATAACATCATTGTACACAGAATTAAATAAATTAATGATGAATTAAAAACTGTGTACTTATTTTGAGTGAAGATAAATTCGAAATAGATAGGTTTTATTAAGTTAAAAAGAAACGTTAACATCTGAAAGTAAACAAGAAGCATGCTGTGCCTCGCTGGGTAACTATTAAAGAGGTTTTAGTTTTTAAATACATAAAGTTTTATTTAGATGACAAAAGAAGAAGAACTGTGCGATACTACTTCTATTTTATTTTAATAACAATCAGAGTAAAAACAGTGTTATACCAATACAAGATAGAATGAACTCATCTCGATACAAAGAATAAAATTAATTATATATCCTTTACCTACCGCACATTAAAAATAAACGTGAATTCTTCAATAACTGCAAAAAATGCTTTTGGGAAAGAAGGTTCATAACTTGAAAACTTGCAGGAAAGAAATTCATTTTACGTAATCTTGCCATTACACAACACAACTTAAGAATGTTATATAAGGTAAAATCGTGTTAGTAGTGCGAATTAGAGGTGTTCATGACCCGCACACGCCGACACATGGAAGGTCAAAAACGATTTTACAGGCTACAAAAAGGAAGCATCCATTAATCCCTTTATAATAAGCAGAAAATCTACATTTTACATGATGTTGAGCAAAAAGATGAAGTTAGCATATGGAGTACGGCACGACCTACTCCATTTAATTAGCCAAAAGGCAATGCCATGGGTTTAATCGTACATCCCTATCCATCTCCAAACGACTAAAGAAACAACAGTTTCAGCGTCATAAATTTATTACTGCATAAAACTTATGAGTTCATGACTCATCAGGTTTAATGTCAATGTATGATGTAAAGTTAACTGTTGTTTCTTAAATAGGATCTTCTATCCAAGTCAGGACTTCCTTCAAGAACATCCAATTAAGACATGGAAGAACTTAATAAGCACATTCACTTCTTTCCTTCAAATAAGTAACTGCATTTAAAATGTACGATGCCATTCACTAGAGATTTCTAGACATGAATTATTTAGTTGTTTTCTCAGCCATTTATTGATAACATTTAAAAACTATCTCGCACGCTGTTCTATTCAATCTCATAGTTTAGTCTTGCAACCCAACACAAATGTCAGTAAAAGGAGAAGACCGCTGCTCAATATATTCAATGCAAGAAATGAACTCACATGTTTCTTAAAACTAACCCATTTTTACAGATCTAAACCGTTAAAAACTGCTGCATTAAAATAAACAAAATAGTAATTTCAGACAAAAAATGTTAATAGTTGTGAGACCCTTGTCCCGTGATTCAAAATTTAAGTATACTTCTATGGAAGGCAATGAAGAAATCCATCTAGTTTTAATACAAGAAAGTCGTTTAGAGATATCTACCTCCATAAAGTCACAAAATTCAGTAAAGCAGATTCATGCACTGTATATATTACGTAAAATTAGAAATATATTTTCTGTATCCCACTTTCTATGCAAGATGATAGTCAGTTCATCGCAGTTTGTACACAATTGTTTCCTATATGAGCAAAACAACCTACTCCCCTGCAATAAATCTGTTTAAAGAATTCTTAGCAATATTGTATATACAGGATGGCGCAAAACTACACATTTATTAAATTTCAGTTAACAAAGGATGCACCTCTTTTTATATTCAAAAGTAACTACACACTTACTGAATTTCAGTTAACAAAGGAATACACTTCTTTTTGTGTTCGAAAGCAACTAAACACTTACTGAATTTCAATTAGCAAAGTAATGCACTCCTTTCTATGTTCAAACTGTTTCCCTTCTGCATTAATGCACTGTAGGAGTCTTCCTGGAATATTCGGACACACACACAACACAGCTGTGTGTTTTTGCTCAGATTTTGGAAGGTGTCCTCAATGTAAATAGTTTGCGGTTTCCTTATACACACTTCGTCATTAACCAAGCCCCAAAGGAAGAAATCCAATGGGGTAAAACCGGAGCATCGTGGTGGGAATTCAATTGCTGCAAGATGTCCAAGCACTCTTCTATTGAAAACGTCATCAGTGTATGTTCGAACAAGTACAGCATAATGAGCAGCAGCTCCATCATGCTGGAAGTACAGTTGATCAAAGTTGTCCAAACGCATGATCATTCCTGGTGTAATTTGTTGAAGTAGAACGTCGGTCCTGGTGGTGTAGTGGTAACCATACTTGCCTTCTAAACCCAAGATCGCTGGTTCGAATCGGGCCAGGATCGATGGACTTTTTTCGGGCGTAAAAATCGTAAGTATGGCTTCCTTCGGAAGGAAAGTAAAGTCGTGGGTCCCGTGTCGTACATTTACGGCACGAAAAATAACCTCGAGCCTGAAAGAAGAAGTCTCTGAGCAAAATTTGTCGGTCGTTTCATGTCCGGAATTGAACGGGACGCTGATGGCCTGAGATGTTAAAGAGCGTCCTTAACTTAAAAAAAAAAAAAAAAGAAAGAAAGAAAGAAAAGAAAAAGAAAAAAGAAAAAAAGAAGAAGTAAAACCAAGTACTTGTTTCCATCGCCATGTCTGTCAATAAAGTGCGGTCCAATTACACCACGTACTGATATTGCACCCCACACATTTACCCCAGGTTGATTTAGCGCTTGCTTCAAAACAACATGATGGTTTTCTGTACACCAATAAGTACAGTTATGTGGGTTTACATGTGTGATAACTTAAAGGTGGTCTCATCTGACCACACAAAGTTTTGAAAGAAATTTGGGTCTAGTCGATACTGATAGAGCATAATCTCACAATCTGGATCATCTTCCAACAAACTCTATGTGAGACGTGAAATGTACACTTTGAAATTCTGCTGGTACAATACCCTTTGAACTGACCGATGTGACATTGCTGGAAATTCTACCGCTAATTGTCTTGTGGACCACCTTCGACCAGCCGTGATAGCCAGACGGACATTGAGTTCACTTTGAGCACTCCATGCTGTTCTAGGTCGCCCACTGCGAGGTACATTCAAAACATTAACTTCAATTTCAAATTGGTGAATTACATTGTAAACAGCGTTACATATCAAAGTATAGTTAAAAAAAAAAAAAAAAACGAAGAAGGAAAACGTTTCGAACACAACATATAAAGAAGTGAAATCATATATTAACTGAAATTCACTGAGTGTGTTGTTACTTTTGCGCCACCCTGTATGTTACTACTCCTCTTTCAAACCTGTATTTATTTAATGTCCTTAAGATATAGGAACGAACAATATCTCACTTTTTGCCACACTGATTTTGAAAATCTAAAAAATTTACTTGCACCTTACCAAATGACGGAAGTAGTGAACCAATAATGGAAATATGCATGCTTTACAGAATATGTAAATAGTAATGTAATTTACTCGGTCAAATCTTTCTGAAGCTCTGGAATCGCATAAAGGCTGAACATCCGTCGCTTCAGACTTTGTTCTAGCACAAGTATTTTGTAATTCGAAGCACTTTTAACACGTTTCGAATTACAATCTATAGAATGAAACGACTGATATGAAATGCAAAACACTCCTTCACTGCGCCACTTTTTCGTTCTTTGGGCCTGAAATTCTTATTTTTGGAAAAAATGCAGTACGTATAGCATATAGATGCAGCAGCAGTATCAGCTGATATGTGTTTCGCTTTTTGCTAACGCAGATGTGTTATTTCAGACCTTCCACTGTTAGCACTCGAGAACTCACTGCCTGTTTTATCTCTTTTAAAAAAATGTATTGAGAGGTTGCAATTCTGCACTAAAGATACATTTTCTCCGAAAAAGAAATTCCTAAATGTTAAAATTAAAAGAAATACAGCATATATATTAAATAATGGGATTTTACACACTTTAACAAAGTTTTGCTTAACTTAAACAACTTCCACTAAACACTGCACAACTAAGGGTGATATTTTAGAGTCATGTTGCAACATTTAAGGTTTTTTTTTTTTTTTTTTCTGGCACTAAGTTGCAAAATGTAGTTATATTTATGGTGTATTTTTCTGAGTTTTTGTCTCGAGAGAGAATACAAAGATGTTCCAACTTTACTATATTGCAATAATTTATGGAGGATTTATATCTTTAGACCGCCACGGGTGGTCGAGGTCGTTAAGTCGCGGACTCGTGAGCGGGAGGTGTGGGTTCGAATACCGCCAGAACTGTACTTCCTGACTGAGGGTTTTTTTTCAGGTTTTCCTCAGTCCTCATAAATGGCAACTGCCGGGGAGGTACCCTAAACTTAGGCCTGGAACGATTCCTTCCATAAAAATAAATTCTTTCCCAATATATCATTTTATCTCACGTATCATCAGTTCCCATCGCCTGTGGGGCCTCTGTAGCAAAAACGGGCGTTAAGCAGCATTCATTCATTATATCTTTAGAACTTGTATGTCTTAACTTTATCTCCCAAGTAGCGTCGTAGTACAGACATCATGAGCTCGATGAGGAAAATTGACGCATGTACATATTGGGTATTTTAGCAAAAACAAAAGGAAGGGACGTACAGTAAGAGTACGCTTGGTTCTTTTACTCAGTTAATTTCAGAATTGAAAAAAGAAGATCCAGCTCAGTTTGTGAAAATTCTGCCAGAATATTAAAAAAAAAAAAAAATCTACAAAATGGGAACACTTATTTCTACACAAGCCCATAAATGTACAAGAAACGCTTGCAACCGTACAGTACAAATAAATAAATAAATAAATAAATTAATTAATTAATTAATTAATTAATTAATTAATTAAAATATACCGACATTTATTGTGATATTTTAATGCTTTTTTATTGTTCTTACAATTTAGCAGACTTATATTCCACCCTAGCAACTTATTTAAAATTCCTAGATGTATTATCAATCTTATGATACCAAAATGATGCAGCTCTGAAAGAAGATTTTTTTTTATCGGTAAATTGAATTTCGTTGCTGATGTTAGTTGCTAGTAGTATATTTGAAGTATTTGATTAGTTAAGGTTTAACAATTGATTACAGTTATGTGACCATCATTAAGGTGAGATTGCTCTTTGGACAAATGGCAAGGTTGTATTTTGTTCCACAATATATGAATGGGTTGATTCTGACTGGAAAGACACAGGAGATATAGAGAAAGAATTTGAATTAATCCCACTTCTTAAAATTCCTTCCTATTATTATTATTATTATTATTATTATTATTATTATTATTATTATTATTATTGGGGTTTAATTAAAGATACTCTTTAACTGGTCATTAGCGTCCCATTAATTCAGGGCATGAACCGGCCAATAAATTTTGCTCAGAGGCCTCTTTTTTAAGACTTGATATTTTTTTACTTACTACACTGAACCAAAGATTTTGCTTACCTTACGAAGGAAGCTCTATTTAGGATTTTTACGCCCTAAAACCACACCATACCTGGCCAGATTTGAACCTACGGCCTTAGGTTTATGAGGAAGTATGGCTACACAGACCACCAGGACCGACTAAAACTCATTCCTCTTTCTTCTTTTATTTATAATATTACTTTATGAATTTTTCTTTGCACATTTATTCCTGCAATATTCATACTTTATATTTTTCGTTTCGGACATAAAATTTTCGAAAGTAGTATACTGGTCTTCCACCTCATTTAAATGTACTATGCTGGTTTCTTAAAGTATGAATTTTTCTACTTATTTTCTTCGGTGTTGTTCCAAATGTTTTTACAGTTTCCCCCAAATAATCACCCTTTTTCACTATCAGGGGCGATAGTGCATGTGTTAATTTTTATTGAAGAACTGAATTTGATCCAGGCTCTATCTCTAACACAATAGCCGATCACAATAATATGAAAAAAACCTGCCCGCCTTGCGCAAGCATAGTAGTCACTTTTCAAGTAACTGTCAAAGAAAGGCAAAAGGGATCATTCATGGTAATGTTTATTACTTTGTAGACTAGCCCTGGGTTCGGCCCAGTTGCTTAGCCTGTCCACTTCTGGAATATTTTAGAACCTGAGACCCAGTAATGAGACGATATCATTTCAATATATAGTATTTCGCTATTAACGAATTCCGAAGGAATGTAGTAGCTATTGCGGTTGTACCCATGAAGCAATTTTTGAAAAAGTTCAAATATACATCGATTCTATCTACTAGGCGCCAAAAATGATACTGAAAGAAATGTGTGTATATACATGTATCTAAATATATGTGTGTCTGTTAACGCTCTAGCAGTCGCAACTTTTTTTTTTCTCAACGAAACTTGACAAATAACCATCAATTAACAAAAGTTTTGTCGAGTTCGTTAACCAGTAAAATTGTATCATTGGGCGTGGGGGTTAAACTAAAGCGAAAATTTTTACAAAAATTAAAAATCGCTCTAGCGACCACAACTTTTATTTTTTCTCAAGGAAACTCGGTATATTTCTTTAAAATAAATTGTTAAAGGTAGTTTCCGAAAATCAGGGTAATCGGACCATTAGGAGCGGGGGTACACTTGAAAACCGAGGGGGGTTAAAGCGAAATTTCAAAATCGCTCTAGCTGCCGCAATTAAATTTTTTTAAAGAAACTCGATATATGCAATTGAAATTAAATAAGATAATAGTTTCAGAAAATTAGTGAAATCGAACTATTAAGAGGGGGTTTACCTGAAAACCATAATTTAAAAATCGCTTTAATGGCATTAACATTGTTTTTTCGCAACTAAACTCTGTATATACATGAAAATAAAATTATAAAAACAGTTTTTGGAAATCAGGGAAATGGGCCATTAGGAATGGGAGTTATTTGAAACTCAACATTTAAAAATCACTCCAGCTGCACCATTATTTTTTTTCCACAACAAACCTCGGCATATACAATTTAAATCAAATAAAAAAAAGGCTTCTGAAAATCAATGAAATCAGATTATTAGGAGTGGGTGTTTACCAAAAACCCAAAATTTAAAAATTACTGTAACTGCACAAATTTTTATTTTTCTCAACGAAACTCCGTATATACCATTTAAATTAAATAAGAAAAATAGTTCCTGAAAATCAGGGAAATCGGATCATAAGGAGTGAGCTTTACCTGAAACCCAAAATTTAAAAATCGCACTAGCGGCACTATATTTATTTCTTCACAACAAATTTGGTATATGCCATTTAAATAAAACAAGAAAAATTAGATTCTGAAAATTAGGGAAATTGGACCATTAGGAATAGTGGTATACTTGATAACCAAAATTAAAAAGCACTCGAGTTAAATTTTCTGCATATTGTTTTAAAATAAAAGGATAAATTAATTTAGCATATAAACTGTATTTATAAGATACATATGTTTTATATTTAACAAAAGTATCGTCGTGAAGACAGCAAATGTGAAATATTAACTAACACGTGTTTGAGAATTATACTTGTACATAAGAGCGCACCGTAATAACCTTCAGAAAACGTTTGAGTTACATGTTTATAATACAATAACATTTCAATTAAATTTAAAAGCTAAGGAAAATCTAATGTTTATTTTGTGTATTTGCTTAGTACATTGAAAATGTTTTAAATGGTAACATGTTTTTGTTTTATTGAAACATATGAACATCTTCTTCTTAAATACACAATGTAACTCGGAACTGTTATTTCTCTCTATTTTAGTGAATGTAAAGATGATAAGAGCTCAGTTCATAAACATGGTTACATTTAAACATGTTTAAAAATATCCACACAGTATAGTTTTGTCTATAAGTAGTATTATATTTCATTTAATTAATAGTATATCATTAATTTTGAGGTTTAATCCAATAATAATGATTATGATGATGATAATAATAATAATAATAATAATAATAATAATAATAAAATGTGGTTTCTTCTTTGTGATAGTTATAGAATGCTTTATATTTATTCTAATTTTGTTCCCCTAATACCACACAGTAATGCCATAATTTATTTCGTTTCATTAATTAATAAGGCCATAATTTGGATTTTATATTCTTTTTAAAGTTACTCTACTAGGTGAAGACTTCGCTTAGTTTACGCAGCTCCTGCGTGACGGACTTTTGTTTAGTTGTATTGTGGTAATATGGAATGGTGTCATTATTTTATTTTAACAGTAAATGACACTCATCATGACGTATTATTTTTAAAGATTATTCATAAACTCCCTTAATCATATTTTAGTTTACGCGAAACCGCGGTTCGTAAGACAGTATCTTTTCACTTATAACGTTTTCCCTCTATTTCTATGTCATTTTCAACTGCAGTGGAACCCCGCGGTATCTTACTAGGATTATAGAGAGGGGGAAGGAAACTTTTAACATGAAACATCAACAATTCATTCCAAGGTTGATTGTTTTGTGTGTACAGAAAAAGGACCGGAAGATTGAGCTTATATACAAGATAATTAAGATGTCATAGAAAATAACTTTTTTTTAATATTGCACATAATCAGCTTTCGAATATAACGCTTTGAAGAGTTATATGTTGGTGCAACATACATTATTATATTTAATCTCTATTAAAATAATTGTAATAGCAGTAAGCTGGATGTATAGTCGAAAAGAAACATTTTTGAATCGATATAGATATTCTAAATAATAATGCATTCACCGAATTTACAGTAACAATTTAATTTGATATGACGAATTTCTGGAAGATTCTTTTCTATGCTGGGTATCTGTTGCAGAATTATGTCCCCCCTTATGCACTCTGCTGCAAGAAAATCTTTTACAAATGAACCATTTATAATCATAAACATCTTAGACGCTCATGATTTGTTTACATTCGATTCCGGAGTTCAGTAAGAGTGTTATTTCATGACACTAAAACCCCTTTCACATTCTATTGGAGATACTGGTTATATCTGCATCCTCTGCAATGTTTCACCAATAAGTTCGCTTTTCTTCACTTGCTTAAAGTGGCAAAATTCTTTCACAGTTTTCACGACAATAGAAGTGTTAATGTTTGAAGGCACTAATTTCAAAGGGTTATGTAAGCATTTGCTTTTTTTTTATCACCAAATAACACCTATTAATTTTCTTCCCGTGACCACCACCTTTTATTATTAACTTCACACTCTTTAAAAAGTGAACTAGCAGTGGAAAATGTTGCGGTAATATTGTCCGTAATCCTTGAAGAAATTGTATCTTGAAATTGTGAACGATCTTTTAACTCTACTCAAAAATTCGGAGATAGGGTGAACTTTGAATGTTTTTGTAATTGAATATTCGACTTGGGTCGAATAGTCCTTGGGCTTTAGTCTTTCATTGCAGTCAATGCACTAATGCAAAGTTTCATTTCTGGAGAAGCAGTTATAGCGTCAGCTTTTCTACACTGCAGATATAGGAAAAGTGGCTTTATATTTTCCAGGATATCCATAAATAGATCCATTTCCATGATGAAATTTCATAAAGTAATTTTGTGGAGGAATGCACGAAATGTTGCTCTGCTTCGTGAAGGCAGTGGTCGTGTTCTCGGTTTGTAAAATAAGCGATAATAATTTGACATCACAGCTGTCATGGCATTGCATGAGGATGCTACCCAACTAATGTTAAATATCTTCCAGATATTTTTTAAGTTAAAATAACAATGTCATGGTAATTTTAATCAATTCAATTTTTCAGACTGGCAGAAAAGTGTGAATGCAATATGTCCACGAAGGACATGAAATAGAGCAGAATAAATATATAGTATTTATTACAAGTTTCAGCTTATGATTCAAACAATATCACAATAATAAATATATGTATACTAAAATTATATTTATAACGAATGTATTTAACTGCTCTTGTGAATTCCTTGTAAATTTGCGGCTCCACCCGAGTAAATCCTATCAAATGCGTAAATAAAATATCTTCAGAAATACCGTTACTAATATAATATCTTGTTCTATCAGTAATACTGTTGCAATGGCTTCCCATGTTAATGAGTTTAACTCTACTGTATTATATAAACAGATGCATGGCGAACCATTGTAGACGCAACGAGCATAGACAATTAACCATGATTCGTTTGCTATCACCAACCAAAATTCTGAAAACACAAGTATGAATAAGTGCTTTGATATATGTTTACTAATGAAATGTATTATATTTAAACAACTGCGATCTGAATGAAACATGCGTCCAATACTTGCAAACCACGTAAATTTTTTAAAAGTAAGAATGGTTCGTTTCCTTTACATACAAGATACGCTGTTCTAAAAACATACGCGGTTACTTATAATTTCTCTAGATTTTTTCTTCCCGTTTCCTGAAACCTTCAGAGAGATTTATTAATTACCTCCCTTTTTTCTTTTCATTCAAAATCGATTCACACTTCAAGCGAAACTTGCTCCTCCCTTGAACGCAAACTTTATAGTTTAACTTTGTATTGTTTACATTCAACCCTTTGATAAAAAGTGTCTCAATTTGCATTTTACTGTCTTTAATAGCACCGCGATTTTGAATTTTCGAACAATACAAGTATATAAAGCCTCCGAAATGTTGCTGAAAGGCAATGATCATTTGTTTTCCATTTTGCGAATCTCACTCACTTCGTCTATACGTCTCCCAAGTAAGCGATAATCTCACAATTTCCACTACATGTCCACGCCGCTAGTGGAATTTTGATCTGTTGAGTAAAAGACATAGACCTATTACTTGACGCTTGTAGGTCTACACCATTTGATTCTTTTATTTTACGCTTTTTATCACAAATGTATCCATGTCAACCAACTATCAATAACATCCACTCTCCTTAAAACGACACACTCAACTAACTACCACAGAACATTATTCACTAGTGCTCTCATTGGCATGACATACATTTAAATTATAACATTGCCAGCTTAAAATAAACAGACACAAA
Organism: Metallyticus violacea; assembly: GCA_030762175.1. Taxonomy (NCBI): domain Eukaryota; kingdom Metazoa; phylum Arthropoda; class Insecta; order Mantodea; family Metallyticidae; genus Metallyticus; species Metallyticus violacea. Next base: position 95,790,157 of record CM060843.1, read on the forward strand.
ACAGTAAAATAAATCTTACAGAAAATAAAACATTATGTCCATTGTAGCGATTCTGTTGTTGTCTAACGCTTGTTAGATGATTTATACTGTTGCAACGCATTGTACAGGTGATTCATTCGCAGAACGTTTACGAAACATAAGTGCGTGTTTCCAGCAATTGCTTTGGAATTTTAAAACTTGCGTTTGTACATTGATGTTTATGAAAGGGAAAAAGTATTTCCCTGACAAGGAAGTCAGTTTTATTTGACGAGTCAGGAAATTCTTTGACGAGATCCCCCCAGTTAATTAGAACCTTGCACATAATTTAATTTAATTATCATATAGCGTCGATTACACGAGAAGTAAGAAGGCACGTGTTCCCCGAGGAACTCGTTGCTAAGGAATATTACCTGTCTATTGTAAATGAATTTCTTTTAACTAAATGAGCGCACAGTGATAAATGCATATCACGGTCTCCGTTGCATCGTTTAACTTCGTTATTATTCTAGGCGACAATATCAAAAGAGACGCTGCACATTTTACATGGGCGCTGCAGAAGGTCGAAAATGTGTAACAATAATATCATGTGCCATTTTTATGCTTATGATACAGACAGGGGCTAAAATTCATCTGCAGAGGCAGATATGGTAAATACATTAAACTATGATACACATTAATTAAGGTTGAATATGTTTAGAACATAATATATCTTTATTAACTAATTAACTACTAGTAAAATACGTAAAATATTCAAATATATTATGTGCATTCAACAATTTTATCATGAGTACCCCCGCGGAGATTTGGTAAACTCGGCGCCTCTATTAGTATAATCACAATATCCTACTTTTAACATGAAAAAGTATTATAACATCATAGAGCCGTTTTCATTGTATATTTATATTTATTATAGCAACATCCAAGATCTCAGCTTACCCTATACAACAAACCACGCTTCGCCACTGATCTCTCTCACTTTACCAGAGTTCTAGTTTAGAATGATGCATTAATTATTCTATTCTCGACTGAAAGAATATTTTGTCGCTCAATATAGCAATAAATTGTCTGAAATGTACATGACAATTCAATTTGGCTGTTGATCTTGTTGCTTGTCGTTGTTTACATCTCAGCCAATACACAACCATTAGGAAATGTATCCCCACAATGATGCACAGCTTCAGAGATAATTTTGTAGAGTTTACATTAGCTCAGGCTAATATCAGACACAAATAATAAGTAATGGATATCAGATATAAACACAGCATAACACTAACCATACTGTCTACAACTCTCGATTAGAAAGAACGTTTTTAAAAAAATGAAGAGATAGTTTTGCATTTTTAATCTAACGTGTTTTGTTTATTCTCCGTAACAATAAAAACTAAAAATCATAAAATAGAGTAATATATAAATTTTTAAATACACGAAAAACAAAACTTATCCCAGGTGGCCCTCTTGCGCCACATTTTAAATTAAGATTCTGCTAGGAGCTGGAGTAATGGCTAGCGACGTATGTGGGGAAAGGGCTTTATCTGCCAAGTAAAACATTACATACTGCATGTGTCATCTTCAAATATTTAAAGAATCGGTCCAGCTCTTTGCGTTAACAAAAGCAAAATATTAATAGTGCACAGTTGGGCGTTATCAACGCATTCCTCTGATCAGTTATCTCTCCACCTCCCAGCGAATTCTGGGCAATACAAAGATTTTCTAGCGAGGAAAGAAAGGAAGTTAAGGCAACTAAAGTGAAACATGAAATCTTTTGATTTATTCAAAAAGTACTGTAAGGAAATCTGCCTTCATTTAAAATACGGTGCAGGAGGGACATGTGGTATTAGCATAAGGGTTAAAAAAAAAAAAAAAGAGGAAAGGAAAGGAAACGAAAGGAAAAATAGAACATGCATATTTGAACTTTGGGGTGGAAAGTAGAAGCATTTTGCAGGACATACAAGAGAAAAAATGGATTTTATTTATTAAATTTTTTAGATGTCTTCACTTTCTGCAGGACTGCTCATTACCCCCCACCCCCAAGTCTGGGATAACCATGCGTATGGTCACCCTAGATTAAGATTGGCATTGCTAACTAGGTACCATTGTATTCGAAAGGACATTTTGGTTACTTGGCCATTTATTATATTTTTATATGCCGCTAGATGCCAAGAGACCCAGTTCTTCTGCAGACTGTAAGCAAGCGGTGGTTGAATGAATAGTATTATCTAAATTAATAGATATATAATTAAGTTCAATTTTCTTAATGGCTCTGAAATAGTGTCCCGCTAAGCTGCAATTTCTGGTTTCTCAGTAACTATTTTCCTTTTACATTGGCATTTTTTCCCACCTTAATCATTGTTTTTAGTAATATCCCAGATATGTTCTTCTACTCCACTCCTTGCGATTGTAATCACTACTTTATTTACAGTACTTAATTATTTTTTTATCTTCTTGCTTTAAAATTCGAGGCCACTGTCGGCACTTGAACCATGAACCATGGATCCTCAGCCTAAGATGAGGGAATTTGTAGTTGTAGCCGGACAGATGGAAGATCACGAATCCGGTCGTAACCTCCAATTTTTCCTGTCTGATTCGATTCTAACTCTTCACCTAACACACTGCTTTGCTTGCGCGAAGAAAAAAAAGTATTACAAATTATAATAACAATAATAATAATAATAATATAAAATTTTCAAAATTTTACCATGTAACAAGTAAACTGATATATGTATAAATGTTTGGAGTATTTACTTCCTTTCCGCCTCTCATTTTACCATATAACTTTCAAAATTATTGGAGAAATTCCGTGAAATTTGATACGGACGTGCTACGATGTATAATAAGCATAGTATAATGAATGGCGGTGTTACTTTCTACCACGTGTCGCGCATGCTCTGAAGGCCGATTGCGTGTTGACTATCCTCAGCGCATGTTTATTGTTCTTATGTACTGGAAAACTGTGTCCATAAAACAGTATCAAAGACAGTTTATTGAGCATTTGAAAACCAAAACGAAAGCTCCCATTCAGTATCTGGTAAAAAAAATGCCACCAGCAGGAACATTATTCCACGTTCACGTTGTAACCAGAAGCAACAGTGAAGGAAGTAAAAACAGCCGTCCCCACAGAAGTTCTTGCGTAAATTGTCGAAACAGATGAGGGTTTCTACAAGCATGTCAACAAACAAAAGCAAAACTGCGTGCATAGCGTGTTACAGCTGTGCAATAATTTATATCTGATGACGAACAGAAGATTTCCAGCAGTTTGTGAATGCCTATGCGTATTAAATGACGAGGTGCCTATGCGTATTAAATGACGAGGTGCCTATTCTAAGTGAATAAGTCAGATCTGCGTAGTGAAAATTCTCACACTCTGCATGAGATACCTCTTAGTATATAGGCATTAACATAGTCAACGCGGGATAAAATGTTTTATTTTTGTAAGGTTGTATCTATCATTTCTAAAGGACTTTGGCCACCGAATTCGTCTGATCTTATTCCATCAGTTTTCATTTTATTCCATTCGTTTAAGCACGCCTTTTAACATACTGATCATTAGCGTCCCATTGAATTCAGAACGTGAAAGGCCGATAAATTTTACTTAGGGGTCTCTTCTTTCATACCTAAGGTCCTTTTACGTGCCGTAAATCTGCGACAGGGGATCAATGTCTTCCTAGGGAAGCCATACTTTGGATTTTTACACCCTAAAAATCCACTGGTTTATCCGCGAACTGGGGTCTACGAGGCAAGTATGGTTACCATTAGATCAACAGGACGCAATATCAGATTTCTTGCAACGGGATATGCTCAAATGGAAAAATGTATCCCAACAAGTCACGGACATTCATGGAAATACAGGAAAATATTTGGCGGGAAATTGAGACTTAACTGCCAAGATGTTAGTGAATATCTTCTGTAACATGGAGAGGAATACAGATATGCCTTGGTGTTAATGACAATCACTTTCAATACTTGCTATTATATCATCAAGCTTCTTATATGTCCGTGTCAAATATCACACAATTACATTTTTATTATTTATTTTTAATGATAATAGCACTATGGCCTTAAGATCCATTGTACGGCTGATGGATGATAGATATACATTCGTCCGAATGAGCTCAGGGGATTTTGTGGCCTAAAAATTCCAGATATTCATGTAAAGAACTGAGAGAAAATCTCCGAAAAAAAGCTCAGGGGGAGATTAATCAGTCGGGAATTGCGCCCGATTACTTTTTTTTTTTTTTTTTTTTTATGTAGGCAATTACGGACGTAAGCTTATGTTCCATTTACTACCAAAGCACTTGGGCTGTGCATTGTTTTTGCTGACAATTATTTGCAATATTTGTCTAGAACTGAGGCAAAGGAACGTTTAAATAAAACTTTTTATCAAGAATTTGTTCTTTTAAATAAATCTTACATTTTAAATAGATATCATCTCCTATATAAATTCTAATACAAATTCTCGTGTGTCACCCTTTCACTGCTGCGATGTGCAGTAATCTCGATAAGAACTTAAGCAATAACTACATGTACATATATTTTATATATGTGAGTGTACACCTACAACATTCATAAGTTTACTTAATGTCCTCGTCTCTGATTTTCTTTATACACACAAATACTACAATTAACTTAGTTTGTCTTTTTGAAAAAAAAATCATTTTAATATTATATATACAGTGTTCATTATACTTTATCACAATACATCTTTGTATTCCTTGTCACACATAGCTTCTGTTAACAGAAACTGTAACTTGGTCCCGTGTGCTATCAGAGGTTGTCAGACAATATCATGCTTTACAACAGGTGTCATAACTCATTTGGACAGCAAGCCGTTTCCTATATCACTGTATATACGTAGATATTGCCATTACTAAGCCTACAAATGTTTTTAATTGCTCAGTTGTTGCTACTTTGTGTCTGTTAACACACGCAACAATGATTTAAATAAAACAATGGACGGACGATACTTGTACTGGCTACAACTTTCTTCATCCAAGTAGAAACAGACGCTCAAACATGAGAGATAATCTGTCTATCTGCCAATCTGTCTGTCTTAAGTAGTGATTCAGATATATAGCAGACATAGTAACTGTGGTGACTTCATAGCGACTTTAATGAACAGACTGGCTTTTTCACAGTAAAATTAAAATGTTTTTTTCTCATGGGGGCGAAACTGGCCGCAAAATAACACATTGCAGCCCGAGAACAGTTAGACTGATATACCTACCTGCTTTAGAGAAGAGTTTCATGAGTTGTTATTTATTCTTTTTTAAGTTCATGCTCACAATGAAATGTCAAATTGTTTTTTTTTATATACTTAATTTCAATACAATTTACCAATGTTCAACATTGTTACATATGTATTATTTTAATAGATTTTTAATATGCAGAATGGGAGGGAATTCAGTGGTCATAATTTAACGGAATGATTTCATGCTACAAATGGGACAAAATGTTGTAAAACCATTTTGACTATTGATGTGTTGTTGGCCGAAGGAAAAAAAAAAATGATTTGGCACTATCTTTCACGTTAAAGGGTCGGAATTCATACATTCCATTTATAATAATGGACAGGCAAACGTAAATAGAACAAATAAACTGAAGTGTTTTGGCGAAAATTCATACAAAATATTCCACATGAATCAATTGAATTCGCAAAATTTCATTAGCACCACTGAGCTTAATATTGTTGTTAACAAAGATTAAAAAAGTTATGAAGTTATTTAGCAGTCAGGTAACACAAGCAAACACACACTGAGTATATGCAATTAGTGGATTCTATTTACAAGTCAATTACATGAAACATTAGGCAGTGTTGCCAAATGTCCAAGAAAAGAGTATTCGTACTTTTTTGTTTTCTTTATTAAGTTTCATTACTACATTTATTTATGGTACTGAGTTCCCTTCACTATATACATTATTAACATTTGTTCTAATTGCTTTTATAGTTTTAAGAAATTGTCATAACCTAATATTATAGCTACATTGAATCACTGTGGGAATGTATTTCAAACTGGTTGGATGGAAGAAAGGCCTTTGTTTGCTCTGTCAGTAAAAATAAACATTCTATAACAAAACATTTCATCTCTACTCCTGAAGGCACTGGGAGGCTCTTGACCCAATAAATTGAACATCTCGAAGCAACAAAAAGCAGAACGTTTACAGTTGGTGTTGTTGCAGCAAAAGTGAATGAAAAAGAAAGAAAGAAAATGCTGCAGATATTAGACAAGAAAGCTTTGAGTATTAGAAGCACAGTATTTGAATCTCTCTAGTCCAAGGATAAACTGTTTCACCTGCTTCATTCTAATTCCTCGTAACGCCATTCTGAGTCAAGGGAAAATTCGCCAGGAATTGAGGAAACGACATTTCCTTACCGCACATTCACTCAGGATGCACATGCACAGCTTTAAGTGGAACTCTTCCAGGATGTAGATAGCAATCCTCATCATTTGTGGTGTTCCCTCGCGCAATGCTTGATGAAAACGAGGGCTGTAAGATTTCCAATGACCTTGGTTTCATCAAAATGCACCTTTAAAGAGAAAGGAAGCTTGCCATTCCAATTAAGATATCTGAGGTTTCAAAACATTTTTTGTGACATTTAGGCTTTTGAAAACACGATTCACAACAAAACCTCTGAGCCATAGAGTTTTCTTATATCATGTCCCTAAGAAGTTTTAAATTGACTTAATGGGTTCAGCTTCTTCACAAAGTTTAAATGAGGCTTGTAGAAACGTCACTAAGGAGTTTTATCTCTCGCAAACAGGGTTACCAGATTTGTTTCGCTAAAATAGACAGAGTGACTTGAGAAAGTAGCGAAAACAGAGAAAAAGTAGCCCAATAAATATATATATAATATGGATATGGTGTATTATATAATTTGCAAGTTTTCGAAATAAAGTGTAACATACATAGTAGCTTAACTATGAGAAATAATAATAATAATAATAACAACAACAACAACACCAATAGGAAAGCTGCTGCGGACATTTTTACTTACGTTTAAAGAATAATGAAGATAATATATGTGGAATTGAGATGCTGCAAATGCATTATATTTATCAAATAGTAAATGCAACAGTATGTTAAATCTTAGCCACATTGTTGTAACCGTCTGCACACTATTTGTCTCCCTCTTCAATAAAGTGTCTGTGTCAAGTCAAATCCAATCATCCTTCGTTCTAGGTGACGAGCAATATGCCCATGTACACCTGTTTGAGTCAAACTTCTGAGCTATATGTAATTAAATATATCACTGTTAGCATTGTTCATTAAAATATTTTTGCTGCGTGTACATTTCTAAGAATAAATTATTCGAGTAGTTAAAAAAAAGTCGCAAGTAGCCCCATGATAAAACTTAGTAGCCAAGTCAAACTTTGAGTATCACAATTCGCCACTTCCCACTCAAACTGACAACTCCGCTCCAAATTTCAAACAATGCCAAACTTTTGATTTTATGCAGCAATATAAATTATTTATAAACTATGCAGAAACAGATATAACACTAGCTATTCTTGACAGTTGGAAGAAATCGAAATACATGTACTATTAGCTTTACTTTTTTTATTTTTTTATAGTAGCACTTCATTTTTTAATTGTATTTAACACTTGTCCCCGCATCTCAGGCGGCGACAATGATGATACATGAAATGAAATAATAAATTGGAGAAGGATTTTTTTTTTCTTTTCAAAGGAAGGAAGTGCGTTCCAAGCCTAAGATTAGGGTAACTCCCCAGCATTTGCCCCTATGAGGACTGAGGAAAACCTGGAAAAAGCCTCAGTCAGGGAGAACGGTCCTAGTGGGAATCGAACCCCAGACCTCCCGCTCACGAGTCCGCGCCTTAACGACTTCGGCCATGCGTAGCGGTATAGCGTTTCATGCTGACTATTGTAGGTGTTCGGGATGGTTAACGAAATGAATTAATGACGGCGCCAACGAGTCCGGAATTCGTTGAGTCTAAAGTAGCCAGGCATTTGTATTTTCAAGAGGAAAACACCAGGAAAAAAAGACTGTACGAACCATTGCTCCACTCAGAAATCAAACAAGACACCATCAAATGGAAAACAAACATTTTCCACCAGTCACGACGGTAAAAGACCTAAGCAGTTGCGCAAACGACTACCAAATGTTCGATAATTTTCTTCGCTTAATATAAACACGGGTTTAGGTTACTCCCAAATAGTTGATCTCGGCTTGTTGCTTTACAGTTTATAGTCAGACATTTTCTTATTTCCCATTCCTTTAACTTCTCTGCTATTTGCACATTTGCTATCATTTTCAACGGGATCTAGGCTCTCAGGAGGTCTTGTCAAGAAGTTTGTTCAAACGTGGTAGTCCCAAATAATGTTCATTTTCATCGTTTTATCATGAAATGATGCATAACACATATATGAGTAATATTTAACGTACAATCATCGATAAACTTCGAGCATTTTCTATTTCTGATTCCACAGCTGACTAGGTCTGTAACTATAAAAACATGCATGAATGTTTTTGTGCTGCCATTTTAGCACCAAATGCGGTTTCATAGTTTGCACAAAGCAGCAACCTTTAGCGCAAAAGAAAAAGTGATAAATGCTAACAGTCAACGAACGCAATCGTTTCAAGGAACGTTGCACACTGTAAATCGTGGTTTCACTTTTTCCGTCATTTGCAATCTCTTGATGATGAGTCAGGCATCTCAAGAAAGAAAAGAAGAGAGAGGGGGGGGGGAACAAAAGAAAGTCATACAATAACAAAACATGCAACCTCACATTTGTGACTGTGTAAGAAATTTCGATGCAGTCTTCTTTTCCTTTATGCTACAATGTCCAGAGACCCTGATAATCTGGCCAAATAACAATCCAAACAGTCAATGACCTGAGATATTTCAAATCATCTCAACTCTTTGTTCAACAGAGACTTTAGTGAAAGATTGCTCCATGTTTTTCAAGTTAGCAACTGTGAAGATCCAAGGCTTAAAAGCAAGTAAGTAATTTTTGAAATAAATTTGTTTATAATTATTTGAAATTTTTTATTTCAATTTACGTTCTATAAACGATTGCACGGTAGCAAATTGTGGCAAAAATGTTCAAGTTATTTTGTTATTGCTGTTAGAGTTTTAATTTGATTGCCGTCCAGATTTCTCTTTACAAGAGTAACCAAGTTTCTTCTTTTTTTAAAACCAGTGAACAAAATTTGTTCTTAGTTGCTGGTTTTCGTGAAAATGAACTACTCCCGAGGCGTTGAGAAAGTGAAAAGCAGTGAAACATGTGAAGCAAATAAGAGCTCCCAGCCAAAACTACATAAAAATCAGGAAATTGAGATCGCCCAAAGTCTAAAATAATTGATGATAGTGAACGGCAAATTCTGCAACGCCATAACGCACACAAGTCGGCACTTATGTGTGCGGTGCTACTCCTTGTATTGTGGGCCGGACATAAACACAGAGAAATGTTTTGCTTGGGCAAATGAAATTAGTGATCTACACATACAACACTATTTGTGTTCTATATATCCACCTTGTGCATAAATTCTGACTCACGGGTCTCTGTTATTTTTCAGTCTTTTACCAATTGGGCAGATATGGGAAGAGGCGAGAAACAACCATATAAAAGAGTACCGAGAACATCATTCTCGAAAATGCTTGAGAGAGGACACTATGAGCGAAGTGCTCCTGCGGCTGCTGATCTCAAGTAACCTAAGAGCCGATGACTCAGAAATATAACAAAGAGATGCTATCTCTATCGTGCTTAGCCTCCTTAGCCTCAACCGTTTGATGATTTTGAATAAATGCACATAAAGTGTAAATATATTTAAAGTTATTGTTCATGGAAGCTTTTTTTTCCCCTCTTATTTTTATCCTAAAATGGCGTTTTTATTTTTTAAAAAACTGATGGATTTAGCTCGTAGTAGGAGAAAAGAGATTTTGGCCTAGTTTTTCAGGTGTGTGGACCACTGTGCATTCTGAGTTCCTAAACTTCTTACATTACTGATATTTCGTTATCATTGATGCCAAGCTTTGTATTTCCACGAGCAAATCTTATTTTCAGAAAAGAGAAACCTACAGTTGATTCGAAGATTACTCATAATGTAAATAACAATATGCCTGTCTGAAAGAAAAGGATGAGCATCTTTGTGATCGCTTTGCAGGTTGTACCTGGGGTTATCAATTAGAAGTTTGTGCGGAGTATGTTTAGTCATGATTAGCGAAATAATAAAAAATGCGTACTGTTCTTCTGGTTACATAGAACTGCAAACATTTTAGAGAAGTTATCTATATGTAAGTGCCATTTGCTTTTAAGAAAAAAAAAATGGTTTCTGTGTATAATAAAAAGGGAGAGAGAGGGGAAAAAAACGGCGTCTAAGGTTGAAATGAGACTATTGGAATTTAAAAAAATTTCAGAGAACGTTTTGCGCGTGCATAGAGCATTTAGAACGTCGTAAATTATATAACTAATTTGATTTCCTTTTATAGGCTTTTTTTTTTAAACCGATGACGTTCGTGAAATGCAAATTTGATTACGTTATCCTATAACAAAATGGCATATTGCTAACAAAATCAATTACAAACATTTTTCTTAGCTTCTAGCCCCTCACTATACATATGAATACCTAATATATGTCTAATTAATTGATTGTGAAATATTATGCTAAATAGCGGAGGGTTGCTTTTCATTCAAATAGCTAATGTCGCTCCAAAACGCCCAGCGATTTTCACCTCAAACAACCTCTTATAATTAAATAAGAGAATACATAAAAGTCACAAACGCTCAAAAAGAAGACAATTACTGAACTGATTTAGGCGGTAGATATAAAGCCTCGCACAAGTTTCTTAGATTTTCAAAACCTTGCTTAAGTAATTGGAAACGGTACCAGAAGCGGCAAGACACAAGTAGTTTTGAAGTCCTCCACACTGCGAGACGCATTCAGTCGACTTAATTTCAGTTCGACGCGGTTAAGCATTTCGCAGTACTCTTCTGTTTCACACGCGGCAATACGTTTATGTACTAAGTAACAATTTCTATCATTAGCAAAACACCAAAGGACGCAATAGAACTATATGCAATTATATATTATGTCGTATCGCGTGCTCATTTGAACCATTCAGTTCCTCTACAAATAATAGAATCATCCTAGGATATTGTTGCCGATGAAGCGTAGGCAACAACACCTAAGCGATCAAAAATCAATCTGCGAAACCACTACAATCACGACGTGAGGCCACTCAACGTCAAATTGGTGCCAAACCCGGGGCATATTGCCGGAGCCTTACCGGCCATGCTTCATAATCTGGCTCACCAACGTGGAGTCAACAACATTCCATGACAAAACCGCTTCAGCCTGCGTGTGCCGTTGCAGGGTCCTATTGGAAAGTTACGAACTAAAGTTCCCTTACAGTTAATTCACAGAAAAGGGGTTTCAAAAGATCCTGCACATACCTATTACCATAAATTTGTTTCTTAAAAAAAAATAGGACTTATTATTTTCTCGCCTATATCTTTTGATCACGCAGAAGTTCCTCGTGAAGCAGGTTAAGTTTTTCTGAACTCTAGTATTGTTGTTTTGTGAATTAACATACTCACTTAGGTGGAACCAAGATTCGTTCGTAAGGAAAATTAATTAAGGCCCACTTTTCCGTCATGCACACTTTTCAAAATTCATTCACAAAATCTACTCCTCCAGGCTAAGTTCTTGCACTACAGTAATTTTACATGATTTTAACTTCAGTAGTTTTGTAGCCATTCGAATAGTCTTTTTCCTGAAAAAGACGTCAAAGAGATTTTTTAAGAGAACGTTCCAGAGCATGTCCAATATTACTTAATATTTCTTCTGTGAATACTCTATGTGGTTGTGTACGCTTTTCATCAAGAATACTTCCCGTTTCACGAAATTTGTTTATCAACCTATGAATCGAACTTCAACTTTCAGTATCTCTCTTAAAAAAACATTTGTATATCACGAGCTGATTCTGTACGCACGTACGTATTATAATAATTACTCTTTGTGGAATTGAATATATGAACTGAAATCATATTAACGTAATTAATACCTGCATTACGCCGCCTAATGAATACTTAATATAGTCACACAAGAACATGTACGTTCGTTCCTAGACTTAAACTCATACTGACCTCTCCCCTTCGGCTTTACGCCCGACTTTCAAGCTTCAGATCTCGACCAGCTGTGGCCAATTGCACGTGGAGTGGTTCCGCTAAGGAAACATCACCCTGTACTATGAAAACTTCAAGCTAGAAGTATTATAGGAGCAATTCATCCTGGCATAATTCTTTGATTTTGAGTTCTCTAACTTCTCAATAATCAGAGAAACAGAAGCCAAGAGTGGGAGGATCAGATAGCTTCAAATAGTATCATGAGTGCCAAAGTTCTTGCTAGAACTAAACTTTAATTGTTTTGTTCATTCTGTACCTTCTGTCCCCATAATGTTAGTTTACAGTTTGTGAGTGCAAATTTACTGAAATCAGAACCTTGATTACACCTCAAATACTCATATTCTTGATACAAAGAAGTATGCTGATGTGAGTGTTATGATAGTAAACTGTTCAATATTAAATCACATTATAGCTATTAACAAATTAAACACTCATAACAAAAAACTAAAAAATAATTATTTATATTTATTAATACCTAATATTCAATGAAATGTTTAGCTATTTAATTCACCATTTCTTTGGCATTTTGACTATTTCGCGTGTATGAGCCATTTATTTCGCAACACACCCATTATATCTAGTTTCTGAAATACGCAAATTCTAATGAATCCTAATACCTGTCATGACTTTATTTATATTAATAAACATTTCAAGAGCGCTTTTCATACTGTTCCAGTTTGTAGCAATATAACGCGACTCAAATAATGTTTGTTTTCCTTTTACTCATGCTTTCAAACGGACGACATCCGCGAGAGTGTGGCCCGCACGCCGTCTTCCAGCTGAGTCAGATATAATAACCTCTTAATTCAAGCTCATAGACCTCTCTTACAAGTTACAGTTACGATATCTACTTCTGTCATAGAAAACGATGTCCTTTTGTCACCACACATCCCTCACATTTTACAGAAAGTTCGGTTGGTGCTACCTGTGAGATTGCTGCAATTTCTCTTCTTATATTGTCTTTCAGTTCTTCCAACGTATGCATGTTATCTTGATCCACTTTATTTTTCCATTTCTCCAATAAAAGAAAGCGTATATGGTGAGATCTGGAGATCCCTCTCGCCATAATGCTTTACTAATGACCCTATTGCTCAATTAGAGTCAACGGGAGATTAATTGTATGCGCTATAACGGAGTATTGTTGAAAAAAATGCATATTTACATTCCATGTCGGATAATTCTCCTAAGAATGGCATAAATATGTTATCTCTGCGCATTTGCGGCATTTTCATACAAAATTAATTCTGTAAGCGTTCACTACGCTCTATACACCAATTTTGCTCGTTATGCAATGACACTGCATGTGCAAGATCGGGTTTTTCTGCATTCCAGCATTATTCCGCTATCTCGCTAGATTACCATATAAACGGAGCCATTCATTATTCGGAAAAAAAAAAATAAATAAAAAAGTGAGACAAGAGTCATTCCTAACATCATCCAAAACTCAGTTGCAGAAATTTACCTTACTTCTTCATGTGGCTGCAATTCCTGAACAATTATTTGATACGATTTTTCATTTGAAAGGCACAAAAAGGAAGAAGCAAGCGTCTCGTTTATTTTTATTTTCTTTCTTTTTATGCACGAATTCTGTTTCATCTTTCATTTCACATAATGATGTAAATGGTTGCCTTGCTTGAAGTGACTTCGGGATCTTTATGTAGGAGTATTGAAATAATCGAGAGGAAGAGAATGGAGAAGAGTGTAGTGCAAAAGTAGACGAAATACGAACAACTCTTCTTGTGGGACATTACAGCACAATATACGAAAAACGAGTTTTATTGAAAACATCTCTGGTACATGAAAGAGGTACTAATGCTGACATCTTTAGTGAGAGAGTAACCATTGAAGATGGAAAATAACTTTTTATTTGTGAGGTTATTTTAAAGCCGCACAAAAGCATTAGGTAACTCCAAACAACATACTTGAAGAAATAGCGAATGTTTCGGAAGCCGAGTTGCCAGGCATGAATAAAATTTTGTTTGGTTGCAATAATGCCTGTCCAGGATCAAACGGTGAACATTTCCACATCATCTATTTTTAAACATGCTCAAAAATATATATTACAAAAGGATTCTATTAATTTAATGCTATCCGTCCATCCATTAAGACTACGATTTATTTCTTGTGTTCATGATTTGTAAGAATGCGCGGGTATCTATTCTGATTTCCCGCTCACCTTTAATACCACGTCCTATGACCTTCAGCGGGTCGATGTGGCTAACTCACATTCGGCTTCTGATGCCGGGATAATCCTGCGTAAAATGAGACCCAAACATCTGGATAGTGCGATATAATTTTACCTGCTTAATTACATTAATTAATTACCTACTTTATAGTTAAGATTAAAATGAACAAATTTTCAAATTCTTGAGCCCATGAAATAAGTTCTACAGTCAGTATTTTAATTTTTTCAATAACGGCCATACCCTGGTAAAATTAAATTACATGCCAAAAATAGTTGCACTTTCCTGAGAAAAGCATATGAATTTACTTGGATGCACTTTTTCAAAATTGCAGTGTATGATTAATATTATTATTATTATTATTATTATTGTTATTATTATTATTATTATTATTACTTGGGTATAATTTTTATTGAATTTACTATTTTAAAATTCGTAAATAAAAGCATACACATGAAATGAAATATTGATTTTTTTATTGTTTTTCATTTAAAATTGTATAGTACTCTTAGCAAGTACCTGTATGGAATTACAGTCTTCCTCGGCCACATAAATTCATCATTAGCTACAAGATTTAGACCCAAGGTCTCTATCAGACCCTAAACAGATCATATTAATGGAAGTCGGTGGGCAAAATTTTGTATCACTTCACTTTTATTTGAAAAAATGAATTGTAATAAATATCAGAATTTTTGGATTAAGTGACATGCTGTTATTGTAATATGTAAGTTAGAAGTAGTTTTTTTTTAAATATAAATTTAAAAATCTCCTCATTTTGACATCACCTATTTCTAAATTACATAGTTTTTGAGGTCTGGTTTTCAATATTCGCTAGAAGAAATGTTACTTTTGCTGTCGACTATTCTGACATAGACAGTCTGAACAGGTTAGAGCCATGAGTGAACTTATAACAAAATTTTATTTCATAGCAATTTTCTCAAAACTACATTTTCTACATGTTTATACTTCTAGAGAAAAAAATACTACATAAATTGCCTTGAAATATTCAGTTGGTCTTTCTAGATATAACAACGAAGCTACTGAAGCAACATCATTCAGAAAAATGTTATAACATAATAGTTATGGACGTTTTTGTATAACGTTTTGTCAAATAAATAAATAAAAAGCGGCTTCAAATAAAATAAATTATAATTCTTATTCCATTGCTTAAATTTAATTAATTCTGCTTCAAGGCACACTGTGGGTAACAATATCATTATTCCTTCTTGCTTAGTTTTCTGTGTAGTTCAGTTCCTCCTTCAACCATTCACATCGTGCCTTGAGCTCTCATACTCGAATCTCTGACAGTTCAATAGATATAACGGTTGAATGTAAGATTGTAGTATATGTCGCGATTTATTGTCCGCGAATCCGATTTTAACTCTCTTCAACTCTACCATCTCATTACCGCTTTGAAGACAAATACGTCCGCACAGAACACGACCAGGTATCCCATTGAGCATTATGGAAAAATTGTACCGGCCGTTAAGATTGTACGCATGTGATACATGGGGTTAGAGTGATGTGGAACAGTTAATTAAAATTCAGAATTTTTTCTTAAAGAGTCCTTGGATTTGGTAGGGATACCAGCTAATTGTGGCGTTTTATGGAAACTTGGGCGCTTTCCAGATACCATTCATTGTAAAACTATGGCTGTAAAATATTTCTTACAAATATTAAAGGGAGACCAAGGGCAATTTGCTACTTCCATCATGTAAGAATCTGCCACCATAGTTACTGGGTAGAAGGGTTAAAGAAAGAATTAGAAGAATTGGAATGGGATAGGCATGGAAGATGGGGGGGGGGGGACTGCAATAATTTATGGAGGAAACTCAGAAGAAAGCTAATTGCCATCAACAAGCAGGGCATAGAAACAGCGTGCAGAGGAAAAATTATTATTGGAACTAAGCAATGAGCTAAAGAATTATACATACATAATTTGAATTTTTGAATACCGACCAGGTATATGGCTTAAAAACAGGGGCGTGGAAAGCACAAAAAATTACCAATGAGTTGGACCTCTTTGTGGAAACCTGGAAGATTGGCAATATATACTGGCACAATGTCAAAACCTTGACAGTGGTGGGTGGACCTTGGAGTCAATTTTATACTCGAATTGGGACAGGCTAGCCTATTGGTAAGTGCTTGTGCAGGAAGAGAATTGGTCAAAGTTGTGTGCGTTTTTATGTAAAGTGCACCTAATTAGAAGCTCTGTGTGTGTGTGTGTGTGTGTGTGTGTGTGTGTGAGCAATAGGTATGCTATTATATAAAGATGTATGAAAGAGAGAGAATTTGTATGTGCGATTCAATAAAAACTGCCTTAACAAAACTGAATTTACACAAACAGAAAATGATGAGCACTATTCACCTTAGACTTTTACAGTTGCAACAGTTGCTCAAAATGCTCACCGTCGATACACTTCTGAGTACATTGAACTACTGATTGAGCAACGTTTGCGAAAATGTCCTCAGAGATTGCAGCACATGCCGTTCCATTTCCTTCCCCAAGTATTGCCAGTTTAGCTGATACACAACACTCTTAAGAGTTCCCCATAGGTAGAAGTCCAATGGAGTTAGATCCGGAGAACATGGTGGAAACTCAATCGGACCTCTTCGTCCTATCCAGTGCCTTGGATAGTGCCTTAGATCCAGTGCGCGGGGCTTGTTGCTTGCGAGGTCTCCCAGATCTGCCCTTGTGAACATCACATACGGTACCATGAGTCTCAAATTTGTCCCGAATGCTGCAATTGTTACTCGTGTTGGCGATTCTGCTCTGTACACACGTCCCCATTGCCTTTGAACTTCAACAACATTCTAGGTTTTCTAATACCACTTCAAAATTGCTTTCCGCTGTTCAAATGATAATCTTGGCTCTATTTTGTTGTAGCAACGCTAGCATAACGTAATGGAGTCACATCTGTTTACAGAACACCCTACGACAATCCTGACTTCATTTATTCTTTGTTGATTTACGATAATCTTGGCTTCCGTTCATTGTTGATTTACCAGTCATGTAGCAACGCTATCATAATGTATGTGAATCACATATGTTTACAGAACACCATACTATGCATTACTGTTGTTTTTCGGTCCAACTTTGAAATATAGTAAAGAGATATCTACTGTGAAAGTTTGTATACATTTTTTGGCACCCTCGGTATATAAATATTATTCTCCTACAGTTATATTGTCCGTCGGTATAATGGTTTCTGGACCCATGCCATGGATATAATGTAAAATTGATTGAATATATTTTGCAAAATAAACTCCGTTACCTACCTGTCTCTATATTCATTCATGCGTATATTTCTACCCTTGAATTATTCCAGACAAGGAGGCTTTGACGATATTTCATGGCAATGCGGTCAGGATTACGCATGAGCACAACCTATTAGACAACATAACACATACTTAAACGGATAAAAATATTCTATCGATAATAGTAAGAACTAACTTCCTTTTTGTCAGCAGTTACTCACTGCAATGAGCATGACCACTAAATATATATATATATATAATATAAAATAAAAATAAAATAAATATATATAAATAAAGTAGCACTATTAACAATGTAACAAATTAACAGTTATTATGAAAGTAGAAAAGGATAAAACACTTAGAAAAAGTCACACTTGAAATTGCTCTCTATTGAGTTCTTATATATATAGCTCACACAATCCTCATCTGGTACGTTAGGCCCCCTTGTGACACACTTTTAAAATAGAATGTATGGACTACATATATCACGTGCCTGAATATGTAGTTTGAGTGAATTCAGTCAGCAGTCACTGATTGTAAGCGTGCTCTTTTCGGAAAATGCTTTTTACAATACTCTTTATCAGCTTCTGCATTTCATAAAAGCTGTAATTTTTACACGACATTTATAAATGCGCATATTAGGTTTTCCACTTCTGTCAGGTTCACAATTATGTGTCAAACTTGATAAGTTTGTGTTTCCACGACAAGTGCTTCTGTCGTCTATGTTAGAAGTTTAAGAAAAAAATACAATAATGAAAAGTGAAACCAACTTTAGTCATAGTGTCAACAATCATTGCAGAGACGAAATATAAACTTGGAGTTGAAGTCCTACCTAGAGCATTTGAGTGTGTTTATCCGTTGCAACAAGTGGGAGCAATTAGCGATGCTGGCAATACTGCCATGGAGTTCTGCCATTGTGTTTATGTGACATAAAAGATCCGGAAAATACATAAGGCCCATCGTTACAGATGATAACATCAAATCAAATTAAGAAATCCGAGAGTATTAAACTGTATGCGTCTATAAGGCACCAGTGACTATAGGTGTGCCGTAAATAGGTCACAAATACATTGAATTGTTTTGTTTCTTACTATGTGCATTTGACTTCATTCCGTTCTTTAAAACAGTACAAGAAATAGAACGAATGTTATTGTAATGGATTTTTGAACTCCACTTTTACCAACATCGAATATGCCATGATGGTTATATTCTGATTAATATTATTTTAATTTATTTAAGGATGCTCTTTAACATCCCTGGTCATTAGCGACCCAATGAAAGGGCATGGAAAAGGCCAATAATTTTGCTTACTAGGCCTCTTCTCCTTTGAGGTTCTTTTACGTGCCGTAAATCTACGACATGGACCAATGGCGTTATTTCCCTACCGAAGCAAGGCATACTTAAGATTTTTACGCCCTAAAAATCAGTTGACTCTGGCCGGGTTTGAATCTGTGGCCTTGGGTCTACGAAGTATGGTTCCCACCAGGGCCGACTGAGTATACCACGGGTAACCAAATACGTTCGGATAAAACTTTTGCCTTACAATGTTTGGTTGCTATGCCTTAAAAAGCACATATAATACAATTCAACTGCAAAGCTACAGATAAAAATGCTTAGCAATACTACTAAGTGTGCTTGATCGTTAAGTTGCACTGTTTCCCACGAACAGAATATCTAATACTCTTTTTCACATCATACTTTAGATTAAGTTTTTTAATGTTTCGTTAGATTTACTTAGTATTTTCTTTGGAAGCTCATAACAAACATCTGAATCTCCCTGCTCCATTTGTTAATTTATTGACTGCTTCAACTGTTTCTTGAATGGTCATTATTATGAGCCCTGTAATGAGCGTAATATTTACGTATATCTTCATTTTACTACAATTTTGAATCAAACTAAAGTAATTCAACATAATATGAAATAAAACTTTTGTGCATCATTATAAAAGTACCTTTAACAATAGTTTGAAATTTCTACAGAGTCATAGGCGAGGTCGTAAACATCTCACTCGGGCTGTAGAGGGTCACTTTGTGCAATAAATAACTGTTACCTCATATGACTTGAAACTCCCTTTTTCATCGTTGAAAATATGAAACATTATAGAAAATGAGTGAGTTAATTGTTTAATAATCATATATAATAAATTGTAACACAATAAAAGGTGTATAGGAAACATTGTTTAAAAAAGTAAATAAAAATAAAAGGAACATGTGACGGAAAAAAAAATATCTAAGAGCATTCCTTCCTTTCACAATAATTGAATTTAGATGTGTCCATTGTGTGAAAATGTAAGTTTGTAAAGGTGGTATATCTATTTACGGAAAATATTTTAGAGCGTTAAAATTTACTTTAACGTGCTAACAACATGCTCTGTATCCATTAGTTACCCTTCTGTTTCGGTGGCCAGACTTGCGAGGAGCTCCCGTTTTAACGACGGTAGTATTGCGGTTAACCAGGTCAGCGTTCACAGTTCTTAATCCCACTGCTGAATAGTTAGGCAGCCGGTGCCTGACCTCAACTGAATGCTCCCCTTGAAGAGTACAACGTTGGTAAAATGACCTGCGCAACTGGTACGAACAGTGCCCTAGGGTATCAGGTCCTTGAAATATTACCGCAGCTGTTGTCCACTGCAGCAAACAGTTCGCTGGCCTTAGGTCAACGTCAACTCATGCCCTGGCTATCGCACTCGGTATTGCGGAAGGTTAAAGGTGTGCCTAATGATGCTGTACGAGATGGTCTATGAAATTACAGTGGCGTCCGGAGAGGGGAGCACTCAGCAACAGATGGACAAGGACTGCTGCTGGTTGGCAATAAGTGCTTTGTCAGCACGTATCAGCTGCAACGAAAATATTCGGTAGTTGGATTATGTCGAGACTATCTGGTTTATTTCCGTAAATTATTCTATACTGTTCTTGCGCAAGGTGAGTGGCCAAATATCTTGAGGGAAGTTTTACAGTCGTAGTTTCAAATTACAGAAATTTGAGGAACAAATGTTTTCAAACCGATTAGTACATATTCCGCATCTCTGTCTCTTTACTCAAAAACCTCAGCCTCTCACCATGGCCGAGGGTCATCTCATCAACCTCGCAGATATCCCAGACGAAAAGATCCACCGACTTGAAGTGACAAGATAAAAAAAAATGTGACAACAAATCGTGATGTTCATACTGTTGAATCACATCGACCCCCGCTTCATTATAAAGATTCTCTTTGCACATATGAGGTAGGTCCATAAGTTTCCGGCCTTGATACACTTTCACTCTATACACTGTATTGCGTCACCTAACAAACACGTGCTACTTGCGCAAGATTTCAACTCACACTGAAGCCTCGCGCAGCGGAGGGGAAATATACTCCCCACCTTCGCCAACATAGCGACATAACGCTGCCAGCCGGTCCCGCGGCTGCATCAAGCATTGCTCACCCAGTATATGCAATATTTTTATTTTGAATAGTGTTTAACATTCATTTTTACTACTGAGGCACTACAGGCGGTGAAAACTGATGATACATGAGATGAAATGATATATTGGGAAAGGGTTTTTTAAGGAAGGGAACGTTCCAGGCCTAAGTTTAGGCTACCTCCCCGGCATCTTTAATGTGTTTGCCATTTGTGAGGACTGAGGAAAACCTGGAAAAAACCTTAGTCAGGGAGAACAGTCCTGGCGGGATTCCAACCGCAGACTTTCCGCTAACGAGTCCGCGCCTTAACGACCTCGGGCATCGTGGCGGTATATATGCAGTACGAGGTAACGTTGAGCATAATATTGTCTACATGGTAGATAACTTTTGACCCCAAACACATCAAAGTATTAAAACAGAAGAAAGAGAAATATAGGGAATCAAGATATAATGTGACATAATCAAATAT
Organism: Metallyticus violacea; assembly: GCA_030762175.1. Taxonomy (NCBI): domain Eukaryota; kingdom Metazoa; phylum Arthropoda; class Insecta; order Mantodea; family Metallyticidae; genus Metallyticus; species Metallyticus violacea. Next base: position 95,811,593 of record CM060843.1, read on the forward strand.
GTTACCTTTTTTTTGCTGTATTGTTTTTAAACTTTGTCTAATCTCTAATCTCATTCTAGTTCACTGCTGCTATTAGTATCGAGCGCTTGTTACAGGAAAAGATTAAAACATTACTTTGTTTCAGAGATCGAAAACTTATACAAAAGTATCTACCTCCTTGACGAATTCCCTCGTATCAGAAATATCTTAAATTCTTCCCCTTAATTAGTACAGAAGAGCATGGGTGCTGAGCAGAGACTCAGAATGAGAGCTTTTAGTAGCAAATAATAATTAGCCATATAACATTTACCTTCTCAGGGAAAGAGAAATTCCGAAATCCGGAAAACCTTACTTGGGCAACTTGACCTGACCACGATAGCTTCTTCTGATGAGTATATTTTCTGGGTATTAATAACAATTCAGCCTTTTCAGCCTGGGCTAAAATTTCTTGTAGTAAATCCATCTTCCTACAGCATAATAATAATAATAATAATAATAATAATAATAATAATAATAATAATAATGGTGGTGGTGGTGGTGGTGGTGGTGGTGGTAGTGGTGGTGGTGGTGGTGGTGATGGTGAACAAATCAACAACATAATATCCATATAACATCTCCTGAGTGTAATAAAAGGAGAAATTGACTTCAGAGTAATTCTTTAGAAAATGGACATTAATTGTATTTTATTAAGATATCATTATACATTTGGTGTGCAAAAAAGCATATAGAACCCGTTTATGGTGTTATACAATTAAGGTACTTCACTAGTAAAAATTAAGAAACGAGCGAAGCGACGCTTCTAAAACATTTACTCGTGAAATAAAGTACATCATCATAAACTAATAACGCAATATACTATTTTGCATCCTATAATTATTGCAGCTATTGCTGCGTTAGAGTATTAAGAAAGTATTACATATTTACAGTAATTAAATATTTGGGGACCACCGTCACATGCCAAGTTCCATCAGAACTGCAGGATAGAGTTTAAAATGATGCTGGTACCAGTTTAATCTGCTCAAGGACTGGAAAAAAAAGTAGATGAACTTTTTTGCAATTATCAAATAAGTGGTTAGGTTAACCTTAGGAAATGATCAAGCGAGTAAATTATAAGAGGCGGTTAAGAGTTTTAAATGATTTTACCTGGCGAAGTAGAGACCGTAGTGTCCTCTATTCCACTTCACAAGGGACACTTATGATTAATGCACATATACAAAACAGTTGATGACATTAACAATTTGGGCAAACTACTTGTTAAATGCTGCATTCTCCAAATAAACAATCTTCGAGCAATATTCTAAATTGTCCTTGATATGACGTGACAAAAGTTCTAGAAACGAATAGAGGCAGAAAATTAAGAGGTTCGGTAAATTAAAAGCTGGAGTGATACGATCTGATTCACGTAGTTAGCAGACGTAAGAAACGCAAGCGTTATGAATACGTTGTGGTCTTTGTCCAAGATCTGTCGTGATGACAGTTAACAGAACGTCGCAGTAATCGAAATATGGTATAATCAATGTTGGTGTAAGTTTTATTTTCATATTGAATGTGAGAAAATTCTTAAGCCCTTTCAAGGAATGGAACACTGAAAATATTTTTTCACAAGTTTCCTTTGCTTGAATTTACCAATTAAAATCACTGTCAAAATAGACACCCGAAATTTTTCAAATATTTTATTGGCCCTTTTGTTTCATTAAGTTTCACGAATGAATACTGTTTGATTAATTTTGTTTAATAATCGATTATGCCCCATTATGATTGCTTACGATTTTCCCGAATTTATGAAAGGTCGTTTTGTTTAGCCCGCGTTGTTACTGAGTCTATGTCTTCGTTCAGTTCAGCTATGGAGTTGATGAGTAGTGTAGTCGTGAGTGTGTATACAGTTGTAGGTCGTCTGTATATATATGGTATCGGCAATGCTTAATGTGGTTTGTGATTCATTTATATAAACAGAAAATAATATTGGTCCCTGTACTGACCCTTGACTGGCACTCCACACTCTACTGACTTCTAAGGCGAAAAGCGATCTCCCACTACATTACACGTAATCGGCCAGAAAGATAGGAAAGAAACCACTGGATCGAATTCTTACAATTAGATGCAGTGACTTAGGCTCTCTGGGAAAGAATGTCTACGTCCTTGTCTCATCACCTCTGGATCCTGCAGCCTGGAGTCTCCCTCACCTAACTGTCCTCTTGGAGGTGCCCTCATTGGAGGTGTAGTCACAAAAGCCAGCCCTTAGCATGGCTGAGATACCGAAAAGTCTTCCTTTGTCCCTACCAATTCAATTCAATAAATTCTCTTCTATCAATCAGTTTACAGTGAACGATCACTGAGTTCTACTCAGAGCGAAAACTTCCTTCTTTGTCTCCAGTCTATTTCGCTCCCATGATGTCGGTCCTGGTGATCTCCTGGTAACCATACTTGCCTCGCAGGCCAAAGATCGCGTGTTTAATCACGGTCAGGGTCGATAGATTTTTTTTTTCGGGCGTAAAAATCTTATGTATGTATGGAAGTTAAATAAAACTGTGTCGTACATTTACGGCACGTAAAAGAACCTCAAGCCTGAAAGAAGAAGCCTCTGGGCAAATTTTGTAGGTCTTTTCACGCCCTGAATTGAATGGGACATTGATGACCTGAAATGTTAAAGAGCCTCCGCAAACAAAACAAATCAACAATATTCATGGAGTGATGCTCTAATGTTGTCTTTATGGTGTCATCTTACAAACGTTCCTTGGATACCATCCTTTTGCCACTCTCATTAAAGCATCAAACCATTGTAGATGGTTTTATGTGACAACTTGTTTAACTGTTGGACTTGAAGAATCTCTCTTTTGTTTATATTTCTTATTTTATTTCTACATGTCTTCCTTATATCTTCCTAAGATATTTCATTTCTGATATGAAATAGACTTCAACTTAACGTTACTCGCAGGGCTGAAAAACACTGCTGCTGTGCGCTAAATGCTCCTGTGCTGCTGAAAGTGCCAGAAGCGAGTGACAGCGGAGAGAGCGGAACTTATCTACATGCACTTCACTTTGTAAATATAAATGGATAGGGACGGGTAAATCACCGTAATGAGGACATTGCAACGTGGGAACTGTGCTCTTATTCCAATTCGCAGTTAATTCATATATACACAAACTAACTTAATCTGTTGGCTAACCTCGGGCAAATCCTAGAAACTGGTGAAGCGAGTAAATTGTAATTGTGTCAAACCCTTATTAGGCCAGTAAAATATTGTAACGGTTGCAAACTGCTCATATTGCAATTCGCAACTATTTCAGCGAGTAACATAATTGTAATTGTGGCAAATCTGCTTTAACTCCAGCAGGGGGGAAGCATGGGATGGTAGTATTCGAAACCACTAACTTATCTTCACAAGTACCATGACACCACTCTAACCGCCTGAGGTATTACACCATTGATCTGACGCGTTATTATTTAGTCAATAGCTGCCTGTTCACTACCTTCGGCTCTTTCCGCTGAGGTACCTTCGACTCTTTCCGCTATCGCTCGCTCCTGTCTAGCCAATCGGGCAATATCAGCAGCACAAGGGCACTTAGCACGCAGCAGCAGTGATTTTCAGCCCTGCGGGTAACGAAAACTTGGACATCATTCAGTACATTTTATTTTTTTCTGAAGGACTAATGAAAAATAAATATTTAAAATTGGTATAGTTCCTAGTGTGTTTTTTTTTAAATCCATTCCACAATTAGTTTTAATTTTAAAAGCTGCTGCATACCTGTTTATTTAAATGCTCAGGAAGCCCAATAAACATGGCCTTAAGATACAGATTATACAAATAAAACGAAAGCTATCACTATCTGGCAATCTAAGCATAAACCATTTGTTTTTGTTAGACTAAAGGAATGAGAATGATTTTTATTTTTATGCTTAAATATTTTATTCGTCTTACTTTCAACTCCATTATGTCTGTTATATAAAACTAAAGTACTAAACTGTCTTCTGCCTTTGAAGAAGAACACGAGCTGTTCGAAATATAGCGAACATTGTGCGACTATTGCAGTGTTTTATCTATTTCTGCTTCTTTAGTTCTTGTTATTTTAGTTTTACTGTACATTATTTTCCATTAAAATTGGTCTTTTGCCTGCTCTCGCCTTGCAATGAACTTCAAAGAGACAGCAAACAGCGTCACACCAAATCTGTTGCACAGATGGTGGTGTGGGTGCTTGTTTGTTTACCTCTCCTTTAAGTCCAAGGTTCTTGTTATTACCCAGCACACCTATCAGCCGCTATTTCCGCATACCTCTCAAAGATTTTTTCTTCTTCTTTTTTAAAGACAGGAACAGTAATAATGTTGCTGCAAAAAAATCGTTCTTTGCAATTAGGGCGCGCTCATTTAAATGCATGACTATTCACAGCTAGAATTCCTGGCGATGCTTTTTCTCTGAAATATTCTTCGACTTTTTAAAAACTGCTGTTATTTACGTATTTTAAACTAGATTTAAATGTGCTTTATTAAAACCTACAAGATTTTTTTCCCTTTCAAGAATCCCATTCTTGCGTAAAATTGCGAGAAAAATAAATGATGCCGGATCCTATCTTCGAAACAAGTTTCAAAAATTTAAGGCTCATACACCGAACAGTCAGTGTTGGACTAAAACTGAATAGAACAGAAAAACTAGACCAGACAATTGAGTCAAATACAATACAACAGTTTCGGTTCTGTTTCATGAATTATGTTTTGCAGGCTTCGAGATTGTGATACATTTTGTTGTATTGTGCAAAAAATAACTCAATGTTCCTGGATAAAAACTTTTTACACGTCACTATGATTGATTCAATACAAACACCTGTATTGCAGCTTAGTATTAACTTATTTCAATACCAGAATTATAAACAGTCCTTATTGTTCGTCAGAATCATTAATAAAATGTCACATTATGACATCGGTTGCATAAAATTAGCATAGAAATAATTATGACATTTTTCATTGCTAAAATATTGCCAACAACTGAATATTATATTATGAAAATATTAAGGAGACAATTTATGTATTACTCAACAGACCAATCATTCATCTGCAGAACACATAACTACAAAATTAATATGAAAATAATAAAATAATGTTAGCTACCCAATGAACAAGTACACTTTGATAATTCTAACCTGTTCTGAAATATATTCCAACATTAAAAGTTTCTAAAATATACTTAATATTTTTACTGTTCATCCAGATGATGAATCTGTCGTTTTCCCTCTGATAGGTAAGTGATATAATGTTTTCTCGGTATTTACAAATCGTTCTAAAGGCACCAATATTTGCTTTTTCTCAATGGTACATACCATTTAATTAAAATAAGAAAAATAGTTCCTAAGGAAATGGAACTATTGCTGGGGAAGTACACCTCAAAACTGAATTTTAAAAAGCGCTCTAGCTGCATTAATTTCGTTGCTCTAGCGCTCTGTAATGCCCTTCGCAAAGTGAATTTGCTGAGAAATTCGCCCAGTTTACGCAGCTCCTGCTTGACGCACTTTTTCTTCATAATGATTCATTCGGCATCGAAAGTTAGATATAACAATCCAGAGAACACTTTGGTTTTTTTATATTCTTTAACGGAATACCCACAGACACAAACTCCTTTCGGAAGATGTACTTCCTTATTGTCTCTGCTTCTCTGCACTCTCAGCTAGTCATCATCATCATCATCATTATTATTATTATTATTTACTAGTAATAGCAGTGGTAGTATTTTTGACAGCATTTTCCACCACACTATAATGCTTCTCGTATCGGATATAGTGCTGCCATGTAAATCTTTTCTTAACTTTACAAAGTTTGCAGAATACATTATTTCATCTGTTGAGTATACTTCCCCCATAAACTCTCTAACAATGTTTTTTAAATGAGTATATTTACTATATTTCACTTTTGGCATCAAATTACGAAGCCACATGAAACATGGGTGCAACTTCCAGTCCAACTGAAACGCAGGTACCCAGCTGTGGTGTGTATACCCAAGCAGAGGCGCCACCTCATCCAACTCGATTTAAGCATATAGATGACAAAACAATCTTCCCTCATGTCTACTACATCAATCTCTGGCATGCGTCAGCATGGAACTGTTGAATAACGTATACTACAATGGGTTGACACCTAAGAGAGGACTGTATTTCCTCTAACGAAGGACCAGGACCAAGTTAAAGAACAGTTTCAGCTGAAAAATAAAACGAAAAAAGGTGCATTAATGATATCTACGTTAAAAGAAAGCACTCTTTCTTCACTATGTGCCATTATATAACAAAATTATGATGAGGAATAACTTTTTTTTTAATTTCATTCATCTGAACATTTAATCACAGAAGACGCATAAAATGTTCTGTTCTGAATAATTCGCTTGCAAAATTGTATTTACACCTACTTCATGCACACTCTATCTAGCGGTATATTATAAGTTTATATAATGTTATACTTTGTTGCAGGAGCAAATGTTTAAGAAGTAATTTATATCATTATAAAGGAGTTTTATAACAGAACTACAAACGGATATTAATAACAAAATGAATATTAATGTCTATTTTCCAATGAATTATTCTAAGATCAATGCTTTATTTTATTTTATTTATACCGTCATTGTATCGATGGAGATTTTTGTGGTTCGTTTGTCTATTATCGTTATTGTTAGAGAACATGGATTTATCGCAAGATAATTCAACCCAAGCTGTCACCAATACAGTGAAAATCTTATGCTACTTGTCAGAAGGAATATGACACATTCATTAATTGGATGAACAGTAAAAAATATTAACGTTCTTTCAAAAACTTTACGTTAGTGTATATTTCAGAACAGGTCAATATTGTCAATTTCATTTAATACCTAACTTATTAATTCTTTATTAATTCAGGTAATGATATGTTCTACAATTAAGATGAATAATTCATTCTCTTTTCAGCAATATTATCACTTTAGCATGAAAACAATTCAATGACGTGTTAGTATGGTAATTCTACGCAACTAGTGTCATGGTGTAGCATTTTATTAACGATTTTGACCAACAATAATGACCGTTTATAATTCTGGTGTATAAAAACAAAACTATCAACAGCTATGAACATACAAGTATTGTGCATTTGCAAGAGTTATTGATTGACAGCAAAATTTTGCAACATAAAAAATAAATTGTTTAAATAAATGCTTCCACCATTATATTCTTTTGAAGGAATGTCAGTAATGTAAATTGCTAAAATGAAATAAAAAAGCACGCAATAATAGTTAAGCATTTAAGAACTGTTTTGTTTACTATGGCATTAATTACAAGCATACGCAGGAGCGCAAAACCTAATGTGTGAGGTGTCCGCACATTTTTTACTAGTCTGTACATGACACCTTGACAACCGGGTTGTCTACAGTACTAAGCCTTACTGTGACACTCATCAGAGGTGTATTGATAAAGGACCAAATGTGAAAGGAATGGCAATGGAGGCAACAAAAACTTGCTGTTCCAGTCAAGCTTGCAATGTCACATGCCTTAATAGAACGGTACTGGTAATTAATTGCTGCGATCATATGTCTGAAGCTGAAGGACCTCCACACTTTCCTCTGTGAAGAATCACTCTGATTTGTAACAGCACCCCTCTCTCTGTTTTCTTTATCACGTCTTTGAAATGTTCAAACTATTATATCAATTTCAACGGTAATTAGGGCTATTTTTAAATGCTGTTAACTATGTTTTTTTTTTTTCAGTATGTTTATACTAGAAAGTCTTAATTCATCCGCATTCAGCAAGTCTGTTTTATAATAGACAGTATTCTGTAAAAGGATTTATATTTGTTATACATTCAAAGCACATTTATTCGCTCTATTATATCCTAGATGAGCATTAGGAAAACTAAGCATATTCTAGCTAAACATTTTTAACTCTTGTACTAGACCAAATATTCTGTTTTAATGATGACAGTTTGATGAGTCGATTGTCTTCTGTAACTGCACAATTTGGAAAATGCTCCGTATGAAAAATGTCATTGCTGTATTTTCTTATGTCACTTCAGAAGTTATGCTTCAGATATAACGATGGAAAATCTATAAATTGCAGCTATTCGAAATAGCATTTTCAAAGGTGGCTTCGATTAGGAGACTGTGAACAAGTTCTGAAGCCAAAAACGGCTTTGATGTCGCCATGTTTGGAACAGTGACTTGTTACGTTCTGTTAATCGATCTAATTGCTTTCGCAAGGAAATGTCTTGAAGATGCACCTTCTCTCAACTCGCAAATTTGATCCTTAACAAAGATATGGATGTTTAAAAACCGCCCTCTCACCTTCTGCAGTATTAAAAATTTAACTACAATGTTCGCTCCGACTCTCAAGCTAAGGATTATAAATATACATAGACATTCTCTATAGTCCCGCACTGATTTACTAGCCTCAGTTTGGACCTTTTAAGGCCAAGCGAAACCGCCACGGTTGGCCGAGGTCGTTAAGGCGCGGACTCGTGATTATGAGATTGGGGCTCGAATCCTCCCAGGACCGTTCTCCCCAATTGAGGTCTTTTCCAGGTTTTTCTCAGTGCTCATAAATGGCAAATATCGGGAAGATATTCTAAACTTAGGCCTAGAACGCTTCCTTCCTTAAAAATATCCTTTCACAATATATCATTTCATCTCATGTATCACCAGTGCCTGTGGTACCTCAGTAGTAAAAACGAGCGTTAAACGCCATTAAAAAGAGAGAGAGAGAGAGAGAGAGAGAGAGAGAGAGAGAAAAAAAGAAAGGCCAAGCGACTCGCACTCCGTTAAGTGCAAATAAAAACATGTTGAATAGCAGATTTTCCTTCCACAAGCAGAGCAATGTGGTGGTGCTCTCCCAAAGGCCTTTTCGTGCAAGTTTATTCCACGATTATTTGAAAATTAGTTACAATATTTTACCCACAAATTAAAACCCCGAGTTTAATATTTACTATTGCAAACACATTAAAATAATTATTACAACTATTTGTATGTATGATTTAAATTCAGCACCCAATATAACTGCAAAACCTTGTGTAATTAATAAATACACACTTCATAAATTCGGTTGTCATCTGTCTGTTGAAGAGCTTCTATCTTTAGTACATATAGAACATGGATCTTAACAAAGGTTCCCAAGGATTTTGGATAATTGCTCTACACAATCGTATTCGAAAAATTTTGAGATAGGAATGTAAAAAAGTCATTACCATTGCAATAGTTCTCAAATTAATTATAAATAAAGCTAAGCAATAAGAAGCTACATTCCATCTTATGTTATTGTTACAGATCGCATAATTTTTGCATACATTTAAAAAAATATCGTGATAAAATATATTTCGCGTTTATCGCTAGTTAGTTTTCTTATAAACTAGAAAGGGATTTTTACGTGAAAAAATAACAATATATCATGTATTAGGCGGCAAAATACCGACTAAAAAAGAGTTATACATACATTTATTTTACATATTAAAATTAAGCAAGGCTTTACTAATTGAGAAAAAACTATTTATTTGTACAATCTGCTGTTTTTATTTGTGGAACGAAAACATTGCGGATTACAATGCTTTATTTATTTATTTATTTCCATTTTGCACCTACTTACTGCACTGCACTAACAATTAAATTCGTCTTTGACAAAAACCTTTATGTGTCATCAGCTGCACAGGGAGGACAGACACGTTTCAACAGCAGATGTAAATTCTGGATAATGAGAGCTTGTAATGCTTAAATAACCTCATCTTTAACATTGGAAATGCTGGATGATTGTTTCGTTAAATCTTTCAAAGTAAGAAATGCTGCAATGCAATCAGTTCTTTTTATATCTTTGAAGTAACTTAATGTTTTAACATGTTTATGAGTGCTTTAACTTTACCAACTTTATATGTACAATAGTGATGGGATTGAACAATTAATTTAAATTTACAAACAATTAATAAGCATCATACAACTCAAATTTTCAATTTTCTCAATCACTAGTTTGCTGACATACTTAAATCATTATTGTAATTCCATCTTGAAGTACAAATTGAAATGGCTAATTAATTTGCCTACCGATTCCCCTACGTTACATTCGTTCTGCACTTTGGATCATTTACTTTAGATACAAGAAGGTGACTGTAGGAGTATTCACTGCCTTATAAGTCTAGAACTATAATTACAACAAATTTTATACTTCCATGCACAGCCGATGCTTTAACTAAGCTACAAAAGGTTATAGATTCTACCTATTTTAACCAATTCGCTACAGATGCGCTTTTGAAAGTCGATTGAGTGAAAACTGTATTCACAATATCGAAATAGCATTTCTTTATCTTTGTAACCATCTCTTCGTCGCAGGAGGAACATATTCCTATCGGAGTTGATTTACTGAGAGGAGGTCTCCCGATTCTATGCAAATATAAATAATTTTTATTAAGTTACAAAAATTAAAAATATCCTGAATATTAGCATAAAATATCAAATTAACATGCTTTTGCAGATATACGCTGAATAGTTTAGCACTATGGAACAATTATTTTAACAGAATTATTTGTTTATGAAAATTCATGTCAAAATGGTAAATAATATTAATTTTAGTAATACAAAACGTGCAATAATAATTATAATACGTACATATGAAAATAAACACCCAAAACATATTTCAGAAGTCAAGTTCTAATTCCTGGGTCATCCACCTTTTCAATAGAAATATTTGCACTCAAGAACATGTTCGTGGTATCCACTATAGCTAAACTCCGTTTTTTTCTTGCCTGGCTTTCTTCTGACAATCTAATGAGCCTTCAATTGATGTTTGTTTTAAAGGAGCTAAACTTTTTTCTTCAAAGGGGTTATTACTTTAAAACATTAGACCCGTAGACATAAAGACCATCACTAGTTAATTCTTTAGCTTGGAATGAACTATAACTGCCAACGATCGACTCATCTTTAGAATTGAATGTTGGAAAAAGTTCCTAAAATAGCGACACCCTTGAGCTTACTATAACACCAGCATACAAAAACAGTCTTTCTGAAGCTGTGACTTCTTTCCCCTCTGGATGCTTTGCCTGCCAAGTGTTAATGACCGGGTTTGGACGTGGGGTGATCTCTTAAACTCTTTGAAATGTGTGTTTATCCATTTCTAGCCTTCAGTGTAATAGATATTTTGAACGTTTAAAAAAGTACTGCAATGCAAATTAAATTTGTAATAAATTTTGCTCTAAACCACATCTATCGCGAAAATTAGGTATTAAAAATTGCTATTTTCGCTTTTATTACGACGTATCTCCAAAGAAAATAACTTTTCTTTTAATCAATTTGTCGCTTTTATTGCTAATGCGAAAAACTGTGGTCTCTAATTATTGACAATCGCGTCTTTGAGTTATTGAGAAAGGCTTACCGGATGAGTGAAGCTCCGCCGCATTAACTCCTTGCTGAGCAGTGTGAAGGTTAAAGCAGACCCAAGAAATGGTCTCTCTCACAACATACTGTGCTAATTGTGGCTGCAGGAATACGGTGGAATCAAGGTCCGCAGTGTTTACACAGCAAGTTTCCTGGTTCTGTGTTAAACAAGTAAAATAAGATAGTATCAATTGCATAAATATTCATATAAAATAAATACAGTATGTTTTACTATTATCATTTTTAGTCTCATTAAAGTTTTGCCAATACATAAAACAATAGCGAAACAAAGCAATAAGTATAAAATATGCTCAAAATTTCTGCCTTAAGCTTCTATACCGAAATTCTTATAGATTTCATTCTTCATACACCTAATTCAAAAAGTCGAGTGGATTTGTATCCGGCAATCTATCAGCCATTTTGCGACAAAACCTCATCCTACTCAGCTTTCTGAAAAACTATTATTTAATGTTTCTTTAGTTTCAGCAGCATAATGAACAGAAGCAGCATCTCGCTGGTGCCACATTCTCCTAGAATATCTAATTACACTTCATTGTACCAATGTGGAAGTTAATCCAGAAGAAATGTGTATTTGGCATCAATTATGGTTTTAATCACATATTTAGATTCCAAAGTTGATGAAAATCGCGATGTGGTTAAGCCCAATAGTGTTTATTTTTATCGTTAAAATACTCTTGTAACATGCTAGAACAGAGAACTGGATTCACAAATAACTTGCCTTATTTTCAGAGAAATTCACAGCAAGGCACACACCGTGGTTTCTTGCATGCTGCACTTTGGTGTAAGAGAAGGAGTGAAAACCTCCACCTTTAACTACCTTATGTGTCGTGGAGTTACGTCACACATATTAATGGTACAGTTTGTCGCTTGGCAAATTTAGCAAAAGTCCTTCGATGTAAGCACGATATGTGCCGCTGACACAACATTCTCGAAGTCTTTGGTCCAATCGGCCACAAAAAAAAAAAAAAAAAAAAAAAAAAAAAGTTTATCTGAATATTATACAAATTAAACTGCTGTTGCACTACCTTGATGCTCATCAAATACCAAGTATGTATTGCGTATTCTGCAAAATTATATTGAATTTCATTCGTTGTTGTTGTTGTTGTTTTTTTCCCCCTCCTAAACTTCGCCTTATGACCATAAAAAGAAATTTGCACTGAATGTCTCTAGCGAGTACATGTAATTTTGTTTATTTGAAATTACACTTTGCCTTACGTGAACCAGAGTTTATATACGTGAGTTCTGCTTATACCTACTCTCAAAAAAGTCTGCTTGAGTCAATGTCACTATCTGCAGTTAATTTCTGGTATTGTAAAGTGAAGATTTTTAGTTTGTTTTAACAATGCCAAAATTCAAAGCAAAGACAAATCATCTCGTGTAGCGATATTTTCCCACGATAAGTCAACCTTTCAGATGAGGACGGTTCTCGTTCATCATGCAATTCTGCAGACATTAGTGAAGCACTTCTCTCTGTCTCTCCAAAATTCAGAGAATAGCAAAATATTTTCCGTTTACGTGAACATTTGTTGAGGACTGGAAGCCTGTAAAGCCATCTTGCTGCATTGTTATTATTTACATTTTATCTGCAGCAACTAGCTAGAGTTGAAGGCAAACACACTATTGCCTTGGCCTTGAAGACTACCTTCAAGTTACGTATGTGTTTTACGGGTTGCATCCTCTCAGGCTTACTTCTGTGGAGAGTCCCGAAAAGCACGTCAGTCACAGAATTTATTGAGCAACCGCGGTCTGTTTCTTACAATCTCAAGGATTTAATTGACTTTATATCAGTAGTTTGGACGATATGTTCAATATCAGTTAAAATCAACTTGTAATTGAAGTAAACAGAGCATCATTTTGTAAGAAAGAGGAAAAGCACTCTACAAATGTAAAATTTCTATGAAACCAATTATGTCTCGGTTAACCAAGTTTCACATCACCTAACATAGTTAGGCGGTCATAAGCAAGACATGGAACCGTCTGATATTTGAACCCCTTTGCTTAGTTTCCTGGAAAATATTGCATTTGTTCTTGCGATGCGCGTTATTTGCAAATTAGCCTAATTTTCATTACACGTCCCCGCTAATCTAAACAAACAGCAGAGACTACATATTTCCAAAGTCAAACGCTTCCCACATTTGGTTTGGATCAAATAAAAGTAAACTGACATCAGGAAGAATCGTGACCAAGACAGGGAAACTTAAAGCAAATTGTGAAAGACGTTAAAAACCATCCCTTTCCTTCCTGTGCTAAAGTGACTACTGGAATCATTTGGAAACTAAAAAAGAATTCTTCCCATAAAAATAAACATGTTTTTATTGATTTTAACTTATGTTTTCATTTAAAATGTGGAATTAGTTCATATAATTTAATGCTCCACTGCATTTTCAATGTTTACTAATAATGACTATCTTGGATAATATTTATAAAATAAAAATGCAGTCTAGAATTATAGATTTTTGGTATGGAAATGGAATATTGCTCGACGAACGCTTTGCACCTCTGGGATGTTACTCGTGTATTGATACTTAAATGTTTACTGTTTGCAAATTCTTTCCACACCATTAATCTGCGGTAATTTGCTATAGTAGATTTCCTCCTCGTGGATTCACTCGTACTTCACACATTATATCATTTATACAAAATTTACGAGGAACTTTTAAAGTTTGAACTAATCCCTTTAAGGAGCCTACAAAAGGCTGATCGAGAACTGAAGTTATTGCTAACAGAATAAATAAGTATATAAACGGAAGACTTTAAAAATAATATTTCAAATAAAAATGTATAATAATAATAATAATAATAATAATAATAATAATAATAATAATAATAATAATAATAATAATAATAATAATAATAATAATAATAATGTAAACCTTTCTTTAATAGTCCAGGAAGTGATATACCTAAATAAGATACTACAAAAAATTACTAGAACTTGATATAATCTCTTCCAGCATACTGACGTCATGAAACCGTCGGCATGTTCACAACAAGTGCCTGAGTTAAGAGCAATTTAGATGGGGATAATCTCCTTCCTATGTGACAGTCACTCCCCTGAGGCGTTCCATTAGGTCGGTACCTTATACTATAAGCAGACCCCCCTTGGGGCACGAAAGTTTACATGCAACTTACTTGGGCCAGGCCATCAGGTCGGTCCTGGTGGTGTAGTGGTAACCCTACTTGCCTTCTAAACCCAAGATCGCGGGTTCAAACCCGGCCAGGATCGATGGATTTTTTCGGGAGTAAAAATCCTAAGTATAGCTTCCTTCGGAAGGGAAGTAAAGCCGTGGGTCCCGTGTCGTGTACATTTACGGCACGAAAAAGAACCTCAAGCCTGAAAGAGGCCTCTGAGCAAAATTTGTCGGCCGTTTCACGCCCGCAATTGAATGGGACGCTGATGATCTGAGATGTTGAAGAGCGTCCGGAAATAAAACAAATCAATCAAACAGGCCATCAGGTTGAAGTAATGAATGACTTAGTTATACTTTTAGTGTAATATATTTTGTAAATATTTTATAATAAACTATTTTGTTTAGTTAATAATGTTAATATTGTGTATTTATCCTAACGTACACTTCTAGGATAATACGTTTTTTATATGATAACTCTGTAGCACAACTCGATGCTAGTAGGAAAGAATCTCAGGATGATGAAATAGCAACATGTAACAAAATGTTAACACGAAACTATTTAAGTCCTTTTAATGACCAAGCATCAGGCAGAGGGTGGTTATGATTTGTATTTGGTCGCATCTGGACGCTGGGTTTTCGCGCATCATGATATGAGCTTACATTTGTAAACACCGTGGGCATCTGTGAACCACATTTTTCACGGGAGTACATAAGAAGGTGGTTCGCCTCGTTTGGAATCATTACTTTAAGTCAATCAGTCATCGCTATATGTCACGTCGACAAGACTTCGAACGCTTCGACGCAAGAACCACGTGAATCGGAGTTAAGAATTAAATTGCTGAAGACTCGTTCGCTCGTTAGAAAAATCAATACTTCTAGTGCCGTGTGAGTAGTGGAAATCTTATGTATAGTAATTAGAGGGCCGGGGACCCAAACGCGAGGACAAGTGCAATCCTAAGATCAAAGTGAGTTTCTAATTACCATCGTCGCAAAGTTAGGAGAATCTGGTATAGGTCAAGGTTACCACACCGAACCCGGTTATTTTCAGAAACACTTTCTAATGTAAACAATGTTATGATCAATAAACAGTGTAGTATAAAATGCAATGTTGTGTAACTGCTGCAACGAAGTATTCTCTCATAGTCCAGTTGAATGGGGCTGAACAAATGAGCGAAAATTGCCCCGAGGTTCTGTTGTTAAAGCGTAGGGAATAAAAACCGCTTCAAACTGGCCTCTAATTTGTGCGGCTGTCATA
Organism: Metallyticus violacea; assembly: GCA_030762175.1. Taxonomy (NCBI): domain Eukaryota; kingdom Metazoa; phylum Arthropoda; class Insecta; order Mantodea; family Metallyticidae; genus Metallyticus; species Metallyticus violacea. The sequence goes on from CM060843.1 coordinate 95,827,328, forward strand.
CTCAAAACCGCTTCACGGTCCAGCTTGCACCTTTCGCTGGTAGTATCAGCCAGCTCTAATATTTGAAATTCCCAATGTGCAGGTGGGTGACCTGGGCATTTAAAGTAGTTCATTACTCCCCCTAAACGTACTCAATGTCGTCGGGCCAATGTCCCACCGATTCCAAACCATCCGGACTACTCCCCGAAGGGAAGAGCTCGGATGTACGGCCAGGAACATTTCTACAGCAGTCAAACGATTTAAAATTCTCAACTTGAAGCCAGAATTTGCAATCACACGAAGAGCGCATTATATATGTCATGGCTTCATAGCAGCTTCATGTTTGTTTTAGTAATAATACTTGTAAGTTTGCAATGATTTTGTAAACTGGAAATGCTAGATGCACAAATACAAGCGATTGGCGCCTTGCAAATAAAGAAAACATTTTATAATATCATTAAAATATTTTCAATATAATTATTAATGTCTAAAAGCCGTTAGCATTGTAATAAAAATCGCAAACGACGAGTTGGTGAACACTTCATTAAAAAAATGAGTAAAGCAACCGTATCACATCCCAGAGGAGAAAAGCACTCAAGTAGTATTTGATACCCGTTATCAAAATGTAGTTTCAGACTGCTTCATATTTTATTACACACGTTATACCAGAGGACCATTATTCCTAAACTCTGAATATTTAGCGAAGCTTTGAAATTTATGAACACTACTGTATTTTTAATAGAAAAACATAAATTAACATAAACATAAAACATGTTCCTTTTTATGGCAGGGCTTTAGTTTCAGTTACAAACGATCAGACAAATTTCATTCAAACAGTCACTTTAACAAAGGAAGGAACGGGAAGGTTTCTAACATCTTCCACAAATTACCTAAAGTTTCCCTGATTTGGTCAAGATGCTTCCTAGTGTCTGTTTGTCATTTATTTATTTATTGTTTTCTTTTTTTTAAGTTCATTGAAATTTGGGAGACGTTCTCATCTTGGAAACCAAAACGTCGTTGTTCTGCTATCATCTGTTTACCCCAGGTATGCTGATTTTTTTCGAATAGTGCAGTTAGAAATGTATTGAAAGATAGTCTAGTTCTTATTTCTTTTTTAATATAATCATGGTACTGGTACCTTAAGCTCTACTGTAGCGGATGAAAGATGATAATTTGACCGAATGAGTTCAGGGACTCTGTGGCCTAAGTTTCCCAAGCATTCACCCTTAAGAATTGCGGGAAAATCTCATTCAGAAAACAAACCAACCTGGACCCGCCGCGTGAGAAACCAAACGCTACCGCTAGACTACGGCGGCGGTCAGCTCTTCTGTTTATAATGTTTATAAGCACCTAGCTAATCTGCTAGGTGAAGCAGTTTTGGTTTACGGGGACAAGTTTGTTTCCTAAAACAATTTTATTACACTAGTAGAGTGTTTTATCAGATTCTTTCACAGTTCAATTATTTATTTGTTTTTATGGTGCTTTAATTACTGAGGCACCACAGGCGGAAAATTTTCCTTGATTATTTAAATTGTATGTTGTTTTTAACTTGCTTCATAACTGTTATTAAACATTTGCCAAACTTCTGAAATAAGGCTAAGGAGGTGGTGAGAAACGTCAGTTTCGTGGATAAATGATCGCTGTAATTGAACCCCCTTACACGCATTATACTCTTATATTGACTTCATGCTTGTTACAAGTGTTATTCCGAAATGGACAAAACAAACCCCCTGTCTGTACAGATTACGTAGAGAACTTGGAGGGATTTTTTTTAAAATTAAAACGACGAATGCATAACCCTGCATAAAATGTCCCGTTCTATCAGATGGTGTCACAATTAGAAGTTTTATAATTTACAAAGAAACAAAATTATAGATTTGTGCTATTCTTTATGCAGATTATTTTCTATGTGGGGTGTCTATTCAGGAATTATGTTCCCTCTTATCCGTTTTGCTCAGGAAAATCTTATGGATATGTGCCATTAATGATCACAAACATCACAGACGCCAGTGTTTTTGTTTGCATTCGATTCCAGAGTTTAGTAAGAGTGTTATTCATATCACTAAAACCCTTTCACATTCTGTTGAACCGCCACTGGTGGACCAATAAACGCAATCGGATTTTTTTTTTTTTTTAGTATTATTATAGCTTTAAATTATATGAAATCAATCGGAAACAGGTCTTTTCACAACTAAATGTTCATGCAAAATCGAATGTACTGCAGTCTTCGATATTATTGAAGATGCCTCTATCTCACTGTAAGTCACATGTCGACCTTCTTGAATTATATTGCACACAGTATCGATGTTTTTTTGAATGACTACCGATTTTGGTCGACCTTCACGAAATTCTCATTGACGAACGCATGACCACAAGAAATTCTGCAAACCAATTGAAACAGTCTTTTCTGATGGTGCTTCATTACCAAAAGTTGAACGAAGCGATTCTATGCATTGCTGCATTAGACCTTTATTAAAAGGTAAAAAATAATCCAACGAAAAACCTTTCCATTTTTTTCGTAAAATTGCTTTGTTTAAACATTCACTATAAACAATAAACAATCTACTGGGTCAATTTCTAACCTGTTTTCACAGTAACAAATGTCAATTGTTCCGAAAATACTCGTAGTAATGACACGTTTCAATATAGCCACCTAGTGGTCCTTTGAAAAAACTGTAAGTAACCCTCGTAATATCCTCCCCCTTTCCATTCAAAATCCATTCATATCTCAATCCCGGCCAGGGTCGTAAAAATACTAAGTATAGTTTCCATCGGAAGATACTACAGCTGTAGGCCCCGTGTCGTAGATTTACGGCATGTAAAATGAATGGTGTTTAACGTCCGTTTTTGCTACAGAGGCACCACAGGCGGTGACACTGATGATACATGAGATGAAATGATATATTGTGAAATCATTTATTTTTAAGGAAGGAATTGTTCCAGGCCTAAGTTTAGGGTACCTGCCCCAGCATTTGCCATTTATGAGGACTGAGGAAAACCTGGAAAAATCCTCAGTCAGGGAGTACGGTCCTGGGAGGATTCGAATCCCAACCTCTTGTTCCTGCAAAAGGAATATGTCAATCACTTGTTCCAAAACTCTAACACGTCTGAAGGATTTCTCATGGAAACTAACAGCTGATTACTAACTGAAAAGTCAAGTGATTAACCTTGTTTATAAGAGGGCGGAACCTTCATGGCTCCGTGGACAATCAGGTAATTTCTCACTTCCGAGGCAGTCCCCCGAGGACAAACCTTTTTCTTTTATCACCAAACTATTACAATTTATATGTGGATCTCATTGAGTGCAGCTTCCGTGTTTGCTTATTCGGCCTTAACATCCGTAAAAGTAATGACCTTGCTTTCAAATTTGTTCTCAGGGTCATTTTCCTGTTTGCGTTATTACATTTGTGGAAGGGAAAATAAAATAATGTGTTACTTTTTTTTTTACATATATTTCAATCAATGCTTTGATTAATTAAATCCCGATGTTCTTAGTAATTATCCAGTGCTGAATTGTTGCTGCAAGAAAATCTTATGCATAGATTTCTGTGAGACAAGCATTTATTCTTATGCTCGACAAACATTTCATCGTTATAGACAGGCTTATTGTACGATAAAAGAAGTATACATTTTATTTTGGAATTATCGTATGTTAGAGTCTGGAGTGGAAACTATTTTGAAATGTTGCAACGAAAACAACGATCAATCCAATTTTCCCCAAAAATTCTCATTTGAAAGCAATTCCCGTGAACTTTTAGTTATGAATGATCAATGTAGCATATAGTTCACATAATTTGTTCTGCGTTCTATCAATGAATCTTTGTAAAATATTCAAATGCACACATTTTTAATTTGAGTCAAACAAAAGCGGCAAACGAGGACTTTATAAAATGTTAATACACAATATGAGGAAACGTACAACGACAAAAAGACTTTTTCTTAATACCATTTTTATTTTAAATAAGTAATATCAAAATCACCATCATAAACAAACACATAATAACCCTACACGACATGAAATACCTGTGTGAAGATTATTTATGTTTTTAGTCGCTTTGATTTTGAAAATCGTACATAGACTAATCAAAAAGTTTTGCAACCAGCTTATGCGTTGCTAGGCAATTATAAGAATAAAAATGTAACTAGCATAAATGGCAACGTTGTACTTTCATGGTATAGAAGTATACAGCAGTGCAAGTATTGATAGGAGAGTCTGTTGAGTTCAGTCTTTTTTCAACAGTTGGTGAAAAACCAGGCATATTTCTATAGAAAGCTTTAGATTCTGTATTTTTATACTCCTAAGCTAGGTGAAAGAGCAAAAAAGAAAAGCCCCTGGAGATTTCGTAGCAGCTCACGATGATCAAATGTGTTCATTTAATACAATAGTAAGAGGCCTGATCATTTGAAGAAGGGCCAGAGACCCTCGCTCAGCTCGGTTTCGAGAAACTGTGAAGGAGAGAATAATTTACAGAGAGGGGTACTTGATGATGAAAAGCGCAATATCACAATTGAAATGTTAAACGTTGACATCAGTGTTGGCAGTATTTATGCATGCTGTGTTTCACCTTCACTTAAAGCTATGAAACATTTTGCGCAAAAATTCTCTCCCAGACTTAGCAGCAGATGAGGAAGCAGAAAAGTGCACGGAAATTGCTATGAATGCCTTCACCCTAGGACCTGAACAGTTGACAGACTTATGAATGTCGTTTTTATAACTATACCACTCCAAATAAAACTCACAAAATGCGTGAGACTGACTGAAAAAAATTCAACATTTTCACGATTTTCTTTAACCTACGAAGAGCCCATATTTGTTGATTGCGTGCCAGAAGGAATGCCAATGAATGAGGCATACTCTGGCACTTACGTGTTGGATCCTTTACTCGAGGAAATGAGCCAAATGCTCGACCATTCACCCTACAGCACTGACCTTGCATCAAGTGATTTCTGAATGTCCACTCGAAAGAAGTCACTCGTCGTTTAAACACTATTTAAACGAGAGCATAACCTTTCCCAAACAAAAAATTCAACTCTGTTGACAATATTTCTGTCGAAGTACTGCAGTGCTTTGAAACAGCAACATGTAGAGTACTTTGAAAGAGGCGCTTGGCTCATAACTGTATTGTATTATGAACACTGTGTCAATCTGCTAATCCAGTGGACGACATGTCTTCTTCAAGTATGTTATATTGATTAGTGTTTAACGCCCGTTTTTACTACTGAGCAAATTTCAGCACGGGTTATTAACAATTGTGTAAAATGTTACACTTATACCTACCTATTCAGAAACTGTGCCAAGCGCCTTAATAGAGCAATATTTGTTCAGCTATCCTTATTCTATTATGGTTGCTTAGGCAGAATATTGTTACATAATTATTCTATTATTCTATTCATGAAATAATCCCAAATCCGTTTAATAAACACCTGTTCAGAATGGTAAAATATTTTCTCTTTTTTGTATTTGGCTCTTCTCTATTGACATTACAATGTTTTCTCAGTTGGTATTTGTAAGTCTAGCGGTAGAGACTATAATAGTCCATTTTCGTTTATTTTATTTTTGAAATAGTCCTAATAAATATCATTCGAGGGTCTGAGCTTTCCAGAAAAATTCCCTCACTATGTTCGTGAATTTATCGGTAAATAGAGATGAACGCTGTCGCATCCGTGGTTAAGAACAGCAAGTAGTCCACAGCCCAATAGCCCCCTTTGTTTTGTTATCGCTGGATTGATTCGTTGTGACCCACTATGCAACTTGATGATATCAGCTACAAAGAGAAAATGTAACTAATTATAAGCACAGCTAATTTTTTCTACGTATTCTGCGTCTACATTATGCAGTGGTCTCGCGGAGTATATCTCATTCATATAACAAAACAAATGGGTGCATGAGTTAGTTGCTGTTCATAGGCTCTGCAAGTAAGATCATTTTACCGTAATAACTGTTAGGGAGGCCGCACACCGGCATGCACCAAGTTAGCGTCACATCAGATAAATTTGATCACTTCTTGTTTCATTAGTGATTCAAGACATGCGGCCGACACCGGAGCAACACGTGTCTGCGTCAATCTTCTAATCCAGTGGACCACGTCTTCTTCAAGTATGCTATATTGATTGGTGTTTAACGCCCCTTTTTACTACTGAGGATCACAGGCGGTGGCCACCGAAATACATGAGATGAAATGATAAATTGGGAAAGGATTTTTTTAAGGAAGGAAGCGTTCTGGGCCTAATAGGTTACTTACCCGGCATTTGCCATTTATGAGGACTGGGAAAAACCTGAAAAAAAACCTCAGTAAGGGAGGACGGGCCTGGTGGGGTTCGAACCCCAAACCTCCCGCTCACGAGTCTGCGCTTTAACGACTTCGGCCACCCGTGAAGACGATGTTTTAATGCACAGGTGGTTGAAATTGCGCAACAGGAAAAAAAAAAAAAAAAAAAGGGGGAAATGGATCCATAATTTCAATTTATTTTGTGCTCAGCATGATGTCTAAGTTTTAGTGCGTGATTTATTAAAAGATCCTACAAGGTTCCCTCCTGCTATCGAATGTACCCTTTAACGTACAATAAACTTTTGCAAAGGATGTCTCCACTATTACATAGGGAATAACTGGAGTGAATGCAGCTACTCAGCAAGTTCATGTTATGATGAGCAACCCAAATAATACTATTTACCTTATGTATATATGTGATGATGAAGTGAATAAACAACAATATCAAGCCAGAACTCTCTAAATGATTCGTAAAAGTAATCACTTTGGACCAAATATTAAAAAGAAAACAAGATTTCAACTAGACAATATTTTAAAAGACTAGATTTCCCACTAGCAACTAAAATATTAATTTTCCAACTAGGAGTCTTTCAAAAGATCAGAGTTAGTTAGAAAATAACTAAATTTGCAACATAATTATGTAATGCTTAACAGGAATCGGATGTTATCTGCAAATTACCGTGAGACTTGACGCATGCTGAATCTCGTGAAACGTGTCTGTAACATGTTCATGGCGTTATCGACATTACGCAAACCGGTATGCGGCGAATATCGTATTTGCATTGCTTACCATTGAGCTCCATTTCTTTACGTCATGCTGCACAATCCATGTCTGTTGCACGACTTGACGCGTTCCGGTGTGCAGCCGGCCTTGCACAGCATGTTTTCCTTTCTCCTCTACCAGGGGCGTGTATGGTAACCCCCACCACTTTTCAACTCGGGCAGGTGCGCGGCCAAGAAGAAAAATTTGTACGTATATGTGATGAATTCACTGTATACGTTTAATTTTATTCTAACGAAATATTACTAGAGTCTGGACCGTACCCCTAGAGCCATCCTTTCCTGAATAAAACAAACAAATTATCCTAAGTACCATCCATGATTAGATTTCTTTCATATACAGCAACATCCTTCCAGATGAAATAAAATATACATGACAGCAGTAGTAATAATAAGGGAAACATTGTTCGTACCCAATTGAGCTATATAGACAAGTAAACCATGTGTCCCGGCTTGACCTGGACCTTTCTGGTTTGAAGATCTTGTCCCGGATTTCGAACGGTTTGTGGATTATCTCGGGAAAACATATTATACTACTACTATTGTACATTATCGTGAATAGTAGGGAGATAAAAACAGAAATGCAAGTAAGTTTATAAAAATAATGATGCTGCGCTAAGCTCTAAAAAACTCATAATCGATCTGCATCAGGGTCACTTCTATAGTAAAGGACAAGCCTTAATGTCCGTTTTATCTGGAAGTGACATTACAGTTACACTGCTTATTTATGTTACGTTGATTATAATGCGCATGAGGTGTATCACAATCCGCTCAAAAACAACCTTGTCACGTCCCTGCATTCTCTTTCACTACATGTATGGAGGAAACAGGTCAAATGTAAACATAAGACTAAATAATTGATTAACTACTTATTCTTAATTTATTAATTAACACTAGAACGCCCGAGCTTCAAGGACACCCCTAAAAAGCCCGTTAGTGGTCAACTACAATTTTCATATGTATTTTTAATGATTTTTCTCACTGAAAACTATGGAAAATTTCCTTATCGTCTTCTAGCCTGCTATGATGATATAGAGGAAACAATTTTGCTTCTACATTGTAAGCCAGGTTCGAATTCAGTTTGCATTTAGCTTCCGGAGTGAGTTTGTATATACTTGGTGTCTGTTAGTATCACATATTTAAGTTCTTTTCTGGCTCAGGCCGATGAAATTTCTTACTTACCAGATGACTGTAGGGATGCAGAGAGAGCAATATGGCTTCTGAATTGCGAACCACGTCCAAACTCAACTTGAAGCAAACTTCTGGTTTCATAATTTTTATGTTCATGGTTTTTGCTCACGTATGAGGCCCCTTTGCCTATTCATTTAATTTGTTGATAATTCATTGATGCATTCGCACATTTGTTTATTTATTATTTTGTTCATCTTTTATAACTCATCTCCGGCTAAATGGGGTTTAGTTAAAAACAACATTTCCAGACAAGCGCACGTTTTCTAGAAAATAATAAATGTTTCATTATACGAATTGTGTTTGCTCTGTGCTATGTAGTAACAAATTATTTGTACTAAAAAAAAAAAACATAAGTTTTACAAATGCCGGTTATCTCTGTACACAGAAAGTCGGTCCTGTTGGCGTAGTGGTAACCGTACTTGCCTTCTAAACCCAAGATCGCGGGTTCGTCCCCGACCAGGATAATTTTTTCGGGGGTAAAAATCCTAAGTATGGCTTCCTTCGGAAGGAAGTAAAGCCGTGGGCCCCGTGACGTACATTTACGGCACGAAAAAGAACATCATGACTGAAAGAAGAGGCCTCTGAGCAAAATTTACCGGCCGTTTCACACCCTGATTTGAATGGGACGCTGATGACCTGTGATGTTATAGAGCGTCCGTAAATAAACAAATAAAAAAAATCAAAACCTATACATAAAGCTGTTACTTTCAAATATTCTCAGAGATATTGGTATGACATTTTTTGCAAAGTTTTGATTATAAAAGAACCACATAAAAATTTTGTGCATGTCGAACTGTCTTTGGTTTTGTTTTTCTTGCATAACCCTATTTGATATGTCTTGCGTTTAGGGGCCTTATTGCTAGATGTTCCTTCGTCCCTGAGTGATGGTGGCAATAGTTGATGAAACTTGAAGTTACATCCTGTACAGAGAAGTATGAAATCTGACTATTGGCTGTGGGAAGCTGGCTGCAGTCCCAAGCGAGCAACAGCGGAGAGAGCCGGACTCCTAGGTCCCGGACGCGAGATTGTGAACCTCTCACTACCAATGCTGTCTAAGATTTTTCCTGTAGTTATACTCCTTCGCGCATTCCAGGCATACGAACTTTTTGATGCACTCAATAATTGCATTATTCACACCGTAAGAGAGGTGCAGTTAAGCGAGTAATGCAATTATTGCGTGCAGACAATGTAATAATGAGTGCATCAAAAAGTTCGTATGCCTGGAATGTGCGAAGGAGTATAACTACAGGAAAAATCTTAGCATGTTTCTAAAGTGCACCGGGAAAAGTTGAATGTTATCGCGCCTGTTCTAAAGAGACAGCAATCGAGTGCATCGAAACAGTTTGTATGCCTGGAATGTGGGAAGGAGTATAACCACACAACTCTAAGACAGCGTGTTACTAAAGTACACCCGGAAAAATTGAATGTTATCGCGCCTAGTGGGTGCGAAACATTCATTGTTTACTGCATAAGAAACCGAAGGAGAGCGAATCAATTTTCATTCAATGTCACATCCAAAAATGTAATGAAAATTTAATAATATTGGCCAACGTTTTTAGGTACCGCGCAATGCACTGAACTGCACTGCTGATAATCTTCTATCCGCTTAAAATATTAATTTCATAGCGCTACAGAAGAGCTCTGTTTATATAGACTTAACCTTAATTTCGCATACACAATATGCACTTAAAAGGTAAACAAACCAAGCGCTTACCTCATTTCACACAAACTCCAGCTGTACTAAACAGTGAAGTAGTATACTCCTTTGGCATATCTTTCCAGTGCTTCCAATTCCAGCAATGCATTTTTACAATAAACTCAAAACATTTATTTAATATATACATCACTAACCTTCCGGTTTGACTGTCGAGAGAAGAATGCTTAGAGCTCTCACATTCGGGACTGTCACTCGCTCGGGACTGCAGTCAGCTTCCCACAGCCAACAGCCAGATTCCATACTTCTCTGTACAGGGCGTAACGTCAAATGTCGATGAAAAGCTACGTGAACAGTAAACTGAGCGAAATTTTAGACACGAATACAAGAGCTGATAAATAATGATTCATGCACTACCTACAATGAGATGAAACACGCATGTTATACAGTGATGATTACTGTTTTACTGTTACAACTACGCAATAAACCACGTAAGAAACGTGGGTAAGGAAGCGGTCAATTGACCTCCTACGGGAACCGATGGTAAATTTGCTATTATTTTTAAAAGTTACGCCTAAAATATATATTACATTTCATATATAATGTCATTGAAAGGGATTAAAAGTCACAAAAACCAAAGAAAAATACTTCCAAAAACAATGAAAATATGAGCGTTCGGAAATCAAAAACGGTTAATTGGGCGTTCTAGTGTTAAGACCCCCTCAGAAATTCTTAACAATGTGATAAACAGAAAATATAACTATTTCTGCTTATTCTTTGATGTACGAAAGCAATAGTGGCATAGCTGGAGAACTATAAGCGTATCTTGTGACAGCGTTACTGTTTCGAGCAGTGGTACTGATTACGCGGCCCCCACGTACCGCATGCGGCTCTTGAAGTAATTTACTTTTGTTACATTTACTTACATATGTATGAAATTCTTGAAATCTTTGGATATTCCTGTATAATTCCTAGCAGTGGTGCAAGTGTTCAAAAATGAGGTGTATTATTGTTTGGCAGACTGTTTTAATTTTTCATTGCCGTCTAAAGCTGTAATAAAGAATTTAATCTTGCTCAGATTCTGACACAGAACAAGCGACTTTATTGAACATAACATTTGCTCTGTTTACTTCAGATTGAACAGTTGATTCATAGTGGTAGGTTTGTTTTGAGTGTGGCATTTAGTAATTACTGGTATTTTATCTTTCAAAAGGAAAAAGGGGGGGGATTAGGGAAAAGGGTCTTTCAAATCAACTGGGAGCATGATTTTTTCTTCATACCAACAAAAAAGAAGGCAGTATCGTGCGTTTATGTGTGACAGTACAAGGATATAAACGTTTTGATTTTAATAAGCATTACAATATCGTGTATTCAAATTTTGACAGCAAGTATCCAAAATATTCTAATTTGAGAGCAGAAAAACTAAAAGTATTAAAAATAGCAACGGTACCTGAACATAAAAATTATTTATTCTGTCATAAATCAAAATGAATTGACAACAACAGCATCGTATCAAGTAGCAGACATTTTAGCACGTAAAATGAAACTGTTTAGAGATTCAGAGGTTTTAAGCACTTTTCTAGTATATCTAAATGCAAATCACATTAAAAGTGACATACAAGAATTGCAACTTTCGTATTAGTAGAGTTAACGAAAGGTTGGGAGAATGTTGCAAGAAATTCGTGAATATGACTATTAAATCATTTTTCAATAAATAAAACATTAACTTCAATAAACTTTTGTGTGTACTGACGGTTGCCCCTCAATGGAGGTTTCCATAAAAAATTATTTCTCTGTTAAAAAAAAAAAAACATTATATAGAGACCAGTTATTAACATACTAATTACATCAAAAAAAAATCTTGCTGCTACATTTGATGAAACTTTCAAATCGTGATGAAGAAAATTAGCTACATTAATTTCATTAGATCACGTGAACTACATCATAGGCAATCCACAGAGTCTCTTAAAGAACTTAACTCACAGTATGGTGACGTTATATCACAGTGAGGTAGTTGTCTTGGTTGTGTAGTCAGTCCTGGTGGTAAAGTGGTAACCATACTTGCCTCCTAAACCCTAGATCGCGGGTTCGATTCCGGCCAGGATTTTTTTCAGGCGTAAAAATCGTAAGTATGACTTCTTTCGGAAGAAAAGTACAGCCGCATAGTATATTTACGGCATGATAAAGAACCTGGAACCTCTGAGCAAAATTTGTCGGCCGTTTCACGCCCTGATTTGAATGGGACGCTGATGACCTGCGATGTTAAAGAGTGTCGGTAAATAAACCAAATAAAAAAAAATGTGGTATAGTGTTGTTTTTTTTTTTTTTTTTTTTGAGTAGTGTTTAACGCCCGTTTTTACTATTGAGGCACTACAGGCGGTGGACACTGATGATACATGAAATGAAATTATATATTGCGAAAGGAATTTTTTTTAAAGGAAGGAAGCGTTCCAGGCCTAAGTTTAGGGTACCTCCCCGGCATTTACCAGTTATGAGGACTGGGGAAAACCTGGAAAAAAAAAGTCAGGGAGGACGGTCTTGGCGGGATTCGAACTCCAGACATCCGGCTCACGAGTCCGCGCCGTGGTACAGTGGTAGCCATACTTGCCTCCTAAACCCAAGATCACGGATTCAATTCTGGCCAAGATTGATGGATTTTTTTTGGACGTAAAAATCCTAAATATGACTTTCTGCGGAAGGGAAGTAAAGCCTTGAGTCCCATGTCGTATATTTACGGCATATAAAAGAACAGGCATCTGAGAAAAATTTATCGGTCCTTTCATGTCCTGAATTGAATGGGATACTGGTGAAATGAGATGTTAAAGAGCATCCGTAAATAAACCAAATCAACAATTAAAAATGAGGAAGGCAAAGAGAGTTTTGGAATGATGTTTTAATCTTCGCCCTGAAATGTGAGCGGTATAAAGACTACTCCTAACTAGGCACTTTTCATGGTGGTTAAAATTTACTTGCCTAACTGATTTAAGAGGAGTACTGAACGATGTCCAAATTAGAACGCAAGGTAAAAACAAACTTATTACTCAGCTAACAAATAATTTTTTGTTTGGAACAAAAATTTAAAATATATACAGAATAAATGAGTAATAACGATTTTATTTGTTTCCCATGCTTTCAACATCTTATTAAAGAAAAGTCGGAAGAAGAAATAAACTTGAAACCCTTTATAGAAATGCTCATATCACTTCACCATGATTTCAGCTTGAGATTTAATAATTTTCGAAAGTTTCTAAGTCCTTTAAATTTGTCAAAAATCTCTGGTCAATAATGACAGCAGGTGTCATCAGTTGGTCAATTTTTGGACCTCAGATTGGAAATCTGAAAAAGATTACTGATCTGCAGCAGGATTCAGAGCTGTGTTTTTCAAGAGAAGCGAAAAACTAATTCAGTTTTAGGGTTTGGAATATACTTCCAGAAAAAGTTTTTTTTTAAATTTATTTACGAACGCTTATTAGCATTCCATTCAATCCAGGGCGTGAAACAACCGATAAATTTTGCTCAGAGACCTCTTCTTTCAGGCTTGAGGTACTTTTACGTGCCGTAAATCTATGACGCTGGACTCACGGATTTACTTCCCTTCCGAAGGAAGCCATTGACCCTGGCCGGGATTGGACCCGCGATCTTGGGTCTACAAGGCAAGTATGGTAACCCCTAGACCACCAGGACCGACAGAAAAACAACTCAAAAACTTGGTGTCATGTGCACAAAAAGTACCTACTGGATCAACGTATATTTGGAAATGACTTTCATCACAAAGTTCATCAAGGGTGAACATAGATCTCGTCTATCCAATGACTACTTGGCAAACCAGTTGGGGATATTTGTTTCAATTCAACCAGCTCGTACCGACAACAAGATTGTGCAAGAGAATAGCAAAGTACAACCTTCAACTTCAATTAAACAGCAATAGTCTACATAATAGTAAATTATTATTTTGTTGTTGTTGTTGAAATATGTCCCCATTGGAGCTGTAAAAATAATAATATTATTGTCAATATAAAATAAATCATAATAATGAATGGAAAAAAAAGTTTTAAGTTTCCATGTTACTAACACTACTATAGTGTGAAATTTGGTGCGATTCTCTACAAAAGCTGTTTTGTATATTTGGCTCTCGTAATTTCTAGGGAGTACCACTGATTTAGTGTGTTTAAAACTTTAAACGAAAGTGACAACAATATACACTTGGAAATCGTTGGGATAGGACGAGGTTATTAAGGTTTGTTCCACAGTTTACTAGCTATGAAACTATGCGCACACATTCTTTCCTCAGTCCAAAAGCAGCAATGAGCATCTGTTGCCAGGCATTTTGAAGCAAACCTTTTCGAGTAACAGCAGTTCAGTGAGCAACTGAAGATGGGAGAGATTCTTTCGAAACGCATCTTACTTTTACATAAGTGGAATTTAGTATAAAAAATGAATACCTAAGTTTAGGTTATTTTTTAAGAAGTTTTAAATTGGACTCTATTGCATATAAAATTATTTTTAATATTATATGATTTTCTATGTACCTTATTACTTCTTGTTAATGCTGCATAAATATCCCACATTTTTCATGATTATTATTGCTTCATCCTGAGAGAGGATTCATTCATGCTAGAAATGTTACATTAATCACAGAATGTTAATGGATTAAATGAAATTACAATGTATTCGAAGATGGCATTTACTTCTGTGATAATAAAAAAGTTTAAATTGCTAAATGCTAGAGCTTCGGAGTAATAGTTTTTGGTAATGATGGAAAATATTTTTATTTACACATTATTAACCTATAGCTTGCATTCATCCTTAAGAATAAGGAAGTCATTTTGATTCAAACAGAGCTTGATTGTACACATGCTGCAATTGCAGCTGTATTTGGATCATTGTCCTACCAACTAGATTCTAGTGTTACAGGAGATCATAGGGAAATTGGATGGATATATCAGGAGCAATAACATTTAAGATATAAAATACATTTACTACAAAACTCAATTTTTGAAGTTAAACAAATGCATAATCTGTTAACATCATATATAATATAATGCTGCAATGTACATTTCTGCGATACTGCAAAAACATGTGTAGTACCGAGAAATATACCTCCATTTACATGGATATTCCCTGAAAACCTTAGCTTTTATACAAATATTACCTGTGTTATAATTATTTGATTACAGGCATTAAACACATTTTAAATATTTATTACAACAGCTAAAGCTAAAGTTGTATTCTTTAAAACCGTAAAGATTTTCTTTACATCATCATTTACACTCTTAACATTAATATCACCTGATATCTTTCAGAAAACTGCGGATATTAACTGCTCATTTTTTTCATGTGCTAGCAACCAATAACAATGTGCATATAATGTTAGTCAACAATATTCCTTTTGTTTTGTAAAGCTATACAGTGACATATTAGAATAAAAATGGGTATTGATTATGTTTTTGAAGTCTTATAGCAGTGTTTCCAGTTGGGAAACTTTAGCCAAAATATGCGCCACAATTTGAACATCTCCTGTTCTTAAGTGCCAGACAGCAAAGAATTCCAATGGGGAAAAAGAAAATTGCACAGAATATGCCCAAACAAGTGAAGTCATCCTCTAGAACACCAACCTGAAAAAACAAGCAATGGAATTTTCATAAGCAATGTTGATAAACTTTAAACTTGTAATTATTTTGATTAATATAAATAATTACTGGAATGTGGAAGCCACTGAAGGTGGTTATCATAGTGTGCCATTTACATCTGAGCACAATGGCCCAGGACAATGAAACTTTTGGAAAAGACAGAAAAAACTTTAATTCCAGCATAGCTTAGAAAAGATTGGAGCAGCCAATGTCCAAATCTATTTTGGACACAGACTTTAACTTCTTAAACTTATTTATATTAGAGAATTTCAAGAGCATTTTCTTTGATTGTATAAGACATATAAAATAAAAATCATATCACATTTAAATTGTCTAGTAAACCATAAACTAAATAAATGGGCTCACAATCATATTCAGACAGATAGCATCTTATTATCATAAAATTTAACATCCAGATTGACATACAATATTTTAGTCAGTTTGAAAACATGATTTAGACAATACTTGCTTTAAAATCTTCTAAAAAAGATATACTACAGGTTTTGGTAAAATTTAATAATGAAGGAAACCAGAATTAAATATATTTGCAACATAAGAACATAAAAATACAAAAAAGAATTACAGTATATATTCAGTACACCTATAATCAGTGCACACAGATTAACACAGCATTAAAAAGATTAATAATTTCAAAAGAAAAAAATTCCATAAAAGTAATTTTTATTCTTAAAAAAGAGTAGATAGTTGCACAGCAGATATCATCCAAAATACCATCACAAATTTGAGAAAATCTTCAAAGAATGCAACATAAAATTAGCACCACAAATTAGATACGACATAATAAAATATGTTACGTTCTTCATTAAAAGACAGTAACGACTAAAACTAATAAAATTTTCAGATTAATTTAAAATGCACAAGAAAAAGTATGAGGTATTTTAAAAAGAGGAAGGAAGAAACAAAGAAGGAAGGAAAGAAAAGCAAAAAGAAGGAAGGAAGGAAAGAAAGAAAACATTTTAGAAATATCCAGTTAAAACAATTGGAAAAATTGGCAGCAGCAATATTCAGGATCATATCCATGAAAATAAGCAAGAAGCCATTTTGTTAAAAGAAATACCACTCCAATAGATTTCTATGGAAAAAAATGTGATTTTAAAACAGAGATTAAGTTGATGATTTTTGACATTCCACCTTTGGGCAAATTCAGTAACATCCTATTCCAGCCAATAGGTGACAACAGAGAAGCAATTCAGATCCAGCCATAAGCACACCAGACAGCCTTGAATTTACTAAACAGTCAGTAAGGATGGGAACGAGGGTTCCCAAAACATGTCCTAATTTAAAAACTTATAAGTGCAGTTTGTGTTAACATTCAAATTTGAAGATATCATTACTCAGTCATAGCTTCTAAACACATAATTAAACATAACATTATTATGTAAGAAAATGTAGTGTGAACAAGTTGAATACATTATTGTAGGATATATTATGACTTCATTGTCTACAGCTTTGTAAGTATAATTTATTCACTTAATACCATTATCTGTTTGCTGGGCATAACAGCGTGGGAATGCAAAAGAATTTTCCTTACTCAACTCCTTTTATCTGTATTATGTCACAGTGAATCCTCACATTAGTCTTAGTTTACTTGTTAAATTAGATATGGGCAATGTGATAAGGGTTTAATTCAATCTTTTGTAGATAGAAACAAGCGGACGGTGTTTACTGATGCAAAATTATTTTCACTGCTAGAGCACTTTAAAAGACATGTCACATTATTCAGTATGGAAATGTATAAGTCACACATTAGGAAATTAATGACAACCTCAATATAACCAATACAGTGAAGCAACTATTATATTCTTTGTGAATGAATGATTTTCTTTTTTAAGGCAGCAGAATATTTTTGCATATCTAGTCATCTTTTACGAGGTTCGATTTGATAATCTTATGCTCCACTTATTGTTGAATTATGCAAAACTAGTTTCACAGGCTTTTGCCTGCATCCTCAGTTGTGAGTCGGCTGTTGGCTTTGTTGTTGGTTGGCTGGAGGACTTGGTGTAGCTCTCATGGACATTTTATGAACTTCTGGATTAATTTGTCTTCTATTGGGATCTCAAAGTTCATAACCTTATCCTCATATTTTTTTATATAAATTTTTTCCCATATTCCCAGCTTAATGGGTCAATCTACAAATTTCAATAATTTCCCTCCCATTTGGAGAGATAAACATGAAAAAGAAATGGGAGTGAAATTAGTGAAATTCATAGATCGACCCGTTAAGCTGGGAATATGGGAAAAAATTTACATAAAAATATACGAGGATAAGGTTATGAACTTTGAGATCCAAACAGAAGATAAATTAATCCAGAAGTTCATAAATGTCCATGAGAGCTTCAAGTCCTCCAGCCAATCAACAACGAAGCTGACAGTCGACTTGCAAATGAGGATGCAGGCAAAAGCCTGTGAAACTAGTTTTTCATAATTCAACAGTAATGGAGCATAAGATTATCAAATCGACTCACTAGATAATTAAAGACAAGCTCAATGATTAAGTAATGTCAGCTGGCTACAAAGTAGCTTATCTCATATATGCAAAGACATTTCTGTGAGATGTATATTATGGTTATTGATTTTTTATTTCTTTGGTTTATTTATCTGTAACATTTCAGGTCATTACCATCTAATTCAACTCAGAGTGTGAAATGGCCATTATATTTTGCTTAGAGGCCTGTGTTTTCAGGCTTGCAGTTCTTTTTTGTGCCGCAAATCTACATTGCAGCACTCACGATTTTACTTTGCTTCCAAAAGAAGCCATACTTAGGATTTTTAAGCCAGAAAAATTCCACTGACCCTCGCTAGGATAGAACTGCAATCTTAAGACAGTTATTGATACTATGTATCCCTTTTTGTCCAAAATAAGGTGAATGTATAAACCAATTACAATGCATTGTTACATGTTGCACTGAGCATAATAATATGAACTTTGAATGCAATAATGAATGAAATTACTTTTGTTTTATTACTAATGAAAACATAAATGTGAGCGATGTTGCTCAGCTTGTCATTTTTGTCCAAGGTATGGATGAGAACTTGGTGCTGATGGAAGAAACACTCAATTTAGTTTCAATAAAGCACACAAAAGAGTATGATATTAAGAGCAGTGTTAAACAAGAGTTAAATTTTGAGATGACACAAAAACACTAACATTTATTGCTGGTGCTTGTGCTCCACCGATAGAAAGATAATACTACAGCTTTGTTGAGTGCCTGAAAGAAAAATTTGGAGGTTGAAGTGTCCTCTTGATTTCAATTCATTGTAGTGTGTGCCAGAAGTGTTATGATAAAAGATCTTATGATAATTGCAATGATAACCAAACATAGATTATATTACAAGTAATTCCATTCTTTTCTCAATGAACTCAAGCTCTAAGTTGATAATGTAAAAAGAATTTCCAGAACAAATCAACCACTTCAACTCATATCTCAACAACCATTGTTGCCTCTGTTGCCAGTCACCCAAAAATGTTTGAGAATAGTTAAAGTAGTTGGCAAGGAAATCTTCAAAATAGGAAGATTTTCAGAAACTATTTTAATTCATTTATTTTAATGGCACATAATGAGTTTCATTCATTCTTAAGCAAGTCAGTAAAAAATCCACTTTGGATCTCTGGCATAATGCCAAACCAGAATGTAAGGACAATGTTTCCAAATCAAAGCGACTACACCATTTTTATAACCACATATGCCCCATTCCTAATGGTATGATTTCCCTGAGTTTAAGAACACACACTGGATGGCTTCTAGTTTCAGATGTGATTCTGTATTGTGGAAAGATTATGAAGCACTTGTGGTTCATTTCATAGCAGCAAAATATGATGAAAGAACCAAAACTGCTCACAGCAATATATCACGGCAGATTAGGTATGAAGACAAACTCAATACAGGGCCTTTCTATCATGAAGCTGTCAAGCAGTTGGAAATATGAACTTTAAAAGCGTGACTTTGGAGAAGAGGGTAACCAATTGATCAACAAATGTGAATCCTTTTCTTGATCCTAGAAAACTTTATGAATGCTTAAAACGAGTAGAAATCACCTTCTATCTGCAGAAAAGAAACAAATTTCAGAATGGATGAAAGTGTCATATCCACAATGTTGGTCAAGCAATGCTGAAAAGAATATTACTTTTGCTAACCTAAAAAGGAGAGTTTGTGCAAAAGGCTAGGAATTCCAGAAAGACAGTTTGTTAGTTTGTTTCATGAATTTCTGACAGAGAAGAAAATGCCTGCTATACTTTAAGTTAATAAATACCATCAAGAGCATTCCCATCTCTATTGATGAATGTAAACATGCCTTCTCCAAGATGAACCTGAATCATACCAACAAGACCATGAATACAATTACGTTCATCAAACTGGTTGGGCATCATCTGTGTGTTTTTCAATCCTTACGATATATAAATTCCCATTTTCAGGCATCTAGCAACACATACAGGGTAAAGAATGAATTTGAGAAGATGGCAAGAGCAGTGTGATGAGCCAAATTTGAAAGATATAGTGAAAATTAAGGTATTTGATTTTTCCGCCTTTACTTTAACGTAATATGTACAAAATTCCAATTTGTAAAAGTAATAGAACAAAAGTGTCATGCAGTGCAAACTAAGCCAATTCCTCACCAAGTTGAATAAATTTAAAAATAAATATAAAATCCAAATTAGGCCTAAGTTATGGCATTACTGGATGGATTAGGGGAACAAATTAGAATTCTTGCAATCTATAAGTATTACAAAAGAGAAATCACATTTTTAGAATTATTACATCAGTAGGCATGATTTTGCCATTTTGAAAAAATAAAAAAATAGTGTTTCTGAATCAGAATTTCATGCTGATTACAAAAATAAAATCAGTTTTCACATACATTAGAATTTTTCACAATTCTAAATTTTACATGTTTAATATTTTTCATAATATAATAAACCATTGTTTTGTAATTTATGCAGGTCATATACATTAGCAAGACAAAGGCAGAATATAACAGTTTTAGTTAAGAATACTTATTTTGAGTACTTTGGTATTAAGTTAGATCAGATCAAATCATGGGTGTCCTCATAAAGTATGTATGTCGTAGTTGTGTAAAATAGCTGAAGGGTTAGAAAAAGGAAATCAATGCCCTTTGGTATCCCTATGATATGGAGGGAACCTACAAGATGATTGTTATTTTTGTACAGTTAGGGCATACTGTTAAAAGTAAGAAATCTGCATCCAGTAACACTAAATCTTCAGAAAATGATACTTATGAACCAGAAAGTTGTGGTGATAAATGTTTTAATCAAATGAGCTTAATGATTTAGTCAGGGATTTATATTTTCTAAAATTTCAGAAAAATTGTTAGGCTCTAGGTTAAAAGAAACTATTGGTTTAGGGTATGTATTTTTCATGGTGCAGGTATCGTGAGGAGGAACTTGTCCCTTTTTTCTCAAAGAGGAAAGTTAGTGTATTTATTTTCCTAGAGTTTCGGCAAAATTGTTAGGCTCTAGGTTAAAAGAAACTATTGGCTCAGGGTAGTGTAGTATAGTACACTAACTATAATCCCAGAGTTCATAGATTCATCTCTGAAAAGTCTTAAAGGCCTTTTGCTTCATAATGGAAATATTCATCCTTCCATTCCTGTGGCCTACGTTATTTAGGAGACATATGAAAATGTAAAACTTCTGGTCGAAATCCGTAGCATGAAATTCATGGGTGCTGTTTCTGTGGAGATTTCAAAATTATGGGACTATTACTTGATCATCAGGGTGGTTTCACTAAATATCTTTGTTTCCTATGTGAAGGGGATAGCAGAGCTAGGTCAGAAGAACAGTGGCTACCTAGGATAATTTTATAATGGATAAAAAAGTGTAAGAAGTGAGCCTTTAATCGATCCCTCAAAAGTTGTTGCTACTTCTGCATGTGAAATAAACAATTTGTGAAAGCCCTAGATAAAGACATTGAATGCTTACAATATTTGTGTTAAATTTCTCTCATTAATGTATGAAAAAATTAAAGTTGGTATATTTATTGACCCACAAATTTGAAACATGATGTGCAAACAGTTTCAAAACACTATGAGTGAAAATGTAAAGTATGCCTGTATTGCATTCAGAAATGTTTTTAATTTCCTTGGAAATAAAAAGGACCCAAATTATGTTAACATAGTAAAATTGATGATAAAAAGTTTCAAAAAAATTATTATTGCAAACATGAGTGTCAAAGGTTCATTTTCTTCATTTCCATCTAAATTACTTTTCTGATAATTTAGGAGATTTAGTGAGGAACAAGATGAAAGATTTCACCAAAATCAACAATATGGAAATTAGGTATCAAGGAAAGTGGTGTGTTAACATGATGCCTGATTATGCTGGGTGTTAAAAAGGGACTGCTTTGAATAACATTTGAGGTCAAAAAGAAAGAACAAAATTTTAAGTGCAATTTTGAGGTAATGTTATGCATTTGATTGTTAGTAGTTAATAGCAAATTGTAGCATTGTTTTTTTCTTGCAAAATGCTTGTGGAAAACAATTTTCAGGGCATTTCACAAAGCTAAAACTTTATTTCCAGGTAGCAATTAATTTATTGCCATTTAATTCACATTTTTATGATTTGTGTGAAAACGTGACATGTAGGGAAAAATTGGGGATTATTTTCAAATTGAGCTTAACAAAAGCATTAAGAATTCCACATTAGAGATGCAATAGAAAAGAAAAGTTTTAAAATATAGACAAGTATTATTATTATTATTATTTTTTTTTTCGAGATTAAACCACAAAAATTAATGGTATATTGTTAATTAAATTAAATAAATCACCAGTGACAAATGAAGTTATATTATGTGGGCATTTTTAAATGTAACCAAGTTTATAACTGAGCTCTTGACATCGTCTTTACATTCACTAAAATAGAGAGAAATAACATCTATTGTAATTAACATGTTCATGTGATACGATAAAATAAAAGCCATGTTACTGTTTAAAAACAATTACAAGATACATTCCCGACAATGCTTTTATCAAATATAAAAACTGTGCATCTTTATAAATGCAATTTAAATGCTAAGTTCATTTGTCCTTTTATTTTGAAACGATAGAAAATTAAAGGTTACAGCATTTTTTGGTTTTCTAGTATTCCTCTACTTTTAATGGCCTGCTTTCCCTGATTTTCAGAAACTATTTTCCTTATTTCATTTAAATGGTATGTGCAGAGTTTTTGTGAAATAATGAATATTGCTGTCCCTGGAGTGATTTTAATTTCGCTTTACCCCTACTCTCTAAATTTCGGATTTACATATATCCCCACTCCTAATGCTACAATTTCCCTGATTTTCAGAAACTATTTTTATTCATGTACTTTAATGGCATATACCATATACCAAGTTTCATTGAGAAAAAACAAAAATTGCAACTGCTAGGGCAATTTTTAAATTTTTGCTTAAAGTCAACCCCCACTCCAAGTGGCCCATTTTGCTGGTTAACAACCTCGACTAATAATTTGGTAATTGGTTATATACCAAGCTTCTTTGAGAAAAAACAAAAATTGCAATTGCTAGAGCATTGACAGACTTAAACACACACACTTATGACCATTGCAAATGACCTATTAACAACTAGGTTCATCTCAATCCTTAACAGGATGTGATGGTATGTTACTGTTCACAAAAATGTTAACTCAATTTTACACAGATTTAATATACATTTTAATTTATATATTGCTGACATTACTTCCGAGATAATGAGTTTTCTATCTCAAATGGCACTGCCTGCAAAGATTTTGTAGGAATGAAGCTAATGGATGAAATGAATCAAAAGAAATGCCCTATTTTGAAATATTGCAGTAGCTTTTGTGCATTTTTTTCCCAATAATACTGCCATTATTTAAATAGTAAGATGCACTATATTCATACAATTATTATTCTTGCTATGAAACACTACCTTTAAACTTCTCTTAGCAGAATGAATAAATAAATGCCAGTGATTAGATTCACACAATGACTTTTGGCAATAATTAAGTTCTCCCTCATATACAAAGAATAATTTATGCGATGTTTTCTACTTTCAAAACAACAGGAAATACATTTCAACATTCAAGGAATATGTGGACATCAGCCGTAAACCTAAGGATCTTGAACAGCTGTTATAGATAATTTGCTCTATTCCTATTTCCACATCAGAATGTGGAAGATCCTTCACTGTGATGAATGATATTCACAGCAAGAAAAGAAATATCTGCTGATAGAACAAATTGTGTAACTAATTTTTTTAAAAAGTTAGGCTGCCACTGAGAAAGTTTAATCCACAAGCACATGAACAGTCTTGGCTCAATCAGGAAGAAGGTTGGCTGAAAGAACAGCATGCAGAAAATGTGACATGCCAAAAGAATTAACAATACAAGCTCACCTGGAATATTCTTAACTGGCTTTTTTGACGAGTACCACCTAAAATATTTACCCAATTACAGTACTACATATTAGATCCTGAGAACTGACATTTGCACTAGGAAGCATACTGCATGATAAATTTACTGTTAGCAAGTTAGTTGAGAGGAATGAATGCACAGAGGAAAATATAATTTTGAGAAGGAAACAGGGAAGAAAAAAATGGTGAGATATGAACAAAAAGAAAAACTTTTGCTCAATATTACAAAAACTTGGACATTCAGAAAGTTGAAGATGGGAGGCGTGAGGGCTCCAACCCCAAGAAGACTAGACTCTTTTATAACCAATCAAATTTTGTGTAATATAGTTCATAAGCACATTCTACATTACAGCAATTGTTTATTAACTTTTGTTTAGGGGAAGAGTAGTTATATTATTAGTTCCTTCATGTTAGTCCTTCAGGCTTCAAGCATATATCTAATGCCCTTAGTATCATTTAATGTATGTTCAAAAACTTAAAATCAAACAGACGACTTGGCACAATCTTAAATCATTACACAACTCTGGAAAAATTATTGCATCATCTTCCAAGAGCTACTTTGAACAACTTACTCTGCAAGCAGGACAAGCTCCCACAATAATTATCTCTTGTGGCTGGATAGTGATTGCTGTAGCACCATATGTTGGTGTATAACCTGCTGGAAGAGGTGCAGATGGTCCTTGATATGGTGGCACTTGCCCTGATGGCTGAAAATATGGTTGACCAATTCCACTTCCTGCTGGTGGTGGAGGATATACTGCAATTATGAAGAATATGTTTTACTTCTCTTAATTCTGTGTGTGTAATAAATAATTTAATTTATTGACAATTACACTTCAAATAATTTAAATAAATTTGACAATTATGATTTAAAAAAATTCAAGTGGACACTTCCAAACTAACAAGGTAGCGTCAGTGTCTTTGAATAAATCCTGAAAGACCTAGTCCCCTCCGTACATTTTATTACAAATTATATGAGAATTAATCTCCCCTTTTTAGATTTCCAGGAGAAATCTCCCTCTTCATCCTGATACTTTGTGTTATCTGTCCAAAATATCTGCACTTATTAAAATTATGTAATTATCAATATAATTTTTGCAAACCTTACTTTTTAATTTCTATTAATTTCAAAATTTATAATGTTTACATACTCATACAGAGTCTCGATGAATTTCTTCTCACAGACTCCACCATATTGTAATTCTCTGATTGTCAACATGGTTAACATCCCATGAAATGCACCAACTCTTAACTTCTAATCTCCCTCTGTCACTTCACTTTCCTTATCCATTTCTCCTTAACTCTTCGTCACCCATAGTTTTGCTTTTCTCATACTCTTTAACTGAACATTTTAACCACTATAATATTGTCTTTCACTGCTGATAATTTTGGGTATAAAATAGCTTCTTCCCTGTTTTTTATATCTTTACACTGCACCAAGCAGTGAAAACATTTCTTCTGCTTATTCGCACAATATATATTTCCAGATTACTATTTATAAACCCTTTTGAAACACCACAACACACTTGTGCATATCCACACAAATCCTTCCTTTTATTGCTTATTATCACAGCATAGATTTTAAGGTGCAAAATGATGGTTGGAAAGGGAAAGTTAAAGGTTATGTACAGCCTGATGCAAAACTCGCAGATGCTACAGTGAAAATATATAGCAACAGTGAGAAAAGTGAAAGAAGTGAAAATTATTGTGGCTGGTGTAAATGTATGCAAGAATGGAGCAAACAGTTCCATAAACACTATAAAACAAATTCTGCAAAGAGAAGAAATTAAGAAAACAGACATAATAGTGGTGAACATTCTTGAGAGATATGATCTTAATTATAACTCATGTGTTAACAAAGAAATTTGGAAGACAAAAAGGTGAAATTACTATGCTCAGTGAGCCCAAATGAAAATATAATGGACATAAGGTCCCTCAAACATGAATGAATGGTGTTTAGGTGTTTAATGCCCATTTTTGCTACAGAGGCACCACAGGTGATGGTACTGATGATAAATGAAATGAAATATTGGGAAAGGATATATTTTTAAGGAAGGAATCGTTCCAGGGCTAACTTTAAGGTACCTCCCCAGCATTTTCCATTTATGAGAGGACTGAGGAAAACCTGGAAAAAATCTGTCAGGGAGGACGGTCCTGGCGGGATACGAACCCCAGACCTCCCTCTCACAAGTTCGCACCTTCACAACCTCGGCCACCAGTGGCAGTAACCTCAAGCAAGAATATTATATCAGGCATGACTTACATTTGAACAACAATTGAAAGAAATACTTACATACACTTCTTTCAGAGCATATAAAAACATTACCAGTTAAAAATTGCATGTGTATAACTCTACAGGGAAATGTATTTAATGTTCAAATGACAAATTGTAAATTCACCCACATCCTACGATTATGATATAAACACCACACATAGTAACATCACCCTTAGAGTATACCAACAGAAAAAACAATATGTCTCCAACAAAGTTGATATTTTAGAAACAGTACTAAATGATACAAATCCTCTGGTTGTAGTACTTTCAGAACATGGCTTAAGGCAGGAACAATTACATTTTGTGAAACTTAGCAATTATAAACTAATCTCCCAACATTGCCATATGACACACAGAAGCAGAGGAGTTTCAGGAGAATGATATTATTGGCAATAGGGTAGAATGGGTAGAAAACATTAATTTAGAGATGATCACTGAGGTAACTGCAATAAAATTAAACACTGAAAAGAAGAAAATACTCATTATAGGTATTTACAGGTCCCCTAACTCAAGTATACAAGAGTTCCTACTTAACTTGGAAAACATGCATATCATAATCCTAGGTAACTTTAATGTTGATGTGGACAATATGGAACTGCATGACAACCTCGGTAGCACATTTAAAAGTTGTTTCTTAAGGGCACACAAGAATCACAAATCACTCAATTAGCACAATAGATCACATAATAACAAATCTAAATGAAGACAGATTTTCTACAATAAATATTGAATCTCATATAATCAGTTCATAGAGGACAAATTATAGATATTCATATAACTGTCGTGGCCAAACAAAAGACAATCCTTATAGGTGTGTTAGGTACTCACAAAAATGTAGCCTAGATAAACTAAAAGGTATGCTTGCCAAAGAATAATGGGCAGAAGTATACAGTACATGCAATATACATGAAAAGCGTAATACTTTTGTGCAAAAATTTTCTTCTCAGAATGACAAAGCTTGCCTTCAGTCGAAAAAATTGGCTCAGCATAAAATCACTGACACTTTAACTTTGTCAACTGAACTAATAAAAGTAAAAAGTAAAATGAGAAATATGTATTAATTCTTCCAAACCAGTCAACTGAGTACTTACAATAATACCTATAATATATATAAAAAAAAAAAACAATACAGGATAGAGTTAATTTAAAGGTAGAGCAAATAGGATACAAAATATAACAACTTTTAAAAATACTACTAAAACAGTGTGGAATATTATAAATACTGGAAATGTTCAGCCATCTTTTCGAGTAGCGGAGGTTCAGTCAGCAACTGAAGATGGGAGAGATTCTCCCGAAATGCATCTTACTTTTGTGTAAGTGAATGGAGTTAGTGTAAGAAATGTGTATACATGAATTGAGGTTAAATACAGGCTAATCGCTCTACCCTCTGTTTTCAGCAAATTAATTGAGAAATACTAAATGAATGTAACATATAGTTTTTTTAGAATCCAATAGCATCCTTAATCATTTTCAACATGGTTTCAGAAATAAATTATCAACCATTACAGCTATAGCAGAATACATGCATGAATTGCTATAATTGAAAGATATCCATAAAAAAGCAGCATGAATTTACTTAAATCTCTCCAAAGCATTCGACCCAGTATCTCATTAACACCTAATTTCAAAATTAGAACATTATGGTTTTAGAGGACAAATCAATAAATTGGAAAAAAGGTGACCTTATTTATACCATTAAATCCGACTATAATAATATAGTGAAATCATGGGTGCAACAAGGGTCAGTGCTTGTACCCATGCTTTTCTTAATCTGTATAAATAATTTACCTCAACGGAAAAACAGCAAGGTAATCTCTTATGCTGATGATACATATATAATATAATAAAGTGAAGACAGGGAAAGCTTAGAAAGACAAATGAAGGCAACTACTGAAATATAACAGTATTTATTAAACAATGGATTAAAGTTAAACATAGGAAAAACAAAATTAACGACATTTCAAAATAACTTAAACATAAACATTAAGAATATCATATTAGAACAGGTAACTAATTATAAATTCTTGGGTATACACATTGATGAAAATTTAACTTAAAACACACATAGAGAAATGGTATGCAACAAAATGAACTAAGGGCTATACCTATTGAGACAACTAAAAAAATTATGGGAACATTAATATCCTAAAAACAGCATATTATGGCATTATTTATCCACAATTAGCATCTGGAATTGAAATTTGGTGGGTTACAAGTAAAACCAATATGGATAGAATATTAGAAATACAAAGAAGTGCATAGAAGTATATACAACCTTGATTATCAACAGTCCTGTAGGGAAAACATCCTTTCACTAGGTCACTATAAGAAATTTAACATGCTCAATAAGGACCAATACCCAATAAAATTCAAACCAATAAGGAGCAATATTATATAATAAATTATCATTGTCGATTACAAACAGCACAGACTTGAAATTTAAATCTGTTCTAAAACTATTCCTAATAGAGAAATGCTTGTACAGTGTTTCTGAAATGTAATGGATAAGAGTGTATAATATTGTTAATTACAAATATATGAATATGTACATATGATTATAGACTGCAATTAAATGGATATGTATATATGATTACTGATATATAGAATCATGACAATATCAGATGCTCTTTTAAGAGTCTACTGGAGGCAATAAAATTATTATTATAAAGAAAGATTCTGAAAACATATTTAAAAATGTACAAAAAGATGCTGATAAATGCCCTTAATCACGTCTAAACCAAGTTATATTAACATTCTTATTCAACACTATAGCAAATAACATAAATAAACCATATTTAGGAAGTAAACATGGCATTTACAGAGTATCAACCAATTTGTCACGCACAATATTTCTATAGTTTTTTTAATGTAAGGGTGAAGCCTCGAGCTCAGGAGATCCTTGTATACATATGAAGAAACTCAATTCAACATCTGCTGAAACCATGGAGCATATTTTGTAAACACAGAGAAAGTGAGTTCAGCAGAAGTTGCAAAGGCTTCCACATCCAGATTGTTCCTCAAAATGATTCAAGTTTGGCTTTGGCAAATCCAACAGGGATGTCCCTCACAGTTGTCAACTTCATCCACTGTTCCCTCTTTCTCTATACCTTCTAAACTCTGAATCACATCAGGTAAATATCTGCAGTCATGCACTGAGAAAAGTTCCAAGTCTAATTCTCTGTCATTATACAATTGTTGGGCACAGATGGTTGTTGCATCCCTTTAATCTAGAGCACATATGAAGTTTTTTAATTATTTCAAAGTTTTTACACAAGAAAATTGCACATCTTATCCAAGTATCCCCTGTCTACTTATAATACAAAACTGTGGTAGGGGAGTTCAGTAATTTCTTGGTACAAAAGTTGACAATTTGGGCTCTACAGAATCTTCTTCAGAGCAGCATACCCTATTGTATTCCTCCTTAATTCTTTCACAAACATGGCATGGTCCATGTGCAATACAAATCACATGGTTGAGACTATGGTACATGGCCCTCAGTTGCAGTATGCATGATCAGTCATCATAAAATTGTCTTTTTCGCATTGATGCCATCCAGTAATAGCTTCATGCATGAATCATCAAAATGAGTGCATTACTGTGCTCGCATTTGTCTTTCAGAGTTGGTACATATAAGCCAAGCAACTAAAATTAGAGGTTTATACCCCATGTTCATTTCCAAAAAATCCACTATTATGAATGGAGAGTGCTAGAGGGTCTTTGCGAATTTTCCACAATACACTTATGTAAACAACTGTAGCCATTGCCATATTGATTATGTAAAATGTATTAGCAGCATAATTTATAGAAATAAATAATATGAAAAATGTGCAGAAGGATAGTATACTTAGTGCAGAAAGGAGTTTTAAAATTTGGAAGAGTAGAAAGAGTATTGCAATGGGGGCAGTCACAAAGAAGTAAAACTCCTCAGCTTTTCAAATGAAAAACAGCATCAGAGGTAAGGCATGTTTTCTCCTTTAATATTACATAAAAAAAAAAAAAAGACTGTACATGTATGTGCACATGAAGAAAAATATCCAAAGCAGGCTTTCATCACAGTTTTATAAACATTAATAGCAGTATACTACAGATAATACACATTTCAGCGAAATATCTTGCCATACCGCATTTTGCTACATCAAGAATACTTACAGTAGTACATAGTTTGTTTTATTTTATTTACTTTTTGGCTAGAAGTATAGTTTAGCTTACAAATTAGCAATAAGCCATTAGATGATATATGATGGTTTACAATACATTTTCAGTTAGTTTCACTATTTTCAGATGATATGCATATTTCTGATAAAACATTAACAACAAAAAATTATAGAAATGAAAAATTGCATTGTAAAAATAAAGGAAAGGAATGGTGTTATATCTTGGCAAAGGAAGCTAACCAAACAAATTGTATATTCAAAAGCATTGCAAAGCTATCCGTACCTAACGATAATGAAAAGAACATGTCATATAATGCGACCGCCTATAGTTTCAGTCAGGGAATAAAGGATATGAGTATCTAAGGAAGTGTTGTCAACATACTTGCTTTAATGTAAAAAGACTTAACATTATCATTAGCATGTTTAATCAATCTCACATTTATCACACATGATAAGATTTTTATAGCAAATCTTCATATGAAAATGAACCTCTGTATCATTATCTAGAAAATGAATTAAAATTGTATAATAATACTGCATTGTCCATACATAGGTTTACTTGTCTCATCTAAATAGATTTTATATGTTATTTCATTTTGATAATTATTCATTACTTGCTTAACATCATTATTGCAATATACTAACTTATAATTTGTCATATCCCATCAAATTAATTGTAAACCCATAGGTTATTTTGCTGGAGATTGAAGATTGTATATGTTATACTACCAATATTATGTTGGCAATACTTTTTAGGCATACTCCAAGACATTCACTTCTCTTTATAACACAACCATTTTTTTTATTTGTTTTATCTACAGACACTCTTTAACATCTCACGTCATCAGCATTATATTCATTGGTCCTGATGGTGTAATAGTAACCATACTCGACTCCTAAACCCAAGATTGCAGGTTCAATCCTGGCCAGGTTTAATGGTTTTTTGGGGGTGTTAAAATCCTATGTATGGCTTCCTTCAGAAGGGTAGTAAAACTGTGGATCCCATTGTAGATATACAGATGAAAAAGAACCTCAAGCCTGAAAGAAGAGGCTTCTGAGCAAAATTTATCGGCTGTTTCATGCTTTGAATTGAATGGGAAGCTGATGACCTGAGATGTTAAAGGGCACCCATAACAATTAAGAGGCCAAAACTTATCCCATTCCCCAGAACTTCTTGACTGCCACGTTATGTTCATAAAACCAAATCAAAGTGCCCCATTCAACTCAGGGCATGAAACGGCTGATAAATTCTGCTCACATCCTCTTCTTTCAGGCTTGAGGTTCTTGTTCATGCCATAAATTTACTATACAGGACCCACGGCTTTACTCCCCTTCCAAAGAATTTACATAGCATACAGCACATCACAGAATTAAACCATTAGATTGTTTGTCTCTTGGATTCTTCTGAAAGTGCATAGAACTTTGCCTTCTGAACTTTTGGAATGGTAGAGTACTTGAACTGCAACAACCAAAACACCAACAATGTGCAACAAAATCAGCCTGTTTAACTTCTTTCATGTCCTAAAATACAAATACTATGTTTTTTTTACAATAAAAATCTAAAAAATTTAAACCAAATGCAACGGAATAACAGAAAGAAAAAACTTAGGAGCTCACACAAACACATTAAAAATGGTCTATACAGCAATTATCAGACAAATAATTGAATATAAATATCAAACATTATGATACAGCAGCAGAAAGCAATATGAATACATTAGAAAGAACTAAAACAAGTGCCAGCAATATAATAACAGGGTTAAAAAAAAAGGTTGCCCCATTGACATTTATTAAACTAATCTCAAATGTTTAAAACTGAGAGAGTAAAATACAATTAAATAGCCTTGGATTCTTGTATATAACTGCAGAATATACATCACTTGAACTAAAGAATACAAAGAACTACTGTCCAAAGCATCCATTCCTCTAAAGAAACATTAACTTTATTTTCATGAAATTCTGTTTAAAAAAAAACCCACTCTCATCATGAAATAGTTGGTCCTATATATATATACAGTATATCACAAGATAGATCATAGTCTGCTCAGATGATAGTAAGTCAGTGGCAGGGAAACCAGGGAGTTATCATTAATAATTTTAGATTACAACAAGCAATAGAAATCTAAATTATTGCTCTAACTACTGTGCAGAGCTAATAGCTATATAAGTCACTTAGAACTCTGACCACTTTACAGTTATTTCAGTTTCTATAGCTTGAAGTAGACAGCAAAAGCACACCTAAAGAATTACCACAATATTACAGACGTTACTTCCATAAATATCAAACTGACTGCAACAGATTAATATACAGAAATTAATTTTAATTGGATCCCTTCACCTGAAGAAAATGGCTGACAAACAGCTAAAGAAGGATGCAACAAAGCCAACATAAACTCAGAAGAATTAAAATATTTCAATATCCTCAATGCATTCAAAAATGAAAACAATAAATGGGAAAACAATGCCAATTAATATTTGATATGAAGAAATACCTGGAGCTACAATAAATTAAACAGAAATGATCAAAAGGCCATTTCAGATGAAAAGTGGACTACAGAAGATGCAGATTACAGCATTGGTACAGAAATGTTGCTCCATAGATCCCACAACGAGCATAACCTCAATAGATTATAGGACATATAACATACAACATGCCATTTTACAGATAGATGAGGTACATTATTTACACATACAATAAATAAAACAAAAACATATTTATGCTGCAATTATATACAATGAAAAATGATAAATTAAAAATGCTATAAAAATAATACACAACAGATATAAAACATAAATACAAGAAATTAATTGTATGATTGACTAACTACAGTCTAATTGACTCCACTTACTTGTTTATACATAGTACATGTTTCACGAACCCTTTGTTTACATCCTCGGCTACCCGTTGGCTCATTTAATTATATGATTAGTTTCACTGTACAAGTTCCAATTAGCATCTCTAATGAATACACGTATTGGTGATTATGAACTGTTTCAAGTTTCTCTTAAAACTTTTGCATTTAGCATGACTGCCCAGTGAAAGATTAAACATCTTGTCATCTGCCCATGCACGAGCAGGCTTAACCTATCTGAATGTCATTTTGTTTGCACTTAGACTTCTACCTTGTTTAATTTTAAAAATAAAGATATTGCAAGAGTAAGAAAATGTGTACTTAGATTAATTCTTTTTAAGTATTATTTTGGTACTCTCGCATCATATTGTGTCCATTGACAAATGTGTTTGCTTAAATGGAATAGTTTGGAGTTAATATGTTTATTGGTCCTCATAAACATTTATGACATGTTCTATGTTCGTAGGTCTCTGTGAATGCTCCAGGATCTAAACTAAAGCATACAATGCACAGATATGTTAGATGCTATTGAAAATCTTATAATCTTAAATTTATATAAAATTTAAAATTATATAATATACAAAGTTGTAAACTAAACCATGATGTAAAATAAATCTTTAGAACCTATTCAAACACTCTAGAACAAAAGTATTTATTAAAAATGAATTAAATAGATTAACTTCAACAACTTTACAAACAGTTGCATAATAAATTTCATTGCATAAAGTATAAATACATCACTATTATCTAAAAGCTAATTTAATGAGTAGAAGCTGTTCAAATAAATATGCCATCACTACTCTTTTTAACGAAGCTAACTTTCAATTGCTCTATTTTGGAGTGCAATTTAGTGATAATTTGATGGACATTTGAGTTGCACTATTGGTATGTTTCAGTGTTGGTTTTCATTATATGAAGTATGGTTTTGCTCTGGTATTGTGTTCAAGTAAATCACATATTACTTAATTTGTTAAATGTAATTCTTTTCCTACAAGCTTGTTTCTTATAAATAATATTGCCTCAAATATGTACATGCAGGGGAGTGGAAAGATTCTCAGTTTAAAGAAAATTGGTTTGCAGGAAGATTTCTGATTTGCATCAGTCATTATTCTGATGATTTTTACAATGAGAACTCTGCTTATGTGAACTAGCCCGTTTGTACTGAAACTTATAGATGCCTAAACCAGAATTTCTGATTTTGTATTGAACTTTATGTTTGCTATACGTGAAACCTAAATGCTAAATCTGTATGTAAAATGGTATGTCAAGTTTGCAACCTCCTGACACTTTCATCTGTAGAAACTACCGAAGCTGGAACTAAAGATCCTATTCAATACTTGGTAACGTTATCGTTTACCTGGGGCTTGTGGAGAATACGGAGGAGGCTTGTCATATTCACTAGGTAGTGCCGCCATGTTCAACTCCTGTCAAACGTAACTGTGAGGAATACTTTTCAGTCTTCGTCGCCGTATTATATCACATAAAAGCAAAGAAAAAATGCACGCAATATAACTGTCATGCAGTATTATTAACTGCATGAAAACCCAGTGCTTCTTATGGCTGCTCTACGCTACTACATGATTTCCTGAAAGTTCACAAAAACGTTTCAATCACGTGCAAGCAGTTTAATATGTAACACAGATTACAGAAATACTGATATGGGAGTTCTAATAGTTAACCTGTGCCTGTGCGCGCACGCCTGAAAATTTGGTTTGGGCGAGAGGGGAAGTAGAAGAGGCAGTTAGTTTACAATTTACCCGCCAGTGTTTTGCTCATAAAAGGTAATCTGTGATTATAACAGTATAGTACTTTCTTTGCACTGGTTCCTGAATTACGCACCTCTTCTGAATTTGAAAATCCCCTAATATTTCCTCTAAAGAGCATTAGCTGTATTAAAAAAAAAAACATTTTATTAATTTTTAAAATACCTAAAATTAAATTAAAATTTAAAATATATATATTTATATGACATGTAAACAAATAAATTATATATGCCCTTCTCCCACCTGCTAAACACGCACAGAACAGCTGGCATCAATCGAAACGTTTCCGCATAACAGCTGGTTGATAGTTGGTTCTGTACTTTATTAAAAAGACCCAATCGGGAATTAAGCCCGGGCTCGCCGCACAGGTAACACAAACACAAGTATACTGAACATCCTATGCCTTGGCCAAACATTACAGCTAAACTTGGTATTTACAAACGGCAGCAAAAATAATTGGCGCAAACGGGCAAGAGTTTTCTTTCTTTTCCCCCTTTAATTTCGTTCTTGCCTCCTTGTTGTTGTTGTTGTTGTTGTTGTTCTTCTTCTTCTTCTTCTTCTTCTTCTTGTTCCTCCTCCTCTTCTCCCATGTTTCCTTTTCCAGGAAGATATTATTATTACTATTATTATTATTATTATTATTATTATTATTATTATTATTATTATCATCATCATCATCATCATCATCCCTGCATTTCCTTCCTTTCCTTGTTTCTGTTTTCTTTCCTAATCTTTTCCCCCATTTCCTTCTTTCGCCTCATCCACGCCCTTCATAAAAAAAACATATTTTTATTTTAATTTAGTAGTAATTCATCTGTCTTTATTCCATGGTTCGCCTTAATGTTAGGTAGCCTACTCCTGCAAGGATGGCCGAGGCCATAAATGTACAAATAAGTAAACAGAGGTTCGCTGCCTTCCGTAAGGTCCCCCCCCCATTTATAATTTCATCTTATGAATCATTAACCGCCCAAAGTCTCAGTGATGAAAACGGGCTTTCTATACATACTTAAAATATTAATAATCATAATAATAAATAAAATCCTGCCTGAGAATAGCTATAATTTTCTTGATGAAGTGAATTCACAGCATACTCGTTCTATGGTTCTCATGAATTTGTTAGCAAAGCAATTGAACTCATCGTGTACTAATAAACATTAACTGAGATTAGAATTTGCATGTGTTGCGAGGTCACCACAACGGAGTTATCGAACACAAGTGTAAGCCTAATAAAAACGTGGACAGCATCAAGAAACTATAGATATGTAAAACGCCGATTGGCTTTCACATTTTCAGACGCATTTATATGTACATAATAGGCTCTCTTCTATTAGGAACTCTTTAATCTTGTTGCTCAGATCTAGCTATATCTTGTAAGATGGTTACAATTCATCTTGCTACCGAGTTACCGTTTCAGACATAGCAAGTAAACTCTTCCAATTCAAAGTGCAGAAAGGATTTAGAGGCTAGTATTTTACTCGCCATTGAAATAGGGAGTAGTTGCTTAAGTTAAAGGCTTACACTTCACGAATGTACGAAATACGCAATGTACCGGCATTTAGAAACCCTCAGAACAAATTACCGTTTATAATAGGTCATACTTGAAACACACGACAAATGGCAAATATACTCGCGCAGTTATTATAATTTGTTAGAAATTAGGATTCTTTGGAGGTTTTAACAAGTATCGTAATATTACCCCCATTTCAGGGGGAAATATAGCAGTGCATAAATGTAAATAATTGTAGTTTGTTTTAAACTGGCAACATTGTTTATTTACAGTCGGCATCTTTGACCTTATTTCCGGGAGACTACGTGGGGGCGGGTTCATTAAATGGAATAGCAACAACAAGGTGTTTAATCGGAGGGCGGTATCTTGTACAGAAGAGGCTTTAGTCTACCAACCAATCACAAACAAGAACTTGACGTCATTCATGTCTGGGGGGATGAGTAGTTTTGAAAACAAGTTGTGTGTTGTGTTGTGGTGCTAAGTAATATTTTTAGCAATATTTTCTGAAAATGGACTCATTGCGCGAACAGGTGATGATAAATCAGTTCGTTTTAGCAGCAGGATGTGCAAGAGAACAAGCGAAACAGCTGCTGCAAGCAGCACACTGGCAATTTGAGGTAAGATATTTGTAAACAAATGTCCGCAGACGAAAATGGCTGCTGATGTGTAAGCCTAATCATTCGTTAAGGTTGATGGCTTGGCGTGGTCAAGGGCTCGAAGGTCACTTCCGAATAATGCATTAGAAAGTGCATATTAGTACAATATATTCCGATAATCGGTTATTTAATTGCTTCTTGTGCTGACATAGTCGCTACAAGCATATGTACGATTGTTTTGGTATTTGGTCATGTGGCTTTAAAGGTACACTGCAGAAAAAAAGGTGCATCATATTGCATCACGTTATTTTAATACAAAGGGAATTACATTTTTATTTTAGAAGCAGGTTATTTATGCTATATTTCCCACACTTTACTGAGATAGTCTTATAATGTACTATAGTATGTTTTCAGCTTAAGTAAACATGTGGTCGCATGTCAGTTTTCATTATCAGCTGATTTTGCAAAATTATAACATAAACAATCAAATAATTCCCATGTTTTTGAAAAAAGTAGCCCTTTCTAATCGTAACGATATGTATTATACACATCATGGCACATCATCCCAATGTAAATGTAAAAAGTACTAGGTGAAAATACTATTATGGTATTAAAAAGCAATTGTAAATGACAAATTCTATGTTCGTAAATCTCTGTGAATGCCTTGCAAACTTACTGAATGCTCCAGGAACTAAAATAAACTAAGCAAACTTTAAACATTAGTATTCTATTACAGCATATATGCACATATTTTTTATTGTCGTGCTCAAGCATACAGCCATGTAAAAGCTAATCAAATAAGAGGCCAACAATTAAAATGCAGTTGAATAAACTTTGGGTGTAAAGAAAAATGAAACTAAAATTACCCTAGGTCAGCTTGATTATGATTTGCTTGTCAGAGTGCATCCAAAAGGTTCTGTTTATTTGGACAGTTCAAAATTACTTCCTTTTTTCAATTAAGAGCAATATTTGACATTTTCAGATTAAAAAAATACTAATTATCTTAGTACTGTTATCTTGTTTGCTTTGATGTTAAACTACTAAAAATCCTTTTGGTAGTGGATCAGCAATGGGAAAAATTATTTGAATGTTATTTGCTCAGCTGTGATGGTTATAATAAGACAATATCTAAATTCATTAAAGTAATTTAAAAAAAATAAAGAATGTGGTTGTTAGTTTTTTTTTTTAGTAGTGTTAAACGCCCGTTTTTACTACTGAGGCACCACAGGCGGTGGACACTATGAGATATGAGATGAAATGATATATTGGGAAAGGATATGTTTTAAGGAAGGAAGCGTTCCAGTGTTCCAGACCTAAGTTTAGGGTACCTCCCCGGCATTTGCCAGTTATGAGGACTGGGGAAAACCTAGAAAAAACCTCAGTCAGGGAGGACGGTCCTGCTGGGATTCGAACCCTAGACCTCCCGCTCATGAGTCCGCGCCTTAGCGACCTCGGCCACGACTGGGTTTTGGTTGTTATTGCAGTGCACAGAGTTTTCACATTTAAATGTCCTGGCCATGCAAATTTGAAATTCAGAAGATATGATTCTTGAGATAGGTACTGATTAGGAATGGGGATAATACATTTTTGGAGAAAAGGGAAGAAAAACATGGAAAAGTCTCCAATAGATTTTAGTAAGGAATAGTTTGTTTTGCAGTGTGTGAACATGGGCAAAGTGATGCCAGGGATTCTTTTTTTCTTCTTCTTCTTTTTTTTTCATTCAGAAAGCTTGTAGATTTGTATGAATGTTATAGTTTTGGTTGATAGTGATATTAGATATATTGATAGTGTTTAAAAATTAGTAAAGAAAAATTATGATACCTAGAATTTTTTTTCATTGTTTTCCATGGGCATCAGGAATGAAAGGGATGAGGTATATTGTAGAAACATTTTTTCTTTTCTTTTGCTCTATTTCTTGCTGTGGTCATATCGTTACAAAGTCTATCAGAACTTTCTAAAATAAAATTGTTTAGCACATTTATTCAAAATATATTTATGTTGGTTATTCTGTTTATTTATTTGTTTATTCCAGTAGAATGCCATCAGTAAATTATACTGAAATAGGTGGTCCTAGTTACTAAGGCACAGATTCATGAATAGGGGGGTTACTTGGTTTGAATCCTGCCAGGCTCATCCTCCCTTACCAACATCCACAGATTTTCCTAAGTTGTCAGTGGCAAATGCCAGGGAGGTACTAAAAATTCCTTTTGTAATACTTTATTTCATCTTATGTATCTTCAGTTTCCAAAACCTATAAATAAAAAAACAGGTGTTCAATGCTATTAAAGACATTTAAAAATTAGCACATACTGGGCATGTATGATGAATTAAATTTTGAATGTCATCCAAGAATGCAGCATTGTATATTAATGAATTATGCATTTTTAGAAAGCTAATTGATATGAAAATAAAAAGAGTTTTAAAACAAAACATAAACAAAATATTGCATTATTTTCTTTTAATTCAGTACTCCTTTTTTAATTTACAGGGGTATACTAGTGGTAATATTGAAGACAAAATATTACAGAAGCTGCATGGCTAAAACTGATCAAAATCTATTAAAATGGAATTGTGGGATTATTGTTATAATCCCAAGGACTCTTTTAGTTTTAAATGGCACGAATATTTTGTCAAATAGTTATTTGCATTCTCAAATTAATACTCTATATTTTAATGTTGAAAGAACTGAAATATACAGCTAATTATAGTACAACAAATAAAATTAATTATTTTTATAAGAAAACACATAAGTGAATAATACATCTACAAATCATAAAAGAATGAGCATTCTTTATACTCTAAATTGCTTTTTTGGGTTTTATTTATTTTTAACATTTTTGAGGTGTGAAAGACTTAAAAATTCCTTTAACAAAAAATAATCTACTTTGCAAAAAATGATTATTAATAGCATGTTGTGTTATTTCAGACAGCACTTAGTATTTTTTTCCAAG
Organism: Metallyticus violacea; assembly: GCA_030762175.1. Classification (NCBI taxonomy): domain Eukaryota; kingdom Metazoa; phylum Arthropoda; class Insecta; order Mantodea; family Metallyticidae; genus Metallyticus; species Metallyticus violacea. Next base: position 95,867,335 of record CM060843.1, read on the forward strand.
AAGCTGCAATATCTACCTCCCCTCAGGGACCAGGGACACACTTCGGCCAGGTGAGTAGTGTGCATAGTAATCAACACATTTGTTTTCTTGTATATGCTGAACAGAAGATATATTTTGAATCTGCCATAGGCAGTTATGTTTAAACTGTGTTCTATAAGTATTTAACCCATACTCCTATTTCAGTAAGGCATACTGGTTTGCAGTAATTAATGAGTAGTAGGCAATATATAGGAAGGAGCATTTATCATTAGCATTAAGATTCTGAAAGTTTTTTTTTTTTATTTGTTTATTGACGCTCTAACATCTCATGTCATCAGCGTCCCATTCTGTTTACGGTGTGAAATGGCCGACAATTATTCTGAAAGTGCATGCATTTTCTTAGGTTATGCCTTATAAGAAACTGTACTATTTGCTGCAAGACCTACTCTGTAACAGTTTTGTTGTGTATCATAGCCACATCACAAGCAGTGGTAGATTTGGATAAGTGCATATCTCCTTTTGTAATATGAAAAAAAGCATTATTCTTTTAATTAACTTTGCACAAATAAGCAGAGAGTCAGGTGACACTTAAAAAGTTTACTATATTTGCTTATTCAATAGAAGAAAAAATGTAGCAAAAATTCACCAGCATTTTTAAATTTTTAAATGTTAGAATTATTTCTTTAGAAGCAAATGCAAATTACTTTTAATAGTACAGTTATAATAATATGCAGCAATAAGTGCATGTTGCCCTTTTATAATAAAAGATCCTTCAGTAGATTTCCTGTTAATGTTTTGCGCAATTTTTTTCGCTAATTTTATTGCATTTATCTTATGCATGGTTTGCGTAATGCTTTCAACATATTATTTCCCATATTTTAGATAAAAAGAAACAAAATACGTCAGAATTTCATAACATTTGTTGCTGATAATTAGTTTGAAGGATGTGGTTGTAACTTTATGCATTTGAATAGAAGTGTTTATTTTGAGCAGTGCTGTTTAATTAAAGCTAATATTAAAGTATATTAAAGCTATAATTACAGCTAAAACTGGAATATCTTGTGTTAGCAATAACTCTTATTAAACTCAAGTAACTTAAGTAGTCCATGCAATAGCAATATGTTTAACTGAAGTCTCATTTTGGTGCCTGCATAGAAAGGCAAAATGTAAGCAGTGTAATGAATGAATCTTAAATTGAAATGCAAGTGGAATGAAGTAGAATTTTCATTTTGTATCATTTTTGTGTAGGGGAACAATATAGTTTTAGTGAAAAGATTTTCGTTCCTCACTTTCTCTTTTAAGACAGCAGTCAAGAATCAAGGCCAACTTAGTACACTGGAACCAGCCAATGATTTTTTCTTCAAAATTTTCCTCATCCCCTAATGCAATAGCTATCAAACTTTCCATCACTGCAAATCCCTTTTATAAAGATATCTTGCTGTCACAGATCCATAAGTTTTAATTGAAGGTTTAAAATTCTAAGTTTGCATCCCATATATTTTTGAAAGTTGTTCATTACTGGCTTATAATATTTAAAAAAGTAAACCAGCATAAAAATACATTTTTTCACTAGTTGCCTTTTTATTCTTTTTTGTTCTTACAAATAATAATAATTAACAGTATATGATAGTATAACCTTATTGGTATAATTTTTAATTCCTGAACATGGAGAATAATGCTGCATTTCATTTATGAGCCATGACTCCAGGGTTACTACAAAAGTTTTGAGATGTGTGAAATTGGGAATGGGTAGACTCGCTCTGACTGTTGCATCTTTTCAAAGCTTTCCACTACACTATATGCTTTCTCATTCCTCAAAAACCACACATCAAAGTATCCTTGCCTCTCATTTTCCTCAAGGGTGAAAAGTTCATTTTCATATGCAGCCACAACCTCTTCATGGTTGGAAAATCGCTTTCCTCGCTTGCGATTTTTCACCATTAGAAAGAGATAATAATAGCATGTAGCAAGGATGAGTCATATCTGACCTCTATGGGCTCCAGGAACTGGATTGTGAGTGAAGGCGTTGTCTTGGTGAAGCAGGATCCCCTTTAGTCCGTCCTTTGACGGCGTTCTCGGAGCTTGTCGAAAACTTCCGACAGTCACACTGTATTGTACTATTGAGCAGTAACCGACCTTTGCTCCTGAATAGGAATTGTGGCCACTTTTTTGAAAAACGTTAATCACCATTTACCTCCAAACACTTCTGTCCATCTTCAATTTCGTTGGTGGATCGTATTCTGGAAAGATCCAAATTGCCGACTGTCGTTAGGTCTCCGAATCAAATTGGTAAATTCGTGTTTCATCACCCGTGATGACATAAAAAATACGCCTTGAGATCCTTCCATCGAATCTGTGCAGCATTTCTCCACACCATTAGACATGGATGCGCTTTTATGCCTCTGTCAAATTGTGCAGCATCCAAAGGGAGGAAACTTACCTGACACGAAGATGATAGTTCAGGCTTTTTGATACTGCTGGCGATCCAATCTGAAAGATTGCCTCTATGTCCTTAAATGTTGCGTGCTTATTTTCGTATTTCATTTTTTTTTTCCGCCGCGACAAGTTTCCTCAGTATTGCTGTTTCCGAACGTCCACTTCTCTTCTCATCTTGCAGTGAAGTTCGGCCACTTTTAAATTCCGCAAACCAGCGGAAAATTGTTGCCCTAGATGGACCAACGTCCCTAAAAGTGTTGCAAGCGCCATAGACTTTGGGACTCATTTAAACCATAGCGCGGAAATGCTATCTCTCCAGCTCTATAGTAACGATTGGGTGCCTGTGCACAGAAGGGGTTGTTTACCCTCACACTCTGAAATGCGGTACTGGGAGGGTCATTACCTGGCACTGTTTTACTCTTAAGGGATGGGGATGCTGCATGCCACATTCCTTTTAAGTGGGTCAACATTAACTTTCCCTCTTCTCAAAACTGCGATAAGTTTTTTCAGTGGTGTTTAATGCCCGGTTTAACTACTGAGGCACCACAGGCAGTGGACACTGATGATACATGAAATGAAATGATATTGTGGAAAAGGATTTTTTTTTAAGGAAGGAATCGTTCCAGGCCTAAGTTTAGGGTACCTCTCTGCATTTGCCATTTATGAAGACTGAGGAAAACCTGGAAAATAGCTCACTCAGGGAGGACAGTCCTGGTGGAATTCGAACCCCAGACCTCCCGCTCACGAGTCCTCACCAAAACGACCTCGGCCACCCGTGGTGGTCACTTCCCTAGTGCTCTTTGTGCAACCTGTGATCAATAAGAGAAAATTGTATTCTGATTTCTGATTCTACATTTTCCATTTTTTTTAGAGTGCAGAAAATGATTTTTCATACAAGTTCTTATGAAAGGCATCAATACTTTCATGGCCTTCTTTGATAATTTCGGGAAAATCTGGAGTTCTTCATCGTATGTAATTTGTTGTTGATGATGCAGTGTTGCCAATGAATGTTCTGCTTAAACCAAGTTTTTGATTTACTTATTTGAAAGCTCTCTCCAGAAGAAACAGACCATTTCGATCTAATTTACTATCAACTTTCATTTTCTCATAACCCATTGTTTGTGTTTACACATTCAAGAAAATGCTGTTTAACAATACTGTACCCCCTGGAGGACCTCGGTAACCACAGTTTGAGAACCGCTGCTGTAACGAATTATTATCTGTCCATCATAGCATATTCATTTCATTAAATTTCGTAAGATAATATCAGTTGGTCCAAAATTATAAAATTAAATATATGTGGTTTTTGGCTTACGTTTTTCATTTATTAGACAATTAAAATGCCTGGAATAAATTTTAAATCGTTGAGAGTTATAAGTAATCAAAACATTAAGCATATGCACTGGGGTGCCAATAAGATTGAAGGTCTTTACTTTCATTATTTACCGTAAGTTTTATCGTTAGTTGTATGTAGTGTGCATGAATGTACACATTTCAGAAAATAGTATTCATATAGAAAACCGGTAGGTAGAGTAAAAACATTAAAGTGTATGCGTACACACACACGCACGCACGCACACGACGGCCGTAAAAGTTCTGTGCCTGACATTGTTGGTAGTATCAAATAGCAAGGTTATGTTTCAAGTAAGATTCTTTATATGACGTATTTCAGTTATATTAACACGCACTTTCATTTGTGTGTTGTATAGCGAAGTATTTTCCGGAAGAATTAATATAATCGAAAGCACACATTTAATACCAACCGATAGGAGTTGAATTCTTCATCCTCGCTTTCTACTGCGGAGAAATGGACTGTTCAATTTAAAAGGGATCGTTCTTTAATGATGAGCATCCAGAGCGTTCAAGAACCACAACGACAGAGAAACGCCGTAAAAATACACAATTGCCCTGTTAAGTAATAGACGAGTGAAGTATGAGAACTTGCTGATGCAAATATCGTAATAGATGGTGCAATAGGCATCATGCTTGCATAAGAAAAAGCCCTCATGATTTGTTAAGGTCGAACAGTAGTGCATTGAAATGAACAATTCTTAGGGGTGTTTGGCAATTTAACGAGTATTTGCAACGATATAACACTGTTGATGAAACGTAAGAGGGTAAGTTCATACGTTTCCGGCTCGCCGATAAAGATTATACTCACCACAAAAGCCTTATCTGGTGTCATACCTTATCTTTTAGGTAAATAATTGCAGTTGTAACTTCCCCACCGCTGTGTTAATTTCAGATATAGTTGCATAAAGAAGGCTATGTGTAGAAGATTGTGACATGTTCAAAATGGAGTGTCGAGCTATTAACAAGTTCTTCTTTTGTAAAGGACTTACTCCAAATTAAATTACTGCCACGGGTAGCCGAAGTCAAGGCGCGGAATCGTGAGCAGGAGAACTGGGATTCGAAACCCGTCAGGACCGTCCTCTCTGACAGGGTTTTTCCAGGTCTATCTCAGTCCTCATAAATGGCAAATGCCGGGCAGGTACCCTAAACTTAGGTCTGGAACGGTTCCTTCCTTAAAAATAAATCCTTTCCCCATATATAATTTCATCTCAGGTATCATCAGTGTCCATCGCCTGTGGTGCTTCTGTAGCAAAAACGGGTGTTAAACACCATTCATTCATTCATTCATTCCAAATGAAATTAACGGCGATTGGACGCTGTATATAGGGAAACATCCCCCTCTTATTCTACCGTAAAAGAATGGGCCAATCTTTTTCGAATAGTTCGAGAAAGCATTGAAGACAAAGAGCGTGCAGGTCGGTCTTTGGAGGTACTCACTCCTGAAAACATTGCTCTTGTGGAAGAAGAAATTATGGAAGACCGGCGGCTCAAAGTTACAGAAATAGCAATTGCGTGACTTGTGTTTTGAATTGCTGTCACGTTCATAGTGTCCTGCGATTATATTAGTTGCTAATATACTTTTAAGTATGGTTTTTATTGTCTTTTTTTCTGTTTGTAAAGAATATCGTTGATCTAAGTCTGGACTGCTAAAATAATTTAAAAAGGGGGTGTGGGGGTCTTGTGTTTTTTTTCTCAGGCCCAGAACTTTCCCTTCAATATTTGGAAACTTACACATTAAAAACACTTGAAATATAAGAAAGCAACATATGAAGGAATGTTATAGATAACCGGGTGTATTGCGCCCGGAATTCGCCTCGAGGATTTGGCCCTTGAGTTACACTCAGCATTTAAAATGAGCTCAGGCTTCGTCCATAGCATAAGAAAAATGGTGAACCTGAGAAGTAATAATAATGAGAGAGAGAGAGAGAGAGAGAGATGGCTAACTTCCGAAACCTGGGGTTCATTGGGAAGATGGGTAGCAATAAGTCATTGGAGTATCGCCCACAACATGAACTAAATTTAGGCTTATTCATTGGCTTACATTAGAGTCAGAAAATTCCAGATATCAGTCGGGAGTAAAACCACGGATCTTCGGATTACAATGCCAGAGATGTTCCTTGTTTCTGCCACTGTAGTACACGTAGCCCACGGAAACAAATTATACATACTAAACGTGTGATCAAACTGCGTCAGGCAGAGGTCGTAGTTTCATATAAGGTGAAAATGAGTCAGAAATGCAATTAGCATATTGAAGAGTCGGTAGTTTCTACTTGTGCAGTTGTGCCAGTGGAGAACACCCAGTTTTGAACTCACTATTTTTATCGCTACCGACAGCTCGGAATCTCTGCCGGTCAACATCTCTATTGTTATCTTTGGAGGCTGCTTACTACAACTCTTTGCTGCTATGGTTTGCCACTCCGTTTAGCGGAACTGCGGCGGAAGTTGCAGTCGCTGTTATGTAATAGACAGCCAGTGCTGACTGCAAGTGTGCACTTATATCATTTGCACGCTCAGCGTTTGTAATTATTTATACAGTACCTTTCTCCAAAGGATCAATAGCTTTACTTTAATTTTTGAGAAATGGTTGCATGTAAATGACAATAAGCAAATTAGGTGACCGCAGAGGAATAATTAAGTACCTACATAAATTGTCATTGTTAACTGTACAATTATTACCTATGTGACATCCCTTTATTTATTTTTATGTTTTTGATTTAAGGATATTCAATGACTTTTATTCCTAATGCGTTCGCAAAACCAAGTTTCATTTATAAAGTAGATGTTTAAAGTATTTTGAAATTCTTCGATTGTTTGTGCTTGGGTGTCAACCCAGAGATGTAAAGCATACAGCAGCCCCCCCAGATATTTTAATCCGCTTTTAAATAAAATGAATGCTAAGACGCAGTATGTGCAACTCACGAGGTGCCCTGAAAGTATTTCGTTGCCGCCCTACGTTGCTAAATATGATTCACTATAGACAGCTGCGCGTGAAATCGAAGGCATTCTCCGTTGTCTCCGACATACGGTAGTGTTTTTGAAATTATCGTAAACACAATTGCCGAACGAATTACCTTAGTGTTGTTAAATAATAATATTTTATTATAAACAGTGTATAATTTTCATGTAAAATTATGTTATGATGTAACATTCAATTCCTCTCCGTTTTTTTTTTTTTTCTTCTTTCTGAGATTAACAAGTTTCGGAAAAGTAATGTTTGAGTTTGGGTTAAACTTCAGTAGTCGCCGAATGATATTAAAAAGTGAGCGGAAGGTTGCAAAAATACATAAAATGATACCAGAGTCGTCAGGGAAAGGTGCGAGCTCGTCGGAAGCTATTAAACCACCAACCCAACCCCCAAAACGCAATTTAATTTACTGCAAATTTCGGCAGTAGGAAGGAAAATTGGATTGCATGGTGAGGAATGTAGTGACGTCACTATCATTGCCAACAGCAAGAAATGCATCAGACTGCAGCGCAATTGAAATAGTTCGAAAAGACTGGCTATGCGAATACCTCTCCAGTATAGATTTAAGGCAGTTTTGTAAAAGAAACTTATGGAACATTTAACATAACTAATAATACGGATAAATGCACACGATGTTCAAAGTAAATTTCTTAATTAGTGCAGAATTTTGTTTTAAGACATATTTCTCTTTTTTACACTTTTCCATATCGTTCACATGCTTTTTTTACAGAGTGAGCACAGTGTTGACGATGTGTATTGAAATGACTAATGTTGCTGAACTTATGGTGAAAACCATGTGTCAAGGGGTCTAAATTCATAATTGGTTTCTGTTCATTTCTTTCGCATCATAGCATCGGTAGCACAGAAGTCATCTCCTTTCTCGGCCTTTTTCCGGTTAATAGTCTCTCTCTTTTATTTCATTTATTTACGGAGGCTCTTTAACATCTCAGATCATCAACGTCTCCCATTCTATTCAGGGCGTGAAACGACCGACAAATTTTGCTCAAAGGTCTCTTCTTTCAGGCTCGAGGTTCTTTATCGTGCGGTAAATGTATGACACGAGACCCACGGTTATACTTCCATTCCGAAGGAAGCCATACTTAGGATATTTACGTCGGAAAAAATCCATCTGTCCTGGCCGGAATTGAACCCGCGATCTTGGGTTTAGGTGGCAAGGTTAATGGTCTCGTAGTAGTTGAAAGTAAGGGGCCGTAGCACTTCAACAGCTCGGTTCTCTGTATAATTGTAAACTGTAGTCATGAAGTATTGCACTTTGAAACACACAGTTTCTGGAATGTAACCTTGGTTTTTTCAGCGTTTCTCAAGTTCTAAGTTAACCTAACACAAGCAGATACTCATTATTACAGCGGCCCTCCTAGAACTTAAACGTAACCTAGGGGTTACATTTTAAGATAGTTGTTGGTCCGCTCGTGCTAGGATCATATGTTGGCACTAAGGAATACTCTTGTTCCGCAACCTTCCATTCAAGACCGTGCTCTTCGTCACCAAGGTATTCAATATGTGTGTTAGTTAATCCACGAGCGGGTTTTTTAGTAGTATTTAACATCCGTTTTTACTACTGAAGCGCCACAGGCGATTTCCACGAGCGTGAATAGACGCTTGTGTAATATGCATATTGAAACAAAGCAAAGATCCAGTTACCGGTCCATCTGGGGAACATTGAAGCCATCCTCCCCATCAATTTGGTTTTCGCCCTGGGCACCTCACCATCCAACAGCTACTGAGTGTGATGGAAAGTGCAACTCTGGGTTTTCAGGACAAAGCATTCACCCCAGCGGTGTCTTTGGACGTGGTAAAGGCTTTCTCTACGATCTAGCATGCCTGGGCTCCTTCACAAACTTATCTCTCTTGGGCTTCCACACGAATACGTACATTTGTTACACCCTTACATTAAACACCGCATTTTCAAAGTTGCGATAAGGGGGAAACACCTCTACACCAATACGCGGCGAAGTCCCTGGAGGTTTTGTTCTATCCTCAGTATTATGCCATATACACAGGTCGCACTTTCCACACGTCAGATGTCAACTTAGTCCAATATGCACATGTTGGTTTTTAAAACAAATATGCATTTAGGCCGAGCCATAAACCCTATACAAAGATTACTACACATAATCAAAAGGTGATGCAGGCGTTGGAGAATGACCATCAATCTGCAAAGTTCTTAATATTTACAAAACGCCGCGCACAAGCAAACTTTCCCGGTCTTACACATAAGCAGCAGAGAATTCAGTGGGAGAATTACTTCATTTATTTAGTTGAGCTGGACAAAGGACTTGCTTTTAGGGGACATCGCCAATACTGCTCACAGGGCCCAGGGAACTATTGCTCAACTGCTCCCTGTATTCACTTCCAGAGAAAAGCCTGTAATCCTCGTTCATATTCAGCCGTAGATATAGGCATAATTTCGACTAATTTCAAAGTTCTTTCACTGAAGTGGGAATGTGCTGAGACTTTTTATAGATGAAAAATCTTTAATTAGTGATGCACAGGTGCTTTCACTTTAATTTAAAATCCACATTTTTACATAAACAAGGAAAGGACACGTCACCATAAAACACACTTTGACATTCGTCTGAAGGCACATATCTGTATTTAATACAGCTACATGCGAAAATATATCCAAGTCTTCAGGGTTTTTCATATTGTTTGCCAAACGACTGAAATGTTCTTTTGAAATATTTGAAAATTATTATATTCATTGCATGACAATTCTTTAATTGCGACTCCTTTGAATGTGTGCTTTGCTACAATTCTTGTACTATCATTTTAATACGCGGTGAGTCAATTGTTTTGTTGTTCTCAATGTTTCAGTTGTTTTTATAGCCATATCCATTTCTTGTTTTGCTCTTAGAACTGAAGAATTTATATTTTGTATAAACAATGATACTACTTTCAAAACCTCTAGGGTCTCGTAAAGTATATAATTGCGAAGCATCATCACTGAGCTTTCCAAAAAGATGGACATGAGTACTGCGGTTTTCAAGTAGAGCTCAAACAGCATTAAATGACCAAGTAGTCCAACCTACTCTAAACGAGACCTTCCTTTAACATTGAGAGTTGAGTTCTTGTGAAGTATCCCGTACCAGTCTCTGATTTTGGGGGGTTTTTGGGAAAAAACGAATATAAGGAATCTGAAAAAGACTATATATGGTACACATCTGTCTGCCACATCACGCATAACATGGTGCATAGCTAGTTCCATTTTGTGGTTCATACAGTGCACGACAGTTAAGTCCTTGTTCCTTATGTAAATATTTACGCAGCAGAGCGGCTACGGCTTTGTAAGGTGCAAGCATTCATGCACCGTCTGTTGCCACACCTACAGGGGGTTTAATAGTATATCATATTTAGTGTTAAATGTTTCAAGAGCGGCTAACACTATATTGAAAATACCTTCCCCTTTCACACTTTATAATTCATCAATATCGAAAAAAAGAACCCCCTCAAAGAACAAACATACAAGCAGGTTTTATTAGACATCGTTGTACTTTCATCTATCAATTCATGATATTAAAGTTTGTAGTTGGTTCTATAATGAACTGGGCAATTTTTTTTTTCTACAAACATAATATTTCCGCATGCATGGCCAGAATGAAGTCTATTACGGACTGATAACACCATTCAATTTTTGCAGGTCTATTACAGTGGCATATGATTTAAATGATAATTTCTATTAGCTATTGCATATACAGATGTGAACAACGAAATTTTGTTTACTTTTCCTACAACTTTTCACTTTCATTCACATTTTTCTATACTTTGTTTTTTTTGTTTTGTTTTTTGTTTTTTTTTTTTTTTTTTACTAAGAGTAATTTCGTGTGTGATTTGTACTTCGCATGATCACCGATTTTATCATTTAGTTTTTTTGAATTATTTGGTGAAACACCAATTAAAAAGGCATTATCTACTAACGCACTGCATTCTCTTCACGAACTTCCGAACTACTGTGCATTTGCTAAGTTTTGTAATTTACAGACAGCCATGACTTAGTCTTATGCCAATTTTGAAATTGTGATAAAGCAACATAATTTCCCACTATAATTTCATCGCTACTACTACTCCCTTTTCTATCTAGAGACTTTTCACACTTCTCGGTCCCCGAAAATTCACTAACTTTATCTTTGTTAGCACCGTCATTGCCGTTTTGTTTCTTAGATTCTGCAGCAGTTTTAACTCTTTGAGCGCCACTGCAACTATCCTGACTGTCACTATTTGCACATCTTTCTGGCAATTCACTGTTCTTGAAGAAAAAGGAATTTTTATTTTGTTTCTGAGACATACTGAACTTCCGTAGTTTACTCATGCCTTGCTAGTTTATGTTGCGCTGCGCCGTCTCCGTCTTTTGAAGGGAAGTCTACTGTAGCTAAATCTATATACACAACTATTGACAGCGAATTAAAAAAAAAAAAAAAAAAAAAAAAAAAAAAAAAAAAAAATCCGACAGGGAAATCTTTCTTACTACAAATTAGTAACATGCTCTTTCGATAGTGCTGCTAGTTTTAATGATTCTGCCATTGGGGTCCGCCCTCGGTTGTCAGAAAAAAAGGGGGCAGGAGTAGCCGTACATTCACTGCATAGCACGTTTTATCGATTATAGGAATAAAATGCGCACATTACATGTTGTTAAGAATATTTATGAACTATTTCACGCTTCTCCTAAACGAGAAAATATGTTGTATGAAGCTCGGTGTGCTTTGGAACAACCTTTTTAAAAATACCCGAAACTATTTACATCCGCTATTTCAGTACCTATGGCATAGTTCGTGCTATATTCCTGTGATACAAGTTAATTATAACGCATGTGACACAAGGACTGTCGGATTAAACAAGTTTGGTAGGGGGAATCTTGTTACAAGTGAGTTACAATTTCATTGTAGATTTAGTGATTTTGGACGTGATTTAAATGACGTCTGAAGTAAAATTCTACAACCACTTAAAACGTTGCTACTCCCTGTACTTAATTTTGGAACTCTCGAACATTTAAGAAACATCCACCGTCTTTGCGATGAACATATTGCGGGAAATGAAATATTAAATAAAATGTAAAAAACTAGAAGTGGACGCAGGAGAGATTAAAAGTGTGCTCTTCAGGGAAGACAAAAACAAACAATGAGAAATTTAAGGAAATTTGTGAAAAGTATGATTAATAAAATGGAGCAAAGATTCAATGACAAGTGAAAGTGATAGAATCAAGTGCACATTTTGAAAAATGTTAAACACTTCAAGATTTTAGTGAAAATAGTTGTAAAGAACTGGTTTGATATTAGGACTTATTGACACTGTTATTGTAGATTTGTGTTCATTTAAGTTCGTTGCTCGTAAAAAATCCGAAGATTCGTTTTCTGACGTTTCTTCTTTTATCTTAGGACCGATGTCGGCTATGAAGCTCTAAGTACACTCGCTGAATGTGTACTGTGCATTCCCGTTTCCATTGCCGGTATAGAAAGGTTATTCAGCAACATGAATAGGTTGATGACAAAATTAAGAAATAGCCATTCAAGCTTGTCGAAGGTGTCAACTGGAGGGGACCAGGGTTCCCAGAATGTTTCACTGATGATGTCACCCACATATATGTTTAAAAAGGTCTCGACCCATTAGTTTGCTGTAAATGTAAGCTATTGCATGCTATAATATTATTTTATTACAATAATTTCTCATAATTTCATTCTTAAAGATAATATCTAATGACAATTTAATGAAATATCAGAGGTAAAGGAGAACTTAACAAAAATATTAGTACTGAGGTTATTTTATTAGTATTACCATTTTTTTTTTAATCAGGCATTTGCGTCCCATTCTATTCAGGGTGTGAAACGGCCCACAAATTTTGCTCAGAGGCCTCTTCTTTCAGGATTGAGGTTCTTTATCGTTCTTTCACGAGACCCAAGGCTTTACTTCCCTTCCTAAGGAAGGCATACTTATGATTTTTACACCCGAGAAAAAAATCCTTCGGCCTTGGCCGGGATCGAACCCGCGATCTTGCGCTTAGGAGGCAAGTATACTTACCACTACACCACCAGGACAGAGAAAAATGTAGGTTGAAGGGTGAATAATAAACAGAAGAGAAACAAATATGAATTTGAAAATGTAGTGTGTTAGTAAACCTGTTTATTTGATTAATTGCTTCTGGAATGCTTTTACAAACATCTTGTGTTCACTTTACGAGCCCACAGTTACAATGTACAAAGCCTTGTACTTTGAAAGACTTCTTTTTACTTCGACAGACACGATTAGTGCAAGTTTGAAATATCATTTGAGTCTAACTCTGATTCACCAAGTGAAAAACATTCTCCGATTAAATATTTGCAATTGATCACAGTATAGAAAACTTTTTTTATTATGTTTGTTAAGAATCTTTGTTATTTTCTCTGAAACGACGTTTCCCTCTTTACCAGAAATATTTCTTAACCTATCCACAGTTTTACTCACAAGTTCCAAGTGCTGTTGTAGTGGCACACCTGACTGTTCCAAAGCAGTTGTTGCAGCGGAAGGAATCTTAAGAGTTTATATTTTTTATTTTAAAGAAATCGACAATGCTTTTCACAACTTCGAAGTTTTGGCAATAGTAAATGCCATCATCAATCCAGGTTCCTCATCCTGTCAAAACGGGAGAAGGTGGCAATGAAATATCTGGAGCTTCCAAATTAAATTATGCAACTCGAGAAAGGGTATTCACAAAGAGCTTTTTGACACACGCTAAACATTTATCAACTTCACCGAACTGACCGCGGATTTCCTCTGCAGCTCTATGTAGAACATGAGCTAAACAAATCACGCGTGCCACCTTGCAGTATAGTGCTTTTAGAGAATGTATCTTTCACCAAATAAAATGCAGAGTCTCTTACAAAAGCAGTACTTGTTGTGCTGAACGTCTCCGGGCCATATTAAATTCATAGGCAAGTTCAACCCTTACTCACAGTAGAAAAATTGGTTTTCTTTAAATGTTCCCAGTTTATTAAAAACTGATGACTGGGGCTATTTCTTCCAGTATTTCTGCAGTAACATTCACCATATATCTTCACGCACAGTCCGTGGTTTCATTCATCGATATCCAAATTATTTTACTTGCAACCCCGTTTCTAATATCTGCCAAATTCTTTTCATAACACCGAACGCATAATGTTTACTTAAAAAAAAATCATGCGACCACGTAGGCTAATAGCAGGTAAACGTAAGAAACATGCTTCTAAATTATTCATCAACTTAGCGAACACGGAAGAAGTGACAAAATTCACTACGGTAGAAAATACGTATGTGTAATAAAACATTGGATTTCCTTAAGAAAGCGAATTATGCCCAATACCACCTATAATTTCGTTAAAATATGTTCTTTCAGATAAATTAGCAAACATGCAAAAATATCTCACTCTCACCTAACGAGTTGTTCCATAACAAGCATATATGTACAGGTTATCACAAAACTTTACAGGCATATAGAAAACGTTTTTTTTTTTTTTTTTCCTCCTAAGTGTTTCATGTGTGCCCCCCTACTGATTCTACAATATCAAGTCTATAATCAAGTTCCTCCCACACTCGACACAACACGTTTCTAGCAATCTCTTCAAAGGCATTCTTGATACGAACTCGTAGACCGCCACTGGTGGCCGAGGTTGTTAAGGTACGGATTTGTGAGCGGGAGGTCTGAGGTTCGATTCCCACCACGACCATCCTCCCTGACAGGTTTTTTTCCAGGTTTCCCTCAGTTCTCATAAATGGCAATGCCGGAGAAATACCTAAACTTAGGCCTGGAACGCTTCCTTCCTCTAAAAAAATGAATAAATAAAATAAACATCTTTTCCCAATTTATCATATCTCGTATATCACCAGTGTCCACCCTCTGCGGTGCCTCAATAATTAAAACGGGCGTTAAACACTATTAAAAAAAGGGCTCGTAGTTCTGGTAGGAATGCTGATAAAGGAGGCACAGACACTGAAACTTTGACATAGCCCCCCCCCTCCCCCAAAGCGCATCGGTTTAGGTCGGGGAAGCGTGGAGGCATGATAGGAATTGCTGATCATCACTCCCATCATTCTTAATCTCCTGCTTAAAAATTCGCAACATTGTAATGCAAGTTGGTGTAGCATCATCATGTTGGTAGAGAAAATCCAAACTGTCGATCTCCACCTTCGGCATGAACCAATTTTCCAGCTTGTCCACTAGCAGAAAAAGTGGCTATAAAGTTTAAACTGTGAGACTGCACAAAACACATTAACTTTTGGCGATGTTCGAATGTGCTGCACAAATAGCGCGGGGATTTTCTGTGCCCAAGATAAACATGCTGTGTGTGTACAATTTTCCATTTAAAAGAAATGTTGCTTTATCGCTGAAGGCAAGTCTGTCGTTAAACTCACCCTATTCCATAAGTTGTTGCAACCGTGCAAAAACTCGAAGCATCCTATTTATCATCGTACGTCAAGTCTTGGAGCAATTCTGTTGTAAAGCCTTGCGTAATTTTCGGAACGGTGGGATGTGGAATGTTCAGATCTCTGCTTGCTCTTTTCCTCGACCTCTGTTGACTACGAGTAAAACTCGCCCACACGCGCCCAACATTTTCTCAAGTGTAGGCCCAACGGCCAGATTCCCCTTATAGATGCACCCTGAAGTTATAAAGTGCGCATACCATTGCCGAATGCAGTTGACAATTGGTGAATCTTTTTTAAACTTCGTTATGAAGTGTCGTTGTACTGTAATGACAGACTGGTGTGAATGAAATTCAAGCATATGTTTTCTCAGCACCTGTCCCATCTTTGCTAACTGCTGTGCTCTTCGGCAGAAATTCGAAACGCGGCTGAAAGAAAACAAACTCTTTTGACTTGTTCCATATGACTGTAAAGTTTTGTGATAATATGTCCAAAAACACAGCTACAATAAATTTGTGTACCGCTTCAATCATTTATAATACCTAAGCGTGAAACCTCTCCTTCCATGGAATCGCGTTGCTGAAGCTTCAACCAGTATAGTGGCCTGAACGTTGCACCGCGGTCCATGGTGGACACTACACTACAGGTTACAGTCGACTGGTTCACTTCAATTACTGTTGCTATGATCAGACTGTATGGAATCCGTTCTAACGCCCCCCCCCCCCCCTCCGTCTGCCGTCATGAGCAATGCTCGCGTCAACCGTACGCTGATATCTTCGTTTACGAAGGAATTATTCGTCTCTAGTAATAACGCAGGGAGGAACATATCACCCTTACTAAACAAAATATGTCTTATCATAAGAATATTCATGCTAATGTTTACATTAGACAGAGAGAGAGACACTTTGGCTAGAAGATCGTAGAAAGAAAAGAAAAGGGGGGGGGGGGAAGAAAGAAAGGAAGGAAAAAAAAAGAGCATATGTAGATGTAGATTTGTGTGGAGAAAAAATATTCCAGAAGATGGGATTTATGTTTTATCATTTCCGTTATTAAATAGCGTAATATGCATTTCTCTTTTAGGGCCTTCATTTCTAATTCCATTTTAGCGTGCCTTTCTTCGTAGGCAGGCAAAATAAACCGAAAGTCCAGAAAATACGGATTACCTATAAAATGGTAGGTTCTTTCGTTCAAATCGTGATTGGTGATCATGATCACCGAAATTAATGACTTCCCTTGAACACAGTCTCTTAGGTTATAACGTAGACACACACACACACACAGAGGCGCTTATCGATGGTTGGTGCTGCTTGTTTAGTATCTTATCGGATATCGATATAGCGGAAGTTTGCTTTAAAGCACATATAGTGAATTTTCCGTAGCATAGGGTTTTGCCATTCCCTGAATAAACGCTAGGTTTTAGCACGTATGCAATTATCATTCTTGATGCTACTGTTTTACCTGAATATTTAACATGAGAAATAAAATCGATAACATATATATATATACATATACATATATATACATATACAGGTTTGGCATGGATTAGCTTTGGGATAAAACACTCCTTATAAGAAAGAGTAACAAAATTAGAATAAGTATTGATAAGGCAGCAGATTACGACATAAGCAAAGAAATTACATAATTATAGCACAGAAAGCGAACTATCGAGAAATTAAAATATAATTGCGTTTAACAAGAAGAGCTGTTAATTAAGTTCTTTTGGATTAAATGCTATACACTTGTTCTTTCGTAATTTAACAATCGTTGAACTAGGCCTCTCAATATTGCGCAATGGCGGGTTCAAATCCTTTCGAGACTAAGGAATATTTTCGTGAGAAAACTATGAATTTCAGTTAATTGTACATCACACATTGGTTATCTTTCGAATATCCGTAATCAATTTTCAGGGTTTTCAATCGCGCTCCAATATAAGAGGTTATATCTGTCACAAATGAGTTTTGCAAAATAATTCAACCTTCTAATAATAGTGGAAGCCGGTTTAGAACAGCAGGAAGTCTGGGAAGCAAACGTGGCACATGTGACCTAGGCACCCTTATCGGGTTGACAGCTGCGGCGTATTGATTTTCCTGGAGAAGTGTTGTTGTGCAAAACGGAATGAAAAAGAGCGCCAGCCACGGCCTGCCAGACTTTACTATTGTACTATAAGAATGCTTTACTACGTGCACACTGTAGGCGTGGTATTATAGGGCGCAGGCGCACGGTGGCGTTTCCCCACGCGCCCTTTACCATAGGTAAGGGCCGCACCCCAGATAAGCGTCTACACAGCGACTTTCTTCACTCCCATTGACTGGGTTCGAATCTCGACGTGACAAAGATTTACACTTACATGTTAACTTAAAGTGCCTTCAGAGGGTGAGGAAGGAATTAAACCCCCCCAGTCTTCTCTTTTGCACTCTTCCTCTCCTCATACATTCAAAGGTATAAATGAAAATGGAAGTTAGGCGTACATTCAATAAGGCATGCAGATATAAAGTGAGGCAAATGTAATTACAAGTCCAACGATATTAGTCTTTAAGAACCCCATGCAAATATATCCTATAATATTGTAGCTATGACAAATACTTTTTTATCTTTACTGATACTATTTAGAATTGCCTGAGGCATCTCCAAATCGCAATAAATTTCGTCTTCTTAATTATGATTAGTCATTGTTATGAACGAAGTTGGTTTAGCCTTTTTCTTTTACTCTACCAGACAGTGACATTTCTTACTCGTTTATTTACCTGATGGTAAAGTTCATTACTAAGCAAATTAGATATGATGGCATGTTTTTCCTGGTAAATCTATTTTATTAATTAAAATTTATTGATATGCTAAGAACGAATACAAAAAATACAAATACAAACCATCACGGGGCCTCTACCTATCTGGCCTAGGCCATTTTAGGGTATACCCCTCTCACAATTATAAAAATATAAATTGAATAATTGGTTTTATTCTATCACCTTTATCCGAATTCTAATATAATTGAAAAATATAACAATTCTACCATGATTGTATCAGTCCCCAGTCCCTGGTTCATCAGGAGCAGCCTACTGGAATTCCAGGGGACCAGGCTCCGATCAATCCAAGGTCCTAAATAAAAATTTTTCATTACTCTACCCATATCATTATAGCCTCTACAAACTAATGACTTTATTTCTCAAATGCATACTAAATGCTACATTTCAAATTTAATGAAATTATAACCCATCCCCAACATAATCACCTTTATCTACATCCTAATATGATTAATCAAATGCAACCTTTTAAGTTATTTGATTTACTTCCATTCTTAGTATCCAATTCCATCTATTTTTAACTTTGCTCAGGAATTCCCCTACATTCCTGCTATCTTTACTAAATATTTTCATTAAGGCTATTTTTCTATCTAATTTAAACCACTTCTCATTTACAAACTTTTTCCTCCAGAGTCCCGTCCCTTTGCACTCAAACACTGTATGTTCCATGTCTTCTTTTCCCTATTGAACACTGATTCTGAGGAAACCTTTCCTTATTCCTTTTAATCTCCATGCACCTGCTCTTAACCATGCAGTGCTCTTTCTTTGTAATTTATTTGATTTATCAATGTACTTCTCTCTTTCTCATTTATTTTTTATCAGTATATAAAATACTAAAGATCTTTTGCCTGCTATTTCGCTAAACTGTTTTTGTATTTCTATATCTTCCAATCTCTTTCTTACTACTTTCCAAAAACCCTTTTATTGTTCTCCCTCCTCCCCCAAATGTCCCCCATTCCATTGTTCTCCAGAATTATCCTAAGACTATTACTCCACTCATTGCTCCTTAGACTCTTTTCTTGAAATTCTAAGCATTTCCTTAACAAATTTCTTTCATCTAAATTTAGGATTCTGAACCAATATTTGCGAGCTCTTTCCATAATCACACATCTATTTTATTACTAATTGCCATACTCCAGAATGCAATAGTTCATTTTATTCTTCATCGAATTTGGAATTGATATTTTCATTATGAAACACAAACTTTTCAGTCATTATAAATATGCTGTGATATGTATATTGTATACATTGTTGAGGGTTCGTGAGCGTATAGTATTTATTGTTGAGTGGAAAGTTGTTGGGTTATTTCAAAATGACGGTTAGCACTGACAGAGGAAAACTTAAGCATCTCTAATTTATAGAGGGAGAATTTAGTTACTCTATATCCTATTTTGTGGTTGATAGTACTACCTTTTAAGAAAAGCGCAGAGACCGCTGAAATCACGTTGGAATAAACAGTTAGTTAACATCAGCTACCAAACAGCAGACTTATTAACGCCACACCTCCTCTCGCTCATCGCCAGCTCGCTGCAATGTAGCATTTGCACATCAAATGTACAGTCATTGTATTTTCTCACTTTTCGATTAACATCAGCCACCAAACAGCAACTAGTCAGCATCACACCTCCTCTCACTTATCTGCACCAGCTTGCTACAATGTAAAATTTGCACATCAGATATACAGTCATTGTATTAATACAAGTAAATCATGAATTTATAAGTGCTTAGCAATAAAAAGTTAAATAATACTTTTGGTTTTGTGTTTAAAGGATACTCCCTTGTGCTTCACATAAATATTGAAATTAAAATAATTTAAATATATTGATTTTGGCCAGTAATCTCAGGCCACAGCTCTGCTACTTGCCCCTTTATTCTGATAATCAAACTATACATTACCCATGCATTAACTCAGCAGATTGACACAGATTCTTATCCCCTATGTTAGCTAGCTGCTGCCAGTACATTAGCTACTGCAAATTTTGGAGCAAAAATATCTGAAATAAATGAAACAGCATGGAATAATTACATCTTTTGTATAGGGTGAGCAAAGTTTTGAATGGCTGTTGGTATTGCCATCAAGTTACTTTGAAAGTTAATGAAGTCAGCATGCAAAATGCTATTAAACTGAGCTTTGCTCAACTGGAATAATTAATAGGAAGTTGAATTTAAAATGTAGTCACCAAATACAAAGTTGAAAGCATACAAAAATACACACACATGTATATTTCAAAGTCATTTCCTTCAAACCTAAAATATTATTGCCTGTAAGGCCAGGATCCTCAAGATTTAAGTTGCATCAAATGAAGAAAGGATCAAAAGAATAATGTGGAATTTTGTTTATGCAGGCACCTATATAATAATAATAATAATAATAATAATAATAATAATAATAATAATAATAATAATAATAATAATAATAATATACCAGTATAAATATGCTTTGTGAACTTCTTGGGTTCACATAAGACTACTATAACATTTATTTTTAAATATACCATTTTTTAATTAAACAATTTTATAATGTGTATTTATTGAGGGGAATTAAATTAAAAGAACTATTTGTTCCAGAAGGAGCTTTCGAAAGGTAAGCCAAAATGTGGACAGATCACAAATGTACTCATATCTTTTTGGTAGTGAACTGCGTAGGCTTGGGCTCATCTACCTCTCTGAGCTCAGGCAAGACCCACATTTTCTCAGACTATCAAAGAAGGCTATAAAAGTATTATGCCTTTTGTAACAACTGACTTGTGGAAAAATAATTTTCGTGCTCATTATCTAAAAGAAAAACAGTATAGAAACTATATGGAAAATGTAGAATCAGAAATATGAGTACAAAAGTGTTGATGCCTTTCATAATGACTTACTAGTGAGAAATAATTTTTGCAATCATCTAAAAGAAAAGCAAGTATAGATACTATTTGGAAAATGTAGAATCATAATTACAAATTTCTCTTATTCCAGCCTGATATATTGTGGCTTGGAAATGATTTGCAGCACAATTTCCCTCATTTGGCAATTGAAATTAACAAGTAATGTGCCATCATATATTGCTATTTATGTTATTAATGTTTTATGAATATTATATACCGTTTTGAATGTAACATTATTGTTATGATTATTACTATTATGTAATGACAATAAACTGCCATGGGTGGCCGAGGTTGTTAAGTGCAGACTTGTGAGCGGGAGGTCTGAGGTTCGACTCCTGCCAGAACCGTCCTTCCTGACTGAGGTTTTTTCCAGGCTTTCCTCAGTCATAAATGGCAAATGCCAGGGAGGTACCCTAAACTAGCCTGAAATGTTTCCTTCTTTTAAAAAAGTCCTTTCCTAATTTATCATTTCATCTCATGTATCATTTGTGTCCACCATCTGTGGTGCCTCAGTAATAAAAACAGGCATTAAACACCATTAAAAAATCAATAAAAAGACTATTACTTAAAAATGCATTTGTTGTTTGTTTATATCTTTAAATTTTGTAAACCAATGATAAAAAACTTATATACGTGTGTGTGTATAGATAAGATAATTTTGTAAACTAGTGATAAAAAACTTAAAATATATATAAATAAGATGAAAATTTAGGATTTTAAACTTTGATTTAAGGACTCACAGCAGAAAGAGTTCTTTAAAGGAGATCTGCATTAAGGCAAGGTTAAGAACTGCTGAACTAAATAATCTGAGATTAGTACGAGTAACGTCAGTGTTGAACCAAGAAAGTACTCGTAATACCTACTGAAGCCATTGCTGAAATTGACAAATTTGAACTACATACATATTAGTTAGCCTATTTATATACCTACATCTATAATTTAACCCTCTCAGTAATTTATCCTCTTGATTTTCAAATATCATAATGAGAAAAAAAGGGGGGGAACCAAGTAAATACAATATAAGCCTAACAGTTAAAGTGATCAAAGCAATCACGGTGCACAAGAAGTGGAAAATCCTTTACCATAACCCAAAAATAATTGTAGATTCCCTGTATAAAACAGTAGTTACAAAATTCACACTGTTTACTGGATATGATTGTATGCAAAATATCTCAGTTTAACTGGTATTTTCCCTTCACTAAGATATATTTTGTGTAATCACTCCAATACAGAAATGGACATCTAACCCCTAGAAGTATGCACTGCAGCTGGTGAAGAACAATCCTTGAGAAGCAAGTATTGGATAGCTAGGCTGCTAACAGTTTCACTGTCTAATGCAACACAGTAAACAATAGCATGTGATATATATTTTTAAAGCACACACAAAACCTTCTTTATTCTTTAGGCATAGAAGGAATTCAGAATGAATAAGAGATTGAAAAGTAAAGAGCATGTTTAATGGAACAGGTGACCATTACATCCCATTAAATACTAATTTTGCAACTTCCATCTATTACTCATTTTTTGTAGTCACAACCCAAGTTCTGCAGATGTAATTCAAGGCAAGTGTAAATATTGTACTTACAAAGCTGTTGACAATGGAGTGGTAATATATCCTAAACTTAGGAACTAATTTTTTTACAGTAAATTCCACTTACATAAAAGTAAGACACATTTCGGGAGAATCTCTCCCATCTTCAGTTGCTCACCGAATCGCCGTCGACTAACGGTATATGTTCTCCAGTTCTAATAGTAGCATCTGATTCTGTGCAAATTGTGCATTTAGATATTTATTTTCAAAAATTAGATTTTCTCTCTCTCCTTGCACAGTTGTTTTTAAACTCATTTAGTTTTGTATTATTTTGCTAATATTGAGAAGAAATAAGTTACAATTTTTAGCTCTTAATGTTTAACTTGTGTATCCTTTTTACTTGACATTACCTGCAGGGCTGAAAGCACTTAACTGCTGCTGCTTTGAGCAGCTAGCCAGAAGCGAGCGACAATGGAGAAAGCGGAACTTATCCACATGCACTTTACTTTGTAAATATAAATTAATAGGAATGGGTAAATCACTGTAATGAGGGCATTATTACGCTGGTGAAATTAGTAATGGTGGGAAATGTGCTCTTATTCCAATTTGCAACTAATTCATATATACACACTTACCTAATCTGTCAGCTAATCTTAGACAAATCCTACAAACCGGTGGACCCAGTGGTTTAGCGAGTAAATCATTGTAATAAGCTTGGGGTGGTAGTATTTGAACCTGATATTCTTTCTTCACAAGTGTAGCATGACGCTCTAACTGCCTGCACTATTGCACCATTGATCATGAAGTGTTATTATATAGCTAATAGCTGTGCCAGTTAAGTGCTTTCAGCCCTGAGCATAATGTCAAATATTCCTTTTTATTAAGCATCTAGTTGCTTGTTCCAGGAATGTTATATATAGTGCCTCAAAGACATAGTCATTTACTCCCTGAAACTACGTGAATTAAGAAACTGTATTTATTTAAAAATATTTGGGGAAATAAATTAATAAGGACACTGGGCGCATTTGTACCGTCACTTCATGCATTGCATTCATCATCTCAAAACTACTTGGCAATTGGTTGGAACATTATTTTCTCTTTGATTAACATTTGAGCAATTTTTTATTACTGAAATTATGTTTATCCTAAACTAAGGTATTCATTTTTTTACACTAAACTCCATTTACTTCCATAAAAGTAAGAGGCATTTCGGGAGAATCTCTCCCATCTTCAGTTGCTCACCGAACCACCGTTACTCGAAATCAACTTAAATTCTCTTTGTTAATTGCTGCATATGTGTATAAGGCAGCACCTTGCTTGAGCTCATAACTCATGGTGATATTCTGAAATAATTAAAATAAAAAAAAATGTATATATCTTTGCAGTGAGAATGGATTCATATAGTTGTAACTGGGAACCCAGCAGTTAATGCTTCCCCCCCCTTTTTTTGCATTTTATAACTTATGAAAGATCCTGTTACAGTCATTTGTTTGTGTTATTTCTTTAATATAATTAAATTATGCAGTTTCAAAACTTTAAAATGATCTTTCATAAGAAGTTATAAAATTTTTCAATAATTGCTATATCAGATGGGTATATTTTGTTTTTTGAGCAGATATGCACACCTTGCAACACACCAGCCACACCTCCGAACTTTCCTGATGCATTGCTGGCATTTTCACGCATGTCAACAGGTGGAGATAAATTGAGTTCGTCACCTTCAGGTATTTATGCACTAATTTTTACCAAAAAAATGTTATCAGGCTTCAATATGAGCACTGTTTGTTAGAAAATGTTTTATAAAAAGTTTAAATTGCGGATCACCTCATATCTGTCATATAAACCAGATTTCTCTAGTTAGGATAGGGGGCATCAAAATTTCCATTTTCTAAAAAGTGGTTAATATACTTTGGGGTTAATAATATATCATATTTTCTATTAGAGCTTTAGGTCCTCTTTAGGGTAAAATAATTGCTTCGTATTTTTTGATGTAAAATTGTGATATGTCTTAATTATGTACAACTATGAAATATTTAAAAATTGTGGAAAATTTCATAACATTCAACTTTGTTGAATTTTATCTTTTAACATTAAAAAAAACTTCTCTGCCAGTCAATTAGATGTTCATCATTTAGGTATAGAATTTTTACTGTGCAATTGAAAATAATTATTATGGATTTCTGCTAGAAAGCCAGGAAGAGGCAAATGAAAAATCAAAAAGTGATTACATGAAAGTAATAGAAACAAGTTGAGGATATGCCCACACATACACCTTTCCAAGGGCTAAATAAAGGAAGCAATGTCATGAAGAAAAAAATATATCACATTATAAGATATTATAATTTGAGTTATTTATATAAATGAGAAAATAAAGCTTGCTCCAATGTGTAAATTGTTTTTAAACTTCATCAAGTGCCTTCATGAAACCATTTCACTTCGAGCATGATAATTTCTTAGTGCTGAATTTTTTTCATTTAATTATAGGGTTGTGGATTAATTGACAGTAAGCAGAAGTGATCTTTTTTCAACTTTAAATGACAATGCAATGGAAGAGTGAGTGCTAGTACAAAAATAGTATATGTAGGAACCTTACATATTGCTGGAGAAATATTAGTTTCCAGCCATGAAAGACATTAGCAGATTATCACTTTCTGACAATATGATAGCATGCAGAAGATTTAGGTTTTGTGGAAAATATTAGAGAAGCAATTGATTGAAAAGGTATAATTCCATGATAGTACCTGTCATATATTAAGTTTAGATACAATGAATTTGCAGACATCAATTTGAACTTCTTATATGTTCTAGAAATTTCTTTCTTGGAGATAGTGAGCTACAGATTGAAACAGAAAGTGATCCAAAGACACAATATTAGGGCCATGGGCCAGATAGATAAATTGCTCTTGGTTCCCAAATTTTCTCTTGAGCACAGTGGGTGTTGCATTGTTTTGCTGCAAGTGAATTTTCTTTCTGTTCACCAGTGCTGAATGTCTGAGCTGAAACAGTATAAATGCCTCAGAGTTGTTCAGAATAAAGATAATCATTAATAGCCAGCCTATTTGGAACAAGTTCAAATCTCAGTAGTTTTCCCTAACTGCATCACATAATGCTACTTTTCTTTTGAAACTGATTCTTTAACAGTGATTTCATCTGGTTGGCCAGGATTGCAATAATACACTCATTTTTCGTTTAGGATACTATTCATTTTAAAAAAAATCTTTCATCCATGGGATTAGTGATAAAATGATGGTAGATGCTGACATTCTGGCATTAATTCAAGAATTGTAGATTGACAATTTCAGTATAATTTTCTTAGAATTTTTATATGAAAAAGTACATATTCTTCTATGTGCTAGGTTTGACATTCTAAATTGTTAACAGATGTTCTTGCAAAGCTCTACTTATATTCTCAATATCTCATGTACAACACATTTCAGAGTGTAGAAGATCCTTTGTGTCTGCTCCTTCATTATTGAATTGCTGGACTATATGCTTGTTGATCTGTTTACCTTCCACTTCACACATTTTTCAAGCTGCAGGTATTTTGTAATCTTGCCTCCAGTAACATCTCAATAGGACACAAATTTTGTAATAATTTGTTTGCCATTTTGTTTTCTGGTTTCAAAGTCAACTGATACTATGATAAAAATGCCCATTTCATTCAATATATCTGTAATTTTATTATAAATGTATTCTATACTGTATTACAAGGCAAGGAAAATAACATGAATTATAACAAGGTAAGTCAAGTATCCAGATGGGCACTAAAGGGCAAACAATTTTTAAACTGTACTTGAACACAATAATATCTGCCAATGTAAAAATGAAAATCACAGTAATCTGCTACTCAATTCTTGCAGATTTTTTATGGCCATAAATTAATTCAAGATATGTTGCTAGAAAACAAATCTTGCAAAATTAGCAACATTCCCAGAAAATCCAAAAGGTATCAGCTGACACCCTTAACCCAGATACAAACAAGCAAAACAATTCTATCAAGCTTATATTAATTCTACACAATCAGTTCAGTTTGAATCAATATGTAGGGCCCTGACAGCATTCCTTTTATAAGTTTGGCATGCAGTCAGTTGGCTACATGCCTTGTGATTTTCCAGTAAAGTTTGCATTTCATTTTGGTTTGTATGCATACACGTTGTGAGTTACCTGCAAAAATGCAATATCTTTCTTTGGTGCATTTCCTTCAAAAAGAAACAAATTACCAGTATAAATAAAATTAATGTTTGGAGTACAAGCAGTAAATTGTATTCTGATATAAATTTCAAGGTGTATAATATGATATACATTGGCAAAACAAAAAGAAATATTACCATATAATGTAAGGAACACTGAGAAATGTATAATATAAACACATGGAAAACTCGGCAATAGCAGACCATTTCTGGCAAAAGAACCATGAATTCCAAAAGCAACCAAACTCTTAAAAGCTTTTCAAAAATCCATAGAATTAACAATGTGGGAAAATATATTCATAAACCAAAACAAGGAAAATTTGGTTAATTTTGATCTCCAAAACAATAGTAACCTCATCACCAAGTGCGTAAAATCCACAGAGTGACATGTTAATACCACACTAGGAAGCAGGCAGTGGAATCATGCTTAAGATGAAGGTAACAGCCTTCAAAACATGTCCAAGTAAGTGGAACAAAATTAGTGAAATTTGAGTGATTTCCTCAATAATAATGTGTTAATATTGTGTATAATTTTGTTTGCTTTACACAAGTCAAGGGTACTGTAAGAAATGCATTGCAAACATGTTTTCAAGTGCCCATATGGATACTTCCCAGTTAAGGCCCAGATTTTTATATAATTACATATTCTACTGCTTGCTTGGTTTAATCGACCAAGAGTTGCATCTGCTTTAATTGCAATTCTTGGAATTGTTCAGTGCCCAAATATGTACTTAAAATCTTAGCAAAATATGTTATTACATATTGTTGCTTAAATTACATAAAACTACATATTCAGGGATTTTAACCATTTTTACATCATTGAATTAAGAAATTAATAAATGCAATTTTTGGAAGGAGGATCAACAGGATTAACATTATATTCAAGGGACAAAAAGAAAGTTCATTGAAACACACTGGCAGAATGTATTAAAGTGCTGTTAGCAGACACAGCCTATCTGTATGGGCACATAATCACAAGTTCCTTCTGTAACTTATTAATTGAGAAGGCATGCATTTAATGTGATTATATATTTTGAATTACTATCTCTATATAATTTCTCTTCTTGAGCACTCCACTTCAATTTGAAAATACCCCAGCTTTGTAGATATTTAGTGGCCAAGAGTGTTAGTAGTGGCCAGAGCTACCTGGATATTAGATACGCTTCTAATTATTTCATTGTTGAGTATATTTTGAGAAAAATACATAATACCTGAAAGTGAATGCAGTGATGCATTGGTTGTGTGCAGACTTGAAAAGGTTGTGACTGTACAACATTGGTAGCTGAAGTTTTTTAACCTTGTTCATTCTGTCTGTTAAGAGGGGCTGATTTCAAGTGAGAGAAAGATTTAACTTGAGAAGGGAGGTATCAGTGAAAGTGCGTTCATGTTATTGATTTACTCAGACTGTAAGTTGCAACATAAAATTGGAAAATAGTCGGTAGTGTTGAAAAAATGCTCCTCTTCAATTTATTAGTTTGTTTAGTAAGTGTATCATTTAAGTTTTTATTATGAATGAAATTAAATATTTATGAACCGTTTATCTCTTGTGGAAATAATTACAGGAAAAGATCTAGGACTGTCAAGATCTGCGTTGAATATAAAACAGGAGTGTAATGATAGAAAGAGAGCTCACACTAGATATTTAAACAAATTGCCATATGAAAAAAACAAATGGATTTGTGGCTTCAAGTACAAAGTGCAATCTTTTATTTTCTATTGTACAAACACCGGCATTGATGGTGGTGACATACATACTAGACTAGGTATTTATGCTTATTAAGTTTACTTACTATTGCTACACTGTTTTGGGGCTTAAGTTTCTAGGTATGTCTTTTATATTCTCTGGCATTTTCTAATTATGTGTATTCTTTTTATGAAGTTACTCTGCATTAAGTGATTCTACAATTTCACTCTTCACAAGTTGCGCCTGGTTGTTAGCAGCATGTTTATAATAGCTACACAATGCACTTCTCTCACACCATTGATGATTTCATCATTACTAGACTAGTCACATCTCCAGCTCTCAGGAATGCTTTGCAGTTTCAGTAACAACAGCAGATGACAGCGGCATAGGTTTTAACAAGTTTGTTTCCTAAAAATTTCTAGTTTTTGTACCTCAATAGTGCCTTTGGTGCTACTCTCTTTTTCAGTGAAATTGTGGGTGTTTATTGACGGATGAAGTGTTTACAATGGACAGAAATATAGTAGTGTGCTAAGTGTGATAGAAAAATTATGTGCTCAATTAAATCACAATTAGAGCAACATACACATAATGCTTTACACATAGAAAAAAGGGTACTTATCAGAATGCTAGTACTTCTTACTCATATTCATTTGCAACAATTCATTTCTTTTTTTCAGTGCAAGAAATGAATTTTGTAAAGATACAAGCAAAACCTTCCATAGTATAAGCTTCAAGATCCTGAGTATTGCTCTCCCTTAGAAAGGTACTGCAGCCAACAAATTCCTCAAGTTGATGCTTAGACCACCTAGATTTATCTTATATGGGGAAACTAACAGAAGTGGTGCTGACATATGGAATTTTCTTATTTGGATGGCTATACGAAACAATAGAGGTTAAAATACTTGGTCCTTTATATGTAATACCAATAACTAACCTAAATTTCCCTGTTTTCAATGTCATATTTTTATTATAGTACATATTTTGCCTATTCTTTGTTATATAAAAATCTGGGCCTTAATATAACATATACTGCTCTACTGTTTGATAATTTAAGTAGTACAGTAAGCTTAGCTTTTGAGATTATAAAATTTGAAGATAAAGAGAATATTCTTAAAGAAGATTTCTTCTGCTAACCAGTAATTGCTCTCACAACTTCTGTAGACATCATCTTGACAATTGATGGTTTCATTAATGTATTAGTGGAGAACACTTTGGATAGGAAATCATGATAGCATAGCTCAAGCACACTTTATTGATTGCAGTACTCACAGAAAAAAGCCTAACCAAAATTTTTGTCACTGACCCTGAAAGCTAATGTGGTTAAAATGGTTAAATTTATATGAAATCTGAACTCTTCAGCACATTAATTTTCATTATGTCATAAAATGGATAGTTGCTGTAAATATTTTGTTCCTTACACAAGTGCAATATTTTGAAGAAGTAGGATTCTGCAGCATTTTTATACAATGCATTAATTATGGATATTTTATGATATTTTTAGTGTCAAATGAGGATTTAAGAATAGATTTTGTAGTGAATAATGGCTGTGTAGTGAATAATTTTAGCTCACTAAATGCCCCTTGAGTAACCAGCAATGAGACACACTATACTCTTTCATATTTCTGACAAGGATTTTGTTAAACATCTGCCTTATTTTTGTTTTACTTTTCTTGAACACATATATTATGAAATAGCCATGACAATAATAAAATATATTTAAATGACATTTGTCTTTTCACAAGCAGGAATGTTCTCTACCTCTCCAAATCAGACCAGCCAGCATTTACAGCAATTGCCATCACAGCAACAACAGCCTCAACAGCAGTCACAGTACTCACTAGGATTGCAATGTCAACCTCAAGTGTCTGGACAACAAAGTGTTGGAGTTGGCCTCGGAATAGAACTGCAAAGATAAGAACCACTAATAATCAGTGTATATCACCCTCAAGTCAGTGCTGTTACCATCTTTAAAAAGAGATGGAAAAATAAAAATATTTGTCATATAAAGATGTTAAATGGCATTGCTAAAACTGCCATGTCCCTCGGGAGAACAAGTTTGCTTTGTAGAGGGAATTTAATGCAAAGATATTAACAGAAAATTATTATCACTTGTTTGACCATACATTTTTTTTTGGTACAATTTTATCCTCCCTGAAGTAACATGTAGCAGCAATGCAACATGAGAAAAAGAAAGCTATAACAAAAAAAATTAAAAATGGTTAGACAATAATAGTAAATGTAGTGTTTCTGTAACACACATTGTTTTCACAGTTCCATAATATTCAAGTGTCATGTATGTTGTAACATACAATCGTGAGCATGTGGTCGTGTGCATGTGGGTGTATGTCATATCATGTAAATCTTAAAAAGATATCTGTTGTGTGTTATGAATGAATGGTATCATTTAGAATACAGTTTAAAAACAGGAATATTATTATTTAATTTCTAGAGTACTGCTCTTAAACATGTTTCAAGGAAATAAAATGTGATTATTGTTGGTGTTTACATAATTAAAGACATGGAATCTTAAACGTGAAATTCCAAAACTTTCCTGAATGTTTCACTTTACCTGAATAGTTATTCCTTATATCTTTATATTGGTTTACTCACAAATACAATAATTATGTAGACAGCAGTCTTTTCTTTTATTATATTTGTTATTTTATGCTCTTAAAATAAAAAAAAAAAAAGTCATGTATATTATGTTGGCATCTCTATTTAACAATGTAAATAATTAAACAAAAGAAATTTGAACTGAATATTTCTTTTGTAATGTTATTTTTGAAAGTACAATATTAAAATATGACAATTTATTATGTATTACATTTCAGTTTCGAAATGTTGTAAATATGTATAGATTTTAACTGATGTGCATAATATGAGCTTAAACTGCATTGATTTATAAAATAATTTTTCAGAATGCTATTGAGCAGGAGTAAACATAAAAATGACTCAACACTTAAATTAAATGCTTACATTGTAATATTTGTTTCCTTCTGTGAAACAGCTTATGTCATTACTGAAAAAATGCTGATTGTGAAATTGTTTGTGTAACATTGCAATTTATTAGTGCTTTAAAGCTAAAAGCTTTATGAGCATGAACACTGTACACTCAAGAAGAAAAAAACTTCTTTGAAACATGATGTTGGAAATAAATCAGCTTCCCATATTCCTTAGTGTGTTTGCCTCATTACTATAATCTTCCAAGCCTATGAGGTTTAGGTGTTAATTAAATCAAATGAAAATTTAATAATACACCATATTTTATGTTAGGCTAAACCATAAAAAAAATTCTCATCCGGAGTATGGTGTGAGCAGTAATAAAATAGTCAGGTCAAGCAATTGCTGCAATCAGCAGTGATGACTGACTTATGTCATAGTGCCTCATTGGTTACATATTTAAAGAAATATTAACTTCAGATCCAAAATAGAGAGAGGGGGGAGAAAAAAGAAAAAGAAAGAAAAAAAGTAAGTAAAAGCAGTAAACAGAAAAAAACTGTATATACTATGTATATATTTATTCACTCTGCAACAGTGGCAGTAAATAATAAAAATTAAATATTTACTACATATACTTACAAATGTTTTAAACCTAATCTAATTTTGACTACAACTAAATAAAATATATTAAAACTTAAGAATATATCCTAATTATGTATAAGTCATATTTAATATCTGTGAATTATCATAATTGAAACAGTACATAATTCCATAAGTATGAATTAATTTAGTTTAATACATCATGCATCAATAATCAAACAGAAGAAATATAATACTAGAAGAAAATACCATCTTCCATTTAGCCATCCATATTCTTCTTCTCACCCGCTACACTCCCAACTCACTGCTTGTTTGTTTGTTCCCCTTCCCCCTCCAATTTGCTCTGTTCCGACTTGACAACCCTTAAGCTTGACTTCCTGAATGGATAAGAATTTTTTTTTTATTTTAAATCCACTGCAAACCAAAAAATATTCCTATTTATTTCCCAGTGTAAAATATATCATCATGAATTGACCATGAAACATTATACACTAAAAATCTGAAAATATGCATACAGCTATGTGGTAGAAATTGTTGAAATATGAACAAAAATATTGGAAGTAATTGCAGGGGGGAAAAAACCTCTTTTAATGTTTATTTAGTTTAATAATAAAATTTACAAATAAATTAATAGTAATTTAATTACAATATAGGCATAAATTATTTTTATTATAGTGATACCTATACAAAAAAACATGCTACTGCAGAACATTTCTGGCACTTAGACCCGCCCTATAATGTCATCATGTCCATTATTTTCTGATGCTAAAAATGGAAAGTGCTGCATGCATGTTTGTGTATCAGAGGCAGAATGTATAATTCTTTTGTTTATTGTCTCTTTATTTGTTCTTTGCTTGGGATGCTTCTGCTGATCTATTGTTTAGGATACCAGTCAACACTTGCAAGCTAATCTGTTGTCTTGGATTCCAATAGTGCACTATTTATGCAAATCTAATGCACAGCTTTTTGTCCAAATGTAGTGATTCAATGGCATATTAGATTTGAGTTCAAATCCATTCCATAGTTTCGCCAGTAACTTCATTCAAATGTATTGTTTTTTACATAATGCAATGCTACAATTTTCAACTTTGTTACCTTTATTATTGGCCTATTATTGCATTGAGTGTTTGAATAGCAGCTAGTCACGAAATGGAGGGCAAGTAGAGAAGAACACCTTATGATCTACTTTCAAGCTTAAAGTAATTCTTTATGCTGAAAAAAATGGTAACAGAAAGGCAGGAAGAGAGTTCAATGTAGTTGATAGCAACGTTCTTGTGGCAGCAACAGAAATTGGCATTATTTGCAATTAAAAATAATCGGAAAAAATTCACTGATTGTAAAGGTAGACATCTTGACTTTGAAGAAAAAGTTTATGGATTTGTACATGAAAAGAGGAAGAATGGGTAACCTGCGACTAGTGACACCATAAGTAATAACTTTTACTTATTTGACCTGCACCAACTGGCAAAAGCACGGGTGATGGATTTTGTCTTACATGCTACAATATGTAACAATAGTCCACTAATAAATATCCAATATGTTCTGATCGTTTAATGAAGTGGATGGGCTTATCTCTCAGATGCCATTCAACAATGTGCCTCTCTCTCTTATGATTTTAAGTTTCAAGTTTGGGGTGAGCAATAGATTCATCTAAATATGGTATTTTGTTTCTACTATCATCTGAGCAACAAGAAATAAGGCATCAGGTAGTTGTCCTTAATGTTACCCAAAATAAGAATAGGTTTCTAAGGAAATGAAACTTGTAAGTTTAATCCCTGTGCATTTAGTTGACTAACAATCTGTGCAGTACTGATGTAGTAAGAGCTATCCATTGTAAGAGTTCTGTACATGTTTCTAGTAAGATAATTATTTAGCATAAAAGTGGTCTTACACTTTTAGAAATATGTGAAGTGGAGGTTTTAATTAGTAAGATTAACTGATTTAATGTACTTTTGAAATATTTTGATTTTTTCATTAGGCACTGTCTGGACTTCTAAAGAAATCACCCCACAGAAATCCAGTGTTACAGTGGGCATGGTCAGGCGCATGAAATTGTGTGTAACATTGCACAATTTTTAATAGACTGCTTTATATTATTAATTCAGCTAGCATGACTACTGGTGTGCCAAAAATTTGGCAACAAATTTAAAGAAAGAAGGCAAGGCTCTATATTTAAATGTTTCTACACATAAAGGAAAATCGAGTGAAAGGAAGAAAAGGATAAAGGTAGATGAATGTTATACTATTAGCAATATCATACCTTCAACAAGCTCAACAGTGCACACTTAAAGAAAGAGAAAATTTAGAACATGGATGAGAATACTTGAGATTCAAAAAAGAAAAGTAGGGTTGAAATGGAATAAGTGTTACTCTCTAAACTTCACCAGCTTCATTACTTGTTATGGATAATGAATGCTAGTATGTAACAGCCCTGAACTTCATGCAGGATCCAATAGCCCAGCTTGCTCCATATAATGAAAATACAGCGAATTTATTGTCTATCTGACAACAGTATAAAGCTATTGACTTGAGGGTTTTTTTTTTTTTTGGTACCCTGTTTAAAGGAGTATCTTATGACTGAAATTTGAAGAAATTTTTAAAAAGACTTTTTTTTAATTAAAAGCAGTAATTCCTATAAGAAAATGATATCACTTTACTTATAGTCTTTTGAAACATTGCGCTATTTATTACTTGATTTCTAAGTTTTAACATTTTCTCTGTATAAAATGCTCCTTATATATTGCAGTTCTTATCTGAATGAATTGAACTGGCGATGCAGTTACTTATCCCGTACATCTTCTATCCTACTCTGTTCATTAAATGGACTTGATTATAGTTAATGATGAATGTAGGAATCAACACAGTGAAACAATCTTAAACTCTAGGTAGATTAAAAGTAAAACTACTTAAAATCATGTCAACACATTAAAACACTCTTGACGTTCCACTGTTAAAGAGTGTTTTAATGTGTTGACATGATTTTAAGTAGTTTTACTTTTAATCTACATAAGGTTTTTTTATTATAGTTGTTTGGATTGGCATATTAAACCGACAGAAAAGTTTTATACATATTTCTAAACCATTTTCATATTCTTCATGCTAATGATTACATATGTACATCTTATTTCTATAATATCATTGGGGCTATGCCATACTTTTGACCCCATTGCAGTCTCATGTTTTCTTGACATCAACTGCACTACTACTCTCAATAGTACAGTAGTTGAAATGGGTAATACAAGATTTAAAATTGGGCTTTCATGTCTATCTGATACTTAATGTAATTATTTTCCAGATTGAATTAATTGAATATTTTTTTAATAAAATGAATTTTAGAAATTTCTGGACAAAAATATCTTTTGTTTAAATGCACTGTAATAATTGTTTAACATGTGTCTACAAAATTTCAGTTCAGTTACATTAAAATTGCAACACAATAGACTTTGTGCAAAATGGTAATTTAAAAGTAGATAAAATACCATTTATAATAACTTGAGAACCAATAACTCCCATAGTTCACATTTGGTACAGCATGTATTGATAAATGTGTAGATATGTGATAAAATCTGCATCCCTGAAACTTTAAAACTAAAAATGTTGAATATTTTAGTCATTAACCCCTTTAAATACATATTTGAAATGATGTATTTTTAAATTTCTTCAGATTCTTTAATATGAAACATTTTTGCTTACATGTCAGAATTAATTTAAATGTCCAAAACAATCTCTTAACATCACATGAGTGACTGTTGCATACTTGTAAGCAGAAATGCTTTAAATTTCAATGATTATCACATTTTCTATCGAGAAAGTCAGCAATTTTAAGCATTTCTTTATAGCTGGGATTATTCTTTAAAACACACACGCAAACAAGCATACACACTTGGCTGTACTGCTTTACCTTGTGATCTGGGAACTAGTACCAACTAGTCACCTTTTGCACAGCTGCAAGGAATTCTGTTAGGAGAAATCCCACATTTTCCAGCATGGTAATGTTTTATAATATGCAAAAGTTAGCAGTTAAAACAAAAGTTTATTCCAAACTTTTTTTCATTCATAACTTCTGCTGTTTGAATGGAATTACTTTCATTTGCACCAAAACCTGAAAACAGATATAAAAATGTATGTCATATCTTATATATGACCTTGGAAATTAAAAAAAAAAACCAAGTAGGATATGCCTTCTTTTAGGAAACAAAATTTATGTAGTTTGCACAGTAATGATTTAAACAGGATTTCTTGAAACAATTTTTTTTCAAATCCCTAATGAGATACATTAAATGTGAGTAAAGAGTACATAAGTCAAAAATAGTAAATATGGTAGGTAATTTATAAAACACAAAACATGACTGCTTATGGCTCTGAGTTTCATAAAATACTTATAAAAAAATTGGAAGCCTTCAATCAATCGTCCCAGTTTGTGATTAATGGGTTTGGAGGCAGGGATTTATCAGTTATTCCTTATATTTAAAACCTTCCATTTGAGCCACTTACCGTTACAACCTCCCCTTCCCCATGCTGCAAACTTAAGGCATCACAACACTTCACTTGTTGAAAACTTGGGTACTACAAATAAAATAAATCAATTCTATACTCAGTTAAGATGATGCAATAAGATTGAATCTTATTAGGTCCATTAGTGCTGGAGAACCAATATCTGTAAATGGTACGCTCTTAAGAAGATATAGGTTATGTATCATCAAAATGGGCAATACTTTCAGCATCTCACATAAGAAGTGTGAGTACAGAATTCATTTATTTTATTTGTAATACCAAAAGTGTTGTAATGCTATGAATTCATGGCACCAGATGTCAGCAATGGCACAACTTCCATTGGTTAGCAACCGAATTGCTAATGTAAGACTTTATATTTGCCTCATTTATATTGCTAGACTAACAGTGGTGCCTTAAAGAATATTAGTTCATAGAAACAATCTAGGACTTCTTTGGCAACTCTGTGGAGTATCTGTGCCAAGTATCCTACATGAATCATTTGGGAAAGGGCAAAATTTTATGTAATATTTGAATATGTGTATTTTAAGATGACCAAATATTAAAATGACAAATAATATTGAATTTAAGACTAATTTCATGTCAGAACTAATACAGCGAAGTTACTTATATATTTTTAAATAGCTAATGAGTCAGGTTAATACTCTTCTGCTCTACTAATATTGAATTATATAGAAACAGCTGTCAGTTGACTCACAGCTGATGATGCGGGCAAAGACCCACGAAACATGTTCTGTATAATTCAATAGCAAGTGCAGCATAAGAGTATTAAAGCAACTCATGAACTAATTAAGAAAATAATCTTAACCTAATATGAAATTAAAATTATTAAGGTAGTTAAATTAACAAATATATTGTATTCTACCTAAAATCATTATACAATTTTGCTATGGTTAAAAAATTGACTATCTCTGACAATAAGAGATATGGGTTGAATGAATCATTTGGACTAAGTTTGCCAATTAAAAAAATTAGCAGCATATCATCTCTTTGCTTCAGTCATCTCATGTTACAATCCATGCAAAAAGATCCCCTACATCTGTGATATTATCAATAACCGTATGCAACTTTAAAGTATCTAACTGATATAAATTTCAAATATTTATATTGACCTATATATTCTTTATTTAAAGGCAAGATAAAATAGTATAAGGTAAAATTCACTGAATCGTGTAAACATTAAAAGTAATTTTTTTCAATTGTCACGGACATTTTAAGGGATGGGACATTCAAATCCTTGAATCTTGAAAAAAATTAGATTCCAAACATGAATCTTTGTAATTTATTTAAATAAAAAATGAATCTTTGTATTTTTTAATTTTGTCAATTAAATCTTTCAAATCAAAACTTACAAATTTGAAAATAGTTTTAACTTTATAGATGTCCAATAGAAGCATTCACTAATTAAAAAATGGCAACTGTTGCAATTTTGGTGATATTTGGATCACCATTTGATGACCTGATTGCCACATTGTTTTCAATACGCCATGTAGCAGAATCTTCTGAAACTAACTGCTGTGGGCTGTGCCATCTTAAGAACTCTCAAAAGTTGGACTTTTTTTAGCAACCTATGCTGAGGTATATAAATGCTCTGTCACACCTTATTTCTACTTATTTTTCTGCATTGTCTCTCTTGCACATGCTATCATTCTAAATTTGACATTATCAGGACTGTAGTTTGTCTTTATCGCAGAATATCTAAATGTAAATGTAACTGCAGCATTTACGCATACTTAGGAGTTATTTATCTTGTGCCTCCCACAAAAACATCACATTTTCTATAATCTGCATCTAATACCAACCCATTAGATGACATTATTTCAAGTATTTAATATCTGGAACTATTTCTAAGTTTCGTAATGAAAAGTGTGCAAATTGCAATCTGTGTTCTGCAAAAACATCAGAGAAAGAGGGTTACATTACTTCAGCAATGCGGAAACATTTGAAAGACAAACATTTATTCAAATTTCAGGAACTGAAAAACAGAAATTCACCATCACCATTACTGACCTCCAGCCTTATCCCCTTTGGTTGAGTTAATGCCCCATTCAAAGACAATGATTAGATTGTAATCCTTTTAGGATTCATTATTTATATTAATATTAAAAAACTTCAAATTTGTTCCACCTTTAGATATTTCTATTGTGTTTTTATAGAAATGTTCTAAAGCATTTATCATTCAAGACCTGTTCAGAGCAACCATAGTCTCGGAATAAATTAATTATAGTAAATTTTTTTTTTTTAGCCTGAACCTGCATACATATTCAAGATAAAGTTCTGACTTTTCTTTTTAATTCTATTTCTTCATTCAAAAAGTGTCTACCTGCAAAATTTTCAATTTTAGGCTTTCTACATAGCCTGACTCAGAAACCGATTATCTATCAGCTAAAAATGTATCTGCTGCTAAATTTTTAAATGGCATGGCAAACCATGGAATTCCATTGTAGCTATATGGGGAAAAAAAAAATGGGGGGGTCACATATCTGTTCCAATTGTGGCTTAATGCTGATAGCCACATATGGATGCTATTTTTCTTTAAAAGGTAAAGGTAAATCACCTAACTATAATTGGAATGCTTGCTTTTTAATGTTTTAAAAATTGCACAAACACAATGGACTGTAACAAATTTTAACCATGCAAATGCATCTCACTTAATTAACTGATTTGGAAATTACGGTGCTCCATAACACTAAATATTGGTACATAATACTAAATATACATTTTCAATAACACCTATTTTCACAACATTAATAATTCTTTGATACAGGAAAATAGATATTTTGGCGATGATAATGGAAAAAGGAAATCACTTCTCCTTTGTTCGGCTTGAAATCAAGTCAGTGTTTAGAATTACTGAAGCATGATATCTACAAGTGAAAGTTTTCTTTGTAATTAGTGATAAATTATGTTCAAGATGTTTTCCAGGGACAAGAGAATGTAAGAACAGTTGGGTTTAAATAATGGTTCTCACAATTCTACTACCACTTTATCTCAAAGAAGCATTAAATGGCCTGTTTCATATGAAAACAATCCTGTAGCAATAAGTTCAAGGTCAAACATGGTTGCTGCTGCAAAAACATTGCAGGATGTAGACATGGAAACACATTCTTCAGGTAAGGTGTGCTAATCTAAACATTATCTTTCGTGAAAAATCACATTGATAAATTCTCCACGATGTCATTTCATACTTACCCTTACACGAAGAATACAACTCAGACTGCATACCAAACCAAAGCGAAGAAAACTACTACTGCTACCTTTCGGGACTGCAGCCAGAAGATACCGTCGTTTTGTATGGAAATGCTGTTATTGTGAAGTAATACAACTTTTTTTTATGTTCTGTTAATTTTTTTGTTAAACTTAAACTGAACTAACTGAAAAAGAAACATTTATTTGATAAGAACAGTGCAGAAAAATTATGAAGATTAAAAAAAAAAATAAGTAATAAGCTAGAAATTATTTTGGAGCCTTTTTTTTTTTTTTTTTTTTTTTTTGGGGTGGCTAAACTTAAACTAACCTAATATATGAAAAAGTAACATTTATTGGATTAAGAATGGTGCAGAAAAAAAATTTATTATGGAATAATATTTTTTTTCATGCTGTATTATTTTTTTGTTATGTAACATTTAAGCGATTAAGAATAGTGTAGAAAAATTATGAAAAGAAGTAAATATGTATAAAGTTCCAGGGCTGGATTAAAAGAAGTGGAAACACTAGTAGCAAGCAGCTGTCGTGTCCTTGTTAGTCTTACGGTTGACGGTTGAACGGATCTGATACTAAAATGTTTGATTACCATCAGCAGCGAGTGGCTACAGTTATTCAGGGACGTAATGCATGTCTTGAAGTAGAGGTGCATAGTACAAGCGCTCTAACAATATGTTTTCGAAAATGGAACAACATTCGTGTACCAAAATTGTAGGTGGTGCTCAAGATTGCTATTAGGGACTATGTGAAGCATGTGGTGATGCAACTTTGCCATATTGCACAGTGACAACATGGGAGAAAGAGTTTCGTGCAGGCACAACGACTCCAAACTGACAACCATACAATCCAGCACCTTGCTTCCTTGGAGGTTGATCGTCGATGAACTGCGTGTGAATTAGCCGCAGAGGTAGGCGTATGCTACAAAACTGTACTCCATATTCTGCAGGGCATTCTTGCAGCGCTTGGATACCCCATGTCATCATGGAGGTGCAACAATGACAAAGTTATGCAATTGCATTGGACTTACTGAAACATTAGCAGAGATAAGACGACTTCCTTGGAAGGATCCTCATTATGGACGAAAACTGGACTTGTTCCTACGCACCATACTTGAAAGGGCAAATGGATGGTAATGCGCTTGCCTTGGTGGTTAAGTGGACATAATAACTATGTGCTCAGCAAGCAGCCATTCTGCAACCCAAATTTGCTTCCCTTGCAAAATATTGGCTAAACAATAGTTGTGGAGTGATTTATTGATGACCTTTTATTTCAAGTATTAAAATTATTGAGAACTCACTTCATTAATTTTTTTTTTTATTCTTTTTAAATTTGTATGTATAAAGCTTCCTTTCTGAATGGGTTTGAATGTCTCTTATGCTCCACTTACCATTGATAGTAAGAGTGCATATGATTTTGACTAGCTTAGCATGAGACTGGATAATACATTGTAATTTAATTCACTACTGAGGCACCATAGGCACCATACTGATGATATATGAGATGAATTATTTAAAAAGTGACAGTTATGATAGAATTGCTTGGAATCATCAAAATGTAACCTGTTTTTACAAAATATAGGGATAAATGGATGGAAACATCCCAGCTCTGACAGCTGTTTCTAAATAATTCAATAATCATTGAATTTAAGACTAATTTCATTTCAGAACTAATACAGCGAAGTTACTAACATATTCTTAAATAGCTAATGAGTCACTTTAATACTCACAGCTGATGATGCGGGCAAAGACCCATGAAACATGTTATGTGGGCAATTACAAGCTCTACATGGCATAGTAAACAAAAATAAATGATACAACTGCTTGGTAATGTTTCTTTTTATTAGCACCACCATTTTATATTGGTGAAAATGGGCGTTAAACACCATTAAAATATCACCATGAATGCCATATGCCACAACAATCATCATCTACACACTATGCTCAGAATGCACTACCTTTGGACCATCAGAATGTCTAAAATTAAAAGATATTATTTTGTCATAACTTTGTCCCTATAATTTTGTGAACAATTACAAGCTCTACATTGCATAGTAAACAAAAATAAGTGATACAACTGCTAGGTAATGTTTCCTTTTAATAGCACTACCTTTTTGTAAAAACATGTTACATTTTGATGATTTCAAGCAATTCTATCATAACTTGTCACTTTTTAAAAAAATTAAATTACAATGCATTATCCAGCCTCATGCTAAGCTAGTCAAAATCATATGCACTCCTCTTACTATCAAACATGCAAACATGGATGTCAAGTATTTAATTACAAATTTAGCAACTTTCTATGAAATATCATTGTAATTTGCCATACTGTAAATTTTAATTAGCATCAGTTACAGTAGTATTATTGTTTTGAGCCATCAATTTAATTCATTACTATCATCTGTATGTTGTGTTTCAGTATAACAAAAGTATAAAAGTTACCAATGAACTCTCTTTCTAGACAATGCTTTCTACACAAGTAATTAAAAACAGTAATAAAAAGTATAAGGTCGTTCAAATGAAACATTGACAGGTATTTTAAAATGAACCTATGTGTATTGGACAATCACAATGATAGCATACAAATTACAGTTTGAGGAAGTCTACAGATAATCGCCTCCACTGTTCAGGCATCTGTCCCAATACTGAACAGTTTCTGAATATCTTATGTGAAGGATGCTGGTTGCTGGTTAAACGACATTTATACAGCATAATGAACCACTTGATCAAGAGTGAAATGCTTACCCTTTATGACCTTGTTGAGTGAACTGAACTTGTGATAGCCACAAGGGGAGAGATATGGGCATGCATTATTGTGGAACATATTCATACCTCATGATAGTTTTTGATGGCCCTTTGGAGGTTCTGTAAGGTTTTGCAGTAACATTGAGCTTTGATTATGGCACCTTCTTTGGACAAGAATTGAATCATGTCTTGTTATACTCGGTTGGATACATTCATTAAACACAACTGTTGCTTCAACTGTCTCCTTTACTCAGCAGACACCTGACTTAGTCTGACCACATTCTGTGCTGTTACAACAGATACCAAGCCATGCCAGCTGCCACCTTTTTACAACCCCATCAACTTTTTCAGTGTTGCCAGTATTGTCTATGTTTCTTTTGAACCCTCATAATACCTTTAGGCATTATAACAAATTTCAAATTGAGCCCCAAGATATCAGCCGCAGGCATGGAATAGGAATACAATGCAAATAAAGGGATATAATGAATTGAAGTTTCAAGAACTTATATATTTATCTAGCATCTGCTGTCTAAAATGTAGAATTACTTGAGAAAATATTACCTATTCCAGTTGTTCCAAATAATCAGGTGATTTTGGTTTAAGCACTCTGTCATCTATGCAAAGGGATACTAAAGAATTTCTATCCTCATTCTTTGAGTATTCAGAAGACCTTTGCAATATAAAATTGTTGTCAGATTAGGTGAGGTTTGTTCAAGTTTTACTAATTTATATAAGAATCAAACTGTTTTATGACTATAGAGAATATGTAGAAAATATAAAACTTTTAACAAATATTTAATGCTTCTGCAGCATATGTGCAGCTTTCAAGCATAAAACATACATATATTCATAATACAAATCAGTGTTGCTTTTTGGTTTGGTGTTTAGTTAAGAAACATTAACTCTTAAATAGTACTATGGAGGTCCACCAAATACCCAGACGTGCATTTCTTGAAGTATTTCCATTATTATATTGACTACATTGCATGCCCTGACAGTAGTTTTCCATTGTTGTTCCTTTTCCTTAAAACATAAATTTACAGTCTTTCTCTGCTGTGGAAAGGTTTGTTTTACCCTAAGAAATGTTGGTGGATTCCCACATAATTTGTGCTAGTAGGCATAGTACTGATGTATACTTCTGGAATTTGAATGCCTCTCATGAAAGGTAAGTGAAAGAAATTATTCTTCAGTAATTGTGGTGCATTTACATGATACAAAATTACCATATAAAGTATTATAATACTTTTAGGTAAGATATGAACATCTATGAAAAAGAGTGTCAGAGAATTAGTAGGCTGTTATGATGATTAGATTGCAGGAGCTGATAAATTGACAGTTATATTGATAAAAGTTTTTTGGCAAGAAAGCCTACATCATAAGGACAGTTATATTGTTGTTTTCTTAGCTAAGCAAACCTTTTTAATCCTATTATTTAGATACATGAATTCAAATTTATCATTCAGAACAATACTATTGTAACTGAATGCTAATTACACTTTACAGTATGGCATATTATATCACAGAAAGTTGGCCATTTGTAATTATGATAATTGAGATCCAAGTTTGCATTATGACAGTAACAGGATCACATATAATTTTATTGTACCACATTAATATGAGGCTAGTGATTGGGCATTTAACTTCATTTTATGAAAAATTGGCAGTTAGAACAACACTTTATCTAAGCAATATATAAAAAAAACACTATTGATTCTGCATTTCAGTCATAAATTTTTAAAAAATAAACATTATGTTTATGTTAGGAGACTTCACATTACCATTTGAGGGTTAACATAGGAAAAATTGTAGTGAAAGATTTGTTGGCTTTATTATTCCAAACAATAGCAAAAAAGCATCTGAGATTGTACATTTATAAAAGATTCTAATTTCTCCGAAAATTAGACTG
The DNA here is from genome assembly GCA_030762175.1 of Metallyticus violacea. Taxonomy (NCBI): domain Eukaryota; kingdom Metazoa; phylum Arthropoda; class Insecta; order Mantodea; family Metallyticidae; genus Metallyticus; species Metallyticus violacea. The sequence goes on from CM060843.1 coordinate 95,911,432, forward strand.
TGCAGATGGATTCTGGCTCTGACTTAAGAATGCTAGATGCCCTTTTGGGCATTTGTTAGCATAATGTCCTTTACAACCACATTTAAAACATGTTACTTCTTCTAAAGGTTTCTGTTGCAGTGGCTTTGGCACATTTTCCTCCAACGGTGGAATTTCCTTAGGCACATACATAAGATTTTTAGTCTGAAATTAAGAAATAAAAATGCATTTAGTATATTAAAAGCTACTGCTAAACTATAAAAATATAAGATCACTAACCATGTTTTGGTCTCTGAAGCATGACATTACCAATGAGGAGAGATTGGAATCTATGGTAAATTTTTTTAATAAAAATCACAGGATACTTTAGATTTTAAAAGGTACATCATAGATATAGCAGCTTCATGTAGTTACTCTATCTTCTAACTCTGCTGGGAATTCCCTCAGTTTTATCTACGTCATTCATCACTATATTATGAGTGAAATTCATCACATAAAATTACACAAAAAAGGAAAGATCTAATATAAGTACATATACCTCAATTTTATCTAGGCCATTCATTTATTACTACACTATGAGTGAAATGCATACATAAGCTCAAGAAAATAGGAAAAATTTAATATGTATTCTTATATTTGTGAGGATAGAAAAGTGATGTTAAGCACTAAAGAAGAAGAAGCAAAACTACAGCAGAATTCTAACTGAAATAATTTAATATATTGCAAATATTTTACAAATGTGCATACTTAAGAGACAGATGTCGTCATGGAGAGGCAAAATGCATTACGATGTAACAAACACATATTGAGGATGAAGAAGAAAAATGGTGTAACTACCAATATCTGGGACATTGGAAATTATCATCATATGCATACTTAATTATGAATGAATTTTTAATTGTCCAGATACTTAACAAATGCTCTGGGCAACGAAAAATTACATACTAGCTATCTATCTGAACTGAAACTGCTTATTTCCTCTTTTTTGAAGATAGAAGCTATGAAGAAATTTTTTCATATCATATAAAAAACAGTGATGTGATCCTCAATAATACTAAAGAGTATTTAACTTCATTTTTTGAAAAGTGTGTTATTTCTGTAAAAAACTGCAAAGAATCTGATTCAAATGCCACAACCAAGTGCTATGCTGCACAATAAGTACATTATGTTTACGGGATATATGATGGAAGGAATAATATAAGTACTTCATACTATCTGTGAAACTTTGCAAGCCTTATACAAAACATGTTCTGTGTATGCATCTTTTTAAACTTTAAAATATGTATAGTTGCATAACAAGTTCAGTTAAAGTTAGTAAATCAGATTTTTTAAAAATAATATAGGTACTCCTTTAAATTATTCAGCTTATGAAATATTACAAGTATTGAAAATGACTAAGCACTGTTATGTTTGTAATTACTGCTTAAGGTTGTTGCTTGCAATGCATTATCACTGCTTTAACTGACATTTATGAGCAGCATCCAGAACAACTGCCATACATTTCCAGCTTGTCTACATCAGCACCATTACAAGGAACAGATTAGGTGCAAATTTCTTGCTACCAGTGCTGGTGCATTACTGCTCCAAATTAAATATCTAGGAAGTATTCTATAACATATACTATTTACAAACTTTTGACTTGCATTATATGTATGATTTCTTCTGACAGATATTTAGAGTTGCATATATGAGGGTAGGTTCATAAGTTTTCTGCCTAACCATTTTCTATGATAAAGACAAAAACTATATTTCACTTTTCAATATGGTTACCATTTATTGCAATACACTTCTCACATCTTTGAATTAACATTTCAATCCCCCCCTCAAAAAATAGTCAGAAATCTTGTCTGCAAAATGGGCATAAATAGCATCCGTTACTTCTCGTCACATTTAAATTTCCTTCCTCGAAGGTCTTTCTTGAGTTCTGAGAAGAGGAAATAGTCACTGGGAGCTAGATTTGGGCTGTAGGGTGGCTGGTTGATCTCCTTGAGCCACATTTCTTCACAGCTTCCTTTGAAACAAGAAACAAATAGAAATGTTTTCAGGAGCAGCTCCAAGGGCCAACCTGCACACTCTTCATCTTCAATGCTTTCTTGACTCATTCGAAAAAGTTTGTCCCATTCTTTTTAGTAGAATATGAGAGGGAGGTTCCTCCATATACCTTGTCCAATTCTGTTTAATTTCATTTGGAGTAAGTCCTTTTTGTGAAGAACTTAATAACAGCTCGATACTCCTTTTGAACATGTCACCATCATCTACACTTAGCCTTCTTTATGCAACTATATCTGAACAAGTGAAGCAGAAGTTTCAGCTGCAATTTATTTACTTAACATACAAGGTATGACACCAGATAAGTGTTTTTTGAAGGAGATAATCCTTATCGGTAAGGCTGGAAACATATAACCATACATAAAACCATAATCTCATTAATTAATGGCTTAGAAACAAATTTGATTAGCATAATTTCAAAAAATAAATAAAATCATAATAAAAATGATTATAGAAAAAGTATCTTAAAAAGTACATTTAATGAAGCTGAGAATGTTGTTCACATAAATATGGCAGGTGGCACCTTCTGGATTCAAAAATGTATATATGATCACAAATTCATCATGATCGTTGAGTACATAAAGGGTACCTGGCCATATTCCACAGTTTAGGACCTGAAGGAAAGTTCAGAACACATGGATTGTCAGCAAAAGATGTATTTAGTTTTTTCATTTGCAATTGGAGGGCATGATCATGTGAACCTATGGCAGAATTGCCTCTGACTCCCAGTGTAAAAAAAATGCAGAACATATAGTAAAAGCCTGTTTATCTGAAACAATGGAGGCAGGGATGATATAAGATAAATAATTTTTGGATGGGCCATAAATAAATTTTGCTCACCTTTCATGAGAATAAAATTATGAAAACATCACCTAATCTGAAACAGTTGACACTACACCACCATAATTCATTGACATTTTGGGTGATTTCACCATTTTTTACTCTCCTCGCAGAATTAAGTTTTTCTTAACCCGTTATCATTACATGCTTCAATTTACTTGACTTTTCAAAAAAATGTGCCTTAACTCTGCAAAACATACATACTTCTTCAAATTGCAATTACAGCTTTAAGTTGTTGACAGAGCATGTTCTAGTACATACTGCAAATATCAGGGAGCAAAAGATTACTCTTCTGTCACATCCTCTGCTTTATTACAGAAGTCAATATTATAAGAATAAAGAGAAGACATATTTTGGTTGACTGGAAATTTGGATCAACAGGGTTCTATTATGTATAAGAAGATCAAGATTTTAACAACATTAAAATATAAAGGAAATTACATATATCTAGTGGCTGATGAAAAAAAAAACACATAAAGAATTATAAGCTGGTGAATGTTTTTGTTACCCCATTCTGTAATATAAGTATTACAGTTAATACTTACTATGAAAAGTCAAGTTTTATTTATGAAATTGCTGGGTTTATGCATTGATTTACTTTTATATTGGGATAATAAGTTATCTCAATCAATTTTTTTTATTTATTTACTGAGATGTAAACACCCTATATGTTTTTATTTTGAAAGCTTTGTATTTTGCCTATTTTATTAGCCATTTAACTTTGTATTTTACCTTTGGGGGCATAGCCCACAGGTTCAAACTTCATAGTCATGCTACAAGTTCTGTTTCTCATAAAAAGACCCTGTTTAATGAAGAAAATACAAAAAATAAATGTACATTTTTTGTGTTTATTACTTAACAATCACGTTATATAATTATACATTACTAAAACATCTAGCTTCTGCATTTATAAACTGCTTAAAATAATCTGGTCATGCATTATGCATGCACCACTTCCAGTTACATTAAGAATGCATCCTACACCAAAACTGCTTTTAATGGCTCAATATTTTGATGGGAAGGAAGATAGGCCTTTTTCTCTCAGATGTTTCACAGTTGGTAGTCCAAGTGAGGCCTAGACTTCCTGAGAGCCAATCAGCAGCATTGTTAAACTCAAGCTCAGTGACTTAGCTTTGTGTGTTCGTACAGAGTCCTGTTAGAATATCCAATGCTTTCCTGCAAATAAGATGATACTTAAGACTTCTCTACTTTCTCCAAAATATCACTTAGGTAGTTGGCTGTATGTTTTTTGATTCCCTTTTCATAGAAATGCAGTTATGTGATACCCTTGTACAATAATCCCCACCAGCATCATTGAAGCTGGGCGAGTCCTCTTTCTACTTAGAAATTTTTTCCATGACTTCCTGAGAACTATGAGCACTAACTCTGTTAATTTTATCTTTCTTTCACAGTGATCATTTTTTCATCTGAAGCAAGCTCTTCACTATTGTTGCCCTTATATGATATACCTCTTTGGTCAATCGCTGTCCAGTGCCTCTGCAATAGACCCCAACATTAATGTTGCTTTTAATTATGAATGACATGGCTTGTGGTGGGGTGTTCATTTTTCTTGCAATGCTTTTTGTCTTTCTTAGCAGAAATTTATGAATTCTTGCAGTAACATCTTTAATGGCTGCTGGTGTCCTTTTCACACATGGTTTACTGCTTCTTGATTTATCATTGTATCCCTTTATGGTTCATTGCACAAATATATTCACAGTTCTAATGGTTTAAAATTCTACAATGGTGTCTTGCTTTACTTGTGTAATGCTATAAGAACAATACAGTTCTCTTGGATTCACCATTCCATATTAGCTGCATGGTATAGGTCTTGAACAGGTGTTTCTAGCAGCTCGTGATCTTCTGTTCCAGTATGTAAGCAAATTCAGAGTGCCAGTTTTACATATTCTAGAGCATTAAAGAAAGAGGTAAGTAACCAAATGGTGGCTGCTTTAAAAGGGCTATATAGGGACAATACTCACTGTGTAAAATATGAGGAAGGGGGCAATAACCAGAGAAATACCCCCTCCCAAAAAAAGAACCAAAACAAGGATGTAAGTTAAGCCCAATTTTATTTAAGTTATTTATTGATGATATATTACAAAATATCAACAATACCAATAATTTATTGCCTATAATAAATAATATACAGATACCTGGTCTCTTTTGGCTGATGATTTGGTTGTAGGGCCCATAATTGTAAACTGTTTAAAACTGTTCTTACAGAAAATAGATTCATACTGTGCAGTTTCGGGATTAAGTGTAAATGAAAAGAAAACACAAATTGTAGTGTTTAAGAAAGAAGGAAAATTGAATAAATATGAAAAATAGAAAAAAGAGATAAAGTTGTGAGAAATTGTATGTACTTAGGAATGAAAATAGATCCAGAAGGGAAATGGGAGAAACAAAAGAAATTAGCTCTGGCAAAGGAGAAAGTAGAAATGATGGCTGTAAGAAGATGCTTAAAATTCATTCTTTGAGGCTTGAACGTTATATGGTATTGAAGAAATATGGGGACTTGAAATAAGTGGGAAGTTGCAGACCAAGTACATAGGATGTTTCATTAGGAAATTTTTGGGTTGTCCTTAATAGTGGCAAATAGAATGGCTCAAATTGAACTGGGACAAGTATCAAGAAAAGGATTGGTTATGGAGAGAAGCCTTAAAATATTGGTATAGAATCATGCACCTTAATGAAGATAATTAGTTAAATCAATGTTTAAAATATCAAGATGAACTCAGCAATTTCCTACTTCAACCAACAGAGCTCACCACAGAAACATCCGGGTGTCCAGCCATCATTTCGGGTAACGGCAGTTCAGTGAGCAACTGAAGATGGGAGAGAATCTCCCGAAATGCATCTTACTTTCATGTAGGTAAATGGAGTTTAGGTAAAAAAAATGAATACCTAAGTTTAGGATATATTACCACTCCATTGTCAACAGCTTTATAAGTACAATATCAAGATATTAGTCTACAAAGAATGAGCTGGATAAGTGAACTAAGAAATAACTAAGAAAATAATGGTATGGGAGATGTTTGGAATAAAAGGCAATTAAATAACAAAGGTTTAATATAAGATGATTTGAAGATATTAAGATACAAAAATTATTTAGTCAGATAAGCAAGAAAAAATTGTTGGTATTTTATGTTACAATAAAATATTGTTGGGAAAGAGAGAGATATATAGACGTCATTATAAAAGTAGGAAAGGAGGGATAGCATGGTTAACAGCATGAGTTTGGAGGCTGCAAGGGCAACCAAATGGTTATGCATAAGGCATATGTCCATTATGTGGGGGAAGAGAAGATAAACGCATTCTATTTGAATGCACAGAAACACAGATTTGGAGGAAAGAAGAAAGTGTATGGTATAGAATGAATATGAATACTCATATAAATAAAATTCTAAATAATAACTGTAAAAACATTGGGCAATACTTAAGAGAAAGTAAAAAAATAAGTGAAAATGGACTATTACAAGAGGACATAAATAATAATGTAAGAATAGCACTATAAAAGTAAGAATAAAATACTATAATTGTCAACTTTAGTGCACTGCCCAGCTTAGTGGCAGGGCCAAATAGAATGAGCAGTTTAATATATGTACATATTCCAAAGCAATAAACTATTCATTCATTCGTATTATAGAGACTTATGATCAGCAGGGATAGAATTTATGACAAGAATATTAACAAATGAAAGCTGTTCATTTCAGAGGTTAGGAGTAATTAGCACTGTATACCATCTTTAGGCAATAAAGAATAATGATATTTCACAAAGTCTATGTCTATTTTAACCTCTTAAATATAAAAAAGAATTTGTTTTCACATTATACTTGGAACGACATTCATAATTCATAACACTAGACAGGAATCTACTGTTAATGTTCTTCATACAATCTTGAGTAAAAATTACAGCTTTGTTATGGAAGTAAAATATTTTAATCTGTAGCCTCAATCTCCAACAACAATCACTACTGAGAAATTTAGAACATTATACATTTTTGTGCAGTTATGTGATTGTCTGAAGTTCTATCTCAGTTTTTCCATCATCAGGATTAAGCATTAAATGCTTGTTCTATTCCTCATGAAGGATTAATAAAAAAAATGAAATTGTTTTATCCAATGCTTTCTGGGCTCATATTTTCATTTCATATATTCGCCATTAAAATTTCCATATACAAATTTTGGTTTCTTCAAAATGTCTACTGTGAATAATGTGCATACAAAACTATACAACACAATGTAGACCATAAGTGTTATTTAATACAGTTATGCAATATATTTAACTAACAAAAGTAATTTAATTACATCTTTCAATGCAATACACAAAAATTGTAGGCTGTTTCTAGATAAAATACCCAATAAATTCTGTGCTGCTATAACTTTTATAAATTCAAAATTGATATTGCACATAGAGGTTATTTTATTAAGCTTACATTCTTTTAAGATAATTAGTAATTCATCTATAGCAATGGGATCTGTAATTTTCTGGGCCCAATATTTTACTGCCATTTTATATGTCCAAATTTCTAGGAAAATATTTGAGCCATTTCTTCTCTGAAATCAGGTTTAGTTTAAAGTCACTGTATTCTATTTAGTTGTTTAAATATAATGTATGCCTTTTCCTGTCTTCCAACACATACTCAACTTATTAATCTCCTTTGATGTAAAATAATGTCATTTATATTCCATTGTGTGTGTGAGAGAGAGAGACAAATTATGTAACTCTTGGAACAATGTAGCTAAAATAACAACAAATAGAAGCAGAAATAGATAAAATACTTAAATATTCACACTATTAGTGTCTCCTGCCTTTGAAGAATACTAGTTACTCAAACTATAGCAAATATTGTGTGAATATTTGTTTAATCTATTTCTGCTTCTTTCATTTTTGTTATTTTAGTTACATTGTTCAAAATGTTACTTTAATTTTCATTATATGTGTATGTGTGATGAACTAGGTGTTCATGTAGATAAGTAACACACACAGCAGGCAACCAGTCAGCTATTGTTTACTTCCTTCCTTACACTTCCTTACACTAAGAGCCTAACAGGCTTGAGATATTTAATTTTTTCTTCCTTACACTAAGAGCCTAACAGGCTTGAGATATTTAATTTTTTCATTGTGCCTTTCTATCTGTGTTACTTATCTACATGAACACCTATTCAGCACCCATATATACTCAAATGAGGTACTTTTTAATTTTACTTTCATTGAGAAATATTAAATATACTGAGGGTGCCAAAAAATGTGCACACACTTTCACAGTAGGTATCTATTTAATATATTTCAAAGTTGGATCAAAAAAACAACAGTAATGTGTAGTATGATGTTCTCTATACAGATGTGACTCATACATTATGATAGTGTTGCTATATGACAGGTAAATCAACAATGAACAAATGAAGCCAAGATGATGCATAGTATGATGTTCTGTAAACAGATGTGACTCACATTACATTATGCTAGCATTGTTACAACAAAATGAAGCCAAGATTATCATTTGAACAACTGAAAGAAACTTTGAAGTGATATTGGAAAACTGAGAATCTTGTTGAAGTTCAAAGGCAACACAGACATGTACAGAACTGCCAATGCGAGTAATAATTGAACACATTAAAGAAAATTTGAGACTCATGGTACTGTATGCGATGTTCACAAGGACAGATCTGGGAGACCTCGCACAGCAACAGGCCCCTCAGATGTGGTTTTGGAATGTTTTGAGCACTTACTGCAGAAATCTGCAAAGCAATCTGCACATGAGATTGGGATTAGCAGAACCAGCATACGTTGTATTATTAAAACAGCAAAGTTGAAAGTTTTCATCCCAACACTTTTGCATGCATTAAACAAAGAGGACCCTGATCAGAGAATGCAATATTGGGAGTGGTTTCCAAATATGGTGCAAGCGGATGAGGCCTTTGTATGAAAAAGTTGTTTGGTCTGGTCAGGCACAATTTAAGTTGAACAGAGCTGTTAACTGGCATAACTGTGTCTACTGGTGTGCAAACAATCCCCATGTTATTTTGGAAAATGCCGTTTTTACCTGGAATTAATGTTTGGTGTGGGTTGTCATCTTGGATCTAATTGGACCATTCTTTTTCAGGTAACTGGCCCAGGGTACCTGAACATGATAAGCACAACTGTCTTACCTGCCATTTATACACTGTATGGAATGAGGAATTTACTAACAAGATGATGCACCACCACATTACCATCGAGGTGTACGTGTGCACCTTGATGACAATCTTTCAAGGCACTGGATAGGACAAAGAGGTCTGATTGAATTTGCTCCGTGTTCTCCAGATCTAACTCTGTTGGACTTCTACCTATGGGAAACTCTCAAGCATGTTGTATACCGTATAAAACCAGCTACACTAGCAGCACTTCTGGAATAAATTGAAACAGCATGTGATGCAATAGCCGAGAACACTTTGGCAAATGTTGCTCAATCAGTAGCTCAATGTACTCAATACAATGTAATGTATTGATGCCAATGGTCAGCATTTTGAGCAACTGTTGTTAACTGTAAAAGTCTAAGATGATTAATGCTCATTATTTTGTCGGTCCTGGTGGTGTAATCATAACCTTACTTGCCTTTTAAACCCAAGATTGTGGGCTCAAATCCTGCCAGGATCGATGGATTTTTTCGGGGTAAAAATCCTAAGTACGGCTTTCTTCGGAAGGGAAGTAAAGCCATGGGTCCCGTGTCATACATTTACGGCACAAAAAAGAATCTCAAGCCTAAAAGAAGAGAACTTTGAGCAAAATTTGTCAGCTGTTTCACGCCCTGAATTGAATGGAATGCTGATGACCTGAAATGTTAAAGAGCATCCGTAAATAAACTAATCAACAGCTCATTATTTTCTGTTTGTGTGAATTCAGTTTTGTTATGTTGACAGTTTTTTCTTTGCTTGAAGCGTATATACATTTTTTTGGCACTCTGTGTGTGTGTATATACTGCTACACACATACACACACATTTTTTTCTCTTCCTCCCAGATCTGAAATATTTTAAATAATTTTTCATATTTTCTTTTACAAGTTTGTTTTGTTTTTTTCAAATTTTAAATATTTTCTTCTAATAATTTTTCCTTCTAACCTAATGCCATGCTATCTTTACAAGTATTTTTTAAATGCTAGTCTATTATTGATTTATATTTATGGCTCGCTTATCCACATGCATTGTATTTTTTCATGTAGCAAATGAGTTTTGTATACCATACATGGAATATAATTATATTTTTCTTTTTTTCCATCTTTGAGTCATTGCAACTTTTGAAATGAGTAAGAAATGATCTCTGTTTATAATGAAGTTTCTCTACACTCTGGTGTCATGTACCAAATTTAAATATTTAATATAGCAACTTATTTATCAGAAATTCAATGTGAAAATTCCTAGTATTTAAATCTATATTACTGTTTGTTCACTATTATGTAGTGTATTATACTCTTTGTGGGCCAGATATATTAATGCATACCTAGTAGGAGAAAGCAATTTGTAACTCTCAGATTGAAATCTGTAAAGTCAATTAATGCTTTACTATTGTTGTGCACTATTTTTTCTCCTTGTTTAACACAAACATCTTTTAGGTTTATATCACTTATACATGCATTTAAATTTCCTATGATACCTGTAGTTTTTCATGTAATTTTAATGTTTCTCTTGGCCTTTTTCAGGCTCATTCATATGAAGTATTGTAATATACCTGTTCTACTTTAAACTTAGCATTTGTTATGCCCTCATTTTGGAATTTATAACCACTTATTTGCTTTTTTGCCTCATTATTGATCAAATATGCAGTACTTGCAACTACTCTTTTATGCAATATACCATTATACAGGATAGACATAATGTCCCAGTGCACCTAAAATAACCTATTATGCTACATTTATGCAATATAAATGGAAATATATTTGTTATATCTCTAGGACTGCAATATGACTTCTGATCTGCATGATCTTTGTGGAGATTAATGTAATGCCATGCTCTATTGTTCATTTTCTTGAACATTTTCACTGTTACTTCTTGACAGATGGCAGAGGCAAAGGCTTTTAAAGCATTGATAAAAGCATATGGGCACTTGCACTCTCTTCTTAATGAAACCCCACAATACATTATCTGGCATAGTTTGGCCAAGGATGGTGGAAATAACTCATTGTTTAATCTAATTTAACAATGTGGAAAAGCATTATCAAGCCAGTCATGGCTTAAAACAAGTGTTCTGGTGCACCATCTTGTTGGAACCAGACAGTGTTCATCATGCCTGCTGCTTGCAACTGTAGTTGTAACCAATATTTAACATGTGAAGATATGAAATTTGATTTACTTACTGATCCTTGAAAGAAATAAAGATTAAAGAGATGGTTCGCATTCATAACCACCCACATGACACCGCCACGGGTGGCCGAGGTCGTTAAGGCACGGACTCGTGAGCGGGAGGTCTGCGGTTCGAATCCCGCCAGGACCGTCCTCCCTGACTGGGGTTTTTTCCAGGTTTTCCTCAGTCTTCATAACTGGCAAATGCCGGGGAGGTACCTAAACTTAGGCCTGGAACGCTTCCTTCCTTAAAAAAAAAAATATCCTTTCCCAATTTATCATTTCATTTCATGCATCATCAGTGTCCACCGCCTGTGGTGCCTCAGTAGTAAAAACGGGCGTTAAACACTACTCAAAAAAAAAAAAACCCCACATGACATACAGATGTTTCTGTTGAATTTCTTGATAGAAATGGGAATTCTCCTTAGCCCAGAAGATGCTCTGATTTTTTGAACTGCAGTAAATAGTGCATTCATTCATAAAATGAACTTTCTTCTGCCTTGCACATGTTGGAAATGTTTGAAGAAACTGCAACATTCCTCTCTGTTAACTCATTGGCAATCACTGTGCAGAAAGGTTTAATTTTTAAATCATTTTTTATGTAATCACAGTACCTGCAACTCAGCCCCTTGCTTTTTGGTTGATCTGATAGGCAATTTAGTCATTGATTCAGTGAAGCAGCACAAGTTTCTGCCCAAGTGCAGGGTCTCCCACTTCACTGTCTCTTTTACACATTCCATGCTTTAAGTGTTTTTCTCCCACTTTTTTTTTTTTTTTTGATACCCCAGAAACATTCTTATTGTGTTTTGTTTGAAGCCAATGCTGAAGTTAGTTGTTACATGAATACTAGCTACACACAAATTTCATAAACATAGCGTTACAACTGTTATTGTAGGTGCTTCATCCATTTCATCCATACTGTACAACTTAATACATATTGCTTTCCAATTCTTGTTTTTTCTTTTCAGTTTCAAATATAACTGCAATGTCTATCTTCATGTTACTTCTTTCAGTAATACTGCTTCTTTGATATTAAATTTTTTGTATTGCAAACATAATTTTTTCCCCACTTGTCCCTTTTCCTATTCTCAGTTATCAACTTATGAACCAACTCAGTTTTTCCTTCATGAGAAATTTCACTTATAGAATTTCTCCTGGATTTGTTTCTGGCAATCTTATTTTGATTTAAAGTAAAACACTAAAAATCATGTCGTCACATTAGAACTCCTTAAAGTTTCACAAACACACTTATAAAAGTAATTTTGGTACATGTTTTGTGAGGTACATTCCTCACATTGTCAACCAAAACTACTTGTTTCTGGCAATTCACAAAATAAATAATGTTGATGGGGATGCTATCTTTAGGATAAATACTTAAGACTCCTACTCTATGAATTTTTCCATAATACAAGAGTTACCGCTTCCTCTCTTCTATCATTCAAAACTTCCCCATTGTTACTTCAGGTCTTTTTCTCTTCAATTTACCATTTATTATGATATCCATGGAGAATTTCGCCTGTTGTCCTGTTTCTTTAACCAATACTGTGCAATCAGTTTTTTTCCCCCAGAATGTTTGCCTATGGGCTAGTGCACCATTTGTTAGCCAGCTAGATCTTGGTGATTAGTAGGAGGGTAAAACAATAAAACAAACCAACCATAAATGGTATGGCAAATAAGTGGGGGCTTGCTCATAGGAAAAATCTTGCACTGTGGGAGAAAGCATCACTGATTGCACTGTACTACATTACTGAATCACTGTGACTTGATCTGGTGAGGGGATGCCATCTCTTTGGTGAGATTATCTTAAAGGGATATTACCAATTACCTTACAGCTTTTATGAGGATAATTTGAAAGTTCTTGGAATGACAGGCAGTTGGTACAGTCAGAGCCAAACATATTACTGTATCAAACCTCACTATTTTCCCAGGAACATAATACAATATTACTCCATTTGGCAAACAGGTGTACATAGAGTTGATTGTTGCAGGCAAATGTGTACATGTTGGAAACTGGAGATCAATGAACATCGTGCAATAATTAAATACTCAGTGAAAAACAGTATGAAAGAACCACACATTCATTCTAAAATGAGAAACACTTTAAGAAACTGTGTTCCATTGTTTTAAACTGTTTTGAAGTGATGGAATTCAAATAAGGTCTACAGAGTCAGGAAGATGATTCTCTTAATGGATGGTCAAATTCTCCATATCAAAAAATTACTGAAAAAGTGCATTACATGGTATTGGAGGGTCATCTATTAATGGTGAATGAAATAGGTGAAACGGTGAATATTTTGGGCAAAGGTTATGCAATAACCTGTAAAATAGCTGCCTTGACACCGGTCTGAAACAAATTAGAATTGAAAATTTTCCAATAAAACTTGGCCCATTGTCAGAGCAATCCAAGCAATATTATGTGCTAAATATATAATAAATTATCGCTTTCATCACTATGAACAAACTATTATACATCACAAGCAAAATATATGGTGACCAAAACACTTCTGACAGTTTCAGAACAGACATTTCAAAGTATCATATCCAAACAAAATATCTTTAGTAGTAAATATAGACACCAATGCTGTTGAGGGCACCTGCTAATGTGATGGAAGACTGTGAATTCCATTGAGATAGAACTCCTTAGGGCAGGAAGTAAAAACGTCTATCCAGTGCATTTTCCAGATCTGCAAAGTTTTGACATTGCTGTCCTTAAAGATAGGAAAAGATGATAATCTGATGTGTAATATCTGGAGAATATGGTGGATGCATTATTTCCCAACTAAGACATATAATGGTTTCATAAGTCATCTTATCTGATTGTCATTTTTGCATTACCATGCAAAAGAATAATACCATTGCAACTGACAAGTATGGGCTCCTTAGTTTCAGCCTTTCATGGATATTTTCCAGCTGGTTAGAGACACAATGGTATTGGTTACTTGGCTGGCTGGAAGCAGTTCACAATACCCCACATTCAACGAAATAAAAAGCATAATCTTCTTTTGGTGCAGTCATAGTTTAAAATGTTTATTCACAACCATTAGTTATGGCATCTTGGAGTGTCAGCAGCCTATCAAGAAAGGGAATCTACTGCTGATGTAACAATAATGCAAAACAGCCATCAGCTCGTGCCACCTTCTGGGCCATTTTCACCTCCTGTGGAACCCAGCAATTGTTTTTATCTTTTTTCTAGCTGATGGAGATGCTGCAGCAGTTGTACTGTTCCCCAGTTTAATATCATACGGCATAAAAGCTCATATAATCATCTTTGGAGTGCTCATGTTTAACTCTGCTTCTTGGAATACTGCTAACATTGGAAAAATTGAACCTATTAGCTTAACAGTCTAACTCTTGGCAACTTAACTGCCTTAACTTTATTTGTTGCCCATACTTAAAATTTGAGCACTGCAAAAAAAATTGATACCTTTTATGATCAAATGTATAGCAGTCAAAGCATGATTCTTTACACCACATCCAGTCAAGTAGGTAAAGGCAGCCTGAGAGCTTATGGTTTCAGTTTTCTGGGATGCTAATGGGAATTACACTCATTGATTATCTTCACTAGTACAGCCATTACTATTGGGTACTATGGTAAGCCTTGATTAACTGATGGAAAAATTACATGGAAAAATACTGGGTATATTATATAAGAAAGTAATTTTTAAGCAGACAATGACTATCTGTAAAAATATTGTTGGTGAAAACTAATGAACTGAACTGATTTGTTGTTCCATCAGACTTTCATCTCTTCCCAAAAGCTAAAATAAAAATTAATAATCGTAGCATATTTTCAACAGATTTAAGAACTTGTATGAAGGAATATATTTCTATGATGCTATTATGACTTTGAAATGTTGTTGAACAAATTTATTTATATAGTGTTAAGAGTTAAAATTAAGAGTTTTGAGTTTATTTCTCTCTTGTACTCAAATACTGCACTTATAAAGCACGTCTGTGTCAAATAGATTACTACACTTCTCTATATCCATTAAGATACCCCAAACCAGGAGTGCACAGTGCCAAGCAGAACCTGATGTTTGGAACTCATATTGCTTCATTTTTAAACATAACACCATTGATCAATTCTTCACTGCTGTGCTGACATAGTGTAATTCAGATTCTGCTCGGCATGTATATCCCGGTCTAGAAAAAAAATTCCAGATAGGAGATGTGGATGGATGGTGAGCAGGAGGTAGATATAATAGTTTAACATCTGGCCACTGTAATAACTCAATGGTGCACATGGCTGAAGGCAAGGAAATATAATGTATTAATTACAATGAAACACTAAAGTAACATTTGAGATAATCTTTACTGCAGGTGATCTGAGAGTGAGGTTTCTCTACATCTGTTGTTCCATTGAAAGTAACATAAAAATTCACAGCAACAGTATGTGAAGGAAATTTGTCAAATACTGCTTTCTCAATTAAGTGTACTTACGAAGCTGTTGACAATGGAGTGGTATATATATAAACAATGTAATACAGTTTTTTTCACACTAACTCCATTCACTTACATTGTTTATATAAATACTGCTTTGCCATTTTTCTCACAGAAACATTCAAGAACCCCGCAACAAAGTTGCCAATGAAAGCAATTTTGGTTTCTCTCATTTGCCTCAGGTGAGAGAAGCTTTTCCATATCTGATTGGATATTGAATCTTGAAATGTCTTACTGAAACTCATTAAAGACTTGCATTTAATCAACAAATTAATGCACAAAATGCTGAAGTGACATATAAAACTATGAGTAATGAACTGTGCATGCTAAAAATTTAATGCTACAAGGTAATGTCAGCAGTGCTCTTATTGGTAGTTCAAAAATATTTTAGTCTTTGCTAATGACTTTGGCCTGATATTTTGCAACAACTCATTTTCTTTCATTTGCAAGTGCTTTGTTCTATATTATTAATCCATGAACGTGCTCTCTGCACAACAAATTTAGTTAGGCTGACTTAGCTAATAATTTAGTAATTTCCATGGTTAGATTAAATTAGTTCAGTAATATAACTAATAGATTTATTATATTACTGAAGCAAGAAAAGGATGAACAAATTTTTGTTTTATTTAATGATCATTTACATATTGAAAGAAAGAATAAACTGTTACATTCAGATTAAAAAAAAGAATGAGTATGTTTTATCCATATATATTTTGAAAATAAGGATGAAAATGCAGAATAGAGTAGACTCTTAAATTCTCTTTTTAGGTGTGGGAAAGAAAAACCAGTCATGGATTTTCAAGGAATGCAAACAGAAAAATATTATGTAAAACAAAGAGATATCCAGAAAGCTTTGCTAAGAAGAGAATTCAGGAAGGGAAAGCAGAAAAAGAAAAAATGCATTTAGGATGGGCTTATTCCAAGTTAAAATTATATTCTGTCTTTATGGATAAGTGCTTTGTAGACCCAAATCGCAGGTTCAATCCTAACCAGGATCAATGGATTTTTGGGGGCATAAAAACATAAGTATGGCTGAAGGGAAGTAAAGCCATAGTTCCCATGTCATAGATAATATCTAAAAGAACTTCATGTCCTGAATTGAATGGGACGTTGATAACTTGAGATGTTAAAGGGGATCCATAAATAAACCAAATAAAAATAAATTTAAGGATAAGCAAAAACTAGTGAACAGTTTTTCTAAGGGACCAACATAAGATTCTGTTATGGAAAATCAATATCAATACAGGAAACAGTTAATTGGGCAAGTCATTATAGTGAATACTAGCAAGAAGAAGAAGAAGGAGAAGGAGGAGGAGGAGGAGGAGGATGATAGCTTAAACATATTTGTTCCAATTTTAATAATTTGGAAAAGTTTCAAGAAGTAATTATAAATTGCATTCAGATATTCAATTATGTATGTTGAATATGTCTGTCTAAAAGCCTGGACTGAATGCCTAGTCATACTCATATGTATTTGCATAGTACAAATAAAAAATAAATAAATAAAATAAAAATATGGTATTTGCTAAGGAACTAATTTGTGTCCTGAAATAAAATGTTTCATTGTGCATAAATATGCACTTAGAATTAACATCACACAATTTGGGAATATTTCTAGAGAAGACCAGACAAAGGAGGTTAATGGCTATAATGAAAAGGGGGAGAGTTGCAGAGGGGATGTGAGTAAACGGAAGGGGGGCTCAAGAGTGAGGGATTCCATTCATGTTTAGGTATGTGTATATAAAATTATTAATAGAAAAACTAAACATATAAAAGTATTTGTATATTTGCATGTAGATTTGTATGTCTGTAGGTATGTGTATATATGTATGAGCCTTTTGATTGTTATAAGGATGACATCATGTATGGCTGTAAGGCCCACGTGACACTTGTATTTATTTGAATGTATTCTAAAACATACAATAAGACATCCATTACTACTACTACTACTACTAAAATAACATACCTGTATTTAATGGCTTCCCCTTGCAGTAATAATGACTTCTATTTAATTTTTTTGAGAATGAATAAAAAATAACTGGATTGCTTTAACAGCATATAAATAAGTAGAATGCCAGATCTTTGTATAGTACTGTTTGGGGTATTTTGCATATACTTAATTTGAGGGTAGTAGTTGAAATGAGAGAATTTGCTTATTGTTGACAACATGGATAAAGCTGGAGCAGTGTGCAGCAATCAGATTTTGTACTTTAATGCACAAAATTTGTATGCTAACCTTGGAAATGATGCAGCAAGCTTATAGGGATAAAGCACTGGGCAAAGCACAAGTGTTAACATAGAATTTAAGGAGGGAGTTCTGGAGTTCCATGTTTTGGGAGATGCATAACCTAAATCAATGTTAACTCAGGTAATACTATGAATCAGCAGTATGATGACTGCACATATTGCCAGTTTTATGAATATGTCTTGTAAATCAGTTGTAGACATAATATGCAAATACCAAAAGATGATCAGGGCAACAATGAGGAATTAGGCATTAAAACCATGTCACACCCATCTTATTCTCCAAACCAAGCATTCCATTCAATTTCCTGATGTGAAGAAAATGTTTCATGATAATCATTTTCGAAGTGATGAAATTAAACAATGTTGAAATGAGTATACTAAATAGAATTTCCAAAAAGGGGATTCATTCAGTATTTTGGACTGAAGAGTGATCATTTATTCGTTGCAATTATATTTTGTAAGCAGGATAATATTTTGAAAGTATAGGTTATCTTATAAGTAAATTTATATTCATTTATATGGTCCAATTGTTTTTTTTTTTTTTGCAACTTCTACTTTTTTCCTTACTGAAAAAGGAGTATTTTGGTTATGATTTTAAAATTGATGGGGAATTAAACAATGTCATCAGGCTTTTAAAATAAGTATTCAATAAATGTTTTGAACAGAGAACTGATCAATGGATTTGTATTTCTTCTGAAGGAGAATATTCCAAAATCTTAAAAGTGAATTTGAATTAAAGAGAGCCATTATAGTAAAAGCAGTCCAGTAATTTCTCATTCACTTTCATGTGACATATTAATAAACAGTATTTAATTAAATGTATATAATAAAGTTATAACATTATAGGTGAACTCATCGTAATATTTCATTTTATTGGAACATAACAATGCATAATGTGTTGAGAAAAAAAAAGTCAAATCATTTTGTGGGTTTCTTTACTCATTACATATGAACTCTATAATGCATCCTTTGAAAAAACCGCCATGGGTGGCCGAGGTCGTTAAGGCACGGATTCGTGAGCGGGAGGTCTGCGGTTCGAATCCCGCCAGGACCGTCCTCCCTGACTGGGGTTTTTTCCAGGTTTTCCTCAGTCTTCATAACTGGCAAATGCCGGGGAGGTACCTAAACTTAGGCCTGGAACGCTTCCTACCTTAAAAAAAAAAATATCCTTTCCCAATTTATCATTTCATTTCATGTATCATCAGTGTCCACCGCCTGTGGTGCCTCAGTAGTAAAAACGGGCGTTAAACACTACTCAAAAAAAAAAAAAAAAAATCCTTTGAAAAGTAGAGTATATATATTTAAATAAAAATAAAACATTACATTTGTTTCAACCTAAATAGTTATTCCCAATAAAAGAACTAATGTGCTTTAGTAAATAAATAACAAACAATAAAGCTCTATCTGTACATTAATATATAGTAAGCTCTTTGAGCTCCATGAATTTAATTATATTAATACAATGCTAAATTTTGGAACTATAGTCTACTACCAAAGGTTCTGAGAGCAATGAACAAAGTGAAACATTTGGAGGTTCTGATACCAGGAAACAATTATGGAAGAATATTAATGAAAGAAAAGCTGGGTTGATGATTGCAGAGACAAAGCAACCTTTGTTTGAGACACAATTGTTTCTGCAAAATAATTTGTGACAATGTAAACTTCATAGAAGTTAGAAACAGTGAAGTTGATTGATTATACACCTAAAGAAGTCGGTATTAGGTGACACTCTACTTCACTAATTGATATAATAAGCAACTCGCTCGACAGCTTGCTGCAAAGACAGCATAGAAGTAAATGATTAACACATGTAGAGCTGATTCTTTTCAATAACTGACTCATTCACTGCAATGAACAGTCTTCCTGATCCTTAAAATTTTATGTAGATCAAATGCAAAATGAAAACTATGAGTATTTTATTATGAGAATTTACAATAGGTAAATGGCTTAATATATAAGCATGGATACTTCTTTAATTCATTAGCCTACCCTACAATTGTTCTGTGTTGCTCATATGAAGTTCTTAAAAGCTTTATAAACCATAATGACTGCCAAAGATCCTTTAATGTTGTGATGAATGTATGTAATAAATTTACTATGACGTACATGAACAGCCACTTTAAACCACCTTGAATCTATCAGGCAAGGTATTCCAATTTAGGGACCTAAATAAGCATATCTATAGCTATTTAAGCTGTGATTAGAATTACTAGATTTTCTTGGTTATAATTAACAGAGCATTGTCTATATCCTGCTTGGATTAAGTTGAGTGGCTAAATTCTATTTGGAGTGCTATCCATGATCATATAGTGCAAAGGGCATATGTTATTTTTATCTCTGGCAATACATCAAAACAATTTTATTTATTTGTTTCTTTATTTTTGCACAGTAAAAAGTGAAATGTTTATGTATTCTACATATACATTACAGCATTTTACATGAACACCACCAAAATACACACAATGCTATATTTTTTACATTGCTCTTTTTTATTTATATTTTAGTTTATATTATACTAATTTATTTGCTGTATTTTTAGCTAAGTCATGCCTCAAACCTCTCAAAATTGGACCTGTAAAAATAGAAGTTATTATGAAATCCAGCACTTTAAAATATTAAATTGTTATGCTGAACTAACTTGAATTCAAAAGTAAAATATTGATAATGTAAAGAAGTTACTTTGATATTTTTACCTGCATAGAAAATGCAACCACTGTGAGAATCTTGACTTTCTCTGGTTTCAGACTACTCCTGCCAATAATCGCTGTACTATTAATGTGCAACTGAACTTTCAGCATACAAGTGTATTTTAACAGCTGAGGAAAACATATCCTGAGTACATCTTCAGTAAGTGAAACTAAAAAGATTGTTTAAATAGTTTGACTCAAAAGATAACCCTAATGTATGTTGGTACCACACAGTTTGATTCAGGGGAAATCCAAATTTATGTTGGTATTACATAGCTTGCAAAGAGGCTGCTGTAAATTCACTGCATTTCTCCTTTCAGGTTGTAAATAACATGGTACATGTTCACTTTTGAATTAACAGCGTGTGAAATTATTTATCTGACCCCATTCTTAAGCATTACATAGCTGAATACATAAAATAACTTTGGCTGTACATTTCAATTTATTCAACTCCTTTCCTTTACTTTCAACATTTGCTAATTTGCTGTACAACTTTTCCAATAACTTAGAAAATTAATTTTAATGGGTCTTTGCCAATAGGTTGACTTAGTTCTCTCTCTTATGTTTAGTTGACTTCAATTATTCTGACTGTTGGTATGTTTGAAGGAGCTCATGAAGCTCAGAGGTGAATGCTTTTCTCACAAATAGATTTAGCATATCCCTTCTTGAGTTTTCAGTGTAGAACATTAGTGCTGGATAATTATGCCTTTGATAAGTACCAAATGCTGTTATTTGATAAAAGAAAACTACTTTTGCTTTTTAAATAATTTTCTCTATAATTTGATTTCATTAAATGTTCATATGCATGCAATATGGGCTCTATTCCATTCAATTTGCACTGGCATGAGGAGCAATTTGATTTTTCCCTTTATATTCATATGTCTTATTTAGAAACTCAAGATAAAATGCTTCCTTTTTCTGGTACTGAGGAAATCGTTGATTTTAGTAATAAAAATGTTTACTTCATCAAGCTACATTGTCACATGTTTCACCAAAATGACTTCATGGATCAAGAATTGAACTTTAGCAAAGTTATTCCCAAGAGACTCTTTCATACTCCACCTTATTCTTCAGATATAAATATTGAATTTATAAAGATCTGCGGCCAGTCAGTAAGGCTTGTATTTCGTAATGTGTATACTATGATTTGAGCACATGTAGGTCCAGTAACATTATCAAGAAATGGTTAAATAAATTTCTCAACAGTTAATCTCCAAAAGGCAAAAATGTATGAAAAAATGCCTGCCCAACTTTGTACTGTTTCTAATAATTATTCCATCTTTCTTATGGAATGTGATGTTAGAAGATGTGATTAAAAGAAAGCAAGTCCTTACTCTTCATTACACATTTGACCTCCATCCTTGAATTTTTAGGTTTTTATCATAATTCTAATCCCTACTATAGAAAAGCCACTTAATGTTAATATCAATCATATTCTGTTTCTTACCATTTTTTTGCTTGTGTATAAATGATTCACCAATAAATGGTTATTTCAAAGGATCATCTTTGGTTAGGTATATATTTTATATATCACTAGGTATTTTATCATTATTTAACGTCATTTGAATTAAATTGCTTTTTCACTGTTCAAAAAAAAAAAAAACTGCCATGCTAATTGCACTAGTTTGGCTATGAACAGTTACTTTTTTGCATTTTTATCTCATTTTCTTGTGCATGTGCAGTAGTTGAATTAGGTGTACAAAAATTACACAAATTACAAAATAAATACCATAAGCATGTGATGGAGTTATGGTACAGAAATATGGATAGAGAAAATGGATTGAGCACTTATGTTTTGTAAGATACTTACTTTTAAATGTTAAACAACTTTTTGCTTATCTGGGGTTATTACTTGAAACAAGAAAGATTAGTGTGAAAGTTTTGGTGATGGAATAAGTATTAAAAAATGGTTCAGGTTTACACTGGTTAAATGAAGAACATATTTTAAAGCAATGTGGAAAATATCAGGAAAACAATAGGTGTATTAAGAACTGGATTAATAAGCTAAAGGATCAATTGGAAAAGAACGGAATGGGTGACGAATGGAGAGAGAATGCCTTAGGAAGGGATTTTGAAAACAGGTCAGATTAAGGTGTGAAGATAGCTGTGTGAATAGACAGATTATGCAGGATGCAATAAGGGAGAAAAACTCTCTTTTTTTAATAAGGAAATGAAAATATATTTTGGCATAGAAAGTATATTCAGAAGTACAACAAAGCAGAAAGAGAGGGGATTGCTTAACTCAGGTCAGAATGTTGGAAATTGAGACGGTTCAGAAATAATTATGAAAGGGGCATAAGTCCCCCTCTGTATGGGAACTGAAGAGGCAATCCATATATTCTTTAAATGTCCAGGAACTAATGAATGGAGAAATAAGCTAATTAAAGAAAATTGGCTTTGGGCCAGTTTCATCAACAGATGTTAAAAGTTAACAGGTGTTAGACTGCTTTAACATTCAAAATAACAAAAATCCTGTTTCATCAACCAATATTAACTTTAACAAAGTGTTAAACTTCATGTTAACATCCATTGTGTTAAAAGTTTAACTACTTATAACAGTTTGAAAATGTTTTTTTTTGATTGATTTATTTATGGACGCTCTTTAACATTTTAGGTCATCAGTGTCCCATTCAACTCAGGGCGTGAAACAGTCAACAAATTTTGCTCAGAGGCCTCTCTTTCAGGCTTGAGGTTCTTTTTTGTGCCATAAATGTACAACACAGGACCCACGGTTTTACTTCCCTTCCGAAGGAAGCCATACTTTAGGATTTTTACGCCTCAAAAAATCCATCGGTCCTGGCCAGGTTCAAACCTGCGATCTTGGGTTTGGGAGGCAAGTATGGCAACCACTACACCACCAGGACCGACTGTTTGAAAATGGTGGCTGTAAACCCAGCTGTAGATGTCAAAAATCTATATTTGGATATATTAAGTTGTTTATAACAGAGAAAGGGCTATCAGATGTAATGATTTTGAAATTTTTACAAAGGTATGGAATGTGAAAAACAATTGTCATAGGATTGTATATTAAATCCGAGAGAGGGTAGAACAGCTTTGTGCCTCTGCTCCTTTTAATATTCCTTGCATGAACCGTATGTTTTAATTATTCTATGCAAACAAAAATACATTGGAGTGCATTCAAAAGTCTTTCAGTTATGACACCATCTTCTCGATCTGTGCTATTTGCAATAGTCTGGAACCTCAATGTATTAACTAACATTATGCTGCAAAAACTTGGTGGAACGCAGGAGTCTTAACATATTGTTAAGATATTAACGCAATGTTAACAAATATGTTAGTGGATTTTTAACATCTGTTGATGAAACCGGCCCTAAAATAAGAAAAATAGTAGCATATAGGAAAATTTTTGAGGATGATGACTAGATTAGAAAATTTGGTGAATATTGTGTAAAAATTAAAAAAAAAATTGGTTTGGACAATAAAAAAAAGGGAAGAGTTCAGACCAAAGAAAGCATGGTAGTACTAGCATATTACAATTAAAAGAAATATAATTTTTTTTTAATATTAATAACAGGGTCTTTTGCTTTTTGTGTTATTTGATTTGTTGGTATGCACTGTGGCTATAATGACTAGAGTAACAATCTATATACATTCATAACTTTGTAATCTACTAGTACTTAATAAAGCATTTACAATAAACACATGGAATGAATTACTGGCCCCAGTTACATTTTTAATATGTAGTACATGTTTCATGAAACCTTTGTTCTTGTCCTCAGCTATCCATCTAAATATGCGATGGGTAGCTCAGGACGTGAACAAAGGTTTCGTGAAACATATACTACATTTAAACAAGTGGAGTCAATGAGAGTGTGTTGTCCATCTCAATCATACAATGATCTTAATTACATGATTAGTTTCATATGGAATGAAACTCACACAACTTGTAGCTTCGCTTATATCTACTTATGTTAGTATATTAGTGATGGCATAACTTTGTTTCTATGTTCATTCTATACAGCAACTAAATGATATTGAAATTATAAATGAATCCATCCTCTAGTAATGCATGTTGAGTTTCTTAAATAGAAGCAATATTTTCTTGCTCACTGCATTTTATGAAGTAAGGAAATATGGTCAATGTTTTAGTTCTGGGAAACTCACTGGCACGCCACCACTGGTTTTACAACCCATTGCATGAGTGCATAAAGAAAAGAATGTGCAAGCCATTAATGGCTTCTAAGGAGGCTGGATAACAGTAGAATGTGTCTGGCTACAATACCAAGGCAGCTGATACGGTATAAAACGAGTATGACAGTTATATAAATTCTTAGACTGCAGTTATTGTCATATTCAAACTCAATGGGCTTTGATCTCCAGTAGATAAAATATTTTAAAATGCTAAAAACATTTCTGTTGCTTCATTTCCAATGAATGGGCTTTGCTTACGTTTTCATGGCATTGTGATCATGACATAGGATGGGAATAGGATTACTTCAATTAGCCAGGTATACTGTGTCACAACTTATGTAAATATGACAGTCAAGTTTGTGTCTTATGATTAGCAGCCATCTAGCAGGTGGAAATATAGCTACAGTGTACAAGTCAGTAGTGCATTTTCTACTTGGAAAATGAGTGGAAAGAAGCATTTTTCTTTAACCATGTCTGTAGACAAATTATTACTAGTATGATTGAACTTAAGTAAAAATGAACAGAAAAAGGGAGAAATAAGTATTCCACTGGGGGAAGAAAAAGAAAAAGGGGGGGGGAAAAAAAAGAGAGAAAAAAAAAAGGTTTGCTTTGTGCTGCTGTAACTACAGGCCTGAGTGTTAGTACTTTTAAATGAACAAGTATGAAAAGGAAAGTATCCCTATTTATAGTCCAACAAAAGGAAAAACCATAAAATAATGGATGACAAATTACATATTGTCTGAAATATGCTATGTGCCAGAAATTATGTGCTATGCATAACACTGTAGAAAAGCAAGTCTGCATTTTCAATGATATCTATATTTATGCAAAAACAGCTCTCAATTTTCTGAGTAGTAAATTTTACTTATGTTGTATCTTACTTTCAATGACTGCATTCAAGAAGACCCAGAATAGTTGAAAGGGACAATATGCTTGCTTCGGGGGCTAGGTCTTAGCATGCAATAAAATATAATGAGAGGTTGAAAATTTATCTATTATATATGTCAACAAAACATATTATCATTAAAATTATGTGAACCACAAGTGCTGGCAAACAAAATTGAATTAGGGGTATCAAATCTGCAAGCCTTGGAGTCTTGTCACAGTCCAGCTGGTGGAAAAGAAGTATTTGTGTCAAACGCTATACTTACATTTAAGTCTAGTCTTAAATCTGGCGATTTTCCTGATAATATGAATGACACAAATTTTCAAAACTGGACGGAGGAACAATTATTACCCTGCCTCCAAACTGTATTGTGGTTATTGATAACTTACAATATCTTAACATTCCAACCAACCATATTCCCTCTTCATCAAAGGCAGAAGTGATAAGTTGACTACAACACAGAAATATAACATGTGATAATTGTTTAACAAAACCTGAGTTGCACAAGGTGCTTGTAACAAATAAACCAGCTGAGTATGCTCCTACAGAGATATGTGCATACAATGTTAAGATTACCCCATATCAAC
The DNA here is from genome assembly GCA_030762175.1 of Metallyticus violacea. Lineage (NCBI taxonomy): Eukaryota > Metazoa > Arthropoda > Insecta > Mantodea > Metallyticidae > Metallyticus > Metallyticus violacea. Next base: position 95,937,623 of record CM060843.1, read on the forward strand.
CACAATTAACCCAATAGAACTAGTATGGAGTTTAGTGAAACAATATGTGCATAGAAACTTTTCAGACTTACATTTGATTATTGAAGCTTTAGCCCCCATCACAAAAGAAGAAAGATGCAGATTAAATGGTAAGTTGTATTTCTTTCTGTTGTTAAAATATTTATTTCATTATGGTAAAAGCACGTATGCAATAGGTTGCTCACTGTGAACTGCTACTGGGCCAATCAACTAGGGGGTGTAGCTGTTTACATTATACTTCTCACCACAGCTCTTTGACTTTGAATACAATAATAATTTGATGTTTTTGACATGCTTGCAAATTTGTTGCATTTGCTGTTTGCTAATGGTTGGGATGATTCTGAATATATTAAAATGAACTTATGAAATAATCTGTTTTCATGATTAAGTTTTGCTTTCTGTCTACTAGCCTAACATGTAAAAATATACTAACACAATATGCAAAATATAGCTTGTAGAATACATTGTAGATTGAGGATGCAGCAAGCACTATAATTCACTATCAGTTGTTAGCCATTTTAACAAAGTAAATGTTTACAATAACAATGAGAATAGTTGGTTATTTCTTAGTTTATCTTATCAGAACCGAGCTACGTGAAAATGTATATGTGAGTTTTACAAACTATGTTAAAATTTGCGACCAAATTAAAAAACTTTTTATATCTGTGTAACCCACTGATTTGCATTAAATGATGATTAAAAACGTGTATGTTTTATATACATAGGCAGAGTGCACATTGGAAGAGTCGAACTGTCTGTGACAAAGCATCTCCAGACTACATATCCTATTAATCAAAAAAGGAACCTTTTGATTGTTTGAAACTGCCATTTTAGTGATACCAGAAAATGATAAAACAATAATGCATGTTTTGTATTTTTCATAGCATGTTAAGAGAAAAGGAGAGGAAGTTGTCAGATATTCATCAAGAATTTCTTGAATCTCAAAAGCGAGAAAGATCAAACTTGTATTTTGACAACCATTTGATTTTTAGAGGTGATGGAGTAGGAAGAATTGGTGGTGGTGGTGGTGGTAATAACAATATTTCATTACATAACCTGAGCATTCATTTCCTGATCTACTGGGCTTCCAGAACATGTCTTCACTGATCACACAGGGTTTTGCATTTCAGCCAAGGCCAGCTCTCCTCCCAATCATGGCTGCCTGCCTGTCCTTGAATTTCTGAGCAATCACCAATCTACACTTGTTCTCAAAGATTGCAAAAACAAGACTTTAAAGCAATATATTTACGAGTGTAAATGTTGTTATAAATACAAATCAGCTCATCCCATTCCTCAGGAATTTATTTGGAAGTTTGCTGTGCAATTGCATCTTTCCAGAACTACAGTTTCATCTTGTAAATACATATGTTACTACTGGTTAAGTATAAAACAAGAAATAGTTTTGACAATGTAAAGTTTTAACAGGAGAGAAATTAGACATGATGCAAATCTTAAATTTTTTTTTTTAAAATAGTGGTTAATGCCTATTTTAACTACTAAGGTACCACAGTTGGTGGATACTGATTATATATGAAATGAAATGATAAACTTGATAAGGATTTTTTTTTAAGGAAGAGTTTCAGGCCCAAATTTAGGGCATCTTCCCAACATTTGCCATTTATAAGGACTGAGGAAAACCTGGTAAAAACCTCATTCAGGGAGGACAGTCCTGATGGGAATCGAGCCCCAGACGTTCCACTCACAAGTCCATGCCTTAACAAACTCGACCACCCATGGTGGCATAAATCTTGAATGTTTGCCAACAAAATCACTACCGAAATTAGCACAAGTTGAGGTTTCAGTGTCTTCTGCATATACAGCAACAAAATTATTAAAACTCATTTCATATGAAGAGTGGTTCCACCAAAATGGCCATGTGAACAATCACAACATTTGCTTTTGGTGTTCTGAAAATACAAACTGTATACAAGAAACTTGAGGTACCAAAATGACATTCCAGCCCCATTTTTTAGTTAGTAGATGGAAAATGAGAAATCATATGTGGTTTCAATTCCACCATTGTTCTTACAGCAGAGGAATTCATGGATAAAATTAGGGAAGTGTTTGAAGATAGTGGTTTTTGCTTGTGTATTGTCCTCTTGTTCCTCAGATTGAACATTCTGTGATTTTCATTTGTGGGGTAGCCTGAAGGACAAAGTGTATGCACACACACAAAACAAATAAAAAACCTCACATACTGGAGAACTTAAGGGAAACATATGAAACGAAATCAGTAACATTACAGTGGGCAAATTAAATCATGTCAATCAGAATGGGTTTACTAATACAATGCCTGTTTAGCTGAGGGAGGAGGACATTTCCAGCATTTGCCATAAGGTAAGATTTTATACATAGTTTTGTGAAGCGAAATCAGAGTACAGCACAGCTGACTGTAGCATGTCAAGCTTCTGAGGTACAAAACCCTGTGCAAGCAGTAAGGACATATTCTGGAAGTCCTGTATCTCTTCCCTTAGGCAATCAGTAGCATTCTTTTTATACGATCTTTCAACAGGTAATTATGTATTGATGGCCTGGCTTGATCCAAAATAAAGTTTATCAGAAATTAATTCCAGCATGACCTGTTTATAGATGTGCAACAATGAAAATAGATTGAAATCTTCCTCCTCCACAAGAATGAAAACAAGAAGACACAAGTGCAAAGCAGAATGTCTCTAGTCTCCTCAATATAAGATTTAATTCCAATCACCTTTGCTATATTGCCTCATACAGTCTCTGACTGCCTGAGACAAGGGATTCAATCTGTGTGCAGCTTACCCATAACAAACCATGTTAACTTATTGTTGGCCACTCTCTGACATAAATATCTCTTCTGGTGTGTGCCCACCCTTTGATACTACTATCAGTTTTAAAAATATATTATGGACTTCCAATCAGCTGGACAATCAGTGACAGGATATAATTAATGCTTAAATTTAACCAATCAATCTTCTATACAACAGATGTAGAACAAAACTTCATTGTGAATTATATAGAAAGGCATACAAAAGTGACTTAAGTGCTTAAAGGCGACAAAAATGCAACAGTTTAATATACTAGACATGGGCAAAGAAAATCATGGGAGACATTAAAAAAACAGAGGGAAGAAAGAGGAAAAATGAAAGAAACAAAAAATTGAATTCACAAAGACAGATATCCTAATAATAATAATAATAATAATAATAATAATAATAATAATAATAATAATAATAATAATAATAATGATGATAATAATAATTCTCAAACATCTACCCCAGTTCTTGGAAATAAATGACAATATAAAAAGTACCCTATAATCCTCTTGTTTAGACTGTGCTTCCTTCATTTCAGGTGGCATTTTATTGCAGTATAAAGCTTTGTGTCCAGATTCACCACAATAATGACATGTAATCACTAACTTCTTGCCATCTTTTTGCTGAACATCTGTAGCTGGTAGCTCAAACCGTGGACTGAAAAGAGAAAAAAGAAAGAAAGAAAATAATTTCTATTAACCTGGAAGCTATTAAATTTTAATACCATCGCACAACTGTAAAATTGTACACTCATGATTGGCAACTAAATATTACTAGCATCATATTAATCTTCTCATACAGACCAGCTTCATTTGTTATTCTGATTTTTAGTATAGCAAATACCTTAATTTTTCTTTAATATGAACTATAGATATCATACATGTTCATTTTTGAGTTTTTTATTAAAGCAATGACATAGAAAAACAGAAAATTAGTTATGGGTTTCTACAAACAGCAGGGTAATGAGATCCCTGATAAAAAAGAATGTTTCTATTTAACATAAGATTAGCCAAAATAAAATTGACAATGAGGACAAAAAAAGTTTGTTTAGGAAAATAGACTGGCTGGAAAGGACATACAGATATCATTCTGGCATAAGCCACTATGTTAAAAAATTGGCTGTTTTGAGTCATTAACTCTATTGTATTATGGAAAGAAAGGTCTACACTCTGGCAGAACTCATGAAGTAATATTTCTATATGTTTCTATAACAAATATCTTGTATCTCACTGTATTCTTATTAAATCTTTTAGCCAAGCAGAAAGCATTAAAATTGTTACATTTGAAAAACACCATTTTGACTTAGTGATTTCTGACAGAACGACAATGATGTGGTGGTATTGTGGACAATAAGACATGGAGATGAAATGTGGGGTTCAGATGATGATTGGAAATATGTTGACCAAGTACCTTGGGGATTTTGCAAGCAAATATTAGGACTATCTAGTGCATCATCAAATAGAGTTGCTTTGATGGAATTGGGTTGTTTATTCAATAAGGGAAAGTTAGAAAAAAATTGGTTTGTTTCTAATACCTAATTTGTTAACTGATTAACCTATTTTGCTTATTACTTCCAAACAGAGGTTAGTCAAATTTTTTTGCACTTTAAGTAGTAAAAGAATCATGAAGTATAGAGTAACCAATTTACAGTACATAAATATAGTTAAAATTCTTGGTCTAGAGGTTAGCATTGTTGACCGCTGATCAGGAGGTTCCAAGTTTGATTCCTGGTATCTTATTAGGAATTTTCTGGAACAGGGTTCACCCAGTCTTGTAACGAAAATAGGGGAGCTGCCTGATAGAGGTGACATCCTTTGATCTCGAAAGCTGCATGATAGGAGACTGGTGGATTGCTGGCATGATGATCATATGCCCCCTTGCAATACTGCCATCTATCAATGATAGTACAAAACAGAAGCTGAGGATTCAGCAATTGCTATGGCAGGCTAAGGCCCAATATCAAGTTGTCGTGCCATAGAGGAGGAAATTTAGTTCAAAATGCCTCAATATTAAACTGGAATTGAAATGCTGAGGGTCCTACATTATTTGGGTATAGCAAATTGTAGAAAAGGATAAGAGAATCATAGACTTTATAGTACTAGGAGCTTTTGAAGAGAGATTAGAAAAAGGATTTAAGACATATGGCAGTCTCAGAGACAAGAGTTTATTAAGATCATATCAAGTTATGAAACAAGATTGGAGCAGAGAAAAATATAGCTATGGGTGACAATTTGGGTACAGCAGGATTTGCATGGGTCAGAACAGGAGCTTTAAATTTAAGGGTTATAAAGGTGATCTAGATAGCAGTCCAATGTGGGAAGAAAGATAATGGTTTTAACCATTTATTATATTGTAAAGAAACCAAGTAGAGAAAACAGATGATGTGCTTAAGGAATCGGGATAACTAAATTCTGTCTTCAGCTATCAGTGATCTACTACTGGAGTATGCAGAAGACAGAGCCTCAGCCAGCATTCAGATTATTCCAGCACAACACCTGAGGGTTCTCTCTCAATACCCTTCCATTATTTATTTATCCCCCTTTGAAAGAAATATTATGCGACATTAAAACTGAGAATATTATAGAAATGTTAGTGCATTATTTTGGAGAAAAAGAAAAATGGATGATAAAAGTGATACATCTTGGATGAAAAGTTATTGATCAGTGATTACAAATTGGTGGTGGGGGTTTAGTTAAATACGTAATATGGAAGTTTAGAAATACAGTGAACCAATAGTGAGGACTTCAATGCATACAACTTGGTGTTAAGCTGTACTGATGACCAAATTTATTTCCGCAAGCAACTTTGCTAGTATATGAAATTGATTATTTTAAATGAAAAACAGTAAAATGGTTTGTTATAGACATGATAAAAAATTTAACATAAGATAATTTTTTGTGTTATGATGTATACCCATAAGTAAAATTATGCTGCAAATACCTTTTAAATTAAACTGTAAATTGGAACTTGCACAGTGAAGACAATCATATAATAAATATTTTTGCATGATTTAGTTGAACTACACACTCTTAATGCTTCACTTACTTGTCATAATATATAGAACTGGTTTCTAGAACATTTCATTCTCATCATCAGCCAGGCTAAAATTATACTGTCGGATAATTCGTTAAGCTGTGGGAATGTGCATTCTGCTCTGGTGGAGGAGTGATAAACTTGTAGTTTATGTTTTCATCCCCAGCAGTGTCGAAGTTCATTAGATTGTCTTTGTATTTGTAGATGCACATTTTCTCTCAAGTTGTTAGTTCTGTAGGTCCTTGTACTGATTTTAATAATTTTGCTTTTTTCACTATGTCGTGTTGTTTTTCCAATGCAGATTTTTTCACATTTTTCAGAATGTGACAATGGGCTGATGATGCAAATGAAGGGTTCGTGAAACCTGTCCTACATATTCAAACAAGTAATTGGAGCAAAAGAGTGTTAGTTCAACTCAATCACACAATGATCTTATATATGAAATACATTGCTAAACCTGATTCCATATCAAAAGAAAAAACAAACTAAATATGTATTTACTTACAAATCCAATGTACATTTATGTTTAATGTCTATAAGAGATTAAATTACATTGGATAAAAGAAAGTTTCTGGTTACTGCAAGAGCACATCATTTATTGGCAAAATAATAATTGATTGAAGTCAAAAGTTGAATCATTTTGGTACTTCCAGGGGCATTGAAAATGACAGCAATGTCATGGAGAGTGTTTTCTGGCATACCTGGTAATACAAGCTTTATGCATTTACCTGACATTTTGATTTTGATGATAGAAGTCAGTTTGTTTATATTCCATTAATCAGACTGTAATTCACATGAAATGGTATACTAAAATGTCGCAAATATGAAAATTTACCTTTTCATTGTTTGCATATATATAGTTTTGATCTTAGTAGAACACTGACAGAATTTATCCACTAATTGATGCTCTCTTGTAGTTCAACCATAAAGGAAAACTTTGTCCCAACACTCATGCTGTTCATTTCTAAATGTTAATTTTACAAATAAATAAACAATAACATCTGGATACATTCTCCACAAATTGTAGCTCCAGTTAAGAAACTGAAAATTTGACAAGTGCAGTTCAATTACAACATTGATAATTAAGACATTATGTTTGCTCATAGGAAGCAAATATGCCTATTCAAATGTAAAAAAATTGTTTTTTAAATAAAACTTACTGCATAAATTTACAGTCTGGTCCATCTGGACAAAATCCAGCTAAATAGTTCATACATAACACACGCCTCACATGTCGATGGCGACAATTAGGTCCATGTCGACAAAATCCTCTATCATACCAAGGACAATCCTTAATTTTACTTTCAGGATCAATGTGAAGAAAGGGACACTCTTTGTTGTGACATGCATCTGAAAAATTTACACTTATATGAAAATTCTCTAAAAGAAGTTAAGTTAAAAAAGCTATATATGTTTAGCATTTGGCATGGCCCTAGACCAATGTAATCTATCACTGTTTCAATGCCCATTCATATCTATTCATTAAAAGGAAATATATGGTATTTTTAAAAGTATTATTTCTTTATATTGCAGTTATTGAATTATCATTTATTCAGGATAGCCTTTAATCTTTTACTTACTAAATCTGGAATAGAAGTAACATTCTGGCATTTTGCTCATGTCATATTCATGAAGAAATTCACACTGATCACCCTTCTTACACAAACCCCTAAGCCAATGCTTGCAAACTATTGTTCTGTCACCACGCACATGACGAAATGGACATGAGGCACCTTTCTGGCAACTTCCTTTTGGGTAAAATTCACAAACAGCTGCAATGGACTCTGTAATCAAAATATACCAAATTAATATTTTGCATATAGAATTAAACTTTACTTCATTAACAATATAATAATGCATATCATTTTTGTTTTAGTACAAAAAAAAAAAAAACCAGACCCAATCAAACAAAATGTATGATTTATTTATCATACAAATTAAGTCAACGTTGTAAAACGCTTTAACACATCAAATTGTTATTTTTATTAATAATGATGTCATGGCTCTACAATGAAATACAGCATGCACCCTTGTATTGAACCATTTAAATTCCCACAGCATAGTAAACCACTTATAAAAAAAACCTTTAAAAATGCAGTGAAATGAAAATTGATGTAGAGCTGTTGTTTGCTAAAGTTACTGCCACAGGTGGGGCATTCATTGTTTGTTTAGTGCATTGCAAGAAGTTCAGCCAGCATCAGAAATTGAGGCAAATAAAGATTAGAGAGGTGTGATTCATAGGTTCATTGCTGAGGATATTACTAGAGCAAGAAATTCATTGTCACATATTTATTGTGTACGGCGAACTTTGCATGTCACGTTCACGTGTGCTGAGATTCCGACGGACGCTAACGTGCAAGCAGGCCCTGATGTTATTGCACGGGTAGGTCGTCTTATCGCGGGAAAGTCGACAGACCTCAGTGGAAGAAATTCGTGTTTTGATGGGGATAAGCCAAGGTCATTACCAAAGAACGAAATTTTGGGCTTAGTGGACTCCACATTAACAATGGTTGTATATGTGGATCACTTGTAATGCTACCACGAGGAAAAGTGTGCCTTTATATCCCATATCATCACCGCGGAAAAACCGTGCATTTCGAAAACATACGGCTAAGCCAACAGTGAAAATGCAAAGTAGAAAAAGCCCAAAGCCGTAATCACAAATTCCGCAAAAGTTCACCAATGTCGGTTTGAAACGTACGCGGACGTAAGGGACTGAAAGCAATGCTGTGGCCAGGCAGGCATGCAGGTAGGTCGGTCTAGGGCCGGCCCTCCGAAGGAGGTTAATGGCAGGGCCTAGTCACACTGTGGCTTTATCTGTCCTTCTTTGTCGTTGGAGTTCAGACAGGGTTGTTTTTGTCGGGATTTGTCATGGTCTCTGTGTCTTTCTCTGTTTTTCACCCCTCATTTGTCTGTGTCATTGTCGAACTTTGAGGGGTGAGAGAATAAGGCGACCGTTACAGGACGTATGTCTGATTGAGCCGGTTTGTCACAGCGATGCGAGTGCGGAGCCAAGCCCGCTGTTCGTGGGGGTTCAAATGTACTTATGACGGTTAAATGTTATCCAGTACCTCGCGTGGCAGGGAATGAGGTATATGTTTGCGCCCTCGTTTGGAATCATAATTGCCAAGGGCGCTAATAAGTTGATTCTGGTGTCTTGCAAAATTTTGATAGGCCTTGGAGGCCCGTTTTCGAATTAAGTTTGCGACACACTCGATATCCGAGTGTTGGTGCAGAAATACTGTGGGAAACGTGCAGTCGGTGCCATAAATGGTGCATAGGGTGATGTTATGCAATTTCTGTAGTGAGGGGATATAGGATGGTGCTGCATAGCCCCATACTCCGCTCCACATAACATAATTGCGGGTATGGTGATCCTGTAATGCAATTTGATCCGAATAGGAATGCAGTTGGCCCCGAAAACTGGGAACAGCTTGCTGGCTGCAACCGCGAGCTTTCGTTTGGGAACTCTGTATTTGTGAACCAAATGTGAGCCCTTGATTCAAGGATACTCCGAGGTATGCGGCTCGCGTCACCCAGGAGATTTGCTGGCCGAATAAACTCAGAGGTCTTGGATTCACAGGTCTGCGTCTCTTGGTGATGAGGATAGCCTTCCTCTTCCCAGCACCAATTTCATATGCCATCTTTGAACTCCATACCTCAACTGAGATAGGGTGCCACGGCATGTTTCCAGTTGTCTTGTTTATGGTATGAGCATTACATCGTCCGAGTAGATTGGTTTCTGTGCGGGCTTGCCATGAGAAGTCCGATAGGAACAATGAGAATAGGGAGGGCGATAATACACTTCCCTCCGGAAGAGCTGTACCCATTAGGCGGTCGCTGGAGTAGACCCTTCAACTTTGACTCTGAATTGCCTGCCTCTTAAAAGGCTGGCCACAATTTCTATCATCAGCCGGGCTGCCTCACCGAAAACATACGTCGCCGGAAGCTCAGGGCCGCTTTCTCTACCACGCGCAGCAGATACTGTGTAGTGTGTCCGAACCTGAAAGCAAATTGCTCTTCCGGGTTCAGATCTCATATGAGAGGCTCAAAAGTAGTATTTCGAATACTTTTGATACTGTTGGGAGCAGGCTGATCGGCCAGTAGCTGGAGGAAAGAACGGGGTTTACCCCTCTTTTCAATTTGCCTACATTGTCCGTTTGTTTCCAAGTGCTGGAAACACGCGGAGGTTGATGAATGAATTACAAATTTTAGTCAGAGGGGTGTAGAATAGCTTTCCTGGGCATGTAGCGAAGCATGTTCGGGTCACCCTGTGAAAATTTAGTCGTGAGATCTCGCCAATCACTTCCTTTAGTGTGATGAGCCGGAAGCTGGGATCTGGCTCAGGGGGCGTGTCGTTTCTGAGGTACCTACGTACTAAACGAATCACTGGTCATGAATAGGGGTCGTCGCTAAGATCACCTCTCTGCGTTTCCAGAAAGTCCGCCAGCGCAGTGACTTTATATCGGCTGGGTCGTACGCTGATCGGCCTCTTACGCCGTAAATGAGATGCCTAATTTTGTTCTTATTTCCTCTGAGGGTTCTGAAAACTATCCATGATTTCCTCTCATTTAAGTCCATGGTACTGAGCCTTTGCTCCCAATTGTCAGACCCATGTTGCCTCATTAGGCAGCGGACCTCTGCCTGTACTTGCGGTACAGTTAGCAACTGCGGGTGCTGCTGATGTCTCTGCATTACTTTCCGCATTCTTTTACGCAAATTGTGAATATGCTCTGGCTATGTGTCAGGGTTGTTTTGTTCCAAGGGGAATCTGTATGCGTGCTGTTTTGATATTCTGAGAAGGCCTCTGCCGCTCTTTGTGGTTCGGCTGCATTGTTAATTTCTGGATTGAGCTTGAAAGCTTGGTTCAGAGTCGCTATTGCAGCGCCCCAATCTACATCATACGTCCAGTCAGTTTGGGCAGTGCGGGGCGAAATAATAGTTCTTCCATTACGGTCGTCATCGGAGTGTAAATCTCCGTTTGTTTAAGTTGAATATGGCACGGGATGTGTTTCGTTACCACAATATCTAGTACGTCTGGTCCCCCGTTATGGGACCAGCAACGGACAGTGAGGCAATTTGGAAGAGCAAATTTATTAGGTTTCACAGTAAAAGACATAACACCAACAGAATAGAAATTCTGGAAGTTACGAAATCAAACCTGCAGGTTGTAAATGAATATATATTGGTAAACGAAGAGAAATTTAGAAAGTCAGAGAAAGGAACACTAGGAATATTCTTTTTTCACAAATTGATAAATCAGAGTAGTAGCTCACTTTTGGACCCAAAATCATAAAATTAAACCAGAGTCTAAGCTGCAGAAAGAATTTTACAGTCCAATAGAGTCGATCCTGGTGGTGTAGTGGTAATCATACTTGCCTCCTAAACCCCAGATCGCGGATTCAAACCCGACCAGGATCGATGGATTTTTTCCGAGCATAAAAATCCTAATTATAGCTTCCTTCGGAAGGGAAGTAAAGCCGTGGGTCCCATGTTGTACATTTACGGCACGAAAAAGAACCTCGAGCCTGAAAAAAGAGGCCTCTGAGCAAAATTTGTCGGCCGTTTCACGCTCTGAATTGAATGGGACGCTCATGACCTGAGATGTTAAAGAGCATCCATAAAAAACAAACAAACAAACAAAAATAGAGCTATCTACTTGGGGAAAATTTTTCATTATAAAAATAGGAAAAATTAATGAATTTTGATGCTCCACCCATGGATGAACTCTGCAAGTTCCTTCTCGAACCCTCAGAGACTGCCACAGAAGCACCTTGGGGATCCATTAATCAAATTGAGTTGGTCAACAGCTGATGATGGGAGCGATTGACCCCGAAACATGTCCTAATATTATATTAGTGCAGTTAGTATGAACATATTTAATACATTCTTAACGGATATAACTCCATTGTCTGCAACTTTGTAAGTGCAATTTAATTAATGCCTCACATATTCTTCAAAGTTTGGAGAAGGACAAATTAGTGACATTGTCATTGCAATATTGCAAATCATGCACACAAATTAGTTCTAATTAAGTTTTGAATAGCCAACCAATACAAAACCATGCATGAATCATGTGGCCCAATCAGTTGACTCTGGCAAACCAAGTTAATTCCTCCTTTTTGATCCTGGCCATTATATTAATTTGTTTTATTTATGGATGTTCTTCAACATCCCGGTTATCAGTGTCCTATTCAATTCAGGGTGTAAAACGGCTGGTAAATTTTGCTCAGAGGCCTCCTCTTTCAGCCTTGAGGTTCTTTTTGGTGCCATAAATCTAAGACATGGGACCCGCAGCTTTACTTCCCTTCTGAAGAAAGCCATACTTAGGAGTTTTATGCCCAAAAAAATCCAATGACCCTGGCCATTATAATAGGGGACAGTTCTTTCCAAACTGAAAATAACATTTGCAGTCGTATCGGTTCTCGGCTTCGATAAGTGGGGGATGGATTTGTAGATTTAAATTAATTAATGGAATGTTGCTGATCTCCTCTTCTCCTGCCGCCTATCGAATACTGCAATGCCAGGCTAGCGTCAGTAGATTGCTGGAATTTTATGGCCCTCAAAGGTCCATGGGAGAGGACTAGGAAATTGTGCACAAGACGAACACAAGTTGTATAGCTTACTACAATACCATTTATTTATAGTTAATTAAGTTTGTCGTTCAAGGGCCACCTTTAAGATTTTTAGAAGATTGTTGAGTTTACTTGCAACTCACACAATAAATTCTAGTCTATCAATGCTCAATGAGAGCGAACCGTTCACTACTCCACGGTCCTTCTCTTAGTACTCTCTTTTTAGATCTCCCCCCCAATTAACCGTTTACGTCTTTCTCCTACATAAGCTGTCTGGTCGATTGCCTAGCTATCCTTTATTGCATCTCTTTTTCCCTGTGTGTCTTTGCCTAATGTCAATTGCAATTTATGACACCCACAAGGTTCTGAGGCGTCAATAGGTTATAATTGCCCGGTCTGTTCTGACTTTTAACAAAAACTAACCCTCCTGTCCTTTCATACAATAACTAATGACCAGACCCAGTCAGTTTTCCAAACTCTTAAAGAAGACCCTTCACACACAAAACCTCTTACAAATACAAAAGAAATATAGGGCATCTGTTTCTTTTCGTTCTGTTTCCAAAACAAATTATCTGCTTTAGGTCTAAAAGCTTTGTAAACCAGTTGCTCTAATGCTTCAGAAATACATAAAAGGACTTAATTATTAATATTTATACATATAAACTGTACAAATTGATTATACTAAGATTTATAAGACATATAATTAATTATGCTAATATCAATAATGTAAACATGGGGTTGAAGCCATTTTATATTGTCTCACATTAATACTCACAAATGAACAAAATGCAAAATTTTGTGCATTCAAAAACAAAAGCAATACCCTTTGCAAAATTCTCACATTTACTTACCTTCATCAAAAAAGAATATAAATACCTACAAGATACCGCACTTATTCCATTAGCATCCACTCTTGCACAATGAAGAATTATATAATTTTCCCTATGATGCCATGAAACAATTAATTCCCTTGCACACAAACTTTAAATTGACCCCAGTGATTTTACTCCTGCTAAATCAACTTGTGTGTCCCTAGTGAAACCTCTGAGAAACAAAAGTCAATGAATAAGATGACCTATTGTCAAATATAGCCCAGGAAAGCATAGAGCACATGTCCTGCATTCTCCAAATGGTTGGTAATCTTTGATTTACCATAAAGCAATGCAGCAGTAATGAATGAATGCTCTTTTAGACTGCTATATTAATACACAGATGCTTAAGCATGTGATCCAATACTCAGACCATATAGTATAATCATATTAATTTTATTGGCTTCTGTGTCTGAACATAATTATTTTTTTAAAAACCGGATAAAAAATAAAAAAGATATAAATAGAGGCAATGTCTATCGGGTGTCTTTGTACATTGGATGAAACTTCAATATGTGCATCCCACAAGTAAAACTTTTTGAACTTACTTAGAATAACAGGTTTGGCTCCTTTTCTTAAGTATAAACCAAATAAATACAACAGTTCGTTAAAATGAAATTCTTAATCAATTCATACTTATACACACTAACCTAGACTTAACCTTAAGTAAATCCTAGAAACCAGAGGACCCAGTGGTTTAGTGCAGCTTGCTACAGTCTCATTGCCCCCAATTATCTTCTTTTCATAAGTACACACCACATAAATACAACTGTCAAAAAATATAGAACCCAATCATTTACATATACACATACACTAACATATACTTAACCTCGAGTGAATCCTAGAAACTGTAGGACCAAATGGTTTATTACTTTTGCAATATTATTTCCATCTACTCTCCCATTATATTATATAAGTTTAAAACTGGCTCACAAAGCCAGAGAGGAAGTTTGATACTGGGATCATATTCTGAAGTTTCCTTATAAATTGCATTAAATCTTTTAAGAATACTACTTCTTTAATCCAGCAATGATTTTTATTTCCAATTTCCTTTATGTACAAGGTGCTCTTCCATTATTAACTGCTACTACACTTATCTTGTACTCTTCAGTTAATTATTTACACCTTCTACTTTTCTTGTAAACATTTATTTCTCCTCTACCAATATAAATTCTTTAATTTCATGAAAAATGCAAAATCATGTCTAGGTATTATCCCCCATCCCCACCAGGAAGGCTCTTTCTTTCTTACATTCATCCACTATTTTTCAGAGTCACCAACTGTTATATATTTCTACTGGAAGGAATAGTTTAAAATCCTTTGTGCAAAGCTATTCAAATGAAGTTTGTGGAATGAAACTCGTTAACTTAACTTCTAGGTTAGATTTAAGTTTTAGAAGAATTTCTGTAATAACAAGTTTCGCGAAGTTTCTGCTTACATTAGGTTAGGGTAGGTGTGTGCTATAACAAAACTGCTTTAAATCTGTACTCAACAGGTATCTGACACTGTCTTTTTACAATATTTTTACTGAGCTGCAAAACTAGTGCATTTCTTGCTAATGGCAACAACAGTGTCACCATCATTCAAATGCCAATTTTTCCTCCAGCTAACGAAATCTGCTACAAATTAAATAGCTTTTAAAGGGTTGGGTAGATGGATTAATAGCTTCCGACGGGTTCACATCTTATCGTGCTGAATTCTACTACAGTGTTGTGCAACCTGGGATTCTTTAAATATTATGGGCGACTATGGGTGTTTTACCTTACGTGGAACAAAGCACCAGCCTACAGTTCTTTACCATTCTCTCCTTCTTTACTCACGTAAATTTATTCGTACAATAATGATTCTAAACTCTCAAAATCACTGAGTTGTTTGTTATACTATTTGTACAATACGTGTCAACACGTTGTTAGCATAAATTAGGGGAAACACTTGCGGCTAACCTCTTAAGGCCCTTCCAATCAACTGTTAAATAATTTAAAATAATCATGCAGAATCCTAATGCATACTTACTGTCCATGCCCGCAAATGGCAAAGGTAATGCACCATACTGTTCTTCTAATGCTATTTCAATGTCAAACTTAATATTATCCACATTCGCCACAATGAACTCCATTTCGAGGATGAGACTACTTCTATTACAGGACTATAATTAATTCCAATGTTAAGTTATATGTTCGTGAATATTTATTAGCATTACGTAGTATAATATTGACTAGTTATATTCAATAAATATCTAAATTTACAAAACAAGAAAATTCAAAACACTCAAACTCATTTCACTCCGTGCTTAAAATTTTACACACGCTTCCTACAGAAGAGCCAACAGATTTATTCAAAAAGTCCCTCTGCTAGAATAACAAAATACCGCCGAGTTTGACAAAGAACATACTAAGTTAGCTTTGGTCTTCTAAATTCAGCAAGCAGTTGCCAGAATAGATTCTTATATAAAAGATTGGATATTCGATAGAATGTATAACAAAATACATAATGTTGCATAACTTAGCTTTTAGCATTGATAATCTGAAAACAGATAAACCTATGTACTGTACATAACACTGGCGGGCATTGTACAATACGTTTTTAGTGTGCCAGTTTTGCTTAAAATTGAAAAACTGGTATTATGACGCTGTTTTCAAAATGTATGATCATATTGGAGCATAGCTAGAATAACAGGTGATGCTGCCCCAATCTAAACCCAAAACCAGATTTCATACTTTCAATTTTCCCGGAATAATCGCTCCATCTCGATGTTACACTAACGAAGTACGTACCGGTAAATGGAACTCAATTTATAGCTTGTAATCTTGCACAAAAAGAATGCTGTCTCTCTTTGCTTCCACTCCGTTATAGTTACTTTCTTCCATTGAGAAAATGTTTTTGTAATTATACCGGGAAGGGGGGGGGAGAGACCTGCAATCGGAATGATGGAATCCTTTCATTTTAAAAATCAGTAATTTTAGTTTTATTTAATTTTTTGCTATATGTATCGGGTGTACATGCTCTCTAGTGTTTCCATTTAAAAGATCAACTCTACACCTTGGTAAAACATTTTTTTCTCTATTCCTTCAAGGAGGAAAACTTAGTCTTGAAGCATTTGTAACGTATTTTTTTATTTATTTGCTAAGGTTCAAACAAGGTTGGTTTAAGGAAAGTCACAAACTTTTTAGGGGATATTTGTATATTTCAAAAATTTTCTTTTCACACTGTACCAATTTGAATTTTTAAATGTAATCATTCTGAAACAAAGGTGTCACTACCAACTTTATCGAAAGTCATGTTACTTGAGAGACCTAAATCATTGTATTGATGTCTTCATTTCCGCGATGCATTTCATTCGTTCTTAGTGTATTATTATTCCTTTTAACATTGAAATCAATGAATATATTACAGTGGTTTTGTTTATGACAATCTTCAGGTATAAAAACAATCTCATAGCAAGCTTTTGAAGTGGTTACCACTACTACCAATCATGCCTACAAATTATGGAAGGATTCGCCAGTATACTGGAAGTTACAGCTTCAATTTCCCACCAAACGTTTTCCTGCAGTTTCATGAGAATTTATGGTCTTTCGGGATACTCCATACTAAGAAATCTGGCGAAATGTTAATACAATCTTCAAATAAACAAACAATTTCAGCCACGCTGACACTCAAGCGGTAACGAACCAAAATACCTCACTCATCACCTTCAAAATCCCGTTTTTTAAATTAACATTTTCCATACACCCCTTAGAGATTTCTGAACGAAACACACTTTTATTTTCCACTGTTTAACGATATTAAGTTATAAAAACTAATACAAATACCATTACACGTGCGAGATAGGTTATATGAAGAGTAGACCACTGGCAATATAGACAGTAAATGTTGAATAAGTTGAACTATTAGTGTATGCTTTTTTTTAAAAAAAAATTGTACATATTAGTTTCCAAATTAAATTATTATTAAGAATAGTAAATGTTACATGGAGAAATTTTATGTGACTTTCATTCAGCAACCAATAGATATAGATCTCTGAAATTTTAATGGCATATTTGTTTCCTTTAATTATATTTTTATAACTCAAAAGTATTAATTCTGCTAATAGTTTTAAAATAATATTTATATATATTATTTAAATTTTGTATTGTACATTTTATTTTTTCCTACTAAAATATGTTTAGAAACTTCACGCGTTTTAAAATGTTACAAATGAGCATGGCAAACACATGTTTAATAATTTTGACGCCATGCGGTAGCGCGGTCGTCCGCCCTTAAAATGCCAGAGCCAATCTGTCAGCTTTTTTAAACCCAGAGTAGTCCAGTCTCGTCTGCCGGCTTAAAAACATATTATATACTTCTTTGTGTGACAGCCGATGGTGAAGGAGTGCAAGTTCTTCAGAAGTGACAGCTTTGACCTTTATTGATATATTTATGATGGATTTTCAACTTTCATAAGAGTGGTATTTTATATTTGAATGTAACGCTGTCAGTTCTTGTGTCATTGTGCTCTTCTGAGGTTTGAAAATGGCAAGATGTTCATGATGTTTTCGAGGCAGGTGCGGATGATGATAAGACAATTGCGTATCTTGAAGAGTGAGCTGTTATTGCGGAAGTGAAAGTAATAATTTCAGTTCTGATGGCAATGAAGGAATTATACTCGGCACGTCTCCTGATTCTCCGCAACGAAAGAAGATGCGTTTGTTAGTTAATTCTCTAACCACTGACACTAATATTAATGTTACCGATCATGAAAATAGTAATGATGACAACCTTGAGCTCAAAAACATTTCATAGAAATATTTCTTAATTAAATGTCACAATTCTGAACTTTTTGTCTGCATCGTATAACTTTCTGGAACTAAACACGTCCCTCCTGATTTCCTTCTCATATCCTATTTCAATATTTCAACTTTTATCTGTTGAATGTATTGTGACAGAAACTAACCTTTATGCTGACCAAGTCTAGGTGTGCTTTAGCTGTCACCAAGTTCAAGATTATAGAAACGGACCACAATTCATGAAACTGGGGAGTTCATTGCTGTAATTTTTAACAAGGGATTAGTCAGTAAACTCACGAGTATGTCATACTGGAACACAATAGATCATATTAGTACCCTTTGGCTTCCTAATATGTTTTCCTGAAATAGGTTTTAGTTCATTTTTTTCATTTAGTTAACAATAGCACGTTTTCAATGATCGACTCTTCTGATAATGATCCCTGTGCTCGATTCCAGCCTTATTCCGATCTTGCAAATAGATTATTCAGAAGTCACCAAATTTCTCACCAGTAACTGTCCATAATGAAAGTTTAGTTGGCCCTAAGTGTCAAACACAACTACTTCAGTTCCTGCCAAATAAGTATTTTCATAAATGTGAAATTAATTCTGGATATGTGATGCAGTTAAGAACTATTGTTTAGGCTCTCTCTCCTTTCATTCTTTCTTTTTTTGGTTTGCTTACAGCGGTGCAAAACCGTTGGAGGATAAAAATGAATAAACAACAATGGTCTTGCTTAAACAGTTGCCAGGACTATTATATGATGAAGGGTTGTCATATCTTTACAGATCACTTTTTCACATCAACTCCCCTAGCAAAACCTTTACATTCTGTAGGAACATATATTACCGGCACGATCTGAAGAAATAGAAAGAGACTGCCGGATACTTTAAAAAAATCTAATAAGTTTTTAATAAATACTACGAACATGGACCAGCTTTATTGGTGGGATCAAAGAAAAAGATAGACTAAAGAAAAAGAAATAAATGTAGTGCTTAAAAACACATGAGGACCTGCGAGAGAATCGGAAGTGATTCTAACCTCCAGAAACCGAAATTGACCTAAAAGCCAGACGTAATAAATAATAAATTATTAGGGTGAAATTGACGCTATTAATATGATGGTTTCTTTTTATTCAGATGAACGCAAAACCGTCAAAAATTGCAAGAGATTTGTATTTAATATTATTTCAAGAATGGTATTATATTCGTATCTATCATATACCAGGAAAACACTATTGGAAAGAAAACGAATCGGCTTCAATTCTACTTCTCTATTATTGAATCCTTAATGCAGATTGGCTTGTGAAGAGGACAGAATTGAGTAACTCAAACAACAGCAATAAAGATATTCCTGTGTGTGGTGTGAAAATTCTGCCACGAAATTTAGAAAGACAATGCATCCGCAAAAAAATGAAAGAGATCGCGTACAGTGCGCATGTAGTGTGATCAAGGCTTACATGTTAAATTTTCTGCACTACACAAGTACCTCAAATAATAAGTATAAATGCATTTTAAGGCAAATATAAATAACATGATAATATTTTAGTTCTGTGTATTTTTCTTACTTGCATTACATTATCAGACTAGACAAAGTAATTGTGCTGAACATTAATGCTAACATGTTTAAGTAAATTCGAACATATTACTAGTTTTCTGATAACGCGCAGTATAAAATATAATATTTCATTCGATGATATGTCTTCACTGCTGCTTGTGTTGGTGAGTATGTTTAAATAGTTCACTCCTCTTTCTTTACTTTAACATATGTTTAATATTTTAAAATGTATAGACGCAGAAGGCCAATTTGTATAATCTCCTCTTCTCAAAATTCAAGAAGGACCTTCGAGGAAGGAAATTTAAGATGACAAAGAAGTGATGTATGCTGTTTATGCTCATTTTTGCAGACGATACTTCTGACTATTTGGGGGGGGGAGAGATTGAAATGTTAATTCAAAGATGTGAGAAGTGTTTTACAATAAAGGGTACCTATATTGAGAAACCAAATGTACTTTTTGTCTATGTCATACCTAGAAAATGGCTAGGCCGGAAAGTTATGGACCTACCCTCGTATATGTATTTATGCTCAATGGGATTTAACTGTAAGAATGCGGTTTCCATTTGCCTCATTGACGTCACCAAACGAAATCTTCTGGGAACATTAGACAATGAAAGACATTTATTCCCACTTTCGTTTAACCAGAAATATATAACGTTTCTCTTATATTAGATGCTAATATTACTCTCTTTTTTATGTGGACTGCAAACATATCTAGAACTAGTGGACTTCATTGGAGACCCGTCTTTATTGTTAGAACTACTAGAGTCTAATGCGGGGCTAAAACCTGGTTCCGTTATAATGTCATGCGTTGAGGCTGAATTTAGCACACGGAGAATGAATATGAATTGTCAGCACTGTTACATCTTTTTCTTCTTCATCTAAAATGATTTAGAAAGTAACACCAATACCTGTAGGATTTGTTTATAACAAATTACAATAGGCCGGCTAATTTAAATTTCTTCCGTACTTATTAAGCTCGAAGAAAAACCACGTTCTTGAAAATTACGCAAGGCGAACTCTAGCACAATAACAGGATTAATGCCTGATTCTTTACATAAACACAAGGCAAGGGAACTTACAAATCCGTGGCAGGTAGAGCCATAGCCAAGTGTGCTATCCTTTTACCTGTTATGCACGTGGGAAGGACTGTCGCCCGCAAGGGTTGACTAAATCCCTTCTTTACAGTATCATATTATGTTTCCTATGTAGTTCAAGATATTTTCAACTCGTTTTAGGGTACTTGCAGTTGAAAACAGCAACTTATTTTAGGAACACTCTTATACATAAACAATAAAGGAAACATTTTAAGTATGTTTAGGGAAGTTCAATTCTTCTGTCATCTCTCGATTTAGATTGATGCTGAGAATATGTATACAGGGTAACTCATGGATACCGTGTGCATGAAAGTTTATTCTTAAAGTGTAATATTACGTTTGAATAATAAATATATAATAAAGCATTTAAATGACTATTATCTCTGTGAAAAAATATAGCAGGGATAATGATAATTTGAGCGGTACATTAAAACATATGAGTTTATTAGTAAGAAGTAGACATAACCTAATTTAAGGTAATTTGATTTGATTTATTTACGGACGCTCTTTAATACCTCAGGTCATCAGCGTCCCATTCTATTCAGGGCGTGAAACGGGCTACAAATTTTGCTCAGTGGCCTCTTCTTTCAGGCTTGAGGTCCTTTTTCGTGCCGTAAATGTATGATACAGGACCCACGGCTTTACCTCCCTTCCGAAGGAACCCATACTTGGGATTTTTACGCCCGATAAATTCATCGGTCCTGGCCGGGTTTAAACCCGCGATCTTGGGTTTAGAAGGCAAGTATCCACTACACCACCAGGACCGACCAATTCAAGGTAATAAAAACTGTTTCTCCATATTGCTTATACATTACTGTAACATTTTACTAAACATTACAATGTTTCTTGCAACAAAAAGTTACAAACCCATACTTTAAAACAACTTATATATACTTACAATATATTAGATCATACTTTCACATATTAGGCCCCTTATATTCCGTTGATTCTGTTTGTCGTTTTATTGTTTCAGAGCAATAGGCATACAGTACGTCGTGGCCTAGTCTATTGAAACTACTTTTAAAACCGCAAGTCGCCATCTTTTGACAGTTACGAACTTCACAATCAAATAGATCGGTATTGAAAGTTAACATTCTCATTGGGAACCGGGCGAAAGCTATTTGTCCGAAAAAATTTAGAAAGAAATGTTTATAATGTAACTTTATGTAACCGGCTCTTAATTCACATGTCAGTAGGGCCAATTTAAACGCCAACTGCTACCAATCCGACGGCTTAAACTTTTTCAGAATATTTACATTAGGCATTATTAGAGTTATGATGGAATACTTTGAGACTGACAAAGATCAATGTTTTTTTTTGTTTCGTTTTTTCCCGTGATAGTTACCCCAATATTCATTAGAGGCCTCTTCAATATTTTAATTGTTCAATAGATAATTTTGTGAGCAGTAACTTTGTGCCTCTTGGCACAAATGATAGATACAGTTCGAGTCTTATGTCTAATCAATTTGTGATAGTCCCTAAATAAAGATAATCGCAAATTTGGGAAATAAATTAAATTTCGTTAATGACTTAGTCCCCTATTCTTGTAACTGTCAGTGCCAAACGTCTTATCATGTCAGTTTCCAATACAGATTTAAAACATACCATTAGAAAATTGGAATTTCCTTATTGTGCAAGAGAGGCCTTATCTAGAGTGGGTGAGTGATTTTGTTTCCTTTTCCGTCATAGTTATAAAAATATGTAAATCTATACCATAGGATGAGGAAGACCGTTAAGTTTAGGTTAGTTGATGTAAAATGGTTTTTTCCTCCATTCTTCCCCACAATTCTCATTCCGTGTTTCGTGATATTATACCCCGCACAGTTGCAGTTTTCCGGCTAATCCTCACTATGCTTTTCATTTTCCATTCGCTACTGTTATTTGTATTTTATGTGTTAACTGATTTTGTTCTGTAGATTCACATATACAGCCATAATGAGTGATGAATGCTTAATCTGCATTGGTTAACCTTTATTTAACGAATTCCATGAGAATAAAACTGGTTTCTCCGATAAAAAGTAATAATAAAACTGGTTTCTCCTATAAAAAGTAATATACAGACATTCATAATGTTTTAATAGCGATATAGCATTATGCAGATGATGCTCCAGTTTTAATCTCAGAAAAAATAGTAAGAATTTGAAATTTAAAATTAATAATATTACTTTTAAACGGATGCTTTAAGTGCCTGGGTGCGACTGTTGCAACAGATGAATTTTCCTTCCACATGTATCGGCCAATGCAGCTATTAAAATTATAATTGCATCACTCACCTCTGCAAACTATTCTTAGAAATGGCCATAAAGTTATTCCATTTGAAAGTATTATGCTAATGGAACTTGTGAAAGTACAAGCAATATACTTCAAGAAGATTTTATGCACACCATCCCACTTGATATATGTCATAGCCATAAGTCCACGTCAAATCAACCAATGCATAAAACCTTAATGCCATGAATTTGGGTAATATCACTGGTATGCATGATTCTGAATTTACAGCACAATATGTCTAATTTATTAAATTTGTTATGTTGTTGAAAACAGCAATCTGTTTTTTCGTACCATGTACCAATTTTGTACATGAGCAATTTTATCCATAATGTTTGCAGTATAGATATGTGTTTGAAAATTTCATTGTTTGACTCTAACGGACAATATTTTTTTCTTTCAATCTCTGGAAGTTTAGTTCAGTTTATAGTTGCTTTTCAAATAATTTTTGTGAACTGCAATTATATTTCTTAGATTTGTTTCTTTTGAAGTTATATGTCTTTCAGGAAGTGTAAAATTAACTGTGAATATCTTGCCATATCTGGATAATTTAGATAGAGAAGACAGAACATAAGGCTCATAAAGCATATTTTCATATGAAACTTGGAGACCTAGGCTGCAAAAAAGTATGTAATACTTGCCTAGAACAACTAAGGAAATGGAGTCTAGAAAGGAAATTTAGAATGCTCTTTGTTGTTCCAGGGATCTGGCATGAACCTTGAAATCATATGAATGATTGGTATTTTTGTGTATATGATGTTACAGGCTACAGCACAAAAAACATAAAAGAAGTCAGTAATCCAAATTGGCAGTACGCAAAATTTTCCACCCCATATGGTCTTGGTCTTCCTATATCTTCTGCATCAGAAATATTTGCAAAGGAATCATATTCTGAAACGAATTCTCAAGACAGCAGCAGTGATTTCACTACAGCCCAAGAACAGGGTTTTCAACAACCTCAGCAACTACCTACAGGCAAAGAGCCATCCTCAGTACATTAATAACCGAGCTGTAGGTATGTGCAAGCCACCCAAGTACTTTTAGAAAGGTAATTACAGCTGTTCACACAGACAGAACTGAATGAATCCGTTAGGGACTTAGGTCTTCCAAAGGTTTCTGCTGAAATATTGGAATCCAGGCTAACAGAAAAAACACCTCCTAGCTCCGGAAATGTGATTTTCCTGGTAAAGACACTGTGAAGAGGAATTAGTTCTATATTGCTCTCAGAAAGAGAAATTTACATGTTGTCATATTCCAGGTTTAATGATTGGCTGCAGAATACATTCCAGATGATTGGAGACTTTATAGACTCCTCAAACATTATTCTGAAAAGTGCACTGTTGTATAATGGAAACAAATATGCATCAGTTCCAGTTATGCATTCAGTTTATCTCAAGGAAACATATCAGAACTTAAAAGTACTTTTAGGGAAAGACATCTATGAAGAACATAAGTGGCAGATTTGCAGAGATTTAAAAATTATCAGTATGCTGCTAGGTTCAGGCTATACTAAATGCCAGCTTCATATGTTTTTTTTTTTTTGAGTAGTGTTTAATGCCCGTTTTTACTACTGAGCTCCACAGGTGGTGGACATTGATGATACATGAAATGAAATTATATATTGTGAAAGGATATTTTTTAAGGAAGGAAACATTCCAGGCCTAAGTGTAGGGTACCTCCTTAGTATTTGCCAGTTATGAGGACAGGAAAACCTGGAAAAAACCCCAGTCAGGGAGGATGGTCCTGGCGGGATTTAAACCCCAGACCTCCCGCTTACAAGTCCGCGCCTTAACGACCTTGGCCACCCGTGGGGGTAGCTTCATAATTGAAGGGGATGGTAAAGCCTTATCTAATCAATGGACAAGAAAACATTGAAAATAGAGAGATAAATCTTAGGCCAGGAATGAAAAATGTAACTTATGAGAGTCTTTTGAACCCAAAAATTGTTTAGTTACCTCTTCTACATATAAAATAAGGCTTAATGAAACAGTTCGTGAGGCTTTAAGCAAGAAGGGCAACTGCTACAAACCAATCTGAGGTTCCCTGGAATATCTGATGTTAAATAAAGTGGGAATATTTGTTGGATCATAGATTAGGAATTTGATTTATGATATTTTATTTGAAGAAATTGTGATGATGCTGAAAAACAGGCTTGGATTGGTTTTGAAAGTGTCATCAAAAAGTTTCTAGGAAATTACAAGGATCCAAAATACAAAATATTGTAGAAGATATGCTTGAAAAATTTCAAAAGCTGGGGCGCAATATGAGTGTCTAATTATATTTCTTACACTCTCATTTGGACTTTTCCCCAGAAATTTTGATTGTATCAGTGAGGAATAGGGTGAACGATTTCACCAGCACATAAGTGAGTTTGAAGGATATTACCAGGGAAAGTGGAATGCAAACATGATAGCATATTATTGTTGGTCACTAAAAAGAGATGACATAGGTTTTTCATTAAAGGAACTTAAAAAAGCATTTATTAAAATTAAGAACAAAAGTCAAATATTAATTTATGCTGAAGTATTATTTTAAGTGTTTTTGATTATTTAACTTACATTTAAGTAATAGAACATAAATTTGATAGAATTGAGTGTAAGAAAGTGCATGTTATTATTTCTTATATTGTGGAAAATTGGTATGGGATGAAAATTAAATGCATATCTACATTCAGTATGGTTGAATTAGTATATTTACATATTAGAATAGAATTCCAAAGGAAAAAGTGAAAATTTGCATAGTGTTTTCTGTACATTTGTACCTTTACAGAAGATGTTTTAAGATTTTTATTTTCAGAATTTTGAACCATTCTTTTTTGACATATAGAATTTGCAAAATGCCTAAAATTTTCAAAATTGTTCACCATCTATATTTAAAACTATTTACTACAGAACTATGATACTAGCAGTTATGAGGAAGTTGTTATTTTAAAGCTTATGAATACCACTTTCATTTGATATATAATATGACACAATTGTGGATGTTTTCAAAAGTCTCTTTTTCTAAAAAAAATTTAATTTTGAGTTTTCAGAGAAAGAATTTTTAAATTTCCTAAACGCAGTTATATAAAGGTACATATATGTCTTGTAGCTCCTCAGTTCAAATTTCAAGGTGGTGTATCTTAACAATATATAAAATTTAAATTTTCTTATTGATAATAACAATGCATTTTCTAATTAAATGGAAATGTTTTCATACCTGATGGTAAAGAATGTCTTTTTTCTTAACTAACACACTGGATGCTTTTGTCATCTCCTGTGGACTTAGATGGTGCATTCTCCTGTAGCTGTAATTGGATGTTTACAAAAAATGAAATTTCAGTGCATGGCAAGAATATCTGTTTCTTAGAGTAAGAGAAGGATGTAGTGGTTCAACTGGATTTAAGAATGGTATTTTAACTTCACATTTATCAGCATCCATTGAGAGAATACATCCCCTCCAATATTCTTTGTCATAAGCATATACCACAAAGCCACATTGTCAAAATATACAACTTGAAATCTGAGAATGGTTTTAATACGATGTAAAACAGTGTCTTCAGAAGCTGAATATGCTTTGGTTGCTAAATCTTCAGTTGACATTGGACAAAAGGCATGAAACTGATGAGTTCCAATAATAGAAACTGCTTTATCAAATCACACTTGTAAAAATATCTCTGTTTCCAGGTATTCTTCATTTGTATATGACAAATTTATTGTCGTGTGATGTTTGCTTTCCTCCTCTCAAACAGCTGTTGAGATGCCATGATCTGATTTGAAAGGAGTTTTGGAGGCTGGCCTTTGCTTCTCTGCATTCAACCATCGCAAATTCCTTTGCTTTGTGCAATGGCATAAAAATGCCACTCTGCTTCATCGCCTTGGAAATTGTTATGGTGAATTTGAAAAAGCTATTCATTTTTGTATTGTGCTGCCAAACCATTTGAAAAGTAAAGTATCTTTTTCCAATTTGGAAGCAATTCTGTTCTCAGAAGAGCAAGAAATTTTCTTTGGAAGATATAACAAATACATTCTGAGATGAAAACCAAAATCTTATGTTTCAATTTATTATTTTCCTTATAGTGCATTACAAATGGATGAACAATTGCCATTGAGTTCCAATGGAATGACTGGGATTTGTCTAGTACAAGAAATGAATAATTTTCAGCAAAATCACATGTCATCACAGCTTCATTTTTCAGTTTTCTTTTCTTGAAAGAATGCAAATTGCTATTTAGCAATGAAATCATGTTTTTTCAACATGTTTAGCTTAGGTGAAAACTCATTAACAAAATCCTCAGTGAACTGTGGACTTTGTAACAGTATTTATGGTAAGACAGCTCTAGTATATTTAGATAAATTACTTAAACAAAAAATTACTTGTGTATTTTATTGAAAATTCCATATATTGCATAAAGACAATTTTACAATTTTTACTTTATTAAAAAATTGACTTATTTTTATTGTCAAAGTAAGCTCAATATTTAAAAGTCAACTAATAATAAAAAAGTGCAAAAAAAGGAACCCTCTTAAAGTTACAGAAACTTAAGAATCGTGTAGACATCCCTAATACCAATTACAGATAGCTCTATATCATTTTAAATGTATATATTTTAATGAATTTGCTTATTCTGTTCATCACAATTTACTATTCATTGTGTGCTTAATAATTGTTAGAGATTTATTCATCAGTTAGATGTTCCTCCTTTCCTTCACAAACCATGTAATTAGAATGCACTACAACATACTTCTGCAGTGCTTCAAAAGTGAATCTTCTCTGATCATCATGAAAATAATTCTTATATTGGGAAAAACTCCACTCTACATTGCAAGAAGTAAATAGAAGCAAACCAAAAATAAGATACAATGTTGTTCTGTGGTTGAAAAAAGCCAGCTGCAGTAAATCATGTTTTATTACTTAGATCATATCCCTTATTTCACATATTCTTGCATAACCACTTTTTTTCCCCTCAGAATTATGTTTAATCTTTGTTTCATACATTCAGCAACGGGTGTAACTGGTGTCCAATTAATTGCTTATGCCATTTAATTCAATAATTTTAGGGCCTCAGGAAACTAATGAATTTATGTTTTTAATTTTTTTTAAGAAACATGTGCAAAATGATTGTATATGAACTGTAAATCATCATATAATTCTTCTGTTGTGAGAAATTTTACAATCTTAATTGCAAAACATGCACCAAAGATATCAATCACTTTAAAATTGTATTATAATAAATGACATAAATATACTGCAGATTCTAGTCAAGTTCTCCCTTGTACTTTGATAGGTTGTGAAGAAAACAGAGTTGAGGAACAATTTTTTTTTTAATTTTAAGAACCTTGAAGGAGCTTTTAGGAAACTTTTTTGCAAGTTGATCTATCCACAATAATTAAGCATGCTCTTACCTCAGCTATCCTGTGGCATCCATAAGCTGCACTTGTTAAGTATATCATTCTGATGTAAGAGACTTTAAGTATATTGGCAGCTTTGACCATACACAGATCTGTATCGGTCACCAAAAGAAGCAAATTTTCATTTACCCTTACAAACAGACAGTTCTTGTGCAGTAATCGCACCTCCTTTCACGAATGGCAATGGGGGAAATTGAGTTCGCAACAAATGCAGGCAGATGGAACAGTCATAATGCATGGAAACAAACAATTGTATGCAAAATTAACTTTTTAGGATGCATGTTAATAGTTAATCACATTCAGTGTAAAGCGAAATGAAATAAGAAAATGTAATGTAGCAACGTAACAAGTAAGTAAATAATAATCATAGGGGAAAAGGCATACACTTTTAACACTGAAGTTTGGAATACTTTTTTTTTAACTTAACCTAACCTAACCTAACCTTAGAGCTTGCAACCTATGTGTTATTTTAATATAAAAAGTAACAATTATATTGGAACATTGAAGACAAATTATGAAGATTAAAAAAAGTTGGTCCCTAGGGGGATCCAATGTAACATGTAAAGTATATAATAATCAAAGGAGAGAAGTCATAGTTTTAGCACTATAAGTTTTGCATATATATTTTTTTTTTTAAACTTAAGCTAACCCAACTTAAATTTGCAACCTATGATTGTTTTAACATTATAAATTTTAACATAAAAAAGTAACATTTATTATATTGGTAGAGTGTATTCAAATTATGAAGATTAATAAAGAAAAGTTAGCCACTTAGTGGGATTGAACTCAACTTTCCAATAGCTGTGGTAGTATTTATTTTTCATGCATCAATATACAGATTTTTTTAACAAAATAAACACAAATTAAAAAGAAAACCATTACTTTTAAATATAACAATTAGGAACAGTGCCTTCGGCAATTCCAAAAGGCATTAACTCCAATCAAAAATTATTCCAATTTGGTTGGCTGAGCCCCCCAGTCCCCGATTCATCAGCAGCTATCTACTGGAATATCCAGGGAAATGGGCTCCTATCCAACCAAAAACAAAACAACATTAAAAGTAATTTATACTTTCAGTTAAATATTCAGTTATATTTCCTACAATACTAAACCTTCCTTCATCTTCTTCTTTTTTTAATTAAACCCATTCAGCCAAATTTCTGCCCT
The DNA here is from genome assembly GCA_030762175.1 of Metallyticus violacea. NCBI lineage: Eukaryota > Metazoa > Arthropoda > Insecta > Mantodea > Metallyticidae > Metallyticus > Metallyticus violacea. The sequence continues at coordinate 95,967,147 of CM060843.1, forward strand.
TGAGAGTTACTTATTCCTTAAGACCTTATACACACTAACACCCTGGTTAGTGGTATATAAGGATCCTGTTTAACTAATACTAGATAACTAGTCCCATACCCTCCCCTACTCATTTCATCCTCCTTTCACTATCTGACAATATTATACCATTTCTCAAGCACATTTCCTAAGTATTTTACACTCATATCCATTTTTGTCTTACCTTGCCTAGTATTTTATCAGTTCCTTAATGTTTTCATGTGATTTTAAATTTAAAAGTCTTCTACCTCTTATTTCATCTTGTAAGTTTTCCCGCTTTGGTAAACTGCCACGGGTGGCCGAGGTCGTTAAGGCGCGGACTCGTGAGCGGGAGGTCCGAGGTTCGAATCCCGCCAGGACCGTCCTCCCTGACTGAAGTTTTTTCCAGGTTTTCCTCAGTCCTCATAAATGGCAAATGCCGGGGAGGTATCCTATTCCATTTTCCATAGATTATCAATATTGGGAGTAAATCCCAAAAGACCCTGAAAAAATGTATACCTCTCTGTTGGTGGTACCACATAATTCCCTCCCTTTCTTTTGCGCATCCAAAGAAAAAAAAAAAGGGGGCATTAGTTTCGGAAACCCTCGTATATAACAACACCACAGGTGCATTTAATGTCACATAGATTTCATTAATATTTAGTCCTTCAGAGATTATTTGCTGTAAGGTTTAAGGGAAACTGTCCCCCCCCCCTTGAATTTATTACAGAAATAAAAATGTATAATAACACGTTCTCTCTTTCAGAACAACTTTATGTTGGTCAAAATGTTCAAAAGCATATGGAAATATCCATGGAAATTATTTCAGAATTTGTTTTTTGTGAAGTTGAACGAAGAGGTACAAGAAAAAGAGTAAGTAACTGTGTTTTTTTTTTTTTAATACATTTACTTAGTGTTATTTTTAATAATAAGTTGGGTAATTATCATTATAAAAATATTTAATATATAAGCAGGACAGCATATCTTTTGATTTAAAATAAGAATAATTACTTTTGGAACATTTAAACACTAGAACTATTTATAAGTAATGCAATCAAAATGGGTTTTAGTGACTTTAAATTTAACTAAACTTTCTTTTGATCTCATGGCTTAAGTTCATGTTGTTTTAAGATAATTTTTATCTTATCCATTTATAGTATTAAGTTAACATATACTGTAGACTTCGCATTACAATGTGATATCATTCTGTACATGAGACAAATTTAATAATAATTAATATATAAGTAAACTATATTAATTCTTAAAATTACTTGTTTATGCAGTTTTACGCACAAAGACAGTTTACAGTTTACGCAAAAAGACAGACATAGGCACTGACCCCGGTTTTAGGTCATTTTAGGCACTATAAAAGCACTTCAATGAGTATCATTTTCCATAAATTGAAATAATCTGCAAATAATTTGCACATTTTCCTAAAGGAACTAAATAGGCATTTGCCTAAAATTCTGAGGTTTAAGGACCAAAGATGGCCGAAACATTTGGACCAGCAATTCAGTTTTGCCATCACTTGAGTAAGATGCTGGTTTGTAGCGAAATAACATATGTGGCTCCTTTATGGCTAGGTTTCCACATTAGATTTGTTTTAATGGTGTTTAACGCCCATTTTTTACACATGACATTGTGGATGATCTAATCTGCTGTTACCATTTTAATGATGAATCCAACAACATGTAATGTTATAATGGATGAATAATAAAATTATTATTATTATATCAGCTGTACCATAGGCCATTACCATAGCATATATAACTGGACCATCTGACTTTATTAACAAAAGACATAAAAAATCTTGTGTGAGCCAAGTTAATGGACAGAGACTTCATTTAGGAGTCGTACTCAATTGAAGAGATAAAAATAGCAATATACTTTTAACTTTTTAGTTAGGCTTATTTAGAGTAAAAATCATAATTATTCATAATTGGGTAATTCTATAATTATGTCAGTCAATTTGACATTTTCTAAAAGTATTCCATTGTAGTATTAAAAGCAATATCAGAAAATGTATATGCTATAAAATCAAGACAAAATTACTTTTCAGAGAAATAATAAACATGCAGAATTTTTACTGTAGGTTGATAATATACTCAGTAGTATTCCATAGTCTTTGTCACATTTCTTCCTCATACCTATTCCACTTCTTTAGAAACTTCTACTTTTGGCATTGTGAACAACGTATTGTGCATGGAAAAATCACAGCTGACAACTAATGATCCTTTTGTCACTTACTTCAGTAAAGTTAAAAAGATATTTTTTTCTTACAAATCTCAGTGAAAGTGGGGTTTGAAGGACAAACACCTATACACAAAAGATGTGGGAAATTCACTTAATTCAATAGATGATAGAGGCAGCATAGCTATTGAGGATGGGGTTGAAAGACGATAATGCATACAAAAGAAGTGGAAAACCTACACTAAAAAGAGGGTGAAAGCTGCAGGTAAAATACAAGCAAACAAAAGCTACTTCCTTATAACTGTATTTGGATAACTGTAAACCAGTTGAAATTGAGTTATCCTGTTTGCTGACTAAAATACCTATTAACACAGCATAAATTGGAATTCTTGTTGGCTAAGAACAAGTGGAATTAATGATGCACATATAAAACTCACTGAAATTTGCATAAACCAATCCTACTTTTCATTCAAGGGAAAATTCTATAAACAACAATCAGGACTTACTATGGACAGCCCCTCATCTCCATTTCTAGATAACTTCTTCATGAGCATATTTGAAACATACATCAACTCAGCATTCCCATACACATTTAAAATATGTGCAGATATGTTGATATATTTGCCACAGTGAACAAAAAACTCATTGATGATGCCAGAAAACTTCTGAATATACAAGATAAAAGCATATTGTTAACATATGAATCAAAAACAGATAACATGTTACAATCCTTGGACATTAAAATAATGAAGCATCAAGAAAGAATATGCATGCAGACAATCACATCAAAGCTGATGGTTTTAACCCCAAAACACATAAACATCCAGTGATCTACAGTTTAACACACAGGCTAGTTAACCTACAAATTAGCAAGAAAGAATTCTTTAAAGAATATAAGGAAATAGAAAGAAAAGTGATTAAAAATGGCTTTAAAAAAGAATTAGTTAACCAAAAAGTACAGAAATTCAAGAGGCAGAAACTTATTGAAGAAACAACAATTCTTTCAGCAGGAAAATAAGATAATTTTTGAAAATTTAACATCATCCATGGACTACACAAAAATTTCAAAATATTCTAAAAGATTTTAATTTCAGGTTGGCACCTATAAACAGATTAAGTGTTAAAAATCTCCTGAAAGCCAATGTTAATGACAGTGTTCTAATGAGAAAAAAATTAGATATTTATAAAATAAGTTGTGCAGAATGCTTAAAAGTTTACATTGGAAAAATAAAGGGAAACATAGGCACACAGTTAAAAGAATATTTCAGGAATATAAAATACAAACAAATGGAAAAATCAGCAATAACATCTCATTTCTGGACAGAAAATCAGACATATTGAATAAAATATTAAAATCAGTACAAGGACTATAGAATTAGCTACATGGGAGAAAATCTACATTTACAAATACAGAGACAGACTAATTAACTTCGACACTTCTGGAGATGAAAACATAAATTTTAAGTTCATCACACCTCCACCAGAACAGAATACACATCCTCATAGTATAACAAATTATCCATCAGTCGACGGGTAGCTGAGAATGCAAACAACGGGACATAAAACATGTACTGCATATAAACAAGTAAGTGGAGCCAATAAGAATGTGTAGTTGGACTCAATCTTGCAGTGATCTTAATTATATGATTAGCTTTACTGTACAAGTTCCAATTAACATTTCTCATTAATTCTTTATATGCTTCAATATCTGTAATCCCATTAAGTGGTCATATTCTTGAAGTTAACTGTTAGGACCTAAATGTTACATTAGTTCATAAATAACAATATGAATAATGGTGTACTGGAGATCCTTCTTGAAGCCTAACCAGAAAAATAACAATGGCAGTCTGTTTATGGCACATATTCATGAAAAAACAGACAAGCATACACAAAATATAAGCAAAATACATTTCTCTGTAATTTTATTTCCAGAGACTGAATTCCATTCAGGAGCTACAGCTATTGGAAGTTCTATGTGATTACTTCACATTCAGCAGTAACAGCAATGAAGCAGCAAGAAACACAGTATTTTTGACTTTGTTTCCACCATCCCATTCTGAACGATCTCGATTGCTTATCAAGTTGGTGTCCATTGCCATATCAACAAAACATGTATCTGTGCTTTCAGCAACGGGAATGTGGATGCAGGTAAATGCTGAGCATACCTCTGCTCATACATGTAAAAAGAATGTTTTGTTTCACCATGAAAGTATGAATGTACAATCTGCAAGAAAATTTACTTGTGTAGAGTGATAGAAAAACATAATTTTTGTTCCTTATAAACACTCATAGGTTGTAATTCATATTATTGCATGATTTAGTTAAACTACACACTCTTAATGCTTTACTTACTTGTCATAATATATAGAACTGGTTTCCAGAACATTTCATTCTCATCATCAGCCAAGCTAAAATTCAACTATTGGATAATTTGTTAAGCTGTGGGAATGTGTATTTTGCTCTGGTGACAGTGTGATAAACTTGTAGTTTATGTTTTCATCCCTGGCAGTGCTGAAGTTCATTAGACCACCTTTGTATTTGTAGATGTATATTTTCTCCCAACCAGGTAGTTCTGTAGTTCATTAGACCGTCTTTATATTTGTAGATATAGATTTTCTCCCAAGTTGGTAGTTCTGTAGGTCGTTGTACTGATTTTATAATTTTGCTTTATTCACTATGTAATGATTTTCTATCCAAAAATGATGTGCTACTGCTGATTTCTTTATTTGCTTGTACTTTTTGTCCTTGAAATGTTCTTTTAACCATGTGCCTATGTTTCTCTTTGTTTTTCCAATGTAGATTTTTTCACATTCTGCACAATTTATTTTGTAAATACCTGATTTTTTTCTCTTATGGAATACTATCAATCACTTTATCTATCAGTAGGTTTTCTACATTAAATCTGTTAACCAGTGCTAACCTGATATTAAAATCTTTAAGAATATTCTGAAATTTTTTGTAGCCCATGGATGATATGTGAATTTTTAAAAAATTAGCTTATCTTTTCTTGCTGAAAGTGTTGTGGTTTCTTTGATGTGTTTTTGTCTCTTGAATTTCTGCACCTTTTTTGTGTACTAGTTCTTTTTTTTAAATCATTTTTAACTGCTGTTTCTTCTATTTGTTTGTATTCATTAAAATTTTCTTCTTTGCTAATTTGTAGGTTAACTAGCCAGTGTGTTAAACCATTGATAACTACATTTTTATGCACTGTGGGATTAAAACTATTAGTTAAACATGCAGATAATCACATCAAAGCTGACAGTTTTAACCCCACATAACACAAACATGCAGTTATCAACAGTTTAACACACCGGCTAGCTAACCTATAAATTATTAATAATACTATTCATTAGAATGCATTATTTTCAACAAACGTATACTAAATGAATGAAATTCATTAATTTCTATTTAGTCTCAACAAAGCTGTCCGTCCCATGTTTCTTTCTTGGTACTCATTAGTAATGTTGTAATCTCGTCATTGATTGATTCTCTTAATATTACAATTTTCTTTATCTGTAGTTAATCTTTTCATATTCTTTGCTATGTATATGGTCTTTTTAACTGTTATATTTATATTCATTAAGTATAAGGTCAAAAAACAACATTAAGACATATATTGTAATATCCCTTATCTGATACATGAAATCAATACAAATGAGCTTATTAGATTTATACAATTTAAAACATATTGCCAACAAATATTTGTTATTTGAATGGAAAATTAAAGCCTTTACCTGACATAAAAATATGTGCAAACGAACTTATTAAATTTATTTGATTGAAAACATATTATCAATTAATGTTTGAAGATTTAAATTGAATATTATAGCCTTTATCTAATGTAATAACATACTCAAATGAACTTCTTAAATTAACATAGATAAATAACTATTACCATTAAATGTTTGCAGCTTTATATTGAACATTATAGCCTTTACCTATCTATAACATGATAATGAACTTATCAAATTAATATAATTAAACAACTCCTACCAATGAGTGTTTAGGGCCTTAAATTGGATACTTTCCGCTTCAACGTTTAGTAGAAGGGGCTGTGCCAAAGTCCTCTGAATATTCTAGTAGGAAGCTACTGATGAACCGAGGACTGGGGCTTAGCGCACTGTTAAACATAGTTAGTTGAATGGTGAAAATTTGCTAATGAATTTTTTTTTATCAGAATGATTTAAAATATTGGCCTGAAATAGAACCTGGGTTAGTACCAGGTCATCTTGTAATATTTGTGACCTTAGTGCTATTTAAATAAAGTATTAATACTAGAGGTATAACATTTCCACTCAAATGCCAGTAGGTGTAGTCTTTTGTCATCCCATATTTTTCACATAGTTTAATGATAAAATTAGCTTTAGTGACTTTAGTGAATTATATAAATGTGATCAAGAATACTGACAGAGCTTTTGGAAGTTCCATGTTGTAATTTATTTCCAATTAACATATTTTATCTCAGCTCAGTATTGCTTTGAGTGTCATTTAAGCAATACTGAAGATACTGTTCATTTATAGTACCTCTGCTATATATTCTTAAATGAAATACATAACATATTTTCTGATGCATAAAATTCATCTGATAACTTTAATTTAAAAAATGTTAACCAGTTGCTAAATTAAAGTAAAACAATTTAGCATTTGCTGAAAGTATAAAATTCTTCTGCATTTTCCCCATTCTCAGCATAAGGGAGGTAGTAGTTCTATCACAATTTGTAATTCTATTAAGGTGTGCCATAGTATTTTATTAAAATAAAAATATGCATTATTATTCAAATGGATAACAAAGTGATTAAATATTAGGTAAATATTATTTAAATGTCTCTGGATAATGAATGGTAATAATACCTGAACCAGCTATTACATATATCTGTTTTACTGATGTACTGTTTTGTAGATGTGCACAGTTATTTTGCTAATTGCTTTCTTCTGATTCAATGAAATACATAGTTGAACAAATACCATTCTAGATAGATGTGGTTATCATTAAAACTGCAGTTTAGTGAAAAACATTGATAAAATGTGCAGTATTAACTACAGTGCACAAAGAGTGAAAACATGCATAAGTCTAAATTTTTATCCACAAAAGTTTTTTTTTTTCAGCAAATGCAATGAAACATTTAGAAAGAAGGTATATTTGGAATATGTATCTCAATAAGTAATGTCATGTTCCTATTACTGATGATCTCTGTTGAAATGTAAGAAACCCATTTCCTAAATATTGTATGTTATTACAGCAATTAGGATGCACATCTAAAAGCAGTCTAGAGCTGGCACAAGGTCTGGTGAAAGATTACTTTATTCTTGTCCCAAAGGCTGTCAGTGGACTTCAGGACTTGCCTCAGTTAGCATCTCATTTCACAGCAAACTTTCTCACAGCAGTTGCAGAAATGTATGGTGTTGGTAAGTACACTAATGATTCAAGTAAAATTATTGGGATGCCTTTAGTGATTTAAGAAAATATGTTGGTTGGTGCTGTCCAAATAGAAGGGAAAAGTTTATGAGCTGTAATAGTAGCAGGAAAATTTGGTGCATTTATTACTTATTTTGTGTTTTAACTATCAACAATGGATTCAACAGTTCATTAGAGATAAGATCAGACATTTCAAAAGACTTAAAGATATTAAAAACACACCACTCTCTCCAGGATAAAGAACTTAAGTTTTAAAAATTCACATACTGCTCATTGGCAAACAGGGCATTCTTGAAATTTTTTAAAATTTTGATAGTGTTGCCAGCACAAAATAAATTTAATTGGAAACCTTTTGAACAGTACCATATAAGGCGTTATTCCATCCAACAAAAAGGCAGGGATGTACTAGATAGATTGTTTGGATTGTAATCATATATATATATATATATATAGACAAAACAAAAAGAAATTTGGAGACAAGGATGAAAGAACACTTTAAAAATGTAAGATATAAATAGGTGGATAAATTGACAGTTGCAGATAATTTTTAGATGTACAATCATGGTATCGCAAAAGAAACCAAACTATTGAAAGCTACCAACAATCCCATAGAATTAGCAATATGGGAAAATATTTTTACTTTAAAGAATAAGCATCATTAAGTAAAAATTGTACTTACGAAGCTGTAGACAATGGAGTGGTAATATATACTACATTAATGTGTTCAGTTGTTAACATTCTAGAACCACAAGATACCACCACAGGAGCGAACGGGTGTCCATCCCCCATTTCAAACAACCGCATTCAGTCAACAACAGCCGATGATGGGAAGAACCTCTCCCGAAAGTAGTCCAAAGTTTTAAAAAAAAGTATGTGGAGTTAGTGTTAACAACTGAACACATTAATGTAGTATAAATAAGCATCATGTTATGAATTTCAACATCCCACTAATGGACTTCCTGTTTCACTGTATATTAGAACCACCAGAGATCACATCATCACCTGTCAGTGTTAGTTAATTTCCAGCTGAAGATGAGAGTGAACATTCTTGAAACATGTTCTGATAAATTAATCAATTAGTGAAATATAGTGTCACCTAATATCAACCTGTTAGTGTATATAATAAATCAATTTCACTGTTTCTAACTTTTATTAAGTTTACAAAAAAATATTGTTTGTTCCTTGATGCTAACATTCAAGCTACATTTTTGGTAACCGCGGATAGCTGGTTTCAGGAAATTAATACACAGAGCTTGTATTCCATCTTTGAAACCATCTACAGATATACATTTAGAGAGAAAATTTAATGGTTATATGCTCTGTCCAACTTCTTTTTTACTGGCACTACGACTCATAAAGGACCAGGGCCACTTCAGTGAATTGATACCACTTCTGTATATCCTGTGCCTGCTTTCTCCTTCTAATTCCATTTCTCTTTATATCATCCTGCACATCTTGGATCCATCGCTACCTTTGTCTTCTTCTCTTCCTTGTCCTTCCAGAGTGTCTCTATAGGTACAAAGCTCATTTGTATAACCTTTTGCCTGCATTTAAAACTGCACAGGTGATTTAAATATAATCCAGAATTTTGTTTTTACTGCTATTGCAGAGTGAGACATTCCTTTCAGACAAATGCATGGTGGTTTCAGGAATGGGGGGTTAACCAGCTTGCCTAACATAGCTATTTCATTTGTCAGTAACAAACATCATGTGCAAGCAAGAGATACACTGATCAACTCTGCGATGCATTATTAAATTTTTGGCATGAGAGAGCATAAAACTGGTCAAAATTTTGCAGAGATTAAGGGCACATTTTGGGGATAAGACAGTGTCTAAGACAAGTGCATATGTGGCACAGAAGTTTCACAAAGGAAGAGAAAATGTGAAAAATTGAAGTCACCAACATCAACCTTGGACAAGCATAACAGAAATAAACATTCAATTGTTCTGGACCATATCAAACGTAACTGTTTGGCAATTTCTGAAATTGCTTCTATGTTTGGGATAAGTTATGGAAGTTTTTAATCTGTCATTTCATATAAATTAAATTACTGAAAAGTCTTGACAAGGTTGGTTTCTCAAATACTCATCCAGGATCAAAAGGTTTCACACATGAGTGTGAAGCTTTTGGCTAAACAGGGATCAAAAAGCAAATCTGCATATGAGCCTAGCTTGATAGTTTTCTGCGACCCCCAAGGCATTGATTTTCCTAATTAACATTGAATAGTCAGTGGAGCTTATTACTGTCAACTTCTGGTTGAGGCAAATTGTACTTATTAGCAAAAAAGATGTTGGCAACTGATTCAAGAAGTTTTGCTCCAAGGCAGTGCCTGTTGGCATCTGCTTTAACAAGGGGAAAATATGAATAATTCACTGGATATTGGGATACCCTCCATAAGTTCAGATTATCACCTTGCGATTACCATTAAAAGAAGCTTGGTGATTCAACAGTAACAAAGGTGTGTGTACACATCTGGCTGGAAACTCAACCCCACTCTTTCTTTGATAATAAGATTAAGAAGTTTCCTGTTAATTAGGAAAAATGTGTTTGTAAATTGGTAAATTATTTAGAAAATGAGATATATCCAATTTTTATTTGATTTAGAGCAGCAGCATTCCCATAAAGTCCCTGGCACTCAGCATAGCTTGCCGTAGAAGCTATTCTCTCATTAACTGGTGAACTAGGAGTGGTGTGGTGTTGGAATAGTACCTGATTGGTCAAGCTGCTCAATGCTCTGTAAAGTATTGTTTGCTTCTAGTACACTGCATGCATCCATCCCGCAGCTCGAGTCTTATTCAACTGTTACTGAATCACCACTTTCCATATCACTTCTGCTACTGCCACCATTAACAGTAAATGCTACTGTCAAAGTTCTCCGATAAACTTTAGAGTGAATGGATGATGCACTTCACTGCACTGCACAAATAATTATTATTGGATAAAGCATGTGCTAATCAATTTCACTTGTTTAGAAGTGGAAATGTACTGTCTGTTGCACATATACATTGACAAAAGGCTTGCCCACTGTAATCTCAAGCTGCCAATTAGAAGTATGCCTGCTCTACCCTGTACAAGAAGTTTTCTTCTGCCCTTAAAAGGTGAATACGTAACAAAAACTAAAATCTTGAGGCTTAATTGCAATATCATTTTATCCATTCCATTCATCTCAAAAGACCTTGATAATTGGTGGGATATTAAAGTATTTACAAAAAAGAAAGTATTAAGCTAGTCCAGCTTAAGATAATATCTTAAAAATAATGATAATAGCTTTTTGAATAAATTAATAAAGTTAAATCATGTCCAGCTGTCATTGGGTCTCACTAGTTGAATAGGCATACCTATATTTTTGAGAATATAACTTACTCAGTGCATAACTTGAGTGTTACATTGGTTACCTAGTTACTATGCTCTTTCAAGTTTTTTAATATCAATTTAAGTAAATTGGTAAATGCAACTGTCCCTTTAAAACAGTACTAAATGGTCTAAAAGTTATCTAAATTTAAATAAATATGCATCATAATGCTCAGAAATCTCTAAGGCTTATAATACAATAACAAAACATTTGACATAATTTAAGCATGTCAATTTTCTTAAATTAGACCTACCATCTCCCCTAATTTTGTATTCTTATAATTCTATACAAGCGTGCAACAGACTTACATTGATATAGTTATACAAAGCAATATTTTTGCAAATGTCAGTACTACCTCAGCACTACCTAGTTGCACTTTTGAACTACTGCATAAAGAATAATTCGATTGTTTGTTTTTTTTTTTATTTTTCAGAAAAAAAGCAGATATTTAACCCTCCACCTGAAGCACTATTGGAAGTAATAACTCAATGGGTGTCTGATAATCCTACATTATGTATAGCTGCCTTGGTTAGAAATCCTCACATGTCTATTCCACAGGGAGGCATGCCTTTAGCTGGCAATACACCATTTCCTGGGCTCTTTAAGTATGTATTACATATATATTGCCATGCTAGTGCAAAACTAAGTTATGTACAAAAATAATTTTAATGAGAAAATGGTGCTCAAAATTTTGTTGGTATTTCTATTATAATTTCAAAAATTTGAAAGTAAATAAACATATATAACTAAAGCAAATTGAGAAAAAACACTTAAATATTCATAGAATTATTATAATATAATTCTATGAATATTCAAGTGTTTTTTCTCAATATGCTTCTTTAGTTGTTATTTTATTTATTTTATATACATAACATTTGGATATTTTTAGGTTATAATGAACAGTTTATTTTTCCTTTACAATCATTTCACATTTTAAATTTTTTTGAAAAATTGTAACTATGCTTTATTTCACATTGACTTGGTTTTGCACTTATAATTTTATTAAAACTGTTTAAACGATACTTCGTTTTCAGCCTGTAACAGTTTTTTTATTATTATTATTTATAGAAAATGTACATGAAAATTACAGATGTTGAAAAAAGTCTTTCAATTATTTAAATGCTAAGCATTTTAACTAATTTGCATTTTCCACTGAAAAAGTTATATTTGGGACTAGTTAGAAGAAACATAATTTAAATAAGCACAATCAGCATTGACTACCAGAAAGCCACTGACATTTTAAGTTTTTAATATGTATATAACTAGTTCATTAATTTTAGCTTTTATTAACAGATGGTGCATACTTGCTCCACTGCACTTCTGTAGTGCACAGAATGGAATTTCTGGAGCAGATAACAAAGGTGACAGTATCAGTGATAAAAGTTTGCAGCTCTTTTCCCATCTACACCTTGCACTGATACAGAGCTTATTAGAATGCTGTTACTCACCTTCCACTATCGTGCACCATGGCAGAGATAACATTCTCTCAGCTCAGCATCTAATTTTCATCATAGAGCCAATAATGAGATGGATCAAGGAATCCAGGAGGACAGCAAAACAAGGGGATGAAGAAGAACTACGAGATAAGGCTCTAAATGCTGCTCTGGACAGATTGGCACAAGTATTGCATGTAGCACTGGTGACAAACTGTATTTACAGTGGTAAACGTAAGTATATACGATGTAGCTACATATAGCATTTATTTATATCATATTCTCCATTTTCCAGTATTTTGTAATTGACGAAGCCATGAAATTGTAACAAATTTCCAAAGGTGAATAAAGTATATGATATGATATAATTTGACAATGTTCATGAGACTTCATTGAGCTTATTTTTCTAAGTTTACTAAAATATGAATGCATTTATCCTACACTATTGTATTCAACATGTTCACACAAATTCACTTACTTACATAACACTAAGACATGTTTTGCAAGCATTTGCTCTCATCATCAAGCTGCTACTCAAAATGGGAGCTGGATACCAGGATGCTCCTGTGGCAGTGTCTGATGGTTCTAGTAGAAATTGCTGAGTTCATCCATAGGAGGTAAATCAAAATTCATTAAGTTTTTCTTACTTTTTAAGATTAAAATCTTTTCCCAAGTGGATAGCTCCATTGGATTATGAAGTTGTTTCAGCAGCTAAGCCTCTGGTTTAATTTCATGATTTTTAGTCCAAAATCGAGCTGCTACTGTTGATTTATCAACCTGCTTAAAACATATATTCCTAAAGTGTTCTTTTCTCCGAATTTCTCTTCATTTTTCTGACATATCTCTGATCACAATCCGCATATTTGATTTCAAAAATTTCCAATTTCTGTTCTGTTGGTATGGTATCTTTTACCATGCAATCTAATAAATTTTCGATATTACATTTGTTCTTTGGGGCTAACATTATTCCATGTTCTTTCAACATCATCTTAAATCTGTTCTAATTTGGATGGTGTGTGAAACTTTTGAATTTGTATCTTTCCTTGGTGTTGTTCAGTGTGGAAATCTCTCTTTATCAATTTTTGTCTTTTAAATTTATTGATAAATTTTATTACTGTGTCTTTTGTTGGAACCGTGGATTGTTGGTTATTTTTTCAGACTAGAAGAGATGATAGAAGGCTGTGATATAACACCGATGCAATTTTGAGAATACAGAACAAGATTTACATAAAATGTCATCCCATTAAAGAAAAGAGTTGAATGTTTCCAAATGTTGTCACACACTTCATTTACAAGATTTTTAACTTGAACATGTTTTGGGAACTGTTATTCCCATCTGTAGCTTCTGATTGATTGCTTGTTAAGTTTTGGGTTGCTTGATGTGGTCGTGATTGAATCGGAGCTGCTACTCTATTGACATCTGTTGACTGGAATAGGAATTTGCTGAATTTGTCCCGTAATGCATTGCCAAAATTCATTAATTTTTCTCGATTTTTAAGAATGAAACATTTCTAAATAAAGGCTTAAAACTTTGTGTACAATACTCCACTAAAATAGAAGATTATTTGGTAGATTTAGAAGTGGCCATTGAAGGATTAAAGAACAAAGAAAAAGAAATAGTTGGAATAAAATCAGAAAAAGTTTTCAGACATGGTTAAAAAGAAAACAGCAGTATACAAGACTTATAAGAACATAATAAAAATCCTTAAATGATAAAGATGTTGTTTATACTAATGCCGACAAAGGAAACAGAATAGTAACATTAGATAAAGAAGATTATAATAATAGAATGCAGAATTTGTCCAATAAAAAAGAATATCATACAATGATATCAATTATATGATTAGCTTCACTGTGCAAGTTCCAATTTACATTTTAATTAAACAAGTATTCGTTCAGATCCATTCAGACCCATTGAATTGTTATACTCCTGCTTTGAAATTTAGGTAATTTCTTGAATCTATTAGCTAGCCATTTTGCGAAAGAGTATTGATATTGTTAATGAGGGACATATACTATTTCCAGTCTTGTGAATTTCTGGTAAAATATATATCTTAGCTATTGTAGGGTTGGTCTGTATTATTTTGTATACTGTTTCCTTTGGAATAACTGTGCAATAGCCTTCGAAACATGTCCAGGTAAGTGGAACAAAATTAGTGAAATTTGAGTAATTTCCTCAATAATAATTTATAATTATAGATATTGAATAATTTAATAAATTTTTCTGTCAAATGAACACACATCTTTAATATGTGTGCAAAATGCTAAGAATTGCACAATTTTGAAATTTCAGTATATGCTTGCTTTAAGAGTGCTAATAATGTGAACATTTGCTGACAAAGTACATTTTTCTTTTCAGAAGAACTATTACTCCAGCTGCAGAACATCCCAGATAACAGACTGCTGAATATTGTTATCAATAAACACAGCAGTTTTTGAAGTGGTATTTTGAATATCAAAATAAGAAGAGTTGCACAGACATTTTTTCAGACAAAAAGCAATAGACAAAATAAAAATTATCTATTTTTTTAACATTTATTTCTTCATGTATACTACTATGCAACCACACCCTGGTAACATATCAGTTGCTTTATTGTAGAAAATGTACATTGCTCCTTTAGTTTTAAATGCTATAAGATTCCTTGTAGGGAACCATTTTGATGTACTGTGCAATCAGTTTGATTTTATCCCACAGTGTTTTGCCTATGGGCGAGCACACCACTCATTAGCTGGTAAGCCAAGTCTTGGTGATCAGCAGGAGAGTAAAACAATAAAACAAAGCAACCACACAATACACAAACCAATTTAAGAGGCTCTACTTACCAAATTTTCACTCTCCAAACATTTTTGGCATCTCTTTAGGAAATTATTCATCACTCACTATGGTTCATTTCGAGCAATAGGGACAATTTCCTGATCTTTGAGTTCTTGTATGGTGTGCAGATTCGTCTTATACCGGCATTTTCAATTTACTCCAGAGATAGTAAGCTGTTAAAACAGGAGACTGAGGGGGTCATAAATCCCTACTAATAACTCTTTCTTGTGGAAACAGATAGTTAATTGCTCTCAGAAATTATTTGCTGTGTGAGCAATGGCAGAGGTCTGCTGAAAAAATGCATGATCACACTCCCTGTCAATTAATTCTCTTGGGGGGTTGTATGGTATTTACATAAGCAAACAGAATGAACTGTACACTCAAAAAAATTGCTCCTATAATTCTTTCACCACTGAGTTAACACATATAAATCTAACATAAAGACATGCTGTGCCATGATAAACACACAAGGCATAATACATTTTATATATATTGTTGAATTAAGAGTCAATCCTGGTGATGTAGTGGTAACCATACTTGCCTTATAAACCCAAGATTGCGAGTTCAAACCTGGCCAGGACTGATGGGTTTTTTCAGGCGTAAAAATCCTAAGTATGGCTTCCTTCGGAAGGGAAGTAAAGCCATGGGTCCCGTGTCGTACATTTATGGCACGAAAAAGAACCTCAAGCCTGAAAGAAGAAGCCTCTGAGCAAAATTTGTTGGTCGTTTCATGTCCTGAATAGAATGGGATGCTAATGACCTAAGATGTTAAAGCGCATCCATTCAAAAAGAGAGAGTGAAAGACAGAGAGAGAAAAGAAATGAACAACACTACACACATATGGGAACAGCTGCGCTATGACTGTGACAGTTAGCAAGATCAACAATAAGCAAGCAGGCTTGCTAACCTCTCCACAGTGTGGCAAATGAGTGGGGGCTTCCTCATAGAAAAAACTCCGCACCACACTGGGTAAAGAATCACTGATCACACTGTAATTGAATCCAACACTTGAGCTTTCCCCCAACCCTCCTAAAAATATACAGGACTACGTAACTTTTTATTCTATTCAACATTATATACATTTCTCTCTCATCCATCTCATTGTCCAAGATGTGCTGTAATTTACTTAGATCCTCATGATACGAATAATTAATGCACATGCAGCAATAAAATGGTAGTATCCCAAAGCTGTGATAGAACTCTTGTTATCTACTGCCTAATATGTGGTTTAAGATACACACCTCGTGGATTTCAAATCTATTATTCTATTTTAAGGATGGCGGTCCTCTTAGCAGCAGCTGCTGGAGGTAGAAAATAAAAACATTAATCTTCCAATGCAGGTGATTATCCTGCAGCAATTTTAAGCTTTCACACATTCACTGATTTGGGGATGCTTCCTAATTTTGGCTAATGGAGGACTTTAAGGATGGACATTTAGTGTTAGGCACATTCTCCATCTGAGATTGTTTCCCCCCCCCCAATTCCAACGAGGCTTTTAAAAATTAAGACTCTCAAATATTTTTGTTCAACTGAATTACTTGGAAAATTGGAGAATGAATGGTTTTGAGACAATAATTAACAAACATGTGCTCTAGTTAGAAGAGGATACTGTTCATATTTAGATTCATTCATTGATAGTGTTATTTCTGTTAGGAAAAACTTTATCCTGCAAGCGAACAACTGAATGGGAAACTCAGGAGTGAGCATCTTCAAATGGATGCATTTGCTAGCCAGACATTGCAGTTCTGCAATTGGATGGCAGAGAGCAGTAGCACAGTCCATTTGAAATGTGGGCATCAAGAATTGGCAGAATACATTATGCTGAATGATGAAGATGGGAATGGAGCAATGGTGGAATGAGGGACAGGGGAAGCCAAAGCACCATAGAAAATCTGTCCTGGTACTGCTTTGCCACCACATATTCCACCTAACCGCTGTGATTGAACCCAGGCCAACTTAGTGGGTGGCAAGCAGTCTAACCACTGTGTATGGCGTTGCCGGAAACTAAGAATTTACTTATTGTAATAAACATTACAGAAAAGCAACATTATTTTCCTACATATCCATTATGCTATAGGTGGTAAAGAAATTGTACATCAAAGTAATGAAAAGGCTATTGCTACTTTCAGTGCAGTAAGGAAAGAAAAGTATACATAGAAACAAAGTATATACTTAAAAAATATATTTTCTCTTATCTAACAAATCTATTTAATTCATATAAAAATAAATATATTTTAATGCTTTTAAAATGGCTTAAACTTTCTGGACTGTTTTAAGAACGCTAGTTTCTTCTTGTCTTCTTCAAATTTTTTTCTTAAATTCACCAAATCTGCAATTAAAAAAATAATTGAAGATTAACATTCTTAATTCTGAAGCACTATTTCAATTTAGCTGAAAATGAATAATGCTGTATCAAAAGCATGGTATTAAAATGCAAAATATTAATGCTGCCAGCCATGATGCCACTTAGAGTGAGCTCAAATAAATTGATGACACAACATGATAAATAATAATTCCTTATACAATTTTCTGGAAAACTTAAGTTCTTAATGTCTCTAGGTTTTCTGCCTGTCTAGGTTTTCTGCCTGCATCCTTTATGGTGATATCAAAAAATGTGTGGTACCAACTACAGGTGATCACATATTACTTCTGACATTTTACATCCTATAGCAATACTAATACATACTGTGGGATATTAGAAATATGACTATGCATACTATTTTATTTCCATAGAATGTTTGATATAATAGGATATGCTATTTCCAATTAATTCTTTTGGATATGATGAGCATTTAGCAAATTTTCTAGCAATGCACTAGGAATATTCAGCTGTGAACATAGCTAGTAAAGAGAGAATTTCCAGCCATGATGTAGTGCTTTATTAATAATTTTTCTTATGTATGCACAACAAGTACAAATTAAATAATAAAAATGGAAATACAGATGTTACTTAAATAAAATGGGTGAATAAAGATTCTCTAAAGAATTATTTTTGATAAAAACTACAAATATAATACAGTCAATAGATTTAAAGATTTAAGGTTCAAAGGTCTTAATGGAGCCAGAAAATAACAATAACTAAACTATGGAAAGAAATAGTGAATTTTAGACCCTTACGTTGTATTTTAGATTCTCGGATCTGAAATCTGTAGAAATTTAATAGTTCCTTCTTTGACCGTTTCTCTCTCTCTTTCCCAATTATTTTCTTCTGAACACTTTCCTTTCGAGAAAATCCTGGCTTTCTTCCTCTGAAAATTAAATTAAATTAAATTATTAGTTCTTTGCAGCTGAAAAAAAAAAAAATCAAGAATAATAAAGAATTAAAAGTTTCAGAAGCAAAATCTTATGCAAAAAGACAGAATTGACAAGTGATGAAATTTCTTTAGATAATCATCAAGCTGTAGTATTTAATGACCAATGTCAGTCTTCAGGAACTCTGCATATTCTACTCTGCATATTCTACTTGTTTGGCACCTAGTTGCTTCACACTTGCTTTTTCAAAGTGAATAATAATTCTGAAAAAAATAATTTACTTGCTACACACTTATTAATTGTGGTGCCTGCTCACTTTACCCCACACATGCACCAAGTGGCTGACCAAAGCCATGTTATAAATGAAGATAGACTCACCTGCAGTAAGGGAAAGAATTGCTGTACCTAAGGATAGAACATGGATTGTTATCGATTTATTTCAAGAACTGCAGAGAAATCTACCTCTGTTTAAAAATATGTTGTAGGCTAGTCACATTCAGGATTATATACAAGTCCAATGAAACATTTTAAAAACTTGCCACAATGGATCATTGTAATTGTTATGTAGATGGAGTTTGTTTTTCAGATTTTAAAGATGTTCTGATTGTCCAAATTTACTTTTGTGAAGAATATTCTGGATATAAATGGGAAGTGGATGCATAAAGACAGTAGTCCTCATAAATCTCACAAGAAAAAGTCTTAAAGAGGTTAAATCAGGAATGGCCATTGCATTAATATGTCTTATTGTCCTGTGCATCCCATTTACCTTTGTAACCAGGAGCATTCATTCCAGAATTTCCCATACCATTTTTTGATATTGTTGAAAACAGGTACTGCCTTCTAAAATTCTGCTCAAAATTATCATTGCACAGTCACAACAGATGACGTTCTTGCATACCCCAAAACATAAATGACTGCTCATATTTATAAACACCATTTTCTATGCATATTCCTTTTATACAAATTTGTTATCTGTATTCTTTGCTTGCATTCCCCATATTTTTTAGTTTTAATTCTTTAGTTTTTCTTTTTTAATTTTCTTTTTAATCTTAATTCTATATATTGCTATGCTCTATCCATTGTGGCAACCTGAAATTGAGAGAAGCCATGAATGTTTTGTCAAATATGTATGTGAGGGAGATTCAGAATGATCATAATTTTTTACAACATAATTTCTTGTGCTAAAGTTTAACTTTATAATATTTTGTTAACTTAATGAGTAATGTGCACACGATACTAATTTCATTGTTGTCACTTCTGGCTATTTTCTATGAGAGGTATGCAAAGTTAAGAAATATGTTTAGTTCTGCCAATAGCAAAACGGCAGTGATACATTAAAAATATATGCTTTGAAATTCTACTTTTGTCTCAATAAAACTTCAGCTGAGGCCTATGCAATATTACAGGAGGCCTATGGAGAGTTTATTCTTCCCTACAGTATAGCTCAAAATTGTTTAAAATTTTAAAAGAGGAAAGGCAATCAATTTCAAAGGAAAGTGGACATGGAGGCCTATGGAGAGTTTATTCTCCCCTATAGCATAGTTCAAAGATAGTTTAAAATGTTTAAAGACGGAAAACAATCAATTTCAAAGGAAAGAGGACTTGGGTCCAATTTGTGTTCTAATGAAAGAAAATATGAACACTGCTACTGTCATTGAGAGGATCATCAAGTAACATTAAGAACACTTTCAGAAATTCTGAAAATTTCACTGGATGCTACCAACACATTAGAAAACTGAAAAATTGCATATGAGATGTGTTTGTGCATAGCGGGTTACAAGCTGATTCAGAAAAAAAATATATTTGCGTGCAGTTTGTATTCTGCTGAAGATGATATTACATGAAGACGCAGAGTTTCTTTCAAAAGTGATCCTGCTGATCAAACTTGGCTACATCATTTCCATCCAAGCACGAACAGCAAAGCTCTGTGTGAAAATTCCAATCATCACACACACAAAAAAGGGGGCTTCTGCTGGGAAAGCTATGGTCATTTCAGTTTTTGATATTCAAAGAATGGTTTACCAGCATGTCATAACAGAACAAACTGTAAATGTGCAATACTCTAGAGATGCCCTGAAAACTCTGCAAGGCCATATCACTTACAAAAGGCCACATTTCCATGCAGCAAACTGGATGGTGCAATATGATAATGCATAGCTGCACATTGCAAATTTTGTTGCTAAATATCTCAAAAATCAATGTGAAATGTTTCTCTCACCCTTCCTATTGCCCTGTGTGACTTTCTCCTTTTTCTTACATTGAAGAAATACTTTGTGCGAGGCATTTTGAAGGACCTATCAAAAATGGCTTGCAGCACATATTTGAAGACTGGCATAAATGCTGTGACAAGTGCATTGCATCCAAGAGGACTACTTGGAGAGAGATCATCAAAATTATCATGATGAATAAATGGTGTGTGTGTGTGTGTGTATATATATATATATATATATATATGATAATTCTTTATTGGATAGCCCTCTATATGCTACTACTGTCACCTAGGGTAATCCACTGCAACGAAGCATACAGAGTTTTATTTAAATAAACTTGACGAGTTTCTCCATTGGCATAAAAATTCCACATTTTGTTGTATAGTATTTTTTCATACATTTTTAAAATATTAGATTTATGAATAATCCTGTATGCAACACATGCATGTGGTGTGTGTGTGCTTGTGCATATGAGAAACAAAAAACAAGGTTCTAGTGAATTTTTATGAACAACAGGTAAGAGTAAAGCAGATTAATAAAAGCTGCAAGAGAGAACAAATAAGTTTTGCTTTAGCCTTAAATTGGTAGAATGTAAACTACTGCAAAAATTCACTTACTTTGAATCAGATGGACAGAGAGGAAAAGATCTGTTTGTGACATACTAGTTTATCTTGTAAAAAGGACTGCACCAGTGGTAAAAGTTATCACTGGTAAACTGTACAAGAACTTCTCAATAGAAAATAAGGCAGTCATTTGTGCTGCAATATCAATTCCAGAAACACAAAAATGTTTGTTTTAATGAACAAGGTTTGTTGCAGGCAATATGTGAACCTTACTTCTAGGAATGAAGAAAGTTAAAATGTTTTCAGTAGAAATGATGAATCCTCTTCAAAGATGTCTTCCTCCAAATCAGAATAAGCCTATGAAATCAATGAATTGTGCTTTCTGATTTGGATAGAGCACTAAAATCTCAAGGGCAACACAAAAACCATACTAGGAATTTTTAAATCCTAATGCTGTACATCCTACCATTATTTATATAATATTGTCACAAATCTATTTTTCAGCAGGAATTGGATGCAGTTTGGAAGCATAGCTCAGATGTTAAAAGAATTTAGCAAAAGAACAAAATAGAGCAACTCTTAGATGCAAAATGTACGCATTAAGTTTTAATACAGCTTAATATCTTACAGAGTCAGGAGTAAAACCTAGATGAAGTCAAATGCAACTTTTTGCAAACAACCCTAATTTATAACTTAAATGTAAATTGGAACTTGCACAGTGAAACTAATCATATTAATTGATATCATTGTATGATTCAGTTGAACTACATACTCTTAAAGCTCACTTACTTTTCATGAATGTATGGAATCGGTTTGGAGAACATTTAGTTCCCATCTTCAGCCAGGCTAAAGTTCAACTGTCGGATCATTCGTTGTACTGTAGGAATATATATTCTGCTCTGGTGGCGGTGTGATAAACTTGTAGTTTATGTTTTCATCCCCGGCAATGTTGAAGTTCATTATGCTGTCTTTCTATTTGTAGATGTAGATTTTCTCCCAGGTTGCTAATTCCGTAGGTCCTTGTACTGATTTTAATTATTTTGCTTTATTTATTATGTTGTGATTTTGTGTCCAAAAATGATATGCTACTGCTGATTTCTCTATTTGCTTGTTCTTTATGTTCCTGAAATGTTCCTTTAACCATGTGCCTATGTTTCTCTTTGTTTTTCCAATGTAGGTTTTTTCACATTTGAAAAACAAAGAGAAACATAGGCACACGGTTAAAGGAACATTTCAGGAACATAAAGAACAAGCAAATAGAGAAATCAGCAGTAGCATATCATTTTTGGACACAAAATCACGACATAATAAATAAAGCAAAATTATTAAAATCAGTACAAGAACCTACGGAATTAGCTACCTGGGAGAAAATCTACATCTACAAATACAAAGACAGCATAATGAACTTCGACATTGCCGGGGATGAAAACATAAACTACAAGTTTATCAGAGAGAATATACATTCCCACAGCTCAACGAATGAGCTGACAGTTGAACTTTAGCCTGGCTGAAGATGGAAACATAATGTTCTTGAAACCCGTTCCATACATTCATGAAAAGTAAGTGAAGCTTTAAGAGTGTGTAGTTCAACTGAATCATACAATGATATCAATTAACCCTAATTTATATCATTATATGTGCCACACTTGTGGGACATGCACCTCTGGAATGCTCTGCATCCAATTAACTAGTCACATTGCAACACATCATTGTCACCACATTCTACATGATGCATGAATTACTCTGTAATGTCATTTAGCAGGAAACCGTATTTTCTTTGCATTTCCACAAATATACTTGCAACATCTTTCTTTAATCTTGAACCTACTTTATTGTAATTTTTAGTATATTTTGTTAATATTTACATATATGTCAGCTCTTGAATTCATGACCAATATAGCCTCTTTAATTATCTTCCAGTTTACTTACCAAAAATCTGATCAATAGTGATACTTAGGCTAAGTGGTTAGGCTACTCATCTTATTTTTAGATGTCCTAAGATAGACCCCAGCACCAAATATGGAATATGTTGTGAATAAATAAGTGTTTGGGAGATTTCCTTATAGTATTGTGTGCCGTACCTTTATTTTGTGATAAACAACAATAATTATTCTAACATATTATATTTCAGTTACAAGTGTGCAAGTGAAGTACACATGTGAACTACCCTTTGTCACTATATTACTCAAATGCTCAAGATCACATTGGATATCATAAAATTTGATTTAACAGAAGGCAAAAACAATTTGCCTGGATTAGGTTTTTCCCCCTTAGTTTTTCTAATCCTGTAAATGCCAATGTCAGGTAGTTTATGATGCTGACAAGTTCTGGATTCATTTGCAAGTCCATACACTTCAAGGACCTTGGTACTTGGCATAAAATTTTAATTGATTATAAACAGAAAAATTAAGAGTTAAATCTGATCAGCTAACGCCAGAGAACTAACTCTCCAGTAATACAAAAGATAGCATGATTTCTAAAGTTCACCTTTTTGTGACAGTAATCCACCCTTCTTCATCTGCTTCCATTGCTTCCTTTTCTTGTTTTTCCTTTTCTTTAGATTTTATGTCAAAATTTTCCATGAAATTGTCAATGTCCTTCTGCATTGCATCAATATCTGGGATTCGCTGATTATATTCTTTACACCATTCTATAACAAAACAAAAATCCCATAATGTTTTATATTATAATTAAAATACACTCTACAAATGTACTGCATGGCAAATTCATAACATCAGAAATGCTGAAATAAAAATGATACTGCAATGGATCCGTAAAAAATACTTTTTTTGTGATAGACTCTTGATATAGCTGGAAGCTGTAGCATAAAGCTATAAACAGCATGTTTATAAATGTGAAAAGTTACAGAGCAATGGCTAAATTGCACAGAAAATAACATACTGTTCCAATTCTTTCTAAATAACAAATACAGGACAACACAATGACAAAAAACACATGTTATTTTAAAGAATGTGCAATGGAAAAATAAATTTTACTACAGGCATGTATCCCAAAGAATCAACATCACATGTTAATGTATATATAGTTTCCAGAAGAAGAGGATTTGTTAAAAGATCAGCAATGTCCTACTTCTGCAAAATTGTAGAGCAAGATTGCATGGAAATGGACTGCAGTGACAACCTGGCACAGAATTGAAATATATAAGTCAATCTTAGCAAAGATTTGGAAATAGTTGCAGCAATGTTTCAATTAATGATTGGTTTATACATTTATTGCCAATTAATTTTAATTTTTCATATCAAATTATTAAATTATTTTGTACATAGAATAAAATTAAATAAAGGTAATTACCAGAGAATGGATTTTAAGGTGCAAAATTATGGTTGGAAAGGGGAAAGAAAGGTCTGAAAATTTATACAAAAAATGCTAATAAAATGCCTTTATTCAGGCCTAAACCAGTTATGTTAACACTGTTTATTCAAGACTGTAGCAAATAAAATAAAGTAACCAAAATTTACGAAGTACTGATTTTCAACAATTTGATTACACACAGCATTTCTGTGTTTTCTAAGTAAGTAATGTAATGTAAGTCGCTGGTGTCTTGATCTCAAGAGATCTTTATACACAGAGAAACTTTACTTAAAATCTACTAAAACCAATGGAGCATCTTATATAAACTTATGTAAAGTTATGTAAAGGGAGTTAGGTGGAAGTTGCAAAAGCTTCCACATCTGGATTGTTTCTCAAAATGAATTTAAGTTTGACAAATGCATTAAGGTTGTCCCTCACAGTTGTATAATGCATCAACAATGTAACAATGGAACTGCTCATTAATATTACAAATGCAATGTCATTTAAGTAATAATATAATTATAAGAATAACATGCTATAAAATTAAATTATTGGGTTTACTTGTTGCTGAGGAAATTGAGGAAATATTTTAACACTGAAAGCCACGAAATAACACAATATTTTAGATAAATGCATATCATTTTTCATTGACTAAGGAGAAAGGCAGAAGACCAAAATTTGAATGGTCATAAGATGGGCTGAAGAAATTTTTACAAGTCATACAAAGTAGTGAGAGCGAACCAAATAAGAACTCAAAATTAACTTGTGAATTAATTACTATAATACAGACATGTGAACATCCAAGATTTAAATGAGAGCTGCAAGTAAAAAGAAAATTGTGACCAACTGTCTCTTTAATACTTCTTTCCGAGATTTGACATTGTTATGACAATGGGCAAATTAGGCAATCAATGAGGGAAATTGGCTTTAAGCTGCACATGACTGTTCATTTAAAAGAAATTACTGTGCATGTTAAACCAATATAACATGTAACATGTTATATACAGTTTACAAAATAATATAACACATTTACTAGTAAGAAAAGCAAATCACCAATTCTTTTTACTAATTTTTTGTGTTTTACTTGAAACTATACCTTCTGACAGCATATTTGCATAAGTTATTTAATGATGATGATGGTGGTGGTGGTGGTGGTGATGATGATGATGATGTAACACTTATGTACTTCTGAGCACAATTTCAGACTCATAATTGTTTTTCAGAGCAACAAAACAAGAATTAACTCAAAATCAATAAACATCACAGTGAACAAGAATTTTTTAAATTTTGGAATCTGAAATACAGTGCTGCCAAAAGATCCACCTATGTGTCAGGCAAATGACTCAAGGCATATCTCACAAGCAATGTTTTATTTGGTTAACATCTGTCCTGTATGCTGGCTATACCATTCATTCAAAATCGACAATAGCTAGGTGCTCATACATAGTGTGGACAAGCTTCTTACCAATGACAAAGTTAAAATATAATCACCAAAATATCTTCAATGTCTCTATGGATTGTCACACTTATTCTTAATGAACATTATCCCCATGCATGATTCAGTGATCTCTGCCCAGACAATCAACAGAACAGCCTTAAAAGGCCCACACAACTTTCTTAGTAGATGGCAGTGTCTGCCAGTTATGGCTGAATTTACAAATTGAAAGGTCGCCATCTCTCCAATTATCCTCATAAGTTATGGAGGACCTTCTACCATACCTAATTCAGAAAATCTCTCACTAGGTAATGGAAATTAAAGTCCAAACCTCCCTAGCCATAGCCAGCAATGTTGAACAATAGCTATTAGCTATAATGCAGTTAGCAAAATGTTTGTAGCTGCTCTTCTCATGCTTTGTCAGTTTGCTTAAATAATTTATGATTCATTCTATGAGAAGCAGATAATCTCATGTTTGCCATAAACATTCTCAGTGTGGAATGCTTATGGCTAATACACATCTATCAACAAGCTAACTTCTGAGATGCTAATATCTAGATCTCCTGCTACCTAATTTATAAATGACATATTTCCTCTCTTTAATACTGTGCCAATGGTCAAAGTGTGGTTATTTATTTGCTGAGTAGTGAAGGGATAGATGAAAAAATGAGTAATTTTACATTGATTGATGAAGTGTTAATAATAGTAATTTTCCTTTGCTAACAAACACGTTTACGGGGATGTAGTAGATGTAATGAGACATTAGAGGAGTTAACATTTATAAGCAGATTTAAGTGGAGGGATAAGATAAGTGAGTTTTTTTTTTTTTTTTTTGGCAAGGATTAGGATCAATAGATAACCGGTTGATAAAATATGGAAGAGAAGCAGCTCTGAGAATAGTAAATGTAGAGGGGTCTGAGGATAGTAAATGTAGAGGGGGCAGCAAAGGGATTGGAATTAAATGTGAAAACAGCTATTGCGAAGATGGAAGTAAAACAAAAAATAGGCAAAATGTGTACATATGGGTTTGATGAAAAATGCTTAAGAGGCTAGAAACGAAGTATTTAGAGATTTATCCAGATGGAGAAGAGCAGAGTATGATAGGAATAGGCAGTATTTTTTGTTAAAGAAATGGGGATATAAATGTTTACTAGAGGGAAGAAGGACAAATGGCAACAAAAAGTTAATGATAAATTAAACCAGTTATGAGATAAAAAATAATAAAGAAAAATGGGGTATTATGAAGTGTTTACAAGAAAAATAGAATAGGAAATGAGATTACACCAAATGAATGGATTCAGTGTTTTGCGGGCTTGGTTAGTGTAAAGATTGTAAAACATGGAGTGTTGACATTTAATAAAACTGTAAAAGGGTTGAATATTTATATGTATAAGGAAATTACAAGTAGTGAGATTGAATATCAAATTAGAATTTGAAAAAGAACAAGACAACTGGTACAGAAGGGGTTCCGGGTAAATGTTTTATAAGTTGATGATTGGAGCATATTAACAAATTGTTTTAATGTTAAAAAGAGCAAGGTAGTGCCTGAAAATTGGAGAATAAATATGGTGGTACCATTGTATAAAGGAAAAGATGATTTGAATAGTCCAGGGAATTGTACAGAAATCAGTTTGTTATCAATTTTAGGTAAAATTGCATATTAGCTCATAGATTACGGGAATGGTTCAAGATAGAAGGAAAGTTATGTGAATTTTAGGCAGGATTCAGGAAAGGTAGAAGGGCTGTTATTAACAGAATGTAAACAAGCATCTAGGAAACAAAAGAGTTAGAGGGTATATGTACTTTGCAGACTTTGAAAAAGCATTTGATACAATAAGAAGAGATGTAGCTAGGTATAAAATAAGGTGTAAAGGAATAAGTGAAGAGTTTATTGCAGAGGTTCAAAAGTAGTTATGATGCAGTTAAGTTTTGTGTTAAGTGTGCATGAAATGGGATTACAGAGATGGTGGAACAAAAGGTAGGTTTGAGACAAGGCTGCAAGTTGAGTCCAGTTTTGTTTTATTTGCTTATTGATGAAATTATGGAAAGAATCTTAAAGAGTAATTCACACCATCCAGGTATTGGAAAGAAAGAAATAGTAGGCTTGTTATTTCAGATGATTTAGTAGTAGGTGGAATTATAGTAACTGGATTGCAACAAGCTATAAACAAGTTATGTAGATTTTATGTAGAATCTGGTTTACAGGCAGAAAATATCCACTACGAATCATCAAAGAGCACTCAGAATAGGTTTAATGTTCCAATAAGACGAGATATTAGTGCTGCACAAGAAAACTGAACTTAAAAGCAATGTTAAAGTTTCTAAAGGAACTTCATATTAATATTAATTTCACATGGGGGAAATTACAGTCTCTCAGATA
This sequence comes from Metallyticus violacea, assembly GCA_030762175.1. NCBI lineage: Eukaryota > Metazoa > Arthropoda > Insecta > Mantodea > Metallyticidae > Metallyticus > Metallyticus violacea. Next base: position 95,995,503 of record CM060843.1, read on the forward strand.
GTATGAAAATGGCTTGAGAATATAGTATCTGTTTTCATGCAAGACAGAGTGCCATGTGAGTGATTTACAGAATTATTGCTTACCTTCAAGCCAACTATCCCTATCATGAGTTAAAATTTAAACCTAACAAATAATTTCACTAAATAATTTGCATACTTCTGGACAATGCTGAATGCTGCACACTACACTACACACTCTTAGTGTACTAATGCTTGAAGGACTGCTTTGCTTGTACAGAAAAGTGTCCTTATTGGTTCCTTTAGTTTGGAGAAAAGATCGGGATCTCAGGGGCTCATGTCTTAAATATGGACAATGCTCAAGTACTTCCTACTTCCACCATACCAGTAATTCTTCACAGTGATTGCAGTGTGACATGGGCCCTGTCAAGATAATGGGCAAACAGATGTTAAATTATAGTCATTCTCTCTGCAAAGCATGATAAAGACAATATTTCAGGTATCTGTGGCAGTAGGTCCTGGTGGTCTAGTAGTAACAATTTTTTCTTGTAGATCCAAGGTTGCCAATTCAAACCCCAGTCAATGAATCTTATGAACATAAAAAATTGTAAGTATGGCTTCCTTCAGAAGGGAAGAAAAACTATTAGCCTTACATCATTGATTTATGACATAAATGAACCTCAGGTGTGAAAGAAGAGGCCTTCAAGTAAAATTTATTGGCTGCTTCATGTCCTAAATTGAATGCAACACTAATGACCAAAGCTGTTAAAGATTGTCCTTAAATAAAATAACCTATTAATTAACTGTGAGAAATTGTATGATTATCTCACCTTGGACATCATATGCCACTATCATATTCACTTTCATATTCCTGGGTTCCATGTAATTTTTGGATTAGGATGGTGATCACAGGAACAGTGCTTCTTTTTGGGTTCATAAGATAACACTTAAGTTTCTGTTCTGGTTCATAAGATTGCACCCCTTCAATGACCTTGATTGTATCAATTTTATCTAGCATGTTGCAGTACCAAGACAACCTGCACGATGTATCCACCTTCCTATTATGCCTTGCAAAAGGTGGATACCTAATGTGTCAGCATCCAAAATGACAAGACATCATTTTTTACAGATAACTAATAAATTTTTATCCATGTCCATTTTATAAACTTAAAACAAATCTGCGGGCTCTTTAGATCTTTGTATGCTTCCAAAAAGCTGTGCAATACAGACAATGGGTGTAATCAATGGATACTTTCTCTCTAGCAACATTAATAATGCCCTCCCCTGTTGCTATTACTTTTTTCCAAACCTTATAGAAAAAGATGTTGATTATTTTGAACATCTAATTCACCGTTCTTTAATATTATATAATTATTTTTTAATTTAATAACCGCATTTATTTTTGTGGTGATACCAGTTCTTATTGTTTAGTAAAATACATCACAGATGCCTGTTACATTCTACAGGTTTGAAACTGAGAAACATTCTTAACCCTATGAAATTTTCCCAGCTTAGACACACTCATTTCATTAAACAAGAGCAAATTTATAGAAAAGATAGTTTTTAATGACAATTCATTATACTTACTTTCTAACCCACATATTATTGGCGCTTCTTCTGTTGACAAAACCAATGGTCTACCAGATTTATTCACCTTCAGTGCTTTCTGAAGACCTGTTGTGTTTTCAAACACAACATATGCTACTTTGAAACCCTGAAATATTGAAAGAGTAACATAACTTCAATTTTAATAGTAATACATATCTAAACACATTGTTTATCACTAGAATACTGCCTTTGGTCCCTTTGGATACAAGTTTGTCAATAATAGGGCCTTCATTTTGAATGAGCAGTAGGATGAATCAAACTAGTTCAAGCTACAGTGAGGACATCTCCCTTCTACTTTAGCTGCAGGGAGCTAAGTGTTGCAGAGTGCTTGGAAACTTCTCAGTGTCCAAAGGCAGTCTAGTTATCACAGATGGGGTGTTCAAAAAGTTAACTAGGGAAAAGACAGAAACTATTTGACATAAATGGCATTGACACATTTATGCCATGTAGCATGGGCAGATTTTCAATTTTAACTTACATTTTCCTTTTATATGATTTATGTTGAGGGATATTTAAGATTTTATTAAATAAATGGATCTCTCTTTAGAAATTAATACAAGATGATCGACCTCGCTACTACTAAAATGCCATGTATTTATGGGAAGTGGATCTTAATGAAATTCAATAGTTTTACCTCCACTTCTATTATGTACTTTATTCAAGAAGATGACTAGTGCAATAGTGCTACAACTTGAATTTTTTTAAACTTATTAATTTTTATATTTATATCTTTATTTCACAATCTCTGTAGTTTCAATTTGATTATGCTATAAGTGCTAAACCAGGTTACTTCAGAGCACATGTTGTTAGTGAACTGAGAAAAAAATATTTTAATACCAAATTAAAAATTATAAGTTATTCTTTTGAAAAATTAACTTTTTTGAAGTATAATATTATTAAATTGAACTGATATATTCATGCACATGTGTATTTGGATCCATAAATTCCAAATCCTAGGTAATCTTCTTTTCTTGCTATTTTTACATCTAAAGAAAGAGCAATGCTATGGTAGAGTGGTTAGAATGCTCACCTCCAACTGAGACAGACTAGGTTACATCCCAGCAACTATAAGTGAGATTTGTAGCATTCAAAGAAGCACTGAGGAACATTTACTCTGGGTACTCTGGTTTCCCCGGCCACTCATTCCATCGTTACTCCATCATTTAAGCCCTATCTTCAATTTCATCATCAGTGAGCATAATGTAGTCTGTTGATTTATCTGGTGTATGTTACAAATGAACTATGCCAATGCCCTATGCTGCTTGTGTGCAAAACTCCAATGCCCTGATCATGCAAGTGAGTTGACATTCAAAGACACACTTATCTAAAGGAGAAAGTAGGCTGTTCCATTCTATTCTTATAATGAAATATAAGGATTAATTTGGGAGGTTTAAGTATCGATACATTGTGTTTCTATTTCCAGTAAAGCTTGTAAAAGCACGCCATCTAATTAGTTCTTTAAAACATAAGTAAGCATATTAAATAACAAATAAAAGATAAGCTCTCCATATACAACACTACAACTGACTGCAATGAACATGTATAAAACAGATCAATAGAAACATTAACACCAGAAGAGATGAGAAGAGCAATAAAATAAGAAGAGCATTAAAACAAAACCATGTAGAAAATATGCTGCTTAGCAATCCCTTTATTGCAAATCAGAGTTTAACAAATAAGCCTATAATAATAGAATAGAAGAATAGAATAGATAAATTTAGATTATATCTATAGAGTATCAAATGAATGGATAAAATAAAAACTTCTTGTAATCACAAAAGAGAACCTTATCTAAAAATTAGGTATAGTAAGAACTTGAATCTCAAAACACATTTCAACATTTACTCCAAACTTAGAAATGTCTTAAAAACTCAAAAGACATTGCTATCAAAATAAAGGACACGCTTTCAAAAAACAAAATAAGAACTACATGTAATATAAAATGAATGCCTAAAACTAAATAAAAAGATAAAGAAATGTTAAAAATCGACAACTATTATCTTGAATCCCCCAAAAAGTAATAAATACTCTTAATGACTATTTCCTAATGTCAGGAAAAACGTAAATCTAAATTCTGGTGGTATAAATGTATCCCTAAGTTCATAGAGTATGCAGTCTCTAATCAGCAGTTTAGTTTTACAACCAGGTAATTGAGGGTTGTCTTTCTTTACATAGAAGTTAGAAAGATATATGCTATCTAAAATTAAAATAAATCATCCAGACATGATGAAATTCCAGTAAAAACTGTAAAAGTAAGCTCAATGTACATATATGCTCTGCTTAGTTATGAGGGCAAGGTGAAAAATTCTCAGCCTGGCATGGAAAAGTGTTTTCTAACACAAAAATGGACTTATTTTTCTACATAGTCCTCTTTGAGGTCAATGCACTTTGTCCATTTTTCAAATAAGTTGATTCCATCTCTGAAGTGCAATGCTGAAAGGTCTGCAAAATTCATCTATGGCTCCAATAACCTGTTCATTGGATGCAAAACATTTTCCAGCCAAAAATTTCTTTAGATGAGGAAATAGATGGTAGTCAGGGGGTGCCAAATCTGATGAATAGAGTAGGTGTTTCAACAATTCATACTTCAAAACCCTCACTTTTCCATTGGCAAGGCACCTTTGTAGGCAGGTGCATTGTCTGGTGAAAGATTTTTTTTTTTCTTTTGCAATTAAGGCCTCTTTTCATGTATTTTTTTCATCCAGTTAGTCCAGAAGACTTGCATTGTATATGCAAGATAATCAATAAGAAGAATTCCTTTTGCACCCATAAAACACCATCACCTTTCCAGCACATGACATCAACTTCGCCTTGAACTTTTTTGGTGAGGGTCATCGGCTTCCACCCATTGCTTTGATTGCTTTTTCATTTCTGGAGTGTACTTTTCCACCCATTGCTTTGATTGTTTTTTCATTTCTGGAGTGTACTGGTTGACCCATATCTCATCCACAGTAACAAATCAGCATAAAAAATAAGTTGAATTATTTTTAAAACCATCCAAACATTGTTGTGAAATTAGTTTTCATATTTGCTTTTGGTCAGCATTCAACAAATGCAGCATCTTTCACAAAGCTTTCTCATTTTTAGTTCAGGTAAAATGTGCCATACACTTATTTTCTGTTATGCCTGTGGCATCAGCTATTTCCTTTATCTTTAATCGCTGATCGCACAATGCCATATTGTACAATTTCTCAAGGTTTTCCCCTGTGGTTGCAATTTTGGGATGCATTTAAATTCTGTCACCCATTTCTTAACAGTTGAAAATGAAGGAGCAAACTCCTTATAGTCAGTCCTGGTGGTAGTGGCAACCATACTTGCCTCCTAAACCCAAGATTGTGGGTTCAAACCCGGTCAGGATTGGTGGATTTTTTTGAGCTTAACAATTGTAAGTATGGTTTCCTTCAGAAGGGAAATAAAGCCGTGGATCCCATGTCATAGATTTATGGCATGATAAAGAACCTCAAGTCTGAAAGAAGACGTCTATGAGCAAAATTTGTCGACCATTTCATGCCTTGAATTGAATGGGACGCTGATGACCTGAGATGTTAAAGGGCATCCGTAAATAAACCAAATCAATCAAGACTCCTTATAAACTATCAACTTTGGATGAATTTCCATTGGCAATAAACCATCCAAAACAAAGATTTTATGATGGCACGGTATTCCAGTTTCTCCATTTGCAAGAAAAACATCTATTTTCAACAGCTGTACAAACAAAACTATTCAGTAGATCAAGTTTACATTTGACTAACGTCATTGGGAGGGGGGGAAAAGAGGAGGAAGAAGATATCATCTCCGTGCAAGGCTGAGAACTTTTCACCATGCCCTCATATATGTAATGAATCATTCAACCAAGGCTGGGATCTTCTTACATAGACTTAAATAAACATTAAATCTATCTTTAAAAAAAGGGGGGGGTAGATGTTCCAAATTACACAATTATATTTTTATTAAGAAGTTTCTCTAAAATACTTTAAAGATTAATGTGTGCCTATCTTGAAAATAATAAAATCCCTGTGAAAGAAGGAGTTTGAACACAGCTTATCAAATAATCAAGCACAATATATTCACACTAACAAGATATTATTCAATCCAAATGATAAAATACTATGTAGGAATTTTCTGTGCTCTAACTAAAGTACCTGTCTGTGTTAATCATGATATATTAAGAGCCAAAATTTATTTATTATAGACTAATATACAATTACTTTCAGTTGGTTGAGGTCATGTTTAATTAAAAGGAACCAAACAGTTTAAGTAACAAAAAAAAATTGAAATCCTTCATACTGGTAAGCAATAAATAAAGGACTGTCCTAAGGCTAGATCTATTGATATTTCTAATCTACATGAACATCTCTCAGCAATTTCCAAATGTAAATCAACAATGAACTAAAGAAGCCAAGATTATCTTCAATGAACAATGAAGCCAAGATTACTGCATGAAGTTCTGTAAACAGAGTGACTTACATTACATTATGCTAGCATTGCTACAACAAAATGGAGCCAAGATTTTCCACTATTTGAATGGTGGAAAGAAATTTTTGAAGTGTTATTGGAAAACCAAGAATGTTGTTGAAGCTCAAAGGCAATGGAGACGTGAATACAGAACAGAACTGCTAACGCAAATAACAATTGCACACATTTGAGACAAATTTGAGACTCATGGTAACATATGCAATGTTCACAAAAACAGATATGGGAGACCTCACATGGCAACAAGATCCGCATCCTTGGCAATGGTTTTGGAATTTTGAGCACTCACCGCAGAAATCTACAAAGCAATGTGCATGTGAGACTGGGATTAGAAGAACTGGGGAACGTCATACTATTAAACTGTTTTGAAACAGAAAGCAAAACATTTTACAGTCAATTGATGGAACGTCTGGAAATCATACAACACAAAGTGATCTGCTCAATGAGAACAGGAAGTCATATGGCAATGAAGAATGGATATGATAGACAAGGCTAAATTTTACAACAGGTGTCACATGTGTTTGAGTATTATCATTGTGAAGTATCCAATCTTTATTGAACAGAACACACTTCTTTTAAGGATATGTTTATATCAGCCATTTCTTATACAGATAAATCTGAACTTGTTACACTTTACAGCTACTGCAGCCAAACAGTTTTTTGTCATTATGTTCACATTCACCTACACAGATGGCCAAGATCATTAATGCAGGACTTGTGAATGGGAGATCTAGCATTTAAACATCACTAGGACCATTCTCCTTGACCATGTTTTTTTTCTCCCCATGTTTTCCTCAGTTTACATCAATAACAAATGGGAAGAGGTACCCTAAACTTAGGCCTGGAATGCTCTCTTCCCCCATTAAAACTCTTTTCCATACTTAACATTTCATTTCATGCATCATAAGTGTCCACATGTGAAAACAATGTTAAAAAGAAAAAGTCACACTCATCGAAGAAAGGGTGGTTTTTTGAAATATCACTACTATTTTTACCTAAGTAACATTGCTGCCTCACTAGAATAGTGACCTTGTTTTTTTTTCTCTCGTGGCTTTTGTACTCCAAGTTTCTATTTTGCAATCATAATCCTGTCAGATTTTAAATACTAAGCCTCCACAAGTCATTAAAAGAATTTCAATTGGTCATATTTACGGCTACACTTGACAGCAATTAAATTCCTAAGTTTCATATTTTTATTTTAAAATAGAAAAACAGCTATTGCATCATGACAAAGTGGTTATGGTTTATTACAACATTACCTCTAGACAACAGAACCATGATTTATTCTAATTGACTTTATTTTTGGATCCAATATTTTTGTTGAGTTGTCACCAATGATTTTTGTTGATGTTACTAATAACATACCTGAATAGGAGGTTGCTTTATAAAAAATTGAGAATCTTCTGGAAGTTCTACTTTTGCTGTAGGCTTCTGATGCATAAACACAGAAGTTACTGGTCCATATGCACTGAATACATGTCTGAGAGACTCCTGTGAAAAAAATAATGCTGTAAGATTCCCCTGTTGAATAATCATCATTAAGATCCATGTTCTGATAGGTAACTTTGCTCAACAATATTATTATTTCATTTAAATGCAAAATTGTGCATATCCTCTCATCTCTCTCAAGATGAAGTTAAATTGGGCATTTAGCACTACTGTATCTTTGGCCAGTTCTATAAAGCTAACTAGGTCTGTTTTTCATCATAAGGTTTATATTGAATATTTATTTAAATAGTTGAAATATTACTTTATAGTAATAAATAACACATCAATTGATTAACTACAGTCTTAATAGTAAAATCAAGCGCCAGTCCTCTGTTCACACTAAGCCAGCATGAAATAATTAACTATAGTCTAACAATAAAATTCAAGCCTTAGTCCTTGGTCATCAGTACTTTTCTACTGGAATATCCAAAGGACTTTGACTTAGCCCCATCTAGTTTTAATTACACGTACAATTTATTTCTCAATCAATTTGAAGTATATATGAATGTCTGCGAGAGCTTCACCAAATCCTCCATCCAACCAACAACAAAGCCGACAGTCGACTCGCAACTAAGGATGCAGGCAAAAGCCTGCGAAACTAGTTTTGCATAATTCAACAGTAAGTGGAGCATAAGATTATTAAATTGACTCACTAGGTAATTAAGAACAAAACAAACCATGCTATAAAACTGTAATATTAAGGCTATTCAGCTCCAGATTGTCGCAGTATATGTTGAGTAAGTAAACAGTATAGTTTTAAAGATTTCTAGAAAATTTAATATATTTAAGATGAACAACACTATAGATAAAGCAGAATATGTTTCACATGAACTGGATTCAAATGAGCCTGTTATTATGGGCAAAGGGTAAATTTAATAAAACTCTTACTATGTGTAATATAAGAATAGACTTTTTTGGTTGTGAAGGATCAGAGACAGTCATGTACATATATAAATATAAATAATGTAATAAAATTTGTTCACACTAACTCCATTCACTTACATAAAACTGGACATATGTTTTGGGAGTGATTCCTCCCATCTTCAGCCTGTAAACCACTGTTGTTAGAAGTGTTGGTTGGGTCTCTTGATGTTCTTGTGGTGGCATCTGTTGGTTCTATTAGAAACTTGCTGAGTTCGTCCACTGGAGGGAAATCAAAATTCATTAAGTTTCCCTTGTTTTTTTGTAATGAAAATAAACATGGAAAGTTCTATCGCGTTGTGAAGTTGTTTCAATAGTTTTGTCTCTCGTTTAATTTCATGATTTTTATTCCAAAAGTGCGCTGCTATTGCTGATTTATCAATCTGTTTTAAGCGCATATTTCTAAAATGTTCTTTTTTCCGGATTTCCAAATTCCTTTTCATTTTTCCAATGTATTTTTTATCTCAGTCTGTACATTTTATTTCATAAATAAATAATAGTGTAATACCTTATCTGTTAAGTAAATAAATGCAGCTGTAACTTCTGCTCTGCTGTGTTCAGTTAATCAGACATAGTTTTATAAAGAAGACTATGTGTAGAAGATTGTGACATGTTCAAAATGGAGTATCAAGCTGTTATTCAATTCTTCACAAAAGAAGGAATTACTCCAATGAAATTAAACAGCGAATGGATGGTGTATAAGGGGAAGCATCCTCCTCATATTCTACTGTAAAAGAATGGGCCAAACTTTTTTGAATGGGTCGACATAGCATTGAAGATAACAGCATGCAGGAAGCCCTTGGAGGTGCTCACTCCTGAAAAATATTGCTCTTGTGGAAGGAGAAATTATGAAAGACCAGTGGCTCAAAGTTACAGAAATAGCAGCAATGTATGGCCTTTCTAAAACAACAGTTCTTCAAATTATTCATGAACATTTAAACATGAATAAGGTTAGTGCAAGATGGGTGCCTAGACTTTTCCTCAGTCCAAAAGCAGCAGTCATCTGTTGTCAGGCATTTTTGGAGCTCTACCTTGACAACGAGAGAGAAGTTCTGGAAACCATTGTTACAGGAGATGAAACTATGGTTCTCCACTATGATCCCTTATTCAAAAAAGAATTAATGGAGTGGCATAAACCTGGCAAAGCACACCACAGTAAGTGGGAAGTACTATACTGGCCTACTGTACAGACTATGTGCTTCCATCAAAGAGAAAAGGCGAGAAAAGCTGAGTGGTGGTGTGCGCCTTCTTCACAACAACATGCGTGTGCAACACAGCTCTTGTTGCAAAGGAAGCTGTGAAGAAATGTGGCTTCAAGGAGATCAACCATTCACCCTAAAGCCCAAATCTAGCTCCCAGTGACTAGCTCCTCTTCTCAAAACTCAAGAAGGACCTTCAAGGAATGAATTTAAGTGTGACAAAGAAGTGATGGGTACTGTTTATGCCCATTTTGCAGACAAGACTTCTGACTATTTTGGAGGGGGAGGTGTTGAAATGTTCATTCAAAGATGTGAGAAGCATATTGCAATAAAAGGTAACTACATTGAAAGGTGAAATATAGTTTTTGTCTTTATCATACCCAGAAAATGGTTAGGCCAGAAACTTATGAACCAACTCTCGTACATGCATGAATACAATAGGTAAATTAAATTCAATCTCCCAAGATGAAAACACTATTTTCAAGTTCATCTCATGTACACCAGAGCAGAGTTAGCATCTCCAAGGAAACACTAACATCTTCCAGCAGTAGACAGGTAGCTGAGAGTCAGGTGATGGTCTGTGAAACATATACTACATATAAACAAGTGCAGTCAAGAGTTTTTGGATCTGACCCAACATTACAAAAATTATCATACTTGATTGTGCACATTCCAAATTACATTTCAAATGAAGTATTTTAAGTGTTGGTTTCTGGTGTACTAGTTAGCAAGGACCAATTTTTAAAAGAGCACTTGAAATATCAAGAAACAAACTGGACATCATAAAGGAATAAATGAGTGGAGGAAAGGATTACAGAAAGCTGCATAGTATACCAGAAATAGCACAGTTTTCTCTTTAGCAAGTACAGAGGATCCAATGATAGATCAGACACAGCAATAGTATTCTTGGCTGCTGAGCCAGTAGTATATCGACCCATTTCATAACAAATTATTATATAGCATATTCATTTTATATTTCCTACTCATGAAGTAGAATTAAGCAGTAGTACATAGTGTAGCTGTACTCTGCCTGCTGTGTGACCGGCAAAGTGCAGAAAATGTGCTTTATCTTTTTCAAAGTTTATACTGAAAATGTTCCCTATTTGCCATGCTCAAATACATTTGATTCAAACATTGAAGTTCAGCCTTCAAAGTATGTTCTATTTTGTCATGTATGTTGTTTTACAGTTCATACAATGCTCTTGGACTGGGTTTATAGATTATGATTTTTAAACTGCCCATAAAATAATAGGCTTACTGCTCTGAAACTAAACATAATAACAGATAACTATCCTATCTTTGAAAGGCAGTGCATACAAATAATTATTGGCAATTTGCAAGTCTCTTATATGAGCATGGAAGGATATAATGTTTGCTCCGTATATAAGAACTGGAAAGAAAGTAGTGGCAACACTTTACCCATGCTATTAATGAAACATGAGGGCACTTTTGTCCACGCATGTCTAGATGAAGGGCATAGCTATTTGCCATACTCAGCAGTGCATTAAATGTAGACAGATGAATGTAAAGCTGTTAAGCACTGGCGCAAATTTGGACAGCTTTCCAATGTTTTCTGAAAGTGAACAGAAATTGAAATGGCTTGTGGCACGAATGTGAGGGAGGGTATCTAAGAAGCCTGAGGCATCAAAACCTTGCCATAGGTTCAGTTGAGTGTTTGCATTTCAAAAAAGATGTGCAAAATCATGTGCAGGCCATTCTACTCTTGAAATGCAATTATGTGATTTGATGCAATATTACTGCTAGTGATGATGATGAAAGTGAGGGAGTAAGTCACAGTACAATGTTGCAGTACAGTGCTTCTCAGACATCAATAAAAATGGTTTAGCTACCAGTGAGTGTTTTTTAAATGTACAGCAGGGGAATACATTGAAGGAATGTAAAAGTCTACAGGTTCTAGAATGATTGGTTATCTACTTATGAATATGTTGTCATTACAATCTTTCCAGGCCTCCTATTAATATTCTAAGTACAAATCTGGTTTACTGAAATTCAGCTATAACTAAAAGCAGCAAAGAAATTTACCTTATCACATAGCACTTGCAGTTGTTAACACACTTTTTCCATGGGAAATGCATTAAGTCTTACTAAAGCAATGCCTTCTGTACCATTTCATTGGTTGGAAATGTGATTCCTTGAGACATCATTAAATCTATAAGGAATTGCATGCAATCAAGTCTGAGCTATGGAGGGTATGTTCTAACATATTCCAGAGAAATTTCTGCAATTCATTCATTTTGGCAGCAAGATGCCAAGCAACTTCATGAAGCAAAATCAATCCTCTTGCAAAAACTTCTGAAAAATGTGTTCTTGACGTTTTGTCTAAGATTTGTACGTGCATCTTTATACTGCTGCACACTGAACTTTTGACAATCTTCCACTATAGGCTCCAATGACAGTAATGTTAACATTACTTTTCCTGCATTGCCTTGTACAGCTCATGCATAATAATTTTGCACTTCCATTATTATGGAAGTTGTTCACTGAGGTAAAACGTCCTGAACCTGTGCACAACCTTCTTCTGCAGCTGCTATCCTTTCTAAGAAAACAGTTGTGTGCTTGAGCAACAAATGAAAGTATTCTTATACCATCTTTAGTTTAGTAATCAGTTATTTTGTAAAGATAACAGTCAACAAAATCAGTATAGCTTAAAATGGTGCAACACAACTCATTTGTCACAATGTCATATGTGAATATGTAACCTTCCATCTAATATCATCTGAAATTCTGTTGACTTATTTCCATATATTTAGCTTCTGTTCACCAGTGTGAAAATACTGCATTCACTGCGTATATACTTTGCAGCAGCTTTCATGTTTAAATAGCATTGTGTGATTAAATACTTTTGTGACAGAGATGTAACTGTAAAGTAAATTAACTTATTCTTATTCTCCAACAAAAGCATAAACAAAATACTTGAATGACAGCCACATTCACTTTCCCTGGAGACCAAAGATCACTATTTCAATCATGGCCAGGGTCAATGAACTTTTTTGAGCATAAAAACCTTAAGTATGGCTTCCTTCAGAAGGGAAGAAAGCCATAGGTCCCGTATCATAGATTTATGGCAAGGAAAGAACCTCAAGCCTGAAAGAGGAGGCTTCTGAGCAAATTTTATCAGCCATTTCATGCCCTGAATTGAATTGTCAATTTGTCAGATTTCCCTTTTGAGTGACGAAAAAAACACTATTAGCCAATGAATGCCCTAAATGAATTCAGGCTTCACTATGAATATTTAAAGAAAAATTTTGTTGCCATTGCCTATGATGACCCAGCTGTAATGTTGGGCATGAAAAGTGAGTTCTGCCTTTGATTTGGATTTGGCATTGTGCCAACCTGATGTAAAATAAGACTTCCAGAACAAATCAACTACTTTAAGTCATTTCTTGACAAACTTTACTGTCTTTATCACCAGTCGTCCAAAAATATTAGAGAACCATGCAAAGCACCTGAGATCTTGACAAGGAGATCTTTAAACTGAAAGACTTTTAAAGTACATATTGAGTGGCTTTTAGTTTTAGAATTGGTTCTGCAGAGTGGAAAGATTATGAAGAACTTGTGGTACATTTCATAGCAGCAATACATGATGAAAGAAATAAATCTGAAAAAGCAATATATGAACAACTTTTGAAATAACAAGTGTTGATTTTGTTTTGGATCTTTTGATGTGTGAAGCTCTTCAAGAATTGTCAGAGCTCAGTGTGGGACTGCAACCAAAGGATGCTGTACTCTACAAAGCTCATAGCAGTGCATCATGACAGATTAGGTTTGAAGACTAGGAAAGTCAATAGAGGGCTTTTATATTGTGAAGCAGTACAGCAATTGAAAACTTGAACTTTGAAGGTGTAACTTTGGAAAAGAGAGTAACCAGTTGATCAACAAATGTGAATCGCTTTCTTGAATCTACAGAATTTTAGAATGCTTAAAACAATGAATGGAAAACTGCTTCCTATCTGCAGAAAAGATACAAATTCCAGAATGGACAAATGGACATCCAGAATGTTGACCAGAGGCTAAAAAGAATATTACTTTTGTTTAAACTGTAGTGGAGAGTTTGTACAACAGGCTAAGAATTCCAAAATGACAGACAGTTAGAGGATTTCGTGAATTCCTAACAGAGAAGTAAATGCTGTTGCACCATTGCTGATAATAAATACTACCAACAGCATCACCATTTCTACTGCTATATATGAGCATCTCCCTGATAAAATACCAACAAGAGTTTCTGTACAAATGATGACCATTAGTAAAATGATGTTTATCAAACTTTTGGGCATCCTTTGCATGATTTTCAACCCTTAAATACATCAATTCCTGGTTCCTGAAAGCCATGCATCTAGCAACAGACTAGAAGAGTAAAGAATGAACTCTAGAAGATGGCAACAACAGTGTGATGAGCCAAATTTGGAAGTTATTTGAAAACTAAGGTATTTCAATTCTGTTTTTTCCATGTGCTTTAAGGTATACATTATATCCATTTGATTCATATAAAATATTTGTCAAAAGTAATAGGATGAAAGTGTCAAAGACCTGATATGTTTAGATTTTCTTGTATTATGAGAATAGTTGGTTAGAGTTCCAGTAAACATATATTTAGAAAAAAAAAAATTCTTGCCAATACCTCTAAATAGAAATCTGTATTCTTGCAACCTGTGTTATGTCCATAGACAACATTCATTTAACTGCTCCATACATTATCTTGAAATTTTCAACCTCATTTTCCAGAATTTTGGCACAGGCTGACTAATTAGGCAACACTTGCTATAGCTTCCTTTAAGAAATCAATTCTATCTTGTGTGGCAAGAGGTACATTATTTACTGTATAACCAGTGAAGTTTTTGAAGAAAAATTAGAGAATCTGATGACCCCCCATAAGCATTCCTTTTTGTTTAAATTTTTTATTTCTTCACTTTCTGTCATACAAATTTTTTTCACGGCATTAAGAATTGTGGAACACTTTAGAACCCTATTGCTAAGGCACTTTACTTCAAATAACCCCAAACTTAATGTGTCTTCTTCTTCTTGTCATCTTATAATGAATCATACATGAAAGCACTTTGGAGAATCAAAGGTTTAAATAGAGTTTAAATTGCTTTTTTCACCTCACATAAATGCATACATCCAAGTCCTGACCAAAGGAAGTACATCTTTAACTTACGTTGATAGAAGCATGTGAACAGCTCACCCATGATTAAGATTTCCTGTTAAGCAAGCAACAGACTACTGATTGAATCATCTTGTATTTACAGTTTGTTACAAGCATTTATAATTAAAATGTATATCTACAAAGTAAGATTTAAGTACTTAAAATTCAACATGTTATATATAGTGCATATGAATTTAAAAATTACAAAATATCTTGTTTCCACTGCATATATGCTTACCTCTGTACAATAAGATGGAATGTTTACAATAAACAGAGTTTTCCCTATAGGCTTAGTGGTGCTCTTCTCTCGTACAGAATGTTCTCTATAGAATAACCAATGCTGTGCACTATTCTCTGTGGCGAATTTTACAGGAACAACTGCCAAAAATAGCACAAACTTCACATCAATTATACAACTACTGACATGTCATCAAAAATGCCAGAACCCACTTCATCTTGTTTGAGTATTATAAGCTCCCTAATATACATGCATGCAATTTAGGAGCCATGAAATCATTATAAGATGCTTTTGCCTTTA
The DNA here is from genome assembly GCA_030762175.1 of Metallyticus violacea. NCBI lineage: Eukaryota > Metazoa > Arthropoda > Insecta > Mantodea > Metallyticidae > Metallyticus > Metallyticus violacea. The sequence goes on from CM060843.1 coordinate 96,010,851, forward strand.
ATGTAGCTAATCCAAAAACATAAGTTTATCAATCAAAATGTGGAATATTTAACAGTTTTATTTTTCTCATTGACTGAGGAGCTTACTATTAAATTAAAAAACCCCAGATTTCACAATGTCATGGATATTTAAAATGAATCTTCGGAAATAAAAGTACTATTCTACAAACTGCTGCAGTACAGAAAAGCATGTGGTTATAATGTGATTGGTTGCCGTTGTAAGAAAATGTCCTTTATTTGAAATAATAATAGCAGAGTTAAATAAAGATTGAATGTGCCGGAAATCATACAGACAGTGGTACTAAGAACTCCAAGAGGCTTGTGGGGAATCTGCATTACCTTAGAGAAGTTGCAAGAAGGGTAAAAGCCTTCAGTAAGTGACATCATAGCCAAGTCATCCTAATGCAATAATGCAAGTTAAGAAGCAGTAGTGAATGTTTTTGTTGTTGGAAATGGGTAGGGAACATGCTTGGTTAGTTAGCCCTAGAGACAGGACTTTTACATACCATTGTGCTTCATTTTGTAAAGGAATGCCCATCAATGCAAAAAATTGCAACACAATGAAATCTGCACGATTTTATGGAAATGCAAAAATGGCAACAATATGAACAATTACTTATTTGGAGGGCTACAAGTATCCAGGAGAGGCTATCTTCCTTTATATCATTATGCTGGATGAGATAGATCAGATCCTATGACCAAAGAACACCAACTGAATTATTGGCACCATTAACATTCACTAAGAAAATCAAAAGTTCATAAGATTGCAGCAATGTGAAAGATATGGCACTTCCAGTTTATTAACAGCTACAGCAAGATGCCAAAAGGAAAGATTTCTGAAAGTTGGTTGATTCGGCAATGGATTGGCAAAGATCCCAATTTTACCATAGAAGGCAAAATACAATTTTGATATTTTGCCAGGTATACCAAAAGCAAGTGAGCTGTAACCAAAAATGAAATTTTCTGCAGCATAAAGAGTCTGCAGGGCATGTTAACAGCACTGAGAAGAAACAGAGGATCCAGTTCCAGTTTCAGGTTTTTCTGGATCTTCAGAAGACTCTTTTAATTCTAATTTATGTGACACATTAGTATGTGCAAATGTGCAATGGCATGTGATACAGAATGCAGTATTCAATAAATTTCTTCAAGACATCTATGGCCGAAAGATACCAGATGAATCAACCTTACGGAAAAATATTTGCACCAACTATACAAGGAAAATATTGAATTCAAGAGAACTACAGGACTGTATCATCTGGCTTACAGCAGATGAAACCACCAATAGTTGTGGTTGCTTCATTGCTAACATCATGATGGGTAAATCAGACCCCACAGAACCTGGTAAACCCCACCTCATATTATACAAGATGCTGGACAAAATGAACCATAGCACCATTGTCTGCACCATCAGAAAATCATAATGAGAAATCTGTATTGCTTGTGACAGACAGTGTGGCCTACATGATCAAGGCAGGAAGCACAATGAACATTTTCTAAACATGCTGCATATCACCTACTTTGCTTACAGCTTATACTGATAGGCTGAACAGGTTAGAAACAATTTCTCAGAAGTAAACAACATTATTTTATTTGTGAAGAAAGCCTTTCTGAAAGCTCCCAGTTCACATATTCAAGGAAATGCTACAACAAAAGCCTCTGCCAGCAGAACCCGTCATTCTTCACTGGGATACTTGGCTGCAGGTAACCATCTATTATGCCAACAATTCTGAAGACATCAAGAGTGTTAAAGACACGCATGACATCATTAAGTAGCCTGCATAGCAAAGGCCAAAATTGCTCTTCGCTATAAGAACATCATTTCACTTGCCTTTATTAAGGTAAATTTCAATGATCTTCCTGCAGCTATTCAATACTTGGAATCTGCATCTTTTCCACTATAAGATGCAGTGGAAATCATTGACACAATATCAAAGAAATACCAGGGCCAGTGAGAACAGTCTATTCTTTGAAGCTCACCAAGATCCTGCAGTAGAACCCAGGGTTTGCTATGATGAAAAATGTATGTGCTGTTCTTCAGGGGGAACAAATTTCAGACAATTCACCATGGGGACCAGCAGCAGTGGCTTCATTGAAATTTACACAGATGACTTCATGCTGTGTCAAGAGAGCATTTTCTTACTCTAAGAATTTTTTAAAAGACAGCAGAAAAGTTTCACTATAGAAAATGTAGCAATGTATTTAATAGCGCAGTGCAACAGTAACCCAAATAATTGAGAAATGATCTAGTTGAGTTTGATTAATTGAAAAATGACCTAGTTAGTTTGGTTAATTGAAAAATGTTATAGTTTAAATTTAGTGCTTTATAACTTAAAATATTTAAAAAAAAAAACTTTTTAAAACATTCAGTACTTTAAAACTTTTTAAAAATTTAGTGCCCTGACATAAAGATGAGAAAAATTTACGTAAGTTTGCTTTACAATTTTAAAAAAATGCAGTGCCCTTTGGAAATTTGAAGTGTTCATGTAGTTATGTGTTTCAGAACAATGAAAAATACAAATAAATAAAATTAAAATAAATTCATATTATATGTTTGTTTCAATGTGTTTATTCTATTTTAGCTAAGAGAAATTTATGGAAAAAACCTCAATAGGAAGAATGGTGCTGGTGGGAACTGAACCCCAGATTCCCATTAATGAGTCTGCCCCTTAACGACCTTGGTCACTCATGGCAGTTTTTTTTAATTCTCAAATGCTTATATAATATAGATGAAATTTAAAAGTTGTAAACTATTTGTATATAATACCATACATTATTTTAATGTAGCAATTTGTTAAATACATATCAATATTAGTCTATTGACTGCAAATAAAGATTAATTTTATGAAAAATTCATAATGATGAATTACTAGTATATAGTAAATAATGACTAGTATAATTTCAAATACTAACTGGAGAAAATAGTGCAAATATACATTTTCCAGCTTTACTATAACTGTGTGCTGCTACTAGTTCCTTTATTATATATATATCTTTGTTCCTGCTATAATTATTCAAGTAGACAGCATTCCATTCTTTTTAATACCGTTCTTAATTGGTATTTATTTTATTATCATTGCTATAAGCATTCCATTTCACCAAAGTTATATTTTTTACATTACAAACTAGACATTACATCCTAAACTAGAAAAGGAGATGTAAATATGCCTCCTTTCTCTTAGAGAAATGTGTTGTGCCTCATATTAATTTTTTATGTAAAAAATTATAAACGACCAACGTTACTAAGTACCATGGAATAATTACCAATGACTGTTATCTTCCCTTTATTTTTACATATTATTTCATACAAAATGTGAAGCAAATATAAACACTAATTATATGTTACTTATGTAGTATAGTCTTGTTTCTCCCTCTCTTCTACAAGGTTTATATTATTCTCTTACCTCTTTCATTTCTTGTCACTTTTCTGGAATGCATGCATGTTTTTCCCTCTCTGTGCTACCAGTTGTTCTGAATTTCTCAATTAGATTCATTACATTTTTATTACAAAACTAGGAAACTGCACAGCTTAACTGTTCCATAATGCCACTGAATAATTACAGCATCCATCTGTATCTTTTATGCTAGAGCAGAATTATTCTTAAATAATAAGTGCTGTTTCTTCTATGGAAAATGCCACCATTGTTTTAGTTCTTAATGGTCTGGTTTTGGTGCGGAATGTATATATGAATTACTCACTTATAAACAGTCACTTGAGCTAAGAAGGAGTATGAACATAACGTGACAGAGCAGCCTTCTAGATGGCAGACTGCCAATTGGGATTGGGGCTTAGGCAAAAAGCCTAATTTTGGTTCACACTGCATATATATAACATAAATTAAAATTAAGTATACAAAGCAAAGATAGTATTACACAGACCAAGTCGTTGGATATATGTGATATGAGGGAGCAATTAAAGAACAATGCAACAATTAACATAAATGAAAATTATAAAGTTAAAGATGATATAGAGGAGATACCAAATATCCACCAAAAATTAGGATTTGCAAATGAAACCAAGCATTGAGAACGGGAAATAAGAAAACAGAGGTGGATTGCAATGTGATCTAGGAGATATAAGTAAAAAAGAAGATAAGGGAAAAAATAAAGAATTAAATAATAACCACAAGCTGCATAATAGATTTTTAAAATTTCTGTGGAATGGGAAGATAATAGAAGAACATGTCAAAAATACAAGGAGTAAAAGAAGAAGAATTGACGTCAGAATTTAGTACCACAGAGCAAGAAGAAAGGGAAGAGAAAGTCACTTTAAACACTCAAGAAACAAATGCAGAAGCAATGCACACACAAGATATTAGCAAAATTTATGCTGCCTTTGACACAATGCTACAAATCAGCAGACTGGAGAAGAGATAAATTCTGCTGGCAGCTCTGAGACATATTATTTGTAAAATACATGAGCATGATTAAAAGATAATATTTCCAGTACCAGGTGAGATAGATAGAATTGACTTGAAATTCCATAACATTGTAGATAGACTTATTAAAACAAGTAGAATTAGTTATAAAAGAAGAAATTACAGATGAAGATAGACTTAGATGAAGTCTATAAAAATTTTGTATTACATTATGGATGCATAGCTTTTGATAGTAGCCAAAATTGGCTGCCCTGATGTCCAAATTATGTATGATGTTGCTAATTATGCAAAAAAAAAAATACAGAATTCAACAAAACCCATATTCCCAACAATAAACTACCAATTCTCAAAAATTCCTATCAAAACTAAACCAAGTATCTAGCACCATAATACAAGCAAACAAATGAACAATATTCTTGGTTAAAATTATATTATTGGAGCAACTATAAAACAATTAGCATAAAGCACAAAAGACAGGGGAAAAATAACTGCATACCCAAAGTAAAAACATCAAAACCAAAAACAAACATACCAAGAAAGAACATTAGTAAAATTATTCGAGTACATAAACTATCATGAGAGCAAGAATTTAGGACAGGAACGAAACATCATGTTTGTTAATTCAGGATATACTTTACTTCAGAAACATAACCGATTACGAAGAATATAACACCTCACCACTTAAAATAGGTCAGCTAAATGCACAAAGTAGTAAACTTATGATATAGGAAGTCAAGAAAATATTAGAAGAATTAAATATATATTTTATCTATTCAGAAACCCCACTCATTTAAAGGGAAATTAATACATTTACCCATAAAAGCAAAGGCACTAGCGAGAATTCAATGGAGGCAATAATTATAAACAATGCAAACCTATAAATTGTCAGAATAATGCAATTTAAAGATTTGCATACTAACTGCATCGAAATTACTTATAAAAATTGTAAATTTATACTTTCCAATCATTACTTGAGACCCATGAAATTGAATCATACATCTCGAAAATTAAAATTATTAAAAGAACATTTGGGGACAATGAAATCATACACATGTGCAATGCAAATGCAAAATCGGATTGGTAGCTTGATCGACTAAGCAGGCAAAGAAAAGTTAAGTTTTGGGGAATATTATTGGACAAAAAACTATATTTCAGATATCATTCTCATTATATAACAAAAACTGAAAAAACAATGATACAATTTGCATGGATAATTCAATCAAGATTTAATACAACACTAAAATCAATAACAATTAATCACAACAGCATGTTTGCAGCTATTATTACCTATGGGACAGGAGTATGGACCCATAGAATGAATAATGTCTTGATTAAAAATCAATTTAGAACTCAGAGGAGAATACTGTTTAGATACACAGGCACAATAAATACAACATTGACTAGCATCAAGTATTTGGCCAATTGACTATTTAATAAAGTTAAGGGGAACAATCATCGGTTTAAAAAGAAGAATTTTGAGAAAGTAAGAGAAATAATTGAAGGTTATAATTATTTAATCGAAGATATACTACACTACACTATAGCAAACTGACCACATGAATGAGACCAATGTGAAATGGGAAGAACATATAACATCTTTAATAATATCGAGAAGTTAAAATTAAAACACATCATTCCTACTAAAGGACAATACATTATCTAACAGGTGATGGACCATATAAAACCCATTGGAATAAAATTAATAAATCACCTAATGAAATCTGTTACTACTGCAATGTGCAATGTACACCAGAACACACCCTTTTTGAATGTGCACATTATTTACAACCGGATGAGGATGAAAGGCAAATTTTAGGCAAATTATTTATTATAAGTGACAAAAATTTATACAAGCATTTGAAACAGCAAGAGTTACCAATAGCTACAGTATAATTAAGTTAAGATAACTAGTCTGATAGGGACTGTAAGGAAATAAGAAAATTAGTTAATAAGAAAATTACTTAAAGGAAAATTGGAATGTGGATAAGGCAAATGAAATTAAAACAAAATTTGTTTGAGGGAAGGCCTATTTAGTGTGGCAAAGAGTCAAAGTATTCTAAATTTCAATCAGGAGGAGTTAATACATCAGCAAAATGAATGGAGTTCGTAAAACTTGATTTAAACTAAGGAAGGTCAAGGAAATATACTGAAATTGGGATGAGAATGTAATTATATTGAGCCATTTTTAAATGATGAAATATATATGCAAATTAAGAATGTGAAGAATAAAAAAGTGGGCAATGATGATTTACCCGCAGAATTTATCCAAGGACTGTGTGAAAATTTAGATAGATTGAATGAATAACGATCTGTTAAATACTATTAAATGTAAGTAGGGAATACCTAAAAGTTGGCAAACAGTTATTATTTATCCAATTCATCCAATGTGAATGAGAGAAGTCCCAATAATTACAGAGGAATAGCACTGTTCAACCTAGGAAACTTTTTTGCAGAAATACTGGCAGAAAGAAGCCAAAAATGGAACGAAAAATATTAACTACCCCAATATCATTTTGGTTTCCATAGGGTAGGACACTTCTGATGTGATAATGAAGACAATAAAGGATAAATATCTAGCTATGAAACATAAGAATTTACATGGTGTTTGTGGATTTAGAAAAAGCATGACAATTATTAGGAAAATGTTATGGTACAAATTATTAAAGGAAGAGATAAGTAAAGATACATTAAATTATTGCAGGAAATTTATAGACAATATACATTCTGTATTAGGTATGGTGATGCAGAAGACTCTCAAAATCGAGGTCTCAAACAGCATTCTAAATTGAGTTCAATTTTTTTCAACTTATTTATATATACTTATTTATAAATGATATAATGGATTGCTTGAAATTGGTTAAAAAATGCATGCCTATGATAGGTAGCATAGAAATTTCAGGGTTGCTCTTTTCCCATGATTTGATAGTTAGTTCCTTTACAGTGGTTAGTTTAAATAAGTTCTTAAAAGAAATCAAGTTACTGTTAAAGAATAGGACTTGTAATACAGAAGAAAACAAAAGTAATGTTATGTAAGACTGGTTCAAAATTAAGAAAATAGGAGTGGTTCATGGCAGACAGAAAAATTAAAATTATTAATCTATCTAGTTATAAAAATTGGCAACACATACAACTGAAACAAAAAAAGAATGGCACTAGAAAAAGAAGGTTGGCCATGTAGTTAGTAAGGAGATGCTTGTACATAGCACCAGTAATAGAGGTAAGATGGCAGAGAGAATTTTTGCCTTCAGTTGAATTAAGATGGGCATATGAAGTAGAAGTTTGGGGTTTAGAGTAAGGCTGGGAGGATATGAATAAAATTGTGGCCATGTGATATAAAATGGTATTGAAATTATCACACTATTCTGCTGATTCAGTGATATGAGATGGATAAATCTGGTGTGCAAGGGATAATGGACGGATACTAAAATATTGGTACAGAATTCAACAAATCACAGGGGATGTACACTAAAGATTGTTTTATACATCAGGAGAACAGTATGAATGATAACTTGGATAAATAAGACTAGAGAGCAACTGAAAATAAATGGAATGAGTAATAGAAATGATTTGCAAATAGGATGTTACTGATGGTAAGCTAACAATTAAGAGGGCATGGATGACCAGATAATGTATGCTTTGATGAAAGAAAAAAGTTCACTTAAATTTTACATGGAAATTAAGATGGAACCTTTGAAAGGGATGAGAAAGGATTGCATGGTTGAAATTAAGGGTAAGGAGATCAAAGGAATCAGGGCAGGGGCAGTGTCCAATTTGTGAAAAGAGAATGTTAAGCATACATTATTTGAATATACAGGTACAGAACAATGAAGATTGAGTAGTTGGAAGCTTTCACAGCTGGAGTCACACTTAAATCTAAATGTTTCTTCCAGGCTTGGAAGCCATGGTCTGTTGGAGCTAAGGTGTCCAAACGTTTCATCCCCACCTATGGAGGACATCTTCAGTGGCGCAGTCGGAGTCTTCTAGGCAAAGGTTCCGCCACTGAAGATGTCCTCCACAGGTGGGGATGAAGCGTTTGGACACCTTAGCTCCAACAGACCATGGCTTCTAAGCCCAGAAGAAACATTTAGATTTAAGAATGAAGATTGAATTTACTGAAGCAAAAATGTTCAAAATGAATAAAGAAATAGCATGTAGAAAAATGTTTAAGGATTGGACACAAATGAAGACATTGGGGAATCTTTATTCAAAGTAAAGAATAAATGAGCATGGTAACTGATAAAGGTATGTGTAATTAATTAATTAATTTAAGAAAATTAATATGAGGAAACAAAGCAGGAGTTTAAAATAAGAGAAACAATAAGCAGAAAAATAAATAACAAAAGGACATTGAAAGAGAATCCTCTGGTGTTGTGAAAGAGATCTGAAATGGCTGAATCTGTCTTTTTGAATTCCAGTAGGAGACTACTGACTACTGATGTACCAAAGATAGAGGTTAGCATAGTTGGTGTCAGCCAGGGAGGCACTCTATTTTATTTTATTTCATTTTGTTCTAAGAATTCGAATAACTATAATTATGATCAGTTTATAATTTATTAAAAAAATTACTGTAATACACAAATTGTATTTGTGGGGGATTACACCTACAGAATGCCTGGGTCAGATAGATGGAGGCCTCCTTGTCAGCTTTCAATAAATATTAAATACTGATACACCTAAACATGAAATTAAATTATAAACAATTATACTGCACGTTTTCAACCCCATCTTTGAATCTTGTACTACTTCTGCTGCAAAAGATGTGATTAAATTAATGTCAGAAGTGACTGGTGTATCTGTAAATTGCACTTCCAACATGAGAAAAGAAAGAAACAACAACTGTGAAAACCCTAAACAAGAAAAGGGAAAACCCCATGCAGTACTCTAGGGCAAGTGGGGGGAGGGGGCTTTACGAGTGCCATTCGTTTTAAAGTACATATATTTTTCTTTGACGAGCCCCTATTACAGACAAAATGCTTTCTGCTGTAAATCGAGATCCAGACTTCCAAATTTCAAGCGAATGGCGTACTTTACATTGCTGAGAGATTGAGTTTCAGTTTATAAAAACAAATAAATGAATGTGACTGTTGATTGGAATGACATACTAATGTGCACAAGATAGTGCTTGAGGTTGAGGTCTGTTAGACAATACTATGTCATTTCGACAAAACCTGAATAAATGAGGGACACATCACTTAAAAGATTGGATGGACATTGCTGTGGAATCAAAGTAGCATATTTTTTAATGTACAGGGTTAAAAAATCCAAGGCAAGGGTAAATGTCTTATTCTTTTGCATACTGGCAGCAACTGTGATTTTCTTGATGGGGTTTGTTAATTTTTTATCCAAGCAAACAAATGATAATCACAAAGAGATGAAGGGAAGTGTTTAAGAAATGATTTGAAGAAGTACTGGGCTTATTAGCTCCTAAAAGTGTGAGAGTTATGGGCAATTCTTCAAATCATTCTATAAGGCCGTAAAAATTCCCTAATATATCCTGCAGAAAACAAATTTTGGTCCAGCTGAGTGCAATAATTTTGACCAAAGTGCTATAAATATCAAGCTTTTAAAGGTGGCACAAGTATTAGCTGACACAGATGAGAAAACAATGTCATAGATGATCTGGTATGTAAAGCAGGCCATACTGTGTTATAATTGCCACCGTAGGTAACACAATTTAACTCAAATCTTATTGAGCTCGTTTGAGCATATATAAAAGGTTATGTGAAAAGGAATAGTAAAAAAAATTATGTTAACAGAGTCAGCAATATCTTAAGTTATGGCATAAATGTGGCAGCTTGATGGTAAATGCAATCAAGTTGTGGACCTGCGCATCAAGTGAATGAAGTTTGCATATAAATATCATAACATTCGTCTTCCAGTTTTTGCAATAGCAAGTATGAACCGAGTGCATTTCTTATTACTCTTTTTTATTTTCCCCCCTAATTTCCCTTCACAATGGTACTCTTCTCTTTTTAACTGTTACTACACTCATCTTATACTCCTCAATTCATTTTCTACCTTCTACATATCTTGCAAGTGTTTATTTCTTCTCTGCTAATATAATTTCCTTTCATTTCTGTACAATGCAGCGTAACCTACAGCTATGTGTCTACATATTCCATTATCCCACCAAGCCAACTCTGTACATTACCTTCTTACATTCATCCACTATTTTCAGAGTTGCCAACCATTAGATAACATTACTATTGGAAGGAACAAAAGGCCTAGCATCGCACCAATGTATTCAATCAAAATTTGTATAATGAAACTCATTAACTTACAACTTAACCAAGGGTTACATTTTAAGATTCTTGTTCATTTGATTTGAGAACTCAATAATCTTAAAGTTTAACCCCCCTTTGATTTTTTAACAAACCAGCTCAATTGAGAACCCAACATGGGCCTGTCGCATGGGTATCCTATTGGTAGACAATGGTGATTCAAATTTAACCCCCAGATTTGATGAGGATCTTTATAATAAAAAATATCTTGTTTACATTAAGTTATGTGTTTGCTATAACAAAACTGCCTTAAATCTATACCTGAGAGGTATCAGACATATTTTGCACTATTTCAAGAAGTACATTTCTTGGTGGTGACAGCAATGACATCTTCCCGACACTTAGATGCCATTTTTCCTTCCTGCTACCATAATCTGGTATAAATTCAATTACATTTTTGGAGATTGGTGGGTGGGTAAATAGCTTTTGATTAATTACATGCTTTCCTGATCACTCCTACCACTTTATTTAAATTTTGTAATTTATTTATACTTTCCACACATTTCTTAATATTGGGGATTTTACCCATTTTGATGATAGTTTTGATTAGTGCATCCAGTACACATGCCGCTTTTATACATGGTAATAGTTCCACCACAACTCAAGAGCAAGACAGGGTGATAAAAAGTGATAAAATGAAGTTGAAACATGCCTGAAAAACCCACTTTTGTAATAACAGCATATTGCAAGCAGAAAGGTAAAAACAGCACTACATTATTGTTATGTGTTGTTAGAGCACTTGGAACCACTAACTATTAAACTCCTCCCACCGAGGCAGTGCATTACTTATAATATAGCCAGCCCCTCCTGTGCGGACATACGAATGGGAAACATAACTGGGATTCTAGTGGAACTTTAGCAGACAGCTTGAAAAAAATGGAATTTGCAATTAATTCATACAGACACTACCTTTAATCTACTTTGGGTAAATTCTGAAAACCGGTGGACCCAGAAGTTTGCTGAGGCTTACTATGGCATGGCGGCCTGTTCTTCTCCTTTTCATGAATATAAATTGATTGAGGATTATGTGTTATGTTAGCAGATAAATCGTTAGTGGTAGCAATTCTCCTTTAACTCCAGCACAGCCTATGTAATGTCATCTTGCAGAAGAAATCATAAGCAAAAAGCCATGATAAATGAAACAAGTGAGTGCAACCAGAACCTAAGTGCTGATTGAACTATTTGGAATAATAACCCCCATTTCTTTTTAACACCAGTGTTAAAGTGCAATACAGCAGTAAAAGATAGCATGTATGCTATTATGATTGAATGCATTCCATTTTGAAATTTCCCTTTTTGTGCATGTTTGCCAGTTTTAAACTTATGTAATATAACAAGAAAGTGTTGGAGATTTTATAACAAAAGTAATAAACCACTGGATCCTCCAATTTGTAGGATTAAGTCGAGTGTAAGTGTATATGAATCGCAAAGAATAAGATTTTTGTTAACTGTTGTATTCACTTGGTTGTACTTACTATTGGGAGAATGTAGAGGCCGTTTGGCCTTAGCAAGCCACATTAAACCACTAGGTCCTCCGATTTCTAAGATTCACCCCAGGTTAGGTATAGATTAGTGTGTGTGCGTGCGCATGTAAGTTTATTGGAAATTCCATTTTAGCCGACTGGTGTATTTATTTAGTTTGTACTCATGAAAACGAGGCCTGTTAATTTTGGATAAGTTTAAAATGTTGTACTTTTGGGATATATACAGTAGTATCACCTACAGTATAGTTTACCTCTTCCCTTATATATATTACTGTGCTTAGAATGGAGCACGAATCTGGACAATAGTGAAAACTTAGATACCTAACTTCTGCACACCATTTCTAAGGCCTCCACATCAACCAAATAAGATTCTAATATATGTACGATACAATTTTTTCGTTTGTTCCTGTGATCCCATTGAAATACGTATGGATTACAGATAAACATTACCACAAACTTCTATTTGGGCAATAAATACTTAGGACCTTTGCTTAACACAACACATTCAACAGATTAATACATTACCTTTGAATTCCTCAAAAGAGATATCTTTCCACATTTTCACAGATAAACTGTCACTCTTAGAAGTTCTGATTATGTTCCCTTTACCAAATTTCACGTGGTTCTATAGTGCGTATTTCTGCTATCTACGCTACTACTTCAGTGCCTACCCGAGCCCACAACACTTGACGTTATAAGGAATAACAAATGCTGTGCTGCGGGTACAATGTCACTGCTGGAGCATTAAGTTGCTGTGAGGGAATAAGGAATGGGTTTCCTATGGGGAGGCCAATGCGAGGGAACCGGGAGTTTTCTTTGGGGAAGGAAATAAGAGCAGGGTTTATTCAACGAACAAGGGAAGTTAGTGGGGAGTTATGCGTTGCCAATTTAGCCCTTTTAGGTCTAGATTTAGCCGTTTGTGCTTTGTCTTTAACCTGCAAATTTTAAAACGGTGGGAAATGTGTTCTTATTCCAAATCGCAACTAATTCATATATCGGGCAAATCGTTTGTAATTGTGGCAAATCTCCTTTAACTCGCGCAATAATAATAATAATAATAATAATAATAATAATAATAATGGTAGCTGAATCTGATATAAAACTTCCACATGTAGATCGCAGTGCCGTAACTATCTACACTTTTACGCCGTTGATTTGATCTCGCTATTATCTAGCTAATATTGGTTCCCTCTTTCCATTCAGGAATTCGGCTCTCTCCGCTGATCGCTTGGCACTGGCCTCTCCTTCCCAGCTTGTCCGGATTCAATACCGCCACAGGTGACCGAGGTCGTTAAGGAGTGGCTCATGAGAGGGAGGTCTGGGGTTCGAATCCCACCAGGACCGTCCTGCCTGACTGGGTTCATTCCCAGGTTATCTTCATTGCTCATAACTGGCAAATGCCGGGGAGACACCCTAAACTTAGGCCTGGAACGCTTCCTTGCTTAAAAAATACCCTTTCCCAATTTATCATTTCATCTCGTGTATCATCAGTGTCCATCGTATGTGATGCCTCAGTAGTAAAAAACGGGCGTTAAACACTACTAAAAAAAAAAAAAAAAAAAATACAGCCCAGCCAACCCAGCCAAATAGGATAGGATAGATATTTCATGTATTGGGCACACTGTTTTTCAGGATGGCGGACCAATTGTGAAAGTTTCATGAGGGTAACAGATGTAAGGTTAGATCACGCAAATGTGCCGGGGGCTAGGAACTGTTATCATTGGTAAGAAAATACATTAGTTTATTGTAAAAATGTTTCAAGGCGTGAATAAGCCAACGGATGCGCAAATACATTGAGTATATAATTGAATGTTAAATTTGGGGCTCATTTTGTCTCTTAAGTTATTTTTATTATAAGGTAGCATTTAACAATATGCAGTTAAAGAAAGCCCAGTGTTTTATTCTGTATGCTGTTTGTATGGCTGTTGCTTTGAAAGATTAACGACGAAATCTAGGAATACACGAAGGCCTTTGATACAATAAAACGTAGGCCTAGTGAGCAAGCTGAAAAAACTAATAAATGAAGTTAATTTCCGACCAAACTCATCAGCAACAACTAGTAACGAAACCCTCGAGCACCAATTTATTTGCTGATAATAAATAACGAGTGTTATTCAGATGCTATAAATAGTTGATAACATTGTTATGTAACTTAAGTGTATAGTATTATATTTCTTAGTTTTAATGTGTTATTGAATTATTTTGGTACTATATTTCTTACTACCTACCATTATTTAGAAAGCCATATTTGTTCGCACTATCAGCTAGTTATAATAACCAAAACTAACTTAACCTATCTCATGTTTCAGTTTCATTCTGTTCACAGGGTGCTGTATTTTCTATGATGGATTCAATTGGATTATATGGCAATGGTATCATGTTTCAGTTTCATTCTGTTCACAAGTGCTGTATTTTCTACGATGGATTCAAAAGGATTATATGGCAATTGCAATGTTTTCTTCTGGAACGGTATTCAGTATGATTCTTGTGATGATGGTACCATTGTAAATGTGTTAGGTTGTGGGAAGATATTATTCCTAATGGTGAATGGTTTTGTAATGATGTATGAAGTATGCTGAAATAAGAAATTGATCTGTTGCAGGTTGGTGTAAAAAAACTGACAGAAAGCCTAATATAAATATATCTAATCCTAGGTCTGTTTGCTTCTTAAAAGTGGTAAGAAGTAAAAATGCAGAAAAATCTCACTGCAAATGAAAATGACTCACAGGGTTTTGAAACTAATGATGGATTTTTTGTTTTAGTTGATATTGAAGACACAGAATGCAAGAACTCATCACTCAATCTTGTAGCTACACTTAGTAGGCCCAATATTAACAAGAATAGGATTTTAGTTCTAGGTAGCACCATGCAAGACATAAGGGATCAATTCTTCGGCATCTGTAGGAGATCAGTTTAAAGTGGAGTATACTTGATAATAGAACTACAAAGTTCTATTTCTCAAATTTTCATTTGAGATTTTTGAAATGCAATTTTATAGTTAATTTGATACACATCCACAGATGCTATTTGCATGGTCTTTCAACTTTACGCTTGCAAAAAAAATAGGGTGTACTTAATAAGGGCCCCAATTTTACATTTGGGCAGACCTAGGGCACACTCCAACAACAGCAATCACACAAATGTAAACTTTGCTGAATTGTTTTGCAGGTATGATAAGTTATGGGTTTTGAATAACCTCCAGCATGTCAGCTATAAGGCTTATTGTGCTACCCATTGGGAGAGATATTTCTTTGTTTCCCAAAATCTGTTTCCTGAACAAGTTGCAATATAGTGGCTCCAATGTTGGCATCTGTTCTCAGGTCTTCCCTGGTTATAACAAAAGCAAGTCTCTTTCTTTCCAAGATTGGACACTCAAACAGGATATACAAGACAGATTCCTCACCCTGTTTACACATTCTGCAAGTGGGTTAATCTTTATAGAGTCCCACTTTTCATAGATGTTTCCTGAAGTGGCCATGTTCAGTAATTAACACAATTTGATTTCCTTCTTCTTCTTCTGTCCAATTTAAGAAGAGATGTGAAAAGAGTATTGCTAAGATCAAGGACGGATTTCCTAGCTTGCTTCTGCCAAGAATAGGTTTGCCACCTTGGTTGATGTTTATCCCCAATCCATGTTTTAAGCATTTTCTTGGCAGTATGTGCAATGATTCCAACCGCAGGCTCAGGGCCAACTGATCTGCCTTCTCATTCCTATAAATGCCCTGATGCCCCAGCACCTATTGCATTTTGTGCCTTGAGAGATGCCAGGGTAGACAGGGCATTTTGACATTCCCATATCAGTTTTGATTTCACATGGTCAGAGGAAAGGGCTTTTAAGGTGCTTTGACTGTCTAAGTGTATAAGAATTTGTTTTTGGTGATAATCCTTTTCAAGTCCCTTATAAGTACAGTTCAGGATAACAGATACTTCTGCCTGAAAAACTGTGCAACATTTACCAAGGCTTGTACTAAAGTTGGTCCTTGGGGATAGGCCATGTATGCCGGCACCAGATTGTATCTCTTTATAAGATCCATCGGTATACCATATAAGTTAGTTACATTCTTTAATGTGATTGGTTCCTTCCATTCAGTCTTCTGGAGATCTGAGAGTGACACTAAGTGGAGGGAAATTACAACATTGACTATTCATTAGGTCAAACTTTATCTTCAGTTCTGGAAAATGCAGGAAATTTAGAATGGAGGTATGTCCAGTTGCAGCAAAACCACTTCTTCAATGCTCTATGTGCACCAAACAATGCTGTAAGCCTAGTCTCCATTTACAAATAGATGTCCATGGGGAGGCCCAACAGAGTCTCCAATACAAAGTTGGAGTACTTCTGAAGGCCCCAGTAACACATAGATGTGCTAATTTATGGTAAGCTTACCAGCTATAGTGATTTTTAAAGTTGTCCGCCACCAAACAATGGCGCCATAAGATATCTGGCACCTGACTATTGCAACATTAGCTAATGGAGAATATTATTAATGTGGTTATTCCAGATCAGTTTCTTATCCAGTTCAACACCTAGATATTTATCTGAATATCTCAGAATATTCCAGAATTGAGCTACCTAGTGTGAAAATTCCTAGATCTTTTAGATTTCTCCTCTTGGTAAATGGAGCAACTACTGTTTTGCTCGGAAAAATGGATAGACCCTCCTGCATGCACCAGCTATGAATTTTCCTCAGCTTTTCATCATGTCTGAGACTGTATTGGGAAATTTCCCAAAAATTATCAGTTATGTGTCATCTACATAGTCTTGAATATAATATCTTTCCTGGGTCATGTCTTGGAGTAAACTATCCACCACAAGACTCCAAAGAAGGAGGAAAGAATATCCCCCTGTAGGCAGTCCCTTGTGACAACAATTCCTTTTGTTTCCCTAAGAAGGCTAGCAAAATATTTCTGCTCCTGAGCATAGAGTTTACCCACTTACAAAGGGTGTCATCATTGACTATATATTTCTGAGCATCCAAAACCATAGACTCATAAGTGGTGTCAAAAGTGCCCTCTACGTCTAGGAAGCCTCTAGTGCTATTTCTTTTCTAGTCTCCAGTCTGCTAACAAGGTAGCGTAATACCATTATGCAAGACTTGGTGAGCATGTTGGTTTCGATGAAGGGGAATGAATTTGACAACACTCTTCTTTGGATATATCTTTCAATCAGTCTTTCCACAGTCTTTAAGAGGAACAATGCAAGACTAATTGGTTGTTAAAAGACTTTGGTGTAATAATTATGACCATGCTTAGGAATGAACCTACTCTGGTAGCTCTCCAGGAATATGACTACTGTCCCAAACGAGGTTACAGAGAAGGGTATAAAGCAAGTCAAGTCCTTTCTGCAACAAAATAGGAATATGCCATCACCACTGGCTACTTAAATGGGTCAAATATATTAACTGCCCTTTTAACACTTTGAATTGTGACAACTTGATGTGGAAATTCCGAGTCCTTCTGTGAAGCTCTTGGTCTAAAATTTTTGTAGTGGTCTGTGGAGATTCACAGGTGTTGTCATCAAATATGCACCTGGGGAAGTGTACCTCAAAGAGAACTTTGTGTTTCTTCAGCCAAGCACATAAAGCCTCCCAGCTTGCATATTGTTCCTACGGGTTTTATAGGACCAAGGGCCAAGGCTTTATGTTAACCTAGCAGCAGAGTGGATATTTCTGGCAGAAGGCTTGCCAAGACCTTTTGGCCTTACATGTACCTTTATTATAGTCTGTGAGGGCTGTGTGATATGCCTCCCAGTCACCAGTTCTTTTTGCCTTGTTAAAGAGATGTTGCACCCTGCTCTCTTGTGTTCAAGGTCTTTAGTCCACCATGACACTTTCTTGGATTTCATCTATAATTGCATAGGGCAAGTATCATGATAACTATCAAGTATAGCCTCTTGGATAAGGTAGGCGACCTTGTCGATATCACTGAAGGATCTAATCTTGTCAATCTACCCAATCCTAACTGAGGGATCCTGCTTACAAGGCTTCTATCAGATTCTTCTGAAGTTTCTGTAAAGATTGGCATTTTTTACTACAAACATTAAATGATACATATATTTATGGTTTGATAGTGATGGTTTAATAAGACCCTCCTTTCGATAATCTGAGTAGAGATGTATTCCATGCTAAAAGTAATGTCATTAACTTCCTGTCTTATGCATTTAGTAAAGATAGACTGTTGATGACATTATGTATAGAGTACTATAGAGCAAAAGGCTAAAAGGTACTCACCCATTTTGTTGACTTTTCCTTACTCCCCAGATTTCATGATGAGAGTTGGCATTGCACCCAAAAATTGTCTGTCCCTTCTCTGAGTGCAGTGTGTTACCAACTGTTCTAGTTCACTTGTAGGTGGATTACTGCCATCAAAGGGAAGATAAACGCAGCTCAACAGTAGGTCCTTCTTCCCTCCCCCTATGTTGCAGTCAATTTCCACTGTGGTGGCATTGCTAGAACAAAATTGTAGAAGAGGTAGACATCAAATTTCATTGCAAACAAGGCTATGACTTCTGGGTTGATTTCTCTTGTTGCAGTGTATCAGCTTACCTTATCATTGTCCTAGTTCTGTGATTCGGCCCCTGTTAATGCAGGGTTCTTAAATCAGGACTAGGTCTGTTCCTTCTTCATTAAAAGTTCTACAGAAGGCAGCCTCTTTCTCTGCTGCCTTCTTGTGTTGAAGGTTGATCTGGAGGACCTTTAAGGCCATCCTTGGCTGGAATCACGATGTAACTCTGCTGGGGGCCAAAGGTTCTTTGGCCCAGATCCCCCTTCATATCTTAAATTTGCTCCAAGAGAGCTTTCTCATCAAGGGATGAAATTGCAACAGCTGAGGGCTTACAGATGTGGTACTCAGGAGTGAATTGTTAATTTTCTGAGTGGTTTCCATAGAGGTCCCAATATACAGGGCATGATGATCCAGAATTTTTCCTTTGTTCTCTTCCAAATGCTAAAGGTATCATGACATTATTACAAGTCATTGTTACTAAATGAGCAGAAAAAAAAGCTTGTTTAGCACAAAAAATATTTGTTGAAAAAAGGTATTTGTGTATAAATGAAATAAAATGTTTTAAGAGTTACAATTGTAAATATTTTCTTTGCAATAATCCTTGATAAACCCTAAGCAAAAAATTAATACATTTTCTCTGTTTTTCTGGAAATTTATGTGGTTTTTCTTGTAATCCTCAAAGAAATAAATGATCAGATGTCCATCTAACAGGCCATTGATTCCATTCAAATGATTATGTCTTTGTGTCAGTTTCAAATGTGATTAAAGTTTACATTTACAAGTTTATGAAATTATCAGTAACAAATTCTTTCATATAAGAACTTTAAAAAAATAAGACCTTTTTAAAAAATTCTGTTGGAACTTACACAATGAAGCTTGTTAAATGTAAATTATAATTAATCTATCATCTAACACACTCTTATGCTTCACTTACTTTTAAATACGGTGTGACCCGTTTCAAAGAGACATCCTCTCCAACTTGATAAGTCTTGATAAGTCAAGTTGATTGAAGTTAGAGAGGATGTCTCTTCGAAATGGGTCCCACCGTATTTAAAAGAAAGTGAAGCATAAGAGTGTGTTAGATGACAGATAAATTATAATTTACAACAAATTCTTTGTTGAAATGTAATTATATGAATTAACAAGAAGTGTATGAAGCATGGAAATAGTATACAAATTTTGTATTTAAGTATCACATATTTCTGTAAAATATGCAAAAATCATAGCAACTCAATGCTTCACCCCATCACTAAAACATTTACTATTGGTGGTTATAATATTGGTCCTGTAAATGTATATTTTCAGGTGGTGGCACAGGTTTCATTGGTACAGCATTGTCACAAGTGCTGAAGGATAAAGGCTATGGTGTCACTGTAGTGTCTCGGATGCCTGGCTTACACAGAATCTCTTGGGTAATACGACATTCTAATCAGTATATATGTGGATTGAATAATTCACAGTCAGCAAGCTGCAGTATTCTAAAACAAGTGACATAGTGCTCATTGCCATATGTAGTAATTTAAAACAAGCCAAGGCACTCTGTCAAATACAAAGTGCTGTTTCATTTATTGACAGAATCACTGCACTAAAATTTACTTTTGTGTAATTAAATTTACTTGTAAGCTGATTATCTTATGCATGATCATAGTTATATTGAGGCAGTAGCAGAGGTATATATATATATATATATATATATATATATATATATATATATATATATATATATAATAAAAATTAAAAATAAAGAGACATATCAAAATATAAAGATTTAGCAACTATTTGATTGAGAGATGTGCTGAGCATTTACTTTGAACAACTTAAAGGAGATAATAGTTACAGATTTAACTGTACAGACATCTACACATTTCTCTATAATCCTTACAATACTTAGAGCTCATACTGATTAAAAGCAATTAATATATATATATTCTATTATACCAGGTATGTACATTTAAAATATAATTTCTATCTTTGGGTGTATCACAAATTCATCTTTGTAGCTGCCTGATTTGCTTGAATCACTTAGTTCTTACAAGGTAACATGTCATCTTAGCTTTTGCAATGCAAGGAATAGAGTATGTATACAGTCTATCTGCTGCCAGATGGTAGTGGAATAGCTGAGAGAGCTTTATTAACTTACTGTACATGTATGTTTATTAACAGGTGCTTGTGCTCTCCTAACCAGGCATGCTGAGTTATTTTTCATTCATGTTTCAAATTAGTACAAGTAAACACTTTTATTACCCTTTTTTTAATGTGCTGATGTTCTGAGGTCACTAAATCTTGCATGTTAGTTATTAAAAGTAAGAGATGCCACTACATCAAGAACATGTTTACGAGTGTTTGCAGTAATTTGCCCTTATTTATTGTGTTACATGTGCAACTGCTTGTGCTTAACTGAGGATATTGCATCATGTTTTTGATTTTAAATCTCATATCTTTTCTGTAAATTTGCAACTAAACCATTGTGAGTTGCATAAAAACAATTATTTTTTATCATATTTACAATTTGTAATGTCATCTCAGTCAGCAGACAAGAACTGATATATAAGTGGAATGAAAAAAATGCCTTTGATGTTAATATCATGATAGAGTGTTGATAATAGCCATTTAAATTGTTCTCTTTGCTAAAACATCATCAGCGAAAGTTAAGAGTTCAAATTCCAGCCTTGCTGGGCTCAATTAGCCTGGGTGGGATTTCTTTCAGAATTTTTCTTCCCTCAGAAAAATCATTGCCAGACAATTTTAGGAGCCAGCAGACTTCAGATTCATATGCATCATTAATGCAGTCAATCTAGTCATCATTCAAATAATGTTATAATTGATTTGAGATCAAACCGTTAACAAAAAATATATATATATATCTCAACTTGCTCTATCCAGTTCTCTTCAAGATCTACTTTCAATCTCTGTAGCCTGTAAAAAGAACTATTTGTTCTAAGTTAATCTCCAGAAACTTGGTGGTTGACTAAGAATATAATCTCACTTTTATTTTCCCAGAGTGATTTAGTAAAAAATGGTCTGCCAAATAGTGCTTGTGCTGTGGTGAACCTGGCTGGACAGAACATACTGGATCCCACTCGAAGATGGACACCAGGCTTCAAACAAAACGTGTGGAATAGCAGAGTGAATACCACCAAGTCTCTTGCTGATGCCATTGTAAGAACCGAAGTAAAGCCAAAAGTATTTGTAACCATTTCAGGGGTAGGTAAGTGTTTTATTTTCTGAACATTAATAATAATAATAATAATAATAATAATAATAATAATAGTTTTTTAAAATGTAAAATGGAAAACTGGAACTTGGAACTGGAACTGGAACTGGAATGGAACTTAAACACAGTGAAGCCAATCATATTAATGGATATCATTGTATGATTAGTTGAACTACACACTCTTAAAGCTTCATTTTATAAACAAGAAGCAGGACTTACAATGGGCAGCCCCTTATCTCCATTTCTAGCTAACCTCTTCATGAGTAGATTTGAAACACACATCAACACAGCGTTTCCATTCATATTTAAGGTATGGTATAGATATGTGGATGATATATTTGCCATAGTTGACAAAAAACTCATTGACGATGCCTTAAAACTTCTAAATATTCAAGATAAAAACATTTCATTTACATACGAAATAGAAACAGATAACATGCTGCCATTCCTGGATATTAAAATAATGAAATGCCAAGAAAAACTTAAATTTGGAATATACAGAAAGAATACACATGCAGATAATCACATCAAAGCTGACAGTTTAAACCCTACAGCACACAAACATGCAGTAATTAACAGTTTAACACACCGGCTAGTTAACCTACAAATTAGCAAAGAAGAATATTTTAAAGAATACAAACAAATAGAAGAAACAGCAGTTAAAAATGGTTTTAAGAAAGAACTAGTACATAAAAAGGTGCAGAAATTCAAGAGACAAAAACATATCAAAGAAACCACAACACTTTCAGCAAAAAAAGATAAACTTACTTTTAAAAAATTCACATATCATCCATGGGCCACAAAAAAATTTCAGAATATTCTTAAAGATTTTAATATCAGGTTGGCACCGATTAATAGATTTAATGTTCAAAATTTGCTGATAGATAATGTTAATGACAGTATTCCACAAGAAGAAAAATCAGGTATTTACAAAATAAACTGTGCAGAATGTGAAAAAATCTACATAGGGAAAACAAAGAGAAACATTGGCACACGGTTAAAGGAACATTTCAGGAACATAAAGTACAAGCAAATAGAGAAATCAGCAGTAGCATATCATTTTTGGACACAAAATCACGACATAATAAATAAAACAAAATTATTAAAATCAGTACAAGGACCTACGGAATTAGCAACCTGGGAGAAAATCTACATCTACAAATACAAAAACAGCATAATGAACTTCGACATTGTCGGGGATGAAAACATAAACTACAAGTTTATCACACCGCCACCAGAGCAGAATATACATTCCCACAGCTCAACGAATGATCCGACAGTTGAACCTTAGCATGGCTGAAGATGGGAACAAAATGTTCTCGAAACCGGTTCCATACATTTATAAAAAGTAAGTGAAGCTTTAAGAGTGTGTAGTTCAACTAATCATACAATGATATCCATTAATAATAGTTTTGTTTACTTATAGACATGTTTTGCATCATCAGCTCTAATGTATATGGTTACAGATACAATGAAATTGGGAATACATTACAATTTGCCTTTTTGAGACATAACATTTTTAAATACAAATTACATTTCATCAATCCTATACTGATATCTGTGTACTAAATAATTCTTAAAGTCCTCTTTGAAATGTTCATTTGTTAGTGCTTTTAGCTTCAGGGGCAATTTAGAATATAAAATAATACCTTTAATAAATGAATCCTTTTCAGATGCTCTTTTTATGGTTCGTTTTTAGTGCATTAACTGGTATGCATGATTTTGTCACAAATCTGATATGCTGATTTCAAAATTATAATCTGTTTTTTTCAAACATGCACCATTTTTATTACAATTAGCAATTTTATCCATAATGATTTCAGTGACACCAATCTAACATACAGCAACACTTTCCATATTTTCATTTCAATCATTGTAAATTTAGATCACTTTGTAGTTACTACAGGGGAGGAGATAGATTGAGGTATTTACCTTGTAGAAAGATGGGGATATAGGTGTCTATTAGAGGTATAAAATTAAGAGTGGGGAGAAAAGCATAGCCAAAGGCTAAACGAGGCAATGAAAAATAATGATAAGACAATTTGGGCAATGATAGGCAAAATGCACAATAGAAAGGGAAGGGGATAATGGTATCACCAATAGTGTGGTGTAAGTATTTTTAGGGTTTTTTGGGAGTAAAAACAAATGGATTGAAGAGACATGGGCTTAAACTACTTCCTACATTGTTTGATATTTTTTCTGTAACCCTCCCCCTTTTATATTTATAATAAAATTAATTTTCCTTATAAATATTTTGAATTACCTTATAAAGTTCTGACTTACTCCTTTTTTTTCCAGTTTGATCCAAAGTGCTTCCCTAGAAATTATGTTGAAAGCTTTTTCTAACCCCAAAAACAACAAATAGATTCTACCTCTTTTGTTACTAAGATATTTATCGCCTAATGCTCTAATTATAAAAATATTGTCAACTGTTCTTTTACCTTTCCTAAAGTCTGATTGGAATACTGCAATGTTCCTTTCTTTCTCTGCCCATTCTTGTAGCCTTTTTCCTAACACTCCAGTGAAAACTTTCCCAATAATTGAAAGTGAATTAATTCTTCTATAATTTTCTGAGTTCCTAATATCTTCTTTACCTTTATAAATTGGCATTACAATTCCCACTCTCCAATTTTTTTGTATTTTTCTTTCTTCAAAGATAACATTCGCTAACCGCACCAATATGTTTAGGACTTTTACCCAAGCTTTCCAATATTCCCCTGGGATTCCATCTGTTCCACATGCCTTGTTAGGTTTTAACTTTTTGATTGTTCCAGTACTTCATTTAAAGTAATTTTGCTATCTAACAGGTCTATTTTCCATGGATTATCAAAATTTGGGTCACAGCAACTGAGTACCTTATACAGCACCAGCCAGGAAGCCTGAAAATCCATGGCTCAAATTGCAACTATGACTCAATTGTTTTGAAGTCTGATTCTTCATTTCAAACTTATGTGAAAGAACAATTTCCATATAAATATCATTTGTTCTTTATAATTATTCAACATCATAAAGAAGCATGCTGATAGACATTGGTTTAGAATCTTAATATACATTATTATAAGTTATTAATTATTATTGCACAGAATTAAAAAAACATTCAATTTCATGTATACTACAGACACCAAAATGCCAGCAAACACATCTTTAATTTTTTATGATTTATTGGTATTTTGCATTAGGAATGTGAGGCCTGGTCTCTCCCATCATATGAGAAATAATTATCTGATGTAATTTACAATGATGAATTAATGTATGGGTTTAAATTTGCTTTAACATTAAATCTGTTTTCCCTCCCCTCCACTTGCAGGCCAAATTTTGATGTAATGTACATTTGAGTTCATTGCTTACAGGCATCTATGAGCCAAGCAAGAAAGCTGAATACACAGAAGAAAGCAAACTAGAAACTTTTGATTTTCTTTCAAAGCTGTGTCATGAATGGGAGAAAGCTGCAAATCTCCCAGCAGATTTAGGAGTTCGACAGGTTGTAGTAAGATCAGGTAATGCAAAAAGAATGGCATATACCTCTTGCTTCATTCTTGAAACGTGCCTAACAGAAAAATACATATTCATATAAAACTATGCACAAGGAAAATTATAGCACAATAGAAAAAAATTAATCAAATACAAGAATTATTATGATATAGATGCCAATTAATATAAGAATAATTAGCATAAAATAAAACAATAATAATAAATATGTAATAAGGAGATAAAGAAAGTTAGCAAAAATCATATTAATATTATAATAATACAAATATGTTCAAAACTATTATAAATTAATATGAAATATATAGAAAGAACAGGATTAGAATTAATTTATGTCATATGAAGCTTTACTATTCATAATTTAAATTTATTCTTAAAAGCTGTGCCCTTCAATTGTTTAATAACAAAGGCAATTTGTTAAAATTTATATGACTCCTAACATAAGTCTTTATCAGCGCTTTACTTACTATAAGATGTTCTGTAAACCCTAGATAACTTTTTATCAGATAGTTTTGTACCAGTTACAAATAATATAGCTCTGTAGATATATAAACAGTAAAAGTAAAAGCTTTATTTTTACTAAAGATGATCCTGATACATTTCATTTGCAACATCAATAATTGATTCATATATCACTGAGCTGCACACCCCAAAGAACAAAGAGAGTGTGGTATGGATAAGAGCATTACATATATTTAACTTAGTTCCCCAAAAAACACACACATCTGAGTTTGGTTCATGAAAATATTTGTTCTCACAAATCTTTCAGTGAACTTGTGCACGACAAATACCATTGTCTTAATTCATAGTTGGTTTCATTCTAGTTCAACCTGACCATGACACTCAGATTTCTACCTTCTTTCTTTGGCATTCATGAATGATGATCGCACATATTTGTATGTATGAAGAAGACATCATCGAAAATCATCAAACAGTATAGTTTCTCTGCTATATTCATATGTAAGTCTTGATGGAGAAAATTTGGACAGGTCCAAGTGCCTATTTTCAGGAATGTTACATTTACTGTAAATCCTTCAGATTACTTTTTGTTAAATGCGCCCAAAGGATGAGAAGTTCATAGGTAATTACCAATATCCTTTTAATTTTGAAAATTTCTTTATATAGAAATTAAAGATATTTTATTTCATTTATTACCATTATTGTTGCTGCACTCTTTCTGTAATGTGAGCACCTTGGAATTATAGAGCAACGACTAAGTATTTGTACTTGTTAACAGTGTTTAGGAGTTGATCATCTAAATGAATGACAATGACTGCTACTTTAAAAGTCATTATTACTGTCAATGAAGCATGGATGCCTCATTATTAGAGTTCATTGGGACAATTGTACATTAAAATGGGGGTTAGATATATTACGACACTTATTCAAGTCAGTAGTACAAAATCTTCATGTTCTCAGCTGAACATTTAGTTTTGGTAAGTGATAAAGTTTTAGATAATAGTTCAGAGGAGAGTGTAGGTGAAGATGTTCAGGAATTAGATGATAATTTTTCTAAAAAAGTGAAACTTGTCGACTTTTATCATGTCCTTGTTTTGCAGGAGTAGTATTAGGAAGAAAAGGAGGAATGATAAAACAGCTGTATTTGCCCTTCTTTTTTGGCTTGGGTGGGCCAGTTGGAACTGGAGACCAATACTTACCATGGATACACATTCATGATATGGTTCATCTCCTGTTGTATGCCATTGAAAACCATAACATAAAAGGAGTTTTGAATGGAGTTGCCCCTCAGGTAGGTATAATATGCACTGTTTTTAAAAGTGATAGTTTAAGTGCTTCTTGACTAAATACAGCTATAATATGGAACTCAGGAAAACAGTGTAGATGTTCAGTCAAATTAACATAACTTTCGACT
This sequence comes from Metallyticus violacea, assembly GCA_030762175.1. Taxonomy (NCBI): domain Eukaryota; kingdom Metazoa; phylum Arthropoda; class Insecta; order Mantodea; family Metallyticidae; genus Metallyticus; species Metallyticus violacea. Next base: position 96,038,065 of record CM060843.1, read on the forward strand.
TCAAATTGTTTGTTAGACATGGTAACCAAAGTTAACCTTGGAAGTAACCAACCATCATTTGACGTTCCCTCCTCTCTTCCTCAAGCTTGCAGTCACCTTATTGTGCATATCAGATGCATTGAGCTAATTAATCACTTCTTTCTTTGATAGTAATTATGTTACTGCTGCAGTGTAGTAAACTCTTTATAGTGTTAAACTTGTAGTTATTGAAATACAAATATTCTGCAGAATGCATCCAGGTAATAACAACTCCAGGTTGCAGTTCCATTTTGGAGGAAGGAAAGAGCAATAATTTTTCCCTTGTAGTGAGCCTCTTGACACTGTAGGTATAAGTACTATGAGGTAAAAGTCATAAGTCATGGCAACTATTTTTTTTTCTCACAAACAAGGGATAACATGTAAGATATATAATGGAAAGTATAAGGTATTACTGCCAAGTAGTGCCATCAATGGAATGCCAGATGTAGGTGGACTTCATAAGGAAGAAGCAAAACATAGGCAACTGAATAACATTGGTTTATTATGGCATGAGCAAAAGTTACACATAACTACTTACAAGGGTTACAAATCCGTCATGGGATGGGTCTTCCAGGTAACTCACAATGTTTAGCAGCCTTTAAAGTAGTCTACAAGTACATCAACAGTTTGTTGCCAGCATTGGGGAAGATGCTAAAAACCATCTGCTACATGTGAGTTTGTAACTTGAACCACCTCACTTTAAAATGCTGTCAAAATGTCCACTTGGTTAGCTAAAGCATTTTCATGCATTGGCTACTGCATTTTGGGGATGAGATCAAAATCACAGGGACTGAGATCAGGCAAATGGGTGTCTGGAAGAACTTTCCATCCCCGCTGCTGTAAAAGAAACTTGTCACTGTCAGCTGTGTGAGCTGCCAAATTATTGTAGAGAATAATGACGTTAAAAGGTTCTGGCTGTTTAGTGTGTATGGCATGATACAATTGTGACACCGTAAAAGACCTATCTATAATAATAGCATTCACAATGGTACCCTCATGCTTCAGATGACATAGAAGCTCACCTTGATTGTCATATGCCTCATGACTTTTACTGGTGAAGGAGTTTGGCAAAACTTGTGTTTGCACAATGACCCAGAGTGATGTCATTCACTTGGCTATCGCTTGACACCCTTGCCCATGTTTCTCAATGATGCAATTCAACATCCCCTTCCTGAAATCTTGCCAGATTGATGCAACATGTTTCTAGTGAGTCCACTTCTGTACATCATTTAATTGATTTGGCACCCACTTTGCATGCATTTTTCTTCATGTTTAGGCCTCCCATAAAATACGGTGCACTGTTTTTGCTGGAATTCCTTTTTGTCCATTAATTCCACAAGTGTCCAGCATCTATCATCACCCATACTTCCTTGTCCACAGACACAGGTTGCCCACTGCGCAGCAGATTGGCAGTCAAAATTCTGCAAGGCCTCTGTCCACCTAGCCCCTTTTCGATAGGACAGAGCACATGCATCCAGTGTGACTCGTAGTAAGCTCTGTATGGCATTCTAGTGCATTCCTGTTGCAGTGAAATGCTATATTCATATATGCATGCTTCAGTTTTTGTGACCTCCATTCCTGCTAACCACTGTTGCTCACCAACTGAACTATGAGGCATGCTGAGACATGTAGCTCTGCTCACAAACATCATCTGGGGTTTTCATTCAAAAATACATTCCATACACTTTCAATCATAAATCTTAGATTTTTTGTGTTATCCCTTATTCGCAAAAAAAAAAAAAAAAAATAGTTGCCATGACTTATAACTTAATCCTTGTTTAAACAAAATGTAGATAGCTACATCCTAGTTATCATTTTATCCAAATTTTACATATCCAAGTCAGCAATGTAGCCTAAAAACTTTATTTGCTTCATCATGATCTCCAAACAGCAAGTTTATAATGTAATAAATCAACAATCTTTCTGTTGGCTTTTAAAAATGCAAGATTTAAAGATGGCCATAGAGTTTAACTTAGCCAAAAGTTGGAACGTCTTAAAATGGCTCTGCTAATCACTCATGAAGTCATGAATACCTTATAAATAATCATACTTGCCTCATAAACCTAAGATCATGGGTTCAATCCCAACCAGGGTTGATGGGATTTTTTTCGGGTGTAAAAATCCCAAGTATGGTTTCCTTCAGAAGATAAAATATAGCTGTGGATCCCATGTTGTAGATTTAGGGCAAGTAAAAGAATCTCAAGCCTGAAAGAAAGGCCTCTGAGCAAAATTTCTCAGCTATTTCATGCTCTGAATTGAATGGGAAGCAGATGACCTGATATGTTAAAGAGCAATATATTAAAAGTGCTAGGATTAGCAGTAAGATAGTCTCTTGTACAGATCAATATATTATGATATCCATTACTGCTTCCAGAATTCAAGGTTGCTCAAAATGTATCAGTCTGTGAGGATATTAAAACAAGTATAAGCTTTGTTGTAACTTTCTCTCTTTTATGCTCTATGAAGTTAACACAGCATTTTCTTACTAGTTTTTGCTCATACCCCATCAATAGGTCACCATCAAGAAAAAGAAATTATAAATGAAGGGGGGGGGGGAATTCTTATCTTACTTAACCCAGCCAGGGTCGATGGATTTTTTTGGGCGTAAAATCCTAAGTATGATTTCCTTCAGAAGGGAAGTAAAGCTGTGAGTCTCGTGTCGTACATTTACAGCACAAAAAAGAACCTCAAGTCTGAAAGAAGAGACCTCTGAGCAAAATTTGTCATGCCCTGAATTGAATGGGATGCTGATTACCTGAGATGTTAAAGAGCATCCATAAATAAAACTAATAAAAAAAATATATCTTACTTAACAACAAAGAATTGTTCAGATTACTGATATATAATAATGAAAATAATAAAGAGAATCAATAGTAATGAGTTTATTAAAATCATTATACTGCAGAAATCAATGAAACTTTTACAAATAATGAATGGTTATTTAAATTGTAGCTGTTAATAAATTCCTTTTCTTACAGGTGGTGACCAACATGGAATTCACTAAAGCATTTGCAAAAGCCATGTGGCGGCCAGCATTTATTCCTGTACCTGTATTTGCACTTAATATGGGCTTTAGTGAAGAAAGAGCCAAGATTATGACTGAAGGCCAGAAAGTGATTCCCAAAAGAACACTTGAATATGGTTTTAAGTTCAAGTATGCTGATATTGACTCAGCATGTAAAGAAGTGGCTAAATTCTAAAGTGGTATACTACAACCTATAGAATGAGCTCTTAGATTAATTGTAAAATTTGCAACTAAAGGTAGACATTTCAGCTATTTTGTGGGGTGAAATGTAAATGCAAATGCTTGTAAATTCTGTTTTACGTATCATTAAAAATGTTATTTTACGTTTTAATGATTTTATATAAATTTTTAAATATATATTTTGATAAATTTCCAACCTCTTTTACATGTCTCCTTTTTATCCTAAAGTAGCCACAGTTGTGCATATTATATTTCAATTTTTTCATCATGAAGAGATGTATCTGCTCATCAGCCCAGATACAAGTGTTCAGGGAATTTACCTTCAACTTAGGTATTCATTTTTTACACTTAACTCCACTTATTTATATAAAAATAAGACACGTTTCAAGAGAATCTCTCCCATCTTCAGTTGCTCACTGAATCGCCGTTACTCGAAATGATGGCTAGACACCCGGATGTTCCTTGGTAGCCTCTGTTAGTTGAAGTAGGAAATTGCTGAATTCATTCATAGGAGGAAACTGATTTATCCACCTGCTTAAGCAGTAGCAGCTCACTTTTGGATCAAAAATCATGAAATAAAACCGGAAATTAAACTGCTGAAACCTCTTCACAACCCATTGGAGTTATCCACTTGGGAAAAAATTTTCATATTAAAAAATACAGAAAACCTAATGAACTTTGAGTTTCCTCCTATGGATGAACTCAGCAATTTCCTACTTCAACCAACAGAGGCCATCAAGAAACATCTGGGTGTTTAGCCATCATTTCAAGTTTTGGTGGTTCAGTGAGCAACTAAAGATGGGAGAGATTCTCCCAAAACGCGTCTATTTTTATGTAAGTGGAGTTTAGTATAAAAAATGAATACCTAAGTTTAGGACATATTACCATGCCATTGTCAACAGCTTTGCAAGTACAATATTTATTAAGGGAATTATTGATGTACTCACTTAGGGGGAACCACACTTAATCGGAGAAACAGTTCTCTAGTATTCCTGGATATGCAATAAGATGTACAATATATTGGAACTTAGAGATAAAATGACTTCAATGAAATAAACTTAAAGGCATTTATTTATATTGTATTTAGGCAACTATAGACAATGGAGTGGTACTACATCCTATTAAAATTTATTAAATATGTTCTTTTACTTATACAACATTAGGACTTGCCGAGTTCATCATTGATGTTACACTCATGAATGAACTTGGCAAGCTCCTATTTGAACCACAGAAATACCTTTGGATCCAGCCACATTGAGTAGTTGGTCAACAGCTGATGATGGGAACAATTTCTCTTTAATTTTCAAGACATGGTATAGGTATTTGGATAGCATATTTGCAATAATACTGAAAAAATATTCAATAGATGCTCTGAAACTTCTTAATCTGCAACATAAATCTATACAATTTATCATAGAAGAAGAGAGAAAGGGTTGGCTACCACTCCTAGATTTAAAAATCATAAGAAATAGAGATTGTCTGAATTTTGGAATTCACAGAAAAGAAACACACGCAGAAAATTACATAAAAAATTATAGTTATAACCCCCATTCCACATAAATAGGCAGTGTTATTCACAGCTTGGCATAAAGATTAACTAACATCCCTCTAACAGAAACAGAGTACCAAATAGAATACCAAAAGATAATACAGACAGCTATAACCAATTGTTTCAACAAAGACACAATAATAAAAATTATCAATATATTTAATAGACAAAAATGGAAAAGAAATTTCCACACTGAAGAACTCTAAGGAAAGATACAATTTCAAAAGTTTCACATACCACCCAACTTACAACTACAAGTTTAAGAAGATTTTCACAGAACATGGAATAATGTTAGCCCGAAAGAACAAATAAATATATTACCAGGAATTTATTAGGTTTCATAGTAAAAGACACCATACCAACAGAACAGAAATCAGGAATTTATGAAATCAGATGTGCAAATTGTGATCAGAGAACATTGGAAAAATGACGAGAAATTTGAAAATTCGAAGAAAAGAACACTTGAGGAATATTCAGTTTAAGTAGGTTGCTAAATCAGTGATAGCAGCTAACTTTTAGACCAAAAATCATGAAATTATACCAGAAATTAAATGCTGAAACATCATGACAACCCAATGGAACTAACCACTTGGAAAAAAAATATCATCTTAAAAAATAAGGAAAACTTAATGACTTTTCCTCTTATGGATGAACTCAGCAAGTTCCTACTACAACCACCAGACACTGCCACAGGAGCATCCATGTATCCAGCCACCATTTCCAGTAACAGTAGTACGTCAACAACTGAAGATGGGAGTGAATGCTCCAGAAACACGTCTTAGTTTTATGTTAGTGAAGTGAGTGTATACAAGTTGAATGCGTAAGTGTAGGTTATATTTGAAGACAAACTTGACATTTTTTTAACATTCTTCAGTGACTTTATTTATTGATATACTGTATTTAATATTTGTACAGACACATTTTGATATGCTTTTGTTCATTTGAATGCTCTGTATAAATGTACCATTTCCATTGATGGTAATGTGGGTAGTATGGAAAAGTGTTCCATATTATCAGGTGTTATTTTCATTTGTTTTTTGTTACATGTCAATGGATATTTTGAGCTAAAGCCATAAGGGAAGTATATTTTCACTTTTTGTATTATTATTTAGATTATGACAAATATGTTGAACTTCCATTTTTCCAAAATATGAGAAATAATGCCACACCTTTGACATTATGTTCCTTAAGTTATTTTGATTACCATATTTTAATAGCAACAGTGTTGTTTCTGACTAGCACTGATGGGTAATTTTTGAGAATCATGACATGCAGGAGATGTGGGATAACATTTGAGTATTTCCAAGTAATAGTTATTTTTTGATTCCTTAGTATTTTGCTGTAAAACTGTTTTACCTAAACATACTTTCTTCATTTTAAGCAACATATAATGTAGAAAATAACAAGATATTCTGGAAATTGCAGATACAGAGATAATCATAATGAAATTTTGCTACATGCATTACATACAATTAGTATTGGTAAACTAAATACAAATAGGCCAGTATCATTACAATATTCAAATTGAGCAGAAAGAAGAATGGAAATAATACAAAAGAGATGGGTTGTCCTTCAGTTTTGTTACCTAAGAATAAGGAAGCTTTGGTTCTGAGAATGATTATGTCAGGTGAGGGTTAATCCTTTACTCATTTGGAAGTGAGATTGTATCAATCCTATCTAGACAAAGATTTAAGACAGGAGAAATTCAAACAAAACTTGCTTGGAGTTGACTGGTTGTGGAGCTTTCTCATACTGATATAGTTTTAACATAAAGATTTTGCCAGAACATCAAAAGGACATGAGCAAATATCAATGAATTGGAAGGAATTAATCCTGATAGCAGTTTAAATTAGTATGAAACAAACAACTGATAACCCTGGTCAAATAAAGATTTTAGTTTCACAGGTCATAAGCAATCTTTCAAAAACATTGAATATGTTTTATGGATCAGCTTCAGAAAAAACTTTTACCACTTTATATATGCTTCAAAACTGAACATCTTTATGACATCTGGATCATAGGAGGACCTAAAGATGTAAAGGTACAAATAGGTTATCAAACTCTTGTTCATTACAGCCATTTTTGAAGATTGATTTGACAAACTTGCTGTGAAGTACTTGAAGGAGCTCCCTGAAGATAGACCAAAAGTTTTTTTATTGGTGATAATTTAGCACATCTCATGACACCCTACATTATAGATAAATGCCGTAAAAATAGTATAAAATTTATACTCCTGGCATCAAACAGCAACCTATGCGTCAGCTTTTGGATGTTTCCTTCTTTAAGCTCTTGAACATAAATTGGTACCAAATACTAACAATGGAAAAGCAAAAGCAAAGGCTGTTCCCCAAGACTCACTTTCCATGCCATGTAACACTCTTGTTTCTGATTATTTCTGATTTCAGAGCCAATGGCATAATTCTTGTTAATGAAATATGACTGAAGCAAATATTGTACCTACTCACTCAAAACTTGCGTGGCATATTGCGTTTTATACTCTATGATTTAATTTTTTCATGTATCACATATAATTTTGAAAGTGGCACCATAGCCAAGTGTAGACTGCTCGTCTCCCACTGAGGCAGCACAGTTCAATCAAAGTGGTTGCAAATGAAGTGGATTTGTAGTAAATAAAGTGATGCCTGGGCAGGTTTTCTCCAGGTACTCTGTTTTTCCCTGCCACTTTCATTCTGTCATTGCTCCACAATCATCTCATCCCCATCTTCATCATTAATTAGCATAATGTAGTCTGCCGATTCATTGATGTGTATGTACACTATTATTATATTACACTACTCCATTCCTTAATCAGGCAAGCAAGTTGGTATTAGAATACACACTTAATTTTAACTGTTGTACCCTTCTCTTTTATAACTTCCTTATAAATTGCTTTATGATAGTACAACAAAATATTTCATCTCTATTATACCTATTAATATTACTTTTTTATTATTATGCTGTATGCACATATTTTAATGGAGTTATAAGTCCAATGTGGTGGCAGTGGCAGAAGTAGATGCAGTGTTTATGGAACTTGGCATACAAGCTATCTGGCATGGTCAAAGGATTTACGTCATTATCATTATAACTCCATTAAAATATGTGCATACAGCATAATAATAAAAAAGTAATATTAATAGGTATAATAAAGATGAAATATTTTAAATACTTAAATGTAAATTGGAACTTGCACAGTGAAGCCAATCATATTAATTGATATCATTGTATGATTCAGTTGAACTACACACTCTTAAAGCTTCACTTACTTTTCATAAATGTATGGAACCAGTTTCGAGAACATTTAGTTCCCATCTTCAGCCAGGCTAAAGTTCAACTTGCCTGAACTTGAGTTGAACTTTAGCCTGGCTGAAGATGGGAACTAAATGTTCTCGAAACCGGTTCCATACATTTATGAAAAGTAAGTGAAGCTTTAAGAGTGTGTAGTTCAACTGAATCATACAATGATATCAATTAAAATGAAATATTTTGTTGTACTATCATAAAGCAATTTATAAGGAAGTTATAAAAGAGAAGGGTACAACAGCTTTTAAAATTTATATCACTGTTCTTAGAGTGCTGGTTATTTAGGATCTTATACAATTAATACTGTGGTTATATATGCAATAGATCCTACTTTCCACTAATTACATATTTCAATATTATCTCCATATATATTTTTCTCCTTTAATTTAATTACTTTCTTCCACCACTTCTCTCTTACCCTCCTTACATAGTTACCAAATTTTCTCTATAACTCCTTGCTGCAATTCCCAGAAGTTTTTAATGTGAAAATTTCTATCTGTATTTTCTAATCCATACTTTAGTTTCTAAACATCCAACTATACAATGTAGATATTCATCATCATTATCTAACATATTATTTATTTCCAACATCGGTGTCATCTTATACTTGGAATACAGCTTAATAACGGGTAAAAGCATGGGTTAGCCTATTCTATGCTTATACTCTGGATAGTGTTATAATCCAAAATTGTATCATACCTTTTATGCCTAATCATGGAATACTTTTAATCAGACTTTATTCTGCATTTGTACCACTGGTCCTAAAGTAGATAAACATGTTGATTAAATGACTAATAAAGGAAATCAAATTATATAAGTGCAAATCTTTTTTCTTGGAACTGGCATCCAAGAGAACTGTGACAAGATTCAACAAAAAATCCATTAGGTAAAAAAACCAAGCATATCAAAGAAATATTGAATACCTTTGAGTTCACTTCTGTTTTCAGATACGTTTACAATTACTACAAAGTGCTATCAAAATACATACAGCTCAGAAATAGCCCCAAAATTATTAATATATTAAATCATTAATCATTTTTGACATAAGATAAGGAAATTAAGAAAACGTTTTTAAATATTTAAAAAAAAAAAATCTAAATGTATTCACTCATGGAAGAATAGAATCTGGAGGAAGCAGTACATAAGATTAAGGAATGTTGCTACCTTACTTTTTTAGGCATTTGGAACTTTCTAATCCAAGTGCTGTAGTTTTTACTTCACATTGTTTATCGTTCTCTCTCTTTCAAACACATGCACAGAAATAAACTAATAAAATGGCTTGATGAGAAGCACACAAACAAGATCTTGTCTATTACTGATCTCTTCAATAGTTTGCTCAATTCTTTTGTTTTTCCTTTAAATCTTGGAAAACAGATAAAATAATAATGTATCTCTGCTGCAGAGTTAAGTAAAAGAACTTAATGCTGTTTGAAAATGGGCACATGGAGATAATAGTATCTGCATGCTAAATAAGAAAACTTAATTAGCTTGAAAATGTATTAATGTGCTGTACATTTACAAAAATGTAAAAAATTCACTCAGGCATCACTTCCTAGTCCATAGTTGATTCTTAGTATATACAGTACATCAGATGTTAACAGATAGAGTAAATGATTTGCTGCATGAATGCCTAGTATCTCTGATGATGAATCCAGGCTAACCACTTGTTGTTTTGCTATATGAGCCACCTGTTCACCAGTTCGACGATTTCTTAATTCACTAAGCACAGCTGTAGGTTGATGATAGATATAAATACGATGGCATGTCTCACATATAGCAACATATGACATGTCTGCAACATAATAAAATAAATCAGTGGTAAATATTGCCAATATCATCAAAATATGGAAATCATATTTAATTCAATCTCAATATTCACATATAAGGTTTAGGCTAATATTAAAATGTATTATAGAAATTAAGTGTATATTTATAAACAAGTCAAATACAAATGCACAAAAACTTTCCAGAGTTTATAAAATGTTAAACTGTTTATTTAGAAGCATTATATAATGAAAATATGGTTTGATTTGAACCCAGCTTCTACTCCAAGCCATTCTTCTTAACCAGCTCAAGAGTTTATGAAAAGCTGTGCCTCCTCCTATGAGGGAAGTTAACTATCAAGGAGTATTTACTTATGCTTATTTTCTTACAGAGGATAGAGTGCCAGGTGCTAAGTTCTTGGCTTCCAACATCCTCTAGCAAGAAATTAAGGTACTACTTGGATGTGAAAAGTCATATGTATGAATAAATAAACCCAAAATGCATAAATTGCTCCAAAATCCTTAATATAAAATAATTATACGTTACAATACCAAGTATTATTAAATGTATACATAGAACAATGTGATAAGGCAGTTTGGGAAGGGTTTGCATTGGCTAAAACTGAAGTTATAAATTTAATAGAGTTAAGATATAAAGATGTAGAAAAATGTCAAAGGTGTGGAGAAACAATATGAATTTTCATTTTTTATTATACTGCAAGCAAACAAAATTATGAAGAGAACAGCTTAGCAAAGTTAGAGAGAAATGGATAAGAATAATTAAGGGGCAGATAGAGGGAAACATAACCTTAGAAATGGATTGATAAGTATACATAATTGAGTGTAGTGTATTATGTAGTCTGTTGGAATATATTTTCATTTTTTTTTAAATTAATTTATTTATCCATGTTCGAAAACACAAGATTTAAGATATTTTTCTTAAAATATTTTTCAACTTTATCACATTGTAAATCAATACAGTTCTCGGCATGGCCAAGAAAACACAAGATTTAAGAGATTTATTTTTATTTTTCAACATAGTCACTCTGTAAGTCAATACATTTGGTCCAACAACTTTCAAACTTTTTAATACCTGGTAAAATAAGATTTGTCCAACTGTGAAAAATAAGCATCTGTCTCAGCTTTAACCTCATCATTTTACGTGAATTACATCATGCAGCCATTTCTTTAGGTTTGGGAACAAAAGGTAATTGCTGGGAGCTAATTCTGGTGAATAAGGCAGATGTGGAAGTACTTGGAAGCGAAGGTCATGCAGTTTTGCAGCAACAATCCCAGATGTGTGTGAAGACACATTATCATGAGCAAGTTGAGAATGTTTAGACTGAATAGCACCCTTCAGTTGGTCCAATAGCGAAATACTCCCAGGTGATGGTAGTGCCTTCTGGAGCACTATGAGCACTAAATAATGAGGATCCCAGAAAACTGTGGCCATAACTTTTTCTGCAGGTGGAACCATTTTTGCTTTCTTTGGTGCAATTTCACTTTTTGCCACCCAATGTTTGAACTACTCCATCTTTGGCACATAGTGATGAGCCCATGTTTCATCTGCTATTGTGAAACTTGAAAAAGCTTGAAATTGCATTTAAATAAGTCTAAACACTCTTGCAAAATGTTAATTTGAATGTATTTTTGGTTCATTGTTAACAAACATGGCATCCATCAAGTGGAAAGCTTTCTTATACCTAAAACTTCATGTAAAATGTAGTGGACATGGCCTGTCGAAAACTTTGCAATGTCAGTCAACTCGCTACCTTCAATTGGCAATCACTGAATATGAGATTGTGAATTTTTGTCACAATCTTGTCAGTCTTAGCAGTTTTGAGATGCCCTGAGTGCTCATGATTTTGAATTGATGAACTACCATGCTTAAATTCAGCAGTCCACTTTTTAATATCGAAAACAAAGGGGAAGAATTCTTTAATGTGGAATCTAATTCCTTTTGTATTTCTTTTGGGGTTAAAACCTTCAAAACGAAGTACTTTACCAAAGCTTATATTTCAGTTTCATTCATTGTTTAGAAAATACAAACACTAGTTTGTTCACATGATCATCACAAACAAGTGGCTATACTTATGTGTGTGAAACTTTACAGCATGCCATACAAAGGATGATACTTAACAACTATCATAGTAACATCTTTGAGTAGGGCTGAGAATTTTTAAAACACCCCTTGTATTTGGAAGTCCAGAAGGCATAGAACTATTCCTTAATACAATAAGAGAAAACCTTTTACTTATTTTGTTTTAATCTATTTTATTTATTCACATAAATTCATTAATTGAAATTAAATTCTCTAAATAATTTTATCTCCTTAATCTATCTTTCTTAATCATTCATTATTTTATGTCATAAATGGCCAACACATACCGCACTATATCAACATTTTTAGTCAAATGTGCCAGTTGATATATCATATAATCAGTCTGCAGCAAAGGAGGGCTTGCTGAGCTGAAGCCCCCCCCCATTCATTTACAAGTATTTTAAAATTTAACTTTGAATTAAAGCATGAAAAACAACCCATCACTGGCATTGTGAGTGTAACACTGGAAATAAATGTTTAGCTTTTACTACCAAAAAGATCTTACTAATAACAATAAACAGTCGCTTCTGTAATACTGCCATGTTCATCATTTACCCAACCACCTTACTTTGAGTAGTTATTAATGGTGACTAGTAGCCATATTATTTTGATTTAAAGTAAACACTAAAAATCAAAATAAGATTAACAAAAGTTTCACTGTGTGGATTCCGACATTCCGTAAACATAGTAGCCATGTTTTACTCAGAGCCTTTGATCAACTATTTATTTGACTAGCGATAAAAATCTCTGACAGTATCAACAATATTTTAGCTTCAGGCAATCTAGTGTTTAACAGTAGACAAACTCCATGTGGAGGAAGTCAAATGGATGCTTAGTCATTACGTTCAACTTTTTACTTGCCTAGCAATTGAGGTTCTCTCTTTAACCACACCAATATTTTAGCTTCACCCAATAGCAGTCTCCGATTTAACATAAGACAATCTATATGGAATGGTGTAAAATCACAGCTACCTAGAGCTGCAAGAGTGTTTATCGGTGTTATTGTTGGGATACTCAAGTAACGGTCATATAAAAATTTTCCCTCTTTTGATACTGGCTGGGTGTACAATGTAATAATACACTGAGAGAGGGAGATAAAATTGCTCCTATTTTTTTTTTTTTTTTTTAATATTTATAATTTTAGGCATTATAATATGTGAATTGTTATAATTCCTAAAATTGTTAATTGGAACATTGCACTGTGAAGCTAATCATATATCAAGCTCATTGTGTGATTGAGTCAAATTAACACTCTTTTGCTCCACTTACTTGTTTAAATATTTAGAACAGGTTTCATGAACCTTCGTTCACATTGTCAGCTAGAAAGTTGACTGCTGGATACTTCATTATGCCGTGGGAATGTGTATTCTGCTTCGGTGGAGGTGTAATGAACTTAAAGTTTAGTTTTCATCCCTGGAAGAGTTGAAGTTCATTAAACTGTCTTTGTACAGTTTAGATTTTTTCCCAAATTACTAATTCTGTAGGTTCTTATACTGATTTCAATAATTTTGCTTTATTCAATGTGTCTTGGTTTTCTGTCCAGAAATAAAATGCTACTTGATTTCTCCAATTGCTTGTATTTTATGTTCCTGAAATGTTCTTTTAACTGTGTGCCTGTTTCTCTTTGTTTTTTCAATGTAAACCTTTTCATATTCTGTACAACTTATTTTGTAAATACCTGCTTTTTTTCTCCTGTGGAATACTGTCATTAACATTGTCTATCAAGAGATTTTTGACATTAAATCTGTTTACCGGGACTAACCTGATATTAAAATCTTTTAGAATATTCTGAAACTTTTTTGTAGCCAAGGATGATAGTTAATTTTTTAAAAATTAGCTAGCTTTTCTTGCTGAAAGTGTTGTGGTTTCTTTAATAAATTTATGCCTGTTGAATTTTTGTACTTTTTTGTGTACTAATTCTTTCTTAAAACCATTTTTAACTGCTGTACTTTCTATTGTTTGTATTCTTTGAAGTATTCTTCTTGCTAATTTGTAGGTTAACTAGCCAGAGTGTTAAACTGTTAATAAATGCAAGCTTGTGCATCATGGGATTAAAACTGTCAGCTTTGATGTGATTGTCTGCATGTGTATTCTTTCTATATATTGCAAATTCTAAGCTTCTTTGACCTTCATAATTTTGATGTCCAAGAAAGTAACATGATATCTGTTTCAGTTTCGTATGTGAACGATATATTTCTATCTTGTATATACACAAGTTTTATGGCATCATCAATGAGTTTTTTTGTTAACTATGACAAGTATATCATCAACATATGTGTACCAGATTTTAAATATGTATCAATGCTGCATTGATTTGTTTCAAAACTGCTCATGAAGAGGTTAGCTAAAAATAAAGATAAAGAGCTGCCCATAGCAAGTCCTGATTATTGTTTATAAAATTTGCCCTTGAAAAAAATTAGGATTGGTTTATGCAAATTTTGGTAAGTTTAATATATTCTTTTATCTTATTTTGATTTAAAGTAAAACACTAAAAATCATGTCGTCACATTAAAACTCTCTTTAAGTTTCACAAACACACTTATAAAAGTAATTTTGGTACATGTTTCGTGAGGTACATTCCTCACATTGTCAACCAAAACGACGAATTTTTAGTGTTTTACTTTAAATCAAAATAAGATTAACAAAAGTTTCACTGTGTGGATTCCCAAATTCCGTAAACATATTCTTTTATGTTTGTATCATTAATTCCATTTGTTTTTAACCAATCATTTAGATAAATTAGGAGTCTTTCTTTAGATATGCTTGGAGACAGCAGTTCTACATGGAAAGATATTAATGTGTCAGAAGGTTTAATTTTATGTCCTTAATTTTTTCTATTGATTGAAAGGAATTGTTTATACTCTTGCTTTGAAATTTAGGAAATGTCTTGAATTTTTCAGTTAGCCATCTAAATAGTATGACAATGTATTGATATTGTTGACAATGGGTTGCATACCATTTCCAGCCTTATGCATTTTTGGTAAACCATATATTTTTGCTAGGTTAGGGCTGTTCTGTTTTATTTTACATTTTGTTTCCTTTGGAATAACTGTGCAAGATTTAATAAGTAATACATCCCCTCAATGGGTCTGAATGAATCTGAACATACTCTTTTTAATTAAAATGTAAATTGGAACTTGCACAATGAAGCCAACCATACAATAATATCAATTATACTCCTTCTTATTTAGCAAATGTAGCATTCCTGTATTATTATCTTCCTTATCTAATATGCCTATTCTGTTCCCTTTGTCAGCTTTTGTATAAACTACATCTTTTTCATTTAGCAATTTTATTGTGTTCCTATATCTCTCATTTACTGAAGTTTTCTTTTTATTTATTTCTTTTAACACCTTTTCTGATTTGATTCTAATTATTTTTCCTGTTTTTAATCTTCAATAGCCACTTCTAAATCTACCAAATAAACTTCTATTTTATTGGAGTATTGAACACAAGTTTTAAGGCCTTTATTTAAAAATGTCAATTCTTCTTTCTTGAAAGTTTCTTTTGATAGATTTTCCACAAAATTCTGTTTAGGTTTTGGAATTTTAGCTTTCTTAGGTTTTTGATTTAGATTTCTAAGCTTTCTTTTTTTGGATTGCTGCTTTTTTGTTTATCCGATATTGTATGTGTATTGTAAATGTTCTACATATTTAAACAAGTGCAGCAAATGAGTGTTAGTTCCACTCAATCAATGATCTTAATATATGTTATAATTTCATTTATTTTTTTGAACATTAAATACTTTTCTAATCATTTTGCAACCACTCTTATGTATTTAGATATTGTTTTGAGTCTATAATTTCTTTCAATATATAAGCATGAACATGAATGCTAATTAATCACATTTCATAATAATCTTGTTTTCACATGTAGGGTAATGCAAGGTAACACACTTGTATTGGTAACATAATGGCATACCTTTCAACACTCAGTGGCACTCTAAGAAGCAGGTGTTTTCTCCCTGGGCTTGTATCACTGCTTGCAACCTTATGGGCATGCTGCGGATCAAGGTCCATAGGTTGTAGCCTCCTATTACTCATGCAAAACCTCTCAAAGTTTACTGAGGTTCTCAGGAACACGTTTCAGAACAGAACATTTTTGCCATGTCCCAAACTTGCTCAATACGGTTGAGGTCACAGCTTCGTGCTGTACAAACTAGCATCTGAATTCCCACTTCACGAAAGTACTGTGTCATAATGTGGGGCACATGTGGATGGGAATTGTCACACATGAAGCAGAAATCATTCCCAATATATAAAACATAGGGAATAACATGCTCCTGAAAAATTTCCTCAAATTTACCAGTTTGTTTTTGGGGCCCTGTTCTCCACAAAAACTAACTCTTTCTTGGCTTCCATACTGATTTCAGCTCTCACCATGACAGAACCTACCCTGAAAGTCATTGTCAATGAGAAGGTGCAAGGGGCATACCTTTCTCCAGTCCTCCTCTATAATCTCTCTCTGCCATCAGGCAATCTTAGGCTGAACCTCGACTCATTCTTGAATAGGAAAGCTTTCCATTGCTCTTCAGTCCACTCCAAATATTCACAAGGAAAAGTAAGTCATGCTTGCTGATGTTGCTGGTTAAGCAAGGGACCTCAGATTGGTCTTCTAGAGGTGAGCTGTGCTTCTTAAAATCTTCTTCTCTCCGTTCTCACGCTAACATTGACCCCTGTTACCCTTTACAAGCGATTTGAGCTTCTAAGGCTGTTGTGTGATGATCAAGCAAAACTTTCAGCAGCAGAAATTGATCATCTCTGGCAAGTGTCATCCTTCTGCAGCCAATCCTGGTCTTCTGCAGTAGATACCAAATTTTCTGTATCTTTGATACAGCCTTCTTGGCCGCAATATTCCATTCAGTGCAGTAGAAAGTGTATAGATATACTGTATTTATAAAGGCATTGCTCTTGTGTCTAATATAGGAAAAGCTTATATCAGAACATTAGTGGAAAAGATGCAACAATAGACAACAAGAATATTGCCAGCTCCATTTCAATTTGAATTTTTGGTAGCAAATACAAATAAAAGTTTTCTATTGGCCAATTCAAATAAACTTTTGAAGCATATAATTCACTCTCTGAGCCTAACAATATTTGCTCTCAACCAGCTACCTGTGATTTTTCTATTTCTTCTGTTTGATGAATTTTCTCTGAGCATTTTTTTCAGTTTCACGAGCTCTATTACTTCAATTTCTTTTTTTCTTACTGCTTGCTGTAAATGCTCTTGATTCTAACATTGCTATTCTCTATTCCTCATTTTTACTCTCTATCTAATAACTGCCTCCCCTACAATCCTTCTCATATCTCTGAACTGAGTATCAAAGCAATTTAATAATTATTTTTAAACACAATGAGCACCAAATAAAACTTTATAGCAAACATGTTAAAGAAATGATCAGTGAGACGTGCTGATTACAGGCTTTGGCACTCACTTGAATTTGAGATTCCTGGAGAACTTAAAGAATAGGCAAGAATTTAAGGCCAAGTTTAGTTAAATAAGCCACAATGAATATGAAATGGAAGCAGCAGCAAGGTCAAGAAACTCTGGCTAGAGGGGAAGAGAGGAGTAGGAAACTTGTTGACATTGCATCTAGGTCAAGAAACGAGGAATGAAGGACAGGAGAAGAAGAGGGAAGAAAGGGGAACAATGTGCATCTGGTGAGGAAGAGAGGACTGTATAGCAGCAAATGGGTTGAGAATTTCACTTAGCGCGGAATAACTGAGTGGGGTAAATGATATGGTGGAGAGAAGTGGATGAAGGGAATCAGTGGGGCAGTGGTCAAAAGGTTTGAGTGTGGCCTGGGGACTTTGATAGAAACAGAGAGTGATACAAATTCAGAAAATTCTTGTAAAAGGGTTACAAGAGCAAAAGTGAAACTAGAATGATTTATTTAGAAGAAATAGAAATAGAGGGGGATTATAGGTGATTTTAAAGTTTATATTATAAGTTTGGTGAAGCACAGACCAGAAATAAAGTAAAGGGTGAGGACAGTTATGTGATAATAGTGGAATCGGTAGAGAGTGGGAAGTAGGATCTATTGCATATACAACCAGGGAGTTAAATGCACAGATCCTAAAATAACATGCACTCCAAGATTGTTGTATAATGTGTAAAGTAAGAGAAATATTTAGAAATAACGTTTTTATTTCATACAATCTTCCTGTCCAAGTCTGTAGGCCAGTTTGCACAGGCCCCAATGAATACCTTGTTTATACGTATTCTCTTCTTCTTGGCTACTTCACTGGCTGCTCTGCTAAAGTATATGCTATAAGTTCTTGATTTGCTTGAACTACATAAAAAGTAACTGCATGGTTGATAATTTGAAGATATAATGAAAAGTGTGACCTGAATACTTATGGGATTGTTTTAGAAAAGGAAGAAAAGCAGAAAGGCATTCCTAGATAAAATGATTCTCTCTTCTTAGTTCTCTATCTTTGAATCAGTCCATCACTAGTCTTAGATTATTTGCTTTTATATTTGTAGTAATTTGAACTAGAGCACAGCAATAGAGTACATACCTGGAGCACAGGCAGAAAATTTCCTCTGCTGTTTTGAGGCCTGCACATAGCCAAATGCATGAAATGTTGCAATGTGCTTGTGGGGCCAATCCACCCCTGTTGGAGGTTCGAACTGCCAAACACAACCATCTACATCATGTCGAAGGCAGATGGCAGGGACTGCATTAGGCTTAGCTTGAACAGTAAACAACCACTGATGACTGCCTAAATTCACCTGTAATATATAA
This sequence comes from Metallyticus violacea, assembly GCA_030762175.1. Classification (NCBI taxonomy): domain Eukaryota; kingdom Metazoa; phylum Arthropoda; class Insecta; order Mantodea; family Metallyticidae; genus Metallyticus; species Metallyticus violacea. The sequence goes on from CM060843.1 coordinate 96,056,752, forward strand.
AAATATACTTCTTCTAAATGTCTATCATTCCGAGAAAATGGTACTGCAGCAGCACTATCAGATACTACTTCTGGGGTAAGGACATACTAAACACACAAACACAAATTATTTATGAAGAATTCACTCATATTTCACTAGTTTTCTTCCACTTACTTGGACATATCTGCCTTCATCATCAGCATGGTTGATGAAGGCAAGAGCCTTCGAAACATATCCAAGTAAGAGGAACAAAACTAATGAAATTGGAGTGCATTCCTCATAAATAATTTGTTATATTATTATATATTTTAATATGAAAATCTCCATTATTTAAAACTACATAAAATATATATAAACATTTATTTTACATCACATATAATTGATTGATTTATTTAAGGACGCTCTTTAACAGCTCAGGTCATCAGCGTCCCATTCAACTCAGGGCGTGAAACGGCCGACAAATTTTGCTCAGAGGCCTCTCTTTCAGGCTTGAGGTTCTTTTTCGTGCCGCAAATGTACGACACGGGACCCACGGCTTTACTTCCCTTCCGAAGGAAGCCATACTTAGGATTTTTACGCCCGAAAAAATCCATCGGTCCTGGCCGGGTTCGAACCCGCGTTTTGAGTATAGGAGGCAAGTATGGTAACCACTACACCACCAGGACCGACACACACATATAATTGAGGTTCACATTTTCACCCAGAGAGGAATAGATAAAACTAATCCTGTTGACAAAAAAACTGTGCTTTTAAGATTGAATTAACACTGAAATGCACCAGCATGAATTGAATACATTAAATGTAAAAGTATGAAATAATGTACAAAAATTCAAGCATCCACAAAACTGATACATTTTAGGCTTTCATGGTGGTGTTATAATTAAAACAGTTAAAATCTTCTGGGCTGTTTTAATTTAATTTTTTTCTAAAATATAAGGTAGCCCAGGCCTGCAAGATGTCCATATCTTATTCTAACAGACTTCTTGTGGAGTTACATAATGAATGAGGTTTACAGTAAAAGAATAAAAAATCTTGAGCACATGAAGCAAAGAATCAAAGAAATAATTGCTCCAGAGATTCTTGGGAGTATGTGGGCTGAACTCTAATTTCATTTTGATGTCATTGTTCTATTAATGCAGCTCATAATGAAACTTACTAATGTTACTCAGAATCTGTATGAGTTACTGAATTAATACATACTTCACAGTAATCTCATGAAACACTGCCATTCATTTTGAAGATCCTGTAACATACTCTTTGGCAACTTGAGACATAACTTTGCATTCACCATCTTCCATTTCTATTCAAATTCAACAGATTAGAGTGGAGATATCATATACATTTGAAGCTGGTTAAGTTAAGAAAATATAATATATGCACCATATAGCTTGTTAATTCATCACATTTACCCTTACAGTTATTAACAACAGTTCAGTTTTCTAAAAACAGAAAATTGAAAAAGCCTTAATATTTTTCAGTAAAAACATAAAGTTGAAAAAGAATTATGATTTTTCAGTAAAAACAGAAAGTTGAAAAAGCATTATTATTTTTCATTGATCACTGCAATGAAACAACAGCTCTAGGTATAATGAGAGCAAGAAAAAATTGCTCTATTTATATGGAACAGAGCAAGAGCAATCTGTTTGCAAAATTGATTACAGTTTCCTTAATACCACATTCAAGATACTGCCAATTTAAATTTTAATGCTGGCAATTTCTAATATGAAGTACTAAAGACTGTATAAAATATAGTGAACTTTTGTAACAGTGGTGTCAAATATTAACATTTTAAAAAATGGAATCGAAATTGTAACATACACACCACTAAAATTCAATAAAATGCACGACTAGTTTTGGGAGCCATCACTCCTATCATCAGTTCCTGGTCGACTCAAAAGTTTAATTTCTTTCTTGTATGTATTCATAACTGTGGAAGTAAATAAAGTAGATCCAACCTTACAGGAGTCCATTTTTAAGGTTACCACGCATTAGCGTAGCATTCTTTCGGCCGTTCACAGGTTTATATACCTAATAATTGTATAAAATATAGTGAACTTTTGTAATTGTGGTGTGAAATATTAACATTTTAATGGCTCCCGAAACTAGTCTTCCATTTTATTGAATTTTAGTGGTGTGTATGTTACAATTTCGACTCAATTTTTTAAAACGTTACAAAAGACTGGTTTATTTACATACAGTAAACCATTTATTTACATACAGTATCTCAACTCAAACAACAGATAGCAAAAAATTCTGTTATAGTATATGCATTAAGGTATTGGAATAATATTAAATATGCTCACAATTTTAGCTAAAGAAAGATTTGATCAAAGCAATCAGCACAGTAAAAACTATTATACCTCAATTATTTGTTTAAAATTCAGAAGATGTTTCAAGAGCATTTGCTTTCATCATCAGCTGGAGACTGACTGTCATCCTATGGTGACAGTAAAATGAGAATGATAATTGTCTCCAGCTGATGACGAGAGTGAGTGTTCTTGAAATATATTTTGGATTTTAAACAAGAAGGTGAAATATAACAGTGTTATTATGCTGAGTGCTATGATCAAATTATATACTGCTTCACTGTTATCAATAATAACTTCTGTTTAATTCTTCATTAAATGAAGGCTGATTCAAATTGCTTACTCGATGTGATTCAGAATGGGTTGATGCTTCCAGCCGGACAAGCAAAGAAGTGCTTGAAGCAAATGCATCACATTCTTCCAGCTGCTGGGCATTAAAAGTTGGGGGGCAGTTTGGATCTGTAACCTGTACACAAAAGTAATGAGAATATTGTTTGTAGTATTTTTTAATCAAAGCTAACAAATGAACAGCTCATCCCAACAATGTTGTAATTAACAAAACTGAAACATTTTAGGAGTGTGAAAAATAAAGGAGAAAATGTGTATGAGTTCTAATGCTAACTCGCCTGATCAGGACAATGGAACTCTGTACATGGACAGCAGAGGATAGGAGCATAATCCATTTGTAATATATGTAATGATAAATCATTGAATAATATATTAAGCTGAAGGATGGTGAAGATGGAAGTGAGATGATGGAGTAATGATTTGAACAGGTAACTGGAATACCCGGAGAAAACCTGTCCAGGTGCTGCTTTGTACCACATAATTCCCATTTATGGCTGCTGAAATGGAACTTGGGCTGTATCAGTGGAAAGCGAGCAATCTAACCATTCAGCCACATTACAATTATAAAGTTGTTGCCCTCATTTGTTATTTTAATTACAAAATTATACCACTTAATCTGTTTTTAAGAAGAAAATTTCTTAAGTAAGTGAAAATATTCGTTACAATATTTAATCTAAAAGTGTCTCTAAATTAGACCAACAAACTTCAAAGGTAGATAGATGCCAGTTTTTAATACACTTTTGTAAGGAACCCATGGGCTGCAATGTTTAATTTCAATGCAATATGATTTTATGTCATTAAATTGTGCAACCTTGCAGGAAGGGACTGAGGTAACTAGTTATGTGAAAATTAATTAATGAATTTAATATATAAATTATTGATGTTACAGTATTTATTTGGCCCAAAAATATAGAAAAATAAACAAAAAGAAAAGGAAAAATACTTCAATGTTAAATAAGAAATATGAACCCAGCAATGTATTCTTGTCATTATATGTGTTGGAACACATGTTTATTGACTTCCAGGCAGAGTGCTTCTATGTGCCATATTCTGTCATATCCTCTCAAGGATGCTAGAAGCACTTTCCCGATTTCAGCTGCTGCATCTGCTATGCATGCTACAATATCTTCAGAATCAATGGGGAGTTCACTATCTAAAAACTTTATATCACCCCAAATAAAGATATCAAATGGGATAAAGTCTGGCTAGCATATGGCAGGCAATGAGCTCACCTGGACATAACCAGTTTGAATGTAGCTGTAACATGACAACATACTTCATTCCCAAAATGGGCTAGCACATTCCTTTTCTGATATTAAGAGGAAGTGGATGCAGTAGCTTAAGCACAAATTCTTGCAAAAATACCCAGTGATTATTGGTGCTGAGTAATCACAGCAAAATATATGACCCCATAGGGAAGTCATTCCCACTCACTGACACCAAATTTAATCCGATGTCATCATGCAATTGTGGCATGGGAGGCTTTGAAAGACCAAATAAGTGAATTATGGGAATTAAGCAATCACTCACATGTGGAATATGCTTCATCCAGAATGTCAAATAGTTTGGAAAGTGTGTTTGGAGTAGAGTTTGGTCCAAATACCAATGACAAACTTATCCCAATTGACAGCCCCTGACTTAATAGTATTGGATCCTTTTAAGATGATAGAAATGTAACAGCTATTTCTGCAGACTTTTCCAAACCATGCAATGACTAATGTTCAATTGATGAACAATACCACGAGTACTTGTTGAAGTTTGCAGTTTACCCTCAGCATAGCATCCTCAATTTCAAGAGTTCACACATAATACCCCCCATCCTTGACTCTTTGCTCGTTTATCTAAGACCAGCTTGCTTACTCTGCGATCAATGCTAGCAAATATAGTGTGGTGTGAAACTTGTCATAGAACTGTTCCTGGTAAAGCCTTTTAGTTTCATGGCCAGAACCCTTTGCAAGTCATATATGTGTCTGTCACCTCCATTTCATTCACTGTGCTATACATATGGAAGAATGAATCTGAATACTAGATGTCAACAGGCTGGTGGATTTATTATTTATGGATGCTCTAACATGCTGGTGGAGAATGGTACTAAGTGCAGGGAGTAAACAAACTGGATAGTAGCATTAATGCAGATGTGGGCATTCCCAGAATTGTAACTTGATTTTGAGTCACAGCACATGGTCATTCAAACACAGAATATGTTGCAACAAACAACCCACAACAGTATCAGAGGTGAAATAAAAATCTGAGCATACCAGTCTAACATGATTATACCTGGGCAGGTAGGTTACAGTCCATCACCATAAAGTTTGAATCACTTGTAGCTTCCATCCTACTTCCAACCCCATCCCATCATTAATGGCTATTGTACTATTGCAATGAAATGAAGCTTTACAGCCCAGGAATTCTTTAATAAAAGCAGTTTTAAAACCAGCTATCTATCCTATCATAAAGTTTATCAGTCCAATTTAGAGACACTTGTACATATCACTCTTTTGGTTATCACATTTTTAGAGTGAACTATTTAATTATCTAAATATATTCTGTTTCTGGAGCATTTCTTTAATACTTGAACTTCTTTAGTTACATTTAATGAACAATTATTTTCCAAAGATGCAAGAAGAAAATTCTTAAGGTAACTAAGAGGTGAAAATATTAAATGCAGTGCACACATCCGACCATATCCATCCACTCTCTCTCTCTCTCTCTCTCTCTCTCTCTCTCTCTCTCTCTCTCTCTCTCTCTCTCTCTGTGCATTAAATAGCAATGAAACGTACCCATTTCTTACAAAAACTCTTTTCTAAAGAAGACATAAGCTAAACTTTATTACTAAAATGTGAAAAATATTCTGTAATTATTAAGCACAGCAGATATTTATAGATGTGCATAACAAGGTTGTAAAAGCTGAATGAAAATATACATACTTCTTTCTCAGAGCATAAATGTGCTAATCTCTGATGCACTTCTTCTACTAATCCAGGATCTAAAACATGTTCTCCATGTGTGTCCCCTTTAACTAGCTCCTGCCACATAAGTCCTTCTTCTGACTTTACTACAGTCACCTGAAATCTAAAGATTTTATGTATAAAACTTAATATAAAAGTTTTGGGAATGTATCTTCACTGTCATAACTAAATACATTTTCCTTATCACCTCCAAATCAATAAAATTTAATTTAAAATAGATTGTATAAAAATTCCCCCAAAACATGGTAATCACTTTAAAATGCTATAAAAAGGTTCTAAAATTGGGATGGACTTAATGATTTTATAAATAAATTGTCTAGCTTAAACCAACAATCTCCTATGTACTGCAGTAAATATAATGACCAAGCAAAGTTTTTTTAATGTGATGAAATGACCAGCTGTTATCAGTGAGGATATTTTTATATATCTAGAAGTTCTTTTGCACTTAAATCATTTTGCCAAAGTTAATAACAATGAAATAGAATAGAATAACAATGTTGCTAATAATTTGAGTTGGTTTTGTGACATACTTCACTTTCAAACTTATTTGTGAACATGCTTCTGAAACACTCAATCCCATCATCAACAGAGACTAACTGGAGGAGTTAATTATATTGATTAGTGTTTAATGCCCATTTTTACTACTGTAGCACTATAGGCGGTGGACAATGATGATACATGAAATGAAATGGTAAATTCGGAAAGGATTTTTTTTTAAAAGGAAGGACGCATTCTAGGTCTAAATTTAGAGTACCTCTCTGGCATTTACCATTTGTGAGGACTGAGGAAAACCTGGAAAAAACCTCAATCAGGGAGGATGGTCCTAGTGGGATTTGAACTCAGACCTCCCACTCACGAGTCTGTGCCTTAATGACCTTGGTCACCTGTGGCTGTCCAACTGGAGGTTGAGCTTTCTGACGGTGGCAGAATGAACTTGTTGAATATATCCAGCAATAAAACATTGAAATTCACAATGTGATACTTGTTTTAATAATAATTTTTTTTCACATTGTATTTAGCGTATTCCTTTGAAATTAGCAAAGTGATACAAAACAATTTATGACTAAAAAGAGACTCACATTACAAACTTTGAAGTTTCATTGCTGGATATGTTCAATAAGTTTCTTATGCCGCCATCAAAGAACATGTCCTTCAGTTGGTCTACTGCTGATGGTGGGAATGAGTATTTCCTAACAAGCCTACATAAAAAACATAAATAAAATATATGCCACAAAACCAATTTATATTATTCATCTTATTCCTTTTCATTTCTACACTAACTATATGAATATATCTGAAAAAAGGCAGATCAGTGAACCTCTATTGTACTATGTTTTAAAGTTTACTAATAAGATGATTTCTGCTGTGTAATTAGACAGCATTGAAGAAACATGTGACTGCCAATGAACAATTGCACCAAAGACAAAATTAAATTTGTATTTTTTAGACCCACAACCATTATTTGTATATATGTGTAAAATCTATGAAATGCTCTTCTGTAAGAGCTGATGAATTTGTGTTAATGCCAAAAAAGACAATTTCTGTTTTTCTTCACACCAACAAATTTGTACACTTAACAAAGACAAACTCATTTTAACCATTTGTTCTGGGGTATCTTGAGCTGAAAAAGTTTATGAACATTATTCTTAATTAATTTTACACTTACCTGCCTTTCTCCACTGACCAAGTAGACAATTGTGATTCTAATCTGTGCCAAGTTGGTCCTTCAAGCAACACCTGCCCTTTACATTCAATTAGGATGCTATCTGGCTTAACATCAACTTTGGTGTCATTTTTGAGCACATCCTCAGAGAGGCTAAAAGTTATGTTAATGTCTTCATGTGTTTGAAGCCACATATATTCTGGTTGAGATTGTTCTGAAACAATCACACCCAAAAATTATGAGTTGTTTTTCAGAACCACAAATATGTATAAGTTTACATTACACATATAATTGTTCATTTTGAGAAAAGAAAGTCCTTATTTAAATAAAAATAAATACATAAAAACAAAAAACCTCTTATAATTGAAATCATAATATGATTGAATCAAATTAAACACTCTTATTGTCCCACTTACTTGTCTATAAATGTAGGACCGGTTTCATGAACCTTCGTTCACATCGTAAGCTAGAATGTCCAAGACAGCTGGACTTTCTAGCTGATGATGCAAATGAAAGTTTATGAAACCAGTTCTACATTTATAGACAAGTGGAGCAATAAGAGTGTTTAGTTTGACTCAATATTACTATGATTTCAATTATATCATTGGCTTCACTGTACAAGTTCCAATTACCATCTCTAGTTAAAAAAGCTCTTGCTTTCCATAAAAATTGGCAATAGAAAATTGTTTGAAAATTAAGCTTCTCTTATTTCTGAGAGCAGTATTTGGTCTAAAGAGCATGTACTTTACACAGAAGAATTGGGAATGAATATTTTGATAAGAGTATCAGATATTATTTAAAGTTTATATATTTAGTTCATGAGATCATTACAGTACTATTTTGCCTTTTCATATTGGTTTTCAAGGTACTATTTTAAAGGTAGTTTATCTGGAAGTTTTGTTAAAGGAAAAGGGCAAGATAAACTCCTCTCCATGTTAACATTTATTTTGCAGGAATGTGCTTTAGAGTCTCTTAGTTATAAGGCTTTCAAAGTTTGTTAATTTTTGGCATGAACTGCAGCATCACATCACAACACTGCATATCAAAGAATTAGATATTAGTGTTTGTGATGTGGATAGGTCTTCAACTGTGGTTGTGTTGCATTTGTTTGAATAGCTAATTTCAATTTATTGTTAATGAATGTGAAACACATTATATCAGTCTGCAAGATGCACAAATTAGAAATACAGAATGTCTTGAGATTCTTCTCACTTATGGTGAAATGCACTGAAACAGGGCTGAAACAGCGCGAATCTACCAAGAAAGATTTTCAATCATTAATATCTGTCAGTAAATTCTGGATACTGGAAGCGTACGAATACATTATGAAGGATCTCGTCAGAGGAACAATGAAGAAGAAGAAGAAAATATGCTATAGTTGGAAGAAGACCCTGAAAGTAGTAGTCATGGTACAATATGCACTATAAGGGTGTTTTATTGAACCTTTCTGAGAATCTGAAGAGAGGATCTGCTACACCCTACCACACCCAACAAGTTCAGCATCTACTTGAAGCAGATTAAGCTCCAAGTGTAATATTTTCTGAGTGATTTCTTCAACAAGAAGCAGATTTTCAACTTTTGATATTGGCAAAGGATGAAGCAGCCTTCATCAGAATTGGAATAACTAATTTCTGTAATACACACATTAGGACATAAGAAAACCCATTAAACACTACTTTCAAGACAGATTTTCAATAAATGTTTGGGTAGAAATTATAGACATGTTAATGAATTCATATATTCTTCTGCAGTGGTTTATCTCCAGTTTCTTTAAGAAATGCGTCAGTTCCACTTGAGGATATTCCTCTGGCAAGAATGATGTAAGTTTTGCATGATCGTGCCTCTTCACATATAAGTAGAGCTGAACACGATCTTTTTCTTAAAATCTATCACAGATGATGGATCATTGGAAAAGAACCCATAATATGGCACCAAAAGAATCCAGGTAGCCCAAGTATTACAAAAAAAAAGGGAGGTGTATTAAAATCTGTTATCCCTTTATAACAGCAATTTGGTAAATTGCAGTTCAAGAAATTATTGCAATTTTTGTTGATAAGCTCAGTTTATCACAGATATACTCAAGAAAGTCAATATTTATATCTCCAAGTAATATTATACACTTGTTTAATTATTAAAGTAGTTTAGAATAATTTAAACTTTTCAATAAAATAATGGCATCACACGAAGGATTGCAAAAAACCAGATGATATTACATGACATTTTTGCAATGCTAGCTTCAGCATGCTCTTCATTATTATGTTGAAAATATTTTAATAGGTATAGCATTTAAAGATTTACAAATAAAAATAAGTGAACCACTATGTTTTTAAACACTTTCATAATTGCAACTTCTGTTACAATTATGAAAGTAATATAGTGTATCCCAAATTGGACAATTTAAGTTATATAAATTTTTGCTGCTAGTGGCACTAGTGTTGCAAGATGGGGTACTAATGTCATGAACATGGCAGTGCTAGTATTGTTGTGGTAAAAATCGCCAGCACTCGCATTATCCAATCTGGAGTTAATATTTTTTTTCTGTATTATATGATTATGGATGCAATTAGTGATGCAGGTTAAAAAATACAGAGAATAATAACAAAAATATGATGCCAACAGTTTCAGGTTTATTGATGAAAAGTTGCAAAAATACACATTGTTGATAGAGTACTGATATTTGCACTTGAGTAGCACAGAGAATAATAAACATACACATTGTTGACATAGCAACCTTCGAGATTAGCAAACAGTGAGCCAACGTTTCAATTTTTTTTTAAAATTAGCAAATACAATATTGATTTATTTTAAAATTGTTACTGCAGTTTTTGTATGCAATGATGTTGAAAAAAGAGATGTAGGTTGGCAAGGAGAAAAGTTGACTGCCTCTTAGATGCTGTAAAATCGAGGAGTAGAAAGATATGAGTCAATTTTTGTGACACATATGAGGTTGCAGGTGTTGAAAGTTGGTGCCAAGTTTCTCACCATGGGAAGGCATGCAGATGTGGTTGTCTCGTTAAGTAATACCCATGGGTTGGAGCCGGCAGAGATTCCGTAGTTCATGGCCAGGACAGCATTTTGGTTGAGGCAGATGGTGCACGTGGTGTTGGCACCAACCTATAGAATTTTGGAGATGACGAATTGGACGTTGACAATGTTTACTTCAAAGAAGGCAATCCTGATGTGATGATTTTGTCTGGTGATTGTGGCAGATGACTTGGGAAAGGATTCTGAAGTGTTGCTTGGAGGTGTAGAGTCAGTTTGTGCATTGAAGCCATTGATGATCAGCCTTGCACTAAAGTTGCTTCTGAGATCTATGTGGTGTGTTTGGCAAGTCATAGTGACTACAGCTGAAACTGAGATTGTTGAGTTCAAAGGAAATCTGAGTGGGAGGAAGACATCCTGGTCATCAATGGTGATGGCAGTCTTCTTTCTGTCCGCACTTAGTGTCGACAGCTCTGATGGCTTGCACTAAATAGATTTTGCCTCATTCAAGATTGCTGATGCATGTGATGGAAGGTGCGGGCCAACCGAGATGACTGGGTCCAGTCTGGTAGCCTGTAGCTGAAAGTCATTGAGAGCAGTGTAGTCTTTCCAAAGTGTGTCAAATCTGTAAGATGGCTGGGTAATTATTGCATAATGGCTTTGATGCAAGAAAGTCATGACCTCAGGAGATATAGAGGGCAATCCTTAGCCAGTCCATCAGTGTTAGTTTTGGAAGATGGCAAATTGTATTGGTGCATGCACCTGAGATAAGGTGCATAGGTGTGTCTTATGTCCAGTGGGATTTTTTCCCAGACATTGACATCAAAGGGTGAGTACAAGGGTAGGGTAGAATGAAGTCCACAGGATCGATGTGGTCCAAATGAAGGAGTAGCACCAGGAGTTATTAGTGTTTGAGAAATGAGAGGTACGCATGCAGGCCGTGGCTTGAAGGTTGCCTGTCCATATATTAGGGTACTTGCAGAAAAATGCATGGATTTGACATTGTAGAGGGCATATATCTGGCAAAGGTAGCATTGGCTGCACTATGCTTGAAATGGATGATGTGATAATGGCTGCACTGATGAAAACAATAAATGTAGTGGTACTCTGGCTGTTGCATATGTGAGTGTGTGTTCTAAAAATAAAAGTAAAACATTTTAGCAAATGACAAAATGGAGAAAAGGAAAACTCTAAATTAAGAGGTACTTGAAGAAAAATAACTGCTTTGCTTGGTCCATTTGCTATACCATAGTAATGAGCACAATAAAGGAGATACAACCACTGCCATAGTCTAGTGGTAGCATTTTCTCTCTCTACATAGAGGGCCTGGATTTGTTTCCCAGTTGTTTTAATTTCCAAACTGAGCTAAGTATTAAGAATTAACATAACAAATTATTATTGAGGAAATCACTCAAATTTCACTAATTTAGTTCCACTTACTTGGACATGTTTCAAAGGCGATTGCCTTCATCGTCAGCATGATCCCAATGTCCGCTTCCCCGCGTGGTATTCAGATGTTGCTCCGTAGATTTTATGAACTTTGTGATAAGGTTGCTATTGTTTGGAAGATCAAAATTAACCAAATTTTGTTTGTTTTTATTTATGAATATATTTTCCCACACTGTCAATTCTATTGGTTTTTGAAGAGCTTTTAAGAGTTTTGGTACCTTTTGGAATTCGTGGTTTTTTTGCCAGAAATGGTCTGCCACTGCTGATTTTTCCATGTGTTTATATTTTACATGCCTCATGTGTTCCTTAAACCGTATGGAGATATTTCTTTTTGTTTTGCCTATATATTTCATATTGCAATCTTTGCAAGCAATTTCATAAATGCCTGATTGTTTTTCTGGAGGAATTTTGTCTTTTGTGTTCGTTTTTAGGAGGTTTTTTAAACTGCATTTGTTTACTGGAGCCAAAATGATGTTTGCCTGTTTAAAAATTTTTTGGAATTTTTGGTGTGCCCATGGATGGAATGTGAATTTTTTATATATCTGATCCCCTTTGTAGCCTTTTAGTGTGGTGATATCTTTTATTCGTTTTTTCTTTTTGAATTTTTCTATTTTCTTGTTCACCAGATCTGTTGTGTAACCATTTTTTTGTGCTATCTCTATGATTTTTTGGTACTCCAATTTGTATTCTGTCTTGCTTATTGGAAGGTTTGTTAATCTGAATGTGAGGCTATTGATTATGGCATGTTTATGTTGTATTGGGTTGAGGCTGTTGTTTTTTATGTAATTATCTGTGTTGCTATCTTTTCTGAATATGCCAAATTCCAGTATATTGCCATTTTTTATAATTTTTATGTCCAAGAAAGGAAGAATCGTGTTGTTCTCCAATTCCATTGTAAATTTAACACTGCTGTCTTGCAGGTTGAGCAGTTTTATTGCATCCTCTTTCCAATTTTCATTTACTATTGCAAAGACATCATCAACATAACGGTACCAACATTTGTATATATATGGAAAAGCCTCAATTATTTTTATTTCTAAAAAACTCATGTAGATATCTGCTAAGAATGGTGATAATGGGTTTCCCATTGCTAGACCCTTATTTTGTGTGTAACTGTTGCCTCCGAATGTGAAGTAGGTTTGGTTGATGCAAATTTTGGTGAGGTTCACATATTGTTCTATTGCTTCTCTAGGTAGGTTTATTGAGGTTAGCCATTTCTGTATGACCACTATCAGATTTTCTTTGGGGATGCTAGGAAACATAGAGACCACATCATACGAAACTAGTAGATCCCTATTTTCCAATTTCACATGTCTAATTTTATCTATTAGTTCTGATGAGTTCTTTATGCTTTGGCTTTTGTATTTCGGCAAGGCATTAAATTTTTTTAAAAGGCAATTGGCTAAATTGTATGTGGGTGAATTTATTGTATCTACAATAGGTCTCATTTTGTTTCCCGGTTTATGTATTTTTGGTAGGCCATAGATTCTAGGTGTTGTAGGGTTGTCTGGTATGATCTTCTTTTTTTCTTCTTCACTCAGAATTGTTACTTCTATTAATTGTTTTTTTTACTGCACTGATATATTTTTGTGTAGGATCTGTTTGCATTTTTTCATAATCTTGGCTGGTTAGTAAATTGTACATACTGTTTTCATAATCTGTCTGATTCATTATCACAATTTTGTTTCCTTTGTCAGCCCTACTGTAAATGACGCCCTTTTCTTTTAAAGACCTGAGTATCCTGTGATATATCACTTTTTGGTTATTTTCTTTTTTTATTATTTGCTTTAGTACTTTTGCACATTGTGATCTTATGATGCTTTTTTCTTCTTCAGGTTTGTTAAAAATCGCTATTTCGCTATTTCTATATCTGCTACATATTTTCAAAAAGAAAAAACAAATAAAAGATATCACCACACTAAAAGGCTACAAAGGGGATCAGATATATAAAAAATTCACATTCCATCCATGGGCACACCAAAAATTCCAAAAAATTTTTAAACAGGCAAACATCATTTTGGCTCCAGTAAACAAATGCAGTTTAAAAAACCTCCTAAAAACGAACACAAAAGACAAAATTCCTCCAGAAAAACAATCAGGCATTTATGAAATTGCTTGCAAAGATTGCAATATGAAATATATAGGCAAAACAAAAAGAAATATCTCCATACGGTTTAAGGAACACATGAGGCATGTAAAATATAAACACATGGAAAAATCAGCAGTGGCAGACCATTTCTGGCAAAAAAACCACGAATTCCAAAAGGTACCAAAACTCTTAAAAGCTCTTCAAAAACCAATAGAATTGACAGTGTGGGAAAATATATTCATAAATAAAAACAAACAAAATTTGGTTAATTTTGATCTTCCAAACAATAGCAACCTTATCACAAAGTTCATAAAATCTACGGAGCAACATCTGAATACCACGCGGGGAAGCGGACATTGGGATCATGCTGACGATGAAGGCAATCGCCTTTGAAACATGTCCAAGTAAGTGGAACTAAATTAGTGAAATTTGAGTGATTTCCTCAATAATAATTTGTTATGTTATACTATATTTCACTGTGAAAATTCCCGCAATTCAAAAACTATTAAGAATTAAGTTTCCCAATTCTTTAGGTAAATGCCTGGGAACTTAGACCACAAACTTTCTTGAACTTATATCCTACATTAATGTGTTCCAAGTTGTTAACACTAACTCCACTTACTTTTTTAAAACTTTCTTGAACTTATTTGGGCAAATTATTGTTTATCATCCATCATCTGGCACAATAGGTCTTCAGGTTGTGATGCCATGATCATTACAAAAAAAGATATATATACATCACATTAGGAACAGCTTGCATCTGCACCTTTAATGTTGTTCCAAAATCCACTCTGAGTTGCGTTTATTTCTCAATCAATTTGATATCAGTGCTACACTGCAGCCAGTGGCACAGGCTAGGCGTTTTTTATTCCCCTAAAATTATCTTGTAAAACAGTGTTGTTCACCCCCTCCAAACATCATTCCATTGCAATATTAAACTTTATATAATTTATATCAAAAAATGAGCAAAGAAATAACACATTCCTTTAGAAAATGCATTTGGGAAGCAAGTTATGCTGTTAACTAAAAATGTTAATGGAACTTGTACAGTGAAGCTAATCATATAATTAAGACCACTGTATGATTGAGTTGAACTACACACTCTTATTGTGCTATTTAATTGTTACAAGCAAGAGGAGCAATAAGAGTGTGTAGTTTGACTCAATCATATAATGATCTTTTATGCTGTTTTCTTTTTTAATGTTAGGCCTAAAAGAGAGTATTTTTTAAAAAATAAATAGCAAAATTCACTTTAATATTTACTCTTCATGCCCTTCAAAATTAATTTCAAGTTTCTGACAATTGTCGCAGTTAATTTACAAACAGCTGTTAGATGCAGAGTTACAGTCATTAATTAAAGCATTAAATGTAATGAAAATGTGTTTTTTCTTTACAAAATAGACTTGAAATTTCAGTGTTTGACACTTAAACAAAAAAATAATTATTCTGAATGATCAAGCATTTTTATGCAATGCTGCTGCTGCATAGTATAGCAGTTTTACCATATGATACCTATTACCCAACAATCAAAGTGAGGAAGGAGAGAAGAATATCATAAAATAATCTGATATTTGCAGAGTAATGTTCTGCAAAACTACTATATAAAATAAGCCTGATAGTATCTGACGCTAGCAGCAGTGGTAAGTGGACTTGTCTACACATGCTCCATGCTGAATAAAGGTGGGTGACGAATTAGAAGTATATCAGATAAGGATTGGATGCTTTAGATGTAGAAAAATGCAGAGAAACAGTACTGGGATGACAGGAAGATTAAGTTAAGTATTCTCTGCTTATTATTGGCAGAGTATAGTTAAACCCAGGACCATCAGATTTGGAGTCTACTATGAATCATCACTGAAAAAGTTGAGGAAACTGCCGCCGCCTCCACCACCACCACCAAAGAAATTATCACCTGATTTGGTATGAGAGTTTTAATATCAGTATAAATTATTATTTGGTGGAGCATCTCTTAAGTATTCTTAAGATTTTCCAGCATCAACTTAGCACTTTTAAGGTTTTTTGGTTAGAATTATTCAGAGTAACTAAATTCAGCATTAAATTTTTTACTATTGCTGCAACCAGAAAATAATGTGCAGGCATCAATCTACAAGAATGGATAATACTAACATGATTATTAACCACCACCATACCAATAATTTAAACATTAGCATCAATAGTAAATATTTTGGAATGCTTACATTTAGCAATAATTATTATTATGGTTTCAACAGCATACATATGCCTAATAGCTGTTTAATTTATTAAGAGAGTAGTAGTAAATCTTCTCAATTTATATTAAATTATGTTATTCCTTTATTTATCAGAGCCATCTGAAGGAGAATATAGGTAATATTTTGTGACATCAGAATTCAATCCTGCTAAATATTCAATTCATCTTATACTGTGTAATGAATATGATAGTGATGCAGTATAGCAGGAAAACAAATACATACTTTTAAAAAATAATTTTCTCATGCTATATGTCCACCTACAATCAAATAAAAGTAACAATTGTGTTTTTTTAATTTTCAGATGCTCTTTAACATCTCAGGTCATCAGCTCCCATTCTATTCAGGGCATAAAATGGCCGACAAATTTTGCTCAGAGGCCTCTTCTTTCAGGCTAGAGGTTCTTTTTTGTGCCGTAAATGTGCGATATGGGACCCACGGCTTTACTTTCCTTATTTAGGATTTTTACGCCCAAAAAAAATCCATCACTTCTGGCCAGGTTCGAACTGCAATCTTGGGATCTTAGAAGGCAAATATGGTTACCACTACACCACCAGAACCGACTAAGTAACAATGAAATATTTTTAATTAAAATAGAGAATTTATTTAAAAAATATAATTTGAATTAGTACAAGAAATTTAATAAGATATTTTACTTCCAGAACAAGGAAAAAAAATGAAAATAATTGTGGAGCAAACACAAAAAGAAATCAGAAACCACTTGGAACTTGCCACAGTGGAGACTACATCTTCATATACTGCAATAAAGGATGCATGTTATGAGAGAGTGTAATTACTGAAAGAAGAGCTAGAAATAAGAAAAAAAAGAGCATTTAAAAGTTAGGAAATAAATAAACTAAAAATACAAGTGCTTAAAGAGATACTGAAATACTTGAAAGCCAAAATCAAAAATGGCTCATAAAGAAGCATGTTTAATAGAAGCAGTAAAACTTTTTTCCTTATTTAGTTATTACATTTTTTACAAATTGTGAAATAATTACAATTTACCAAAAATTGTTCTAATATGAGCTAACCTAAAATAGCAAATTAATACACACAGCTTACTTCAATTGAAACAATGATTGATAAGTGCCTGTTGAATAGCTATGCTGGTGTCATACTCATGTACAATACATGCTCTCTGTGCAAGAATTCATTTTCTATCTCAGAACCCCACTAATTTCTGAGCTCATGAAGCTACCTTATATCTTCCGGATCTTTAGATAGGTTATTGTTATATTTTGTAGATGTATTAATGTTATGAAGAATAGTGGTGGCTACTATACTGGTGAGCACTCTTTGCATATTACAATGCATTTCAATACAAAATCCAGTAAATAATCCTTTTCAGACCCTTACTGTCTTTCAACACCATTCCCGGTTTTATACTAGAGCTCAAGAAGAATTTTTCATTATTACATTATTTACTGTGCATGTGGTGGAAAATTGACATGTCTCTGAAGTGTCTTCTCTTTCAGACTATTGTCACATTTGCTTTCAGCTTAATGTAGACAGCGAGATCCCAGTTAAATATCTGAGAAGAACAGAATGGTCTGCATGATGATTGGATCCATTCCAAAACTGGTAAGAAATTTTCCTGTCATTGATAGCACAGCAAATCATTCAATGATGTAATGCTCAATGAATATAGGAACTACTGTCCGGTCTATACAAGGCCTGGATCAAGAAAAGATAAAAGGTGATCTAAAGAACTGGAAAGAACAAAAAAACAAGCTAGATAAATATTTAATAGCCTAGATAAGCAACAGCTGAATAACATACTATGAATCTCTGAAAAAATATAAGAAAACTATTTGTAAAGCCAAACAAAACTTTTGGAAAACTTTCTTTAAGAAAATTCATGACCTTAGGGAGGTAGCCAGTGTTCAAAAGTTATTGACTCATAAATCTAGGCACCATAGAAAAACCTAATGGGAAGTACACAGATACATAAAGGGAGACTAGAAGTGTTACAAAAACCACATTTTCCTGTCTAATTAGTGATATTTCTTTGGATGTTCAAGTCAAGAGTTAAAAAACCCTTGGCCAAGAACATCCTGGGAAGACTGGAAACTAGTTATAAAGACTATCACAGTTTCATCTATTAAAAATCATCTTTAAAAAGTGTGGACCCTTTAAATAATCTGGAGAGGGTGGAGTCTTTCCTATTTTGTTACAGAAAGGATCTAACTCTCTAGTCACATACTCTATGAACTATCCAGGGCCAGTATAGCTTATATGGGTACATTTTTTAGATTTCAGGACCTTTGTTTTCATTACCAGATGCCACAATTACACCGAAGCTAACTTTTACAGCCCCGCAAGTCTCCCCTCATTTTTACTGAAAAGAATGGAGAAGCTTATTGAACAACATATTTCAAAGGAACCCTTATATCCATATAATCATGCTTAGAGGAAGGTAAGACTATCTGGTAAGCACCAGCTAGCCACCAGGATAGATAAATGTGCCATAAAAATTCTGCAAGAATAATGTTCTGGCTCATCCAAATGATCCAATTCAACAAATCGTCTTGAAAATTGTCATAGAAGACAGCTATTTTCTTTCTATGCTAGTTTACTATTTAAGAGGTGAGCAAAGAGCTGTTCAAAGTTTACAGCTGCTAATAATTTTAATGGTGGTTAACTTGTTGGTGCAGCATAAAATTTTGCATTAGCTACAAACTTCATGGTCGTTAATTCTTAACTGGTATTGATGCACCTGACAATTACTTTAACAAAATCTTACCTTTAGGTTTTATATTGACTTCCTTCTTCTTTTGCACAGGTGAATCTGTATCAGATATAAAATCAAATGGCTTTTCACTAGCAACATATAAACTTTGACAGCCTGGTTCTATTACAGCATAATCCAATCCCCCTTCACCAGATAGCTGCCGTACACATTGCATTGACCAGTTTTTATTCACACCTGCAAAATTATGCACAATGAATATTTTTTTAGATATTTACTGATTTGAAAATGTTTTTAAAATGGACACAAAAGTGTGTTTAAAATATCTGTCACATGCATCATTTTTTGAGATATAAAAATATTACATACCATTTTTTGTTTTAGTAGTTTGTGCATAACAATAAATAGCATAAAGAATATGAACAGAATAAATTCCATTCAGTATATGAGAATTTTAAACAACTTAAATCTTTATTAGTTCATAAACATTCAACTATATTCCATCTTGATTCAAGACCGCCATAGATGGCAAAGGTCGTTAAGGCGTGGATGAGGTCTGGAGTTTGATTCCCATCAGGACCTTCCTTCTTAACCGAGGTTTTTTCCAAGTTATCCTCAGTCCTCATGAATGGCAAATGCTGGGAAGGTGCCCTAAATTTGGGCCTGGAATGTTTCTTTCATTTAAAAAAAAATTCTTTCCCAATTTATCATTTCATTCATGTATCATAGTAAAAATGATTAAACACTATTAAAAAAACCTTGATTCAAGGAGTATGCCATTCCAAATAATGGAAAAAGTGAGCACATTTTAAACAATTGTATGGCATACCTTTTGTATAAAAATAGGGGGGGAGAGGTAACAGAAGAGATACAACAAGAAAGAGGACTAAGACAGGTATGTAAATCAAGCCCTATATTGTTTAATTGATTTGTAGATGTGTTAGTGGGATTAATGGTGGTTAATAAGCATATGCCAATAGTTAATAACAAAGAAATTCCAGTATTGTTATATGCAGATGATCTGATAGTGAGCTCATTTTCGGTGATAGTTTTAAGAAACTGGATAAATAAAATTGAAATATATAGTAAAGAATGGCATCTTAAAGTAAATGTTGATAAAACTATAATCATAATATTTAAAAAAGGTAATAAATTAAGAAAAGTTGAGAGTTGGTTATCTCTGGACAAAGGAATCCAAATGGTTAAGGATTTTGTATATTTAGGTATAAAATATAATAGCACAAGAGGATGGAGGAACTCAAAGAAATGGCCATGGCAAAAGGAAAAACTGCATTAAAGTTGTTGGAAAAATGCTTCTATGCTGCTCCTATAATGGATGTAAGATGGCTGAAATATATTTACAAGACCTTGATTGAATCAAAATGTATATATGGAATTAAGATATTGGGAAATAGAAGAAGGGTGAAATAAAATGAATATATTATTGGAAATGTTTTGCAAATTGATTTTAAGAGTACTTGTGTAATGCTACAGGGGTAGGAGTTAAAGTGAGAATTAGATAAAGCCATGCAAGAGGGAAAGAGTATGAAAATATTGATTCAAAATTTATCAATTACTGCAGGAACATTTTTTGAAAGACAGTTTATATGTGCAAGAAAAGTATATACATTCAAAGAACTGGTTGGATAGAATGAGGCATCAACTTCTAATAAATGGTATGGGTAATATATGTTTAGGGAAACAGAATGTGTGTACAGGATTTTGGGAAATAGTCAGATTGGGCAGAATTTAAGGGCAATGATGGACAAAATAAATTCTTAAAATTTTATAAGAATTTTTAAATAAATAATGAAAAACAGATGTATATTAAGAAATGCAATAAAGATCAAAGAGTGGATATTGTAAGGTTTAAACTGGGGATATGCAGATTGAAAGGTTACAGGGGGAAGAATGAAGAAGGCATATGTCCTATATGTGGGGAGAAGAAAGATGGAACTCGTTAGAATGCACAGGTTCAGATATCTGGAAGAAAGAATTAATCAAAAAGAAATGGTTGATAGTGCAAAAACAATAGCAATCCAATTTTTTTTAAATCAATCTTACTGTACAGAGCCATCATTTGGACATGTAGTTGGCGTAACAGGGATTTGCCTACCCTGTTTTTAACCAATTGATGCTAAGTGTTTTTGTTGTACAGAAGTTGAAAGCTGTGAGATCACATGTTTCAGTGTTATAGAGTGCTGTTATAATGCCAAAAAGTCCGTATACTTTAGCAAACAGAATCTTCTCATATGATTCCTATGTGACAACAAACTCTTATAGAGAAGTGAGACCGTAATTTATAGACAGATTCCCTGCTATTCGCACACCTCACAGAGAAATGGTTGTAATCTTGTGAATAGATTTAGGGAAACAGGATCTGTTCTTGATAGGAACCAAAAGTAAAATGCCATGTTCTTACAGAACAAAAACTTGGTGAGAAGTTAGAATGAAGTCCAAAGAAATTTCTGAGAAAGCTTGCACAGGAATCAGAAATTTTGCAAACCTCGGCTTGGAATGACACTAAACGTTTAAAATTAAAACCCTATAAGACAAATGTAGCTCAGGAATTGCAACAGCCATGCAATAGTAGAGTTCATTTCTCCATTTGAGTGTTGGATAATGTTAATGTTTGCTCTATTATCTTGCATTTAACTTTTTTTTATGAATGAAGCATGGTTTTGAGTGCAAAAAAACTAGTACACAAAATGCCATTGTATTACCAAAAAATTTATGTTTGGTGTGCTGTTTTTTTTTAATTGGTTTATTTATGGACGCTCTTTAATATCTCATGCAATCACCATCCCATTCAAATCAGGGCATGAAACGGCTGACAAATTTTGCTCTGAGGCCTCTTTTTTCAGGTTTGAGGTTCTTTATCATGCCATAAATGTACGACACAGGACCCATGGCTTTACTTCCCTTCCGAAGGAAGCCATACTTAGAATTTTTACGCTTGAAAAAATCTATCAGGTCCTGGCTGGGATCGAACCCATGATCTTGGTTTAGGAGGCAAGTATGGTTACCACTATACCACCAGGACTGAATTAGTATGCTGTGGATGCTTACAAAATTATAGGGCCTATATTTTTTTAAGATGCGGTGAATGGAAAGAAATACAGTGATAACATAATCACACCATTCCTAAAAAATGTGTGACATTGAACGCACACAGGCATACTTTCAACAAGATTCCGCTACAGTCATACAACTGATCTCTTGTTAAAATTGGGGAAAATTTTGAAGATAGAATCATCAGTAGGAGATTACGGTCAGTGCGCTTTCCAGATCTTACAGTATGTGATTTCTTAGGGACCTTAAAAATAGAGTGTGTCAGAATAGCTCACATATGTTGGAAGAACTAAAAGATAATATAAAAGAAATTGTTGAAATTTCAGAAGACAAATTAATGAATGTTAATGCAAATTTTCTTAAAAAGTGTGAGAGATGTGTGGTGGACAAGGACATCATTTCCAACATCTTCTAAGATGAAGGTATGTGGTTTTTGTAATTATAATTTGCATGAGAAATTGAATTTAAGGGCTACAAATATCAGACTCTGCCAGCAAACAGCATGCTTCCCATGTCAAGCAAATCCTTAAGTCTGCCACATGTCCAAATGAGGGCTTTGTAGTCTAGCATAGTATCTATTTAGGATCAAAAAGTAATGATTTTGCTCCATAAATTAAGCAGTAAATGTCCATGTATGATAAGTTAGTTTGTAATTTTATAGATCACAATTATACTTTATAAAATAAATTAAATTTGTAACAAGAATTAAGTAAAAATTGTACTTACGAAGCTGTAGACAATGGAGTGGTAATATATATTATGTGTTCAGTTTTTAACACTAACTCCACTTACTTTTTTAAAAACTTTGGACTGGTTTTGGGAGAGGTTCCTCCCATCATCGGCTGTTGTAAAAACTTTGGACTAGTTTCGGGAGAGGTTCCTCCCATCATCGGCTGTTGTTGACTGAATGCCGTTGTTCGGCAACAGCCGATGATGGGAGGAACCTCTCCTGAAACTAGTCCAAATTTTTTTTAAAAAAGTAAGTGGCGTTAGTGTTAAAAACTGAACACATTAATGTAGTATTGTAACAAGAAGTTTAATAGATGAGACAAGGAATTCGTTTATTATTTGCATGGCTTGGAATAGAACCTGGGTTAACTTCAAGCCATATGAACTTTATTATGAGTTTAGTGCAAATAAATAAATGAATATATTATATGACAGATAAGAACCATTACATTTATGTATATTTTTCTGCGATTTACAAAATTCTGAGAATGAATAATAATGATTTTTTTCTAAAAATTGTAACTTATTTATTCTGCACTTTATTTCAATGATACAACACAACCATAAAACATTACAATAATTGTTTCATTACAAATTATTATAATTGGTTAAAAATAAAATGATAGATAAAACGGTGCATCACTGTATTTAATATTAAAAACCGCTCTTTCAATACATATAAAAATACATTATTGTAAAATACTTTGACTCTTATGATACACTCCGAGTTTGAGTGATCTCCAATGCCTCCTGTTCAAAAGACAAATAATATACCTTCAACTAATGTGATCCATTCCAACTTAATCATAAACAATGGGCTGTCACCTCTGCTACCAGGCATCTCTTCTGCAATCCACAACAACAGCACATGAAGTTCTTGGCTCCCGCTATTGGAATTTGTATGGGAGTCCACCACGACGAAAGGTTTTTCTTTTCCACAAACCTCATCACTAAAAAGAAGCTAAAAGGGAAGCAGACATATAAAATTATTTGCTGACCAAAGCAACTAAGAATAAAATTATTATTAAAGAAGCTGTTATTGTTGCTTAAGTATACAGCATCCAGTTTCACACATAGTCTTAACAACAAGTTGGATTACTGATAATGTATAGTTTTCAAAATAGTTTTAATATGGTTTACTGCTCCAAAATGGCCCTAAATTGTACATAATTCAGATCAAAATCAGTGCAAACTCCATAATTGTACCAGAGGTAAAATTTGAGACAAATTACCTAATTAATTTTGTTCATTAACTCCATTATACTACAAAAGTTAACATTCTTTAATAAATTCCCATGAATAAGGAAAAAAAACTGATGATGAAATGTGGCAGATGACAAAATTTTATTGTAAGTTAGAGTATCAATACCAATAATGAAAAATAGATCACCCTGTTCGATGAGAGAACTACAAATCATTTGTTACAGTTGCCTACAATTTTCATTTATTAATATCAACAATTATGTACAATTTATAGATATGTTTTCCAGCTGTAACATTTAACTCTTTTTAAATGCTTTCTTTCATATATACCACATTCATTCCACGCTATAAATGGTAAGAAGGAAAGTAGTGAAAAATAACTTATTTATAAAAATCACGAAATCATTATTATTATATAATAAACAAGTTCATAAATCAGCAACATCAACAATTCTTACTTTCCATGTTTTCCCTTCAGCCCTCTGTTCTGTAGACACTACATGAAGAGTACCAGCTCCATCAGCTAAGACAGCAAGA
Source organism: Metallyticus violacea (assembly GCA_030762175.1). Classification (NCBI taxonomy): domain Eukaryota; kingdom Metazoa; phylum Arthropoda; class Insecta; order Mantodea; family Metallyticidae; genus Metallyticus; species Metallyticus violacea. The sequence continues at coordinate 96,080,998 of CM060843.1, forward strand.
TTTTTTGAAGAGAAACTGAGAGATGTATTGTAGTGGCCTGCTTTCCTAATGTGATTGCTTGGCATTTCCCATACTTCTGCCACAGTGTCCAGTACATCTGACTGAAAGTGCAATGACCATTTCAAATTTTCTTTACAATTTACTTTGTTAAGTTGTGAAATACTTAAATAAGTTCAAAACTATGCTGCATTCTTTATTACATTTATAATTTGTAACAGACGTTCTACTTGGAGTTTAAAATGATTAAGTCAAATTTGTAACCTTACATCACAAATATTTTAAAAAGGAAAACTAAGTTTCTGGAGCTAATCGCTCCCCTCATCAGTTCCAGAAACTTAGTTTTCCTTTTCTGAATATTAATGATGTAAATATTACAAATTCGAATCATTCATTTTAAATTCTTAGTATTAAACTTCGCTGTTACAAAAGTCCACCATATTTAACTGGACATTCTACTTGTTTATACAAACTTCATTTAATTTGGCTTAATGAATTTTAAACTAATAATTTACATTCTGTGGGATTATGTGACCAGTATTGTCTCAGACTTGTGTCATGTTCTTGATCTTCAATATTTTGACCATCTTGCTAAGACAGTCTTCAGGGTTAAAGATGATTACAGCAAGATGGTTAAAACAATGACCAAAACATTATAGAGCATCAACTGGATAACCAGGGCAATAAACAACTTGTAATTTCAAATAATTAATTAATGTGTATAGCATTTTTTTCAAGTTAAATCAAGTTATTTTTAATATTTATTAAAACATTATTTTAATAGCTCAGCAGCAATTGCAATAATTTTGTAAATGTACAACAAATTTTGCTTGATTGGAAAAACTTCTAAAGTAAGCCATGTGTACAACATGGCATCCAGTAAGATATTAACAAGAAGGGTGTTTTGAAAAAAAAAATCATTAAACAAGAAGAAATTCAGGTAAAATTAATTGAAAAGCAGCAGCATACAAATGGAAAATAAACTGTAATACTGAATGTAAATTAAAATTAATCTGTCATCTAACACACTCTTATACTTCACTTACTTTTAAATACGGTGGGACCAGTTTCAAAGAGACATCCTCTCCATCTTCTGAAGTCATCAAGTTGGTTGAAGATGGAGAGGATGTCTCTTTGAAACCGGTCCCACTGTATTTAAAAGTAAGTGAAGTATAAGAGTGTGTTAGACGACAGATTAATTATAATTTACATTTAACAAGCTTCACTGTGTGAGTTCCAACAGAATTTTTTAAAAATTGTCTAATTTTTCAAAAGTTCTTAAATAAATGTAATATTGAAAATAAAATCAGCATAAAATAGGTGGATGGATGAAAAAAGCAAGAGAGCAAATGCTTTTCAGTATTGTGCCACTTAATAATGATTCTAAAACACAATGAAAACGGGAACAAAACTAATAACCAGATAATCACACGAGCACTATAACAAATGCAAACTTTCATATTAAGTCTCACAGACTACAGCTAAACAAAACAAAACCCTTGGTAACAATTTGCATGCTTATATGACTTGAAGGCTGGAAATCAGTTTATGGAACAAGGTGTAATTAAGAAATAGGATTCTTTTTATAATGTACTTGTTTTTCACCAGAGCCCTGATGTTGATGACCTAAAAAAGATCTATAAAATGATTTTAAATTATAAAAAATGACCTTACATTTTTTTAAAATTCATGAAAAGTGATATAGTAGCATGTATAATTATTTTATTAAATATAAGTTACTTGTCTTTTTAAAAATCATATGCTTTGCATTCACTTGCAGTAAACAAAAAAGGAAATAAAAAATTACACTGCAAAATTGTAGGCCTTTATTCTGCATTACTATAAATTTACAGTGTAAATGAGGAGATTCTCAAAAATAAAGGAACAATGATTATTGGCATTAACATTCTTATATTTTGAAACACTCCTTTCAACATCAGCACTTTACAATCTAGCATGTTTAAAGTATGCTAAGTCACTAGTCAGTACTTCTTTGAAATCCAATGTGTTCGAATTTTCACTAGTTAGCATTGCACTTGAACTGGTTCTCTGGATTTTTTCTAGCACACTTTTCCTTTTATTTTTCACCATTTCACCAACTTCACCACACATTTCATCAAGCACAACTTGAATTTTGTTGACAAGTTCAATGGAAGTTTCAGGTTTCACACCACCTTTTAGGAGAGGGTGGGAAGTCAAAATTTGCTTTTAAGTATGCTAGCTTCCCCTCAATTTCACTATTGGAAAAAGCTCCTGAGCTCGTTGGATGGCTTTAGTATCTTGTATTTTCAGAGCATCAGCCACAGATTTTACAGGTTGAAAGGTGTTGCAGTAGTACACAGCAGCATCATTCCAAGAGCCCCGCCTACATGTAATGATGGGTTCCTATGGCAATGAAACACCTGAGACTATGGATCTGAAAACTTTTCTTGATGGAGCTTTAACAAAGATTTTCTTTGTTTAAGACACTAGCTGGTTGACTTTATGAAAGTGGGTGCAAACTTCCTTCTATAACCCTATGCATAGTGTACATAAGGCAAGTTAAATGCACCATGTTTGAATAAAAGGCTTTAATAGCTTTATAACAACTTTTACTAGGTGTGTTACTGCATCAGTGACAAACAGTAAGACATTGTGGAATTCCCCCAGGCCACAGCAGATGCATGGAATGGTCAACCAATCGACAGATTGTTGAATAAATTAATGCTTCAAAAACTTCAGTGTTCAGCAGAAGCAGCTGACCCAGGCTGTTAATTTTAATAGTCCACATAAGATGTGGGCTATGAAACGGCTTTCAAAGTCACCAGCTTATACACACAATGATCTTGTTAGCTTTGATTGTTTCTCTAATTCTTCTTATGGTGTCCTCATAGCACTGAGAATACTTGCCTCATAAATCCAAGATAGCAGGTTCAATCCTGACCAGGGTCGACAGATTTTTTCCAGCATAAAAATCCTAAGTAATAAAGCTGTGGGTCCTGTGCCATAGATTTATGGCATGCAAAAGAACCTCAAATCTAAAGGAAGAGGCCTCTGAGCAAAATTTATTGGTTGTTTGGCACCCTGAATTGATGACCCGAGATGTTAAAGAGGACCATTAAATAAACAAATCAACAATAACACCGAGGAATATAATTTATTCTTAAAATTGTCTTACTGCAAATTGATTGGCCAGTATAGCATTGCAGGAAGCATCTTAATTTTGCATTACTTAATTTCCATTAAGGTACAGTCTCTGAAACTACAGCATCACACAGCTTTTTGAAAAATGCTGAAGATTTACTGTTTCTTGTTGCTGCTTAAGCTAACAGTAACTCTACTGGTGTTTCCTTTTTGGCACCATTTTCGAGAGCATGTTTGTGTTTATTGTATGTGCTATTGCTTCTCTGCTGCCAGTTTAATTCCAAAAATCTTGCACAGTAATATCAAATCATCAGTCACAAACATGTTTAAATTATACTATTTACATGGCTTTACATTTGGTATTTTTAGAATGCAATTGAGCTGCAATTAATATGGACCTTCTGCACCAGCTGATTTACAGGCAACCAAAGTAACCTTTTACTAGGTTTGCTATTTGCCTGAAAAGGGAAGTTTAAAAAAATAGCTATACTGGAATACAGCAAATTATAGTTATCTCTAGACACATAACATTTTTATCAGTAGAAATTTGAATCAATGGTTGTAAGATAAGAGGCTCTGGTTGGTGACACACCTTACTCCTTAATTCTCAATATGCAGATGTATTAACACTAGACAAGTTACTAGATAAAGTTGTGGGTTAACTTAATATGTAAGGATCAACACTTATTCCTACTACTGCATTTAATTCAGGTTAGGGCATGTCTCATTTGAAAACTCGATCCTAGCTTTGCTTAAATATATATATAAAGCTCTAAAAGACAATAGACACAAGCATTCATATCTTTAAAACCACAAAAATATAGTAATAGAATAATGAAATCATCAGAGTAAAAGCAGATTGGCATGAAAATACAATATTGATGCTGCATGGTCATAGAACAACTAATCCAGAAAATTCCTACAAGTAATTATTCTCTGATATAAAACACAGTATATTAATCATTCATTAACCAAAGAAGAAATAAATAAAATCATTCCTGGAGGAATGGTATATCAACAAAATTCTCAAAAGACGTAGTACAGTTTTAGATAGTATTCCGAACATTATAAATTTTCCATTGCTGAAGGCATTTTTCCAGATTGCTTGAAAATTTGCATGGTTTACCTATTCATAAAAAAAATATGAAAAAGTGATAAAAGTAACTACAAACTAATAACACTTACTTCTGTTTTTGCAAAATTATATAAAAAAAAAAATACTATCTATACAACCGATGAGCTTATTCAATAAACATGATATATAGGTCCCTTACAGGTATGGCTTTAGAAAACAATTTTCAACAGTAATAGCAATGAATGAACTGAGACATGATATAATATCGCACCTAGAAAAGATGAAAAAGTAGTGGCAATGTTTCTAGACTTGCCAAAGACTTTGAACAGTGTCTCTCACAGTATATTACAAAATATGATATATGATAATCTAAATGAATATTTGATTGGACACAGCACACTGAAATAAATTAAGGTAAATATTATCAGTAAGTTTAGTCAAAAGAGATGATGGTCAGAAGAGGCAAGATACTTGAAAGAAGTCATGCCAAAGTATATTGGCAATAAATGTTGTTGTTATTGTTGTTGTTGTTATTATTATTATTATTATTATTATTTGATTTTAATTTGTGCGTTGATTTCATGTGTAAATAACTTGTGTAGGAAATAACCTTCATTTGATATAGTATAGAACTGACAATGACTGAAATTTATTTGGATGTCTATAAGTAAATACTGATATCATCACGAGCAGGAACCCGTGAGGGTTTCTATTGGTAATGCCAGCAAATGCAAAAGTTGCAAAAATAAAGTTTTTTAATTTCTAGTTTTTCAATAAGTACTAATGGAGTTTGCAGCAATTCACTTATTTTATTCATTTTAACATTTATTATTATTATTATTATTATTATTATTATTATTATTATTATTATTTTAACACTGAGAAGGAAGAATCACACTTGTAAAAACTTGAGTCATGGCAAGGATTTGAACCATGGATCTTCCACCTTCTGTACTGATGCTCTAACAAACTGAGCAACAATTCTCCAAGCATGAAACCATAAACCTTTCTCATTTGATTCATCTTTCACCAAGACCAAAAATTGGTGATGTGAATCCTGATGAAGACCTGAATTTTTCAAGTCTGATTCTTTTTATCCAACTAATGTTCTACAAAAAGCCTAGTGTGAAAGAACTAATTCCAAATATAAATTAACCAACCCCTTTATAGTTGGCAGTTAAACTAGAAGACTGGATCAAAAGTACTTGTAGCATTTTGAATTGCCTCTTAAGAAATAATTCCCCCACAGTAGAGAAAATTTTGAAGAGGTTTCCATGATATGTAGACTTAGATGTGACATGTTCATGGTTTCGTGCTTTGAGGAGGACATGGTAGCTCAGCTGTTAGTGTTCACACGGAAGGCCAAAGATCTGTAATTCAAATCCTGGCCATGACCCAAATTTTTCAAGTATCATTTTGGCTTTCCAACTAATGTCCTACACACAGCTAGTGTAAAAGAAGTAGTGTTCATAATGAACTTACTGTGGCAGGTTTAAAGTGCACAAAAGTAACTATAACTGGTACATGGGTCTTATGGCCATACATGCTAAAACAGTCATTTTATCAATCAAAATATCCAATACACAAAAAATGGTAACATTAATTGCTTTGATTAACTTTGTATACATACAAACCTATATATAATAAATATAATATAAAATAAAAATAAAGTAACACTATTAACAATGTAACAAATTAACAGTAATTATAATAATACAAAAGGATAAAACACTAAGAAAAAGTCACACTTGAGATCGCTATATTTCAGACTCATGGAGTCCTTCTATGGCAAGAAGGCAAGTGACGGTGATAAAAGTAAATATTGAGTATCCAAGGCACCGTTATGCATGGAAACAGATGAAACTAGAAATGAGAGTGTGGGGGGGAAAAAATTAATATGTAAGATTTAAACCAGATGGTATACGTGCTTTATGTAAAAATATAGCTGCCATTTCTCTATCTCTGAGTAAACTTTCAGAGCATTGTGTAGGTAACGCATTAATAAGTGTTAGATTAAAAGCATCATCAAAATCCTTACAGTGAGATAAGGCATGTTGGGCAACTGGCAAGGGAGACTTGGTTTTAACAGAACGTCTATGATTGTTCATACGTAGCGAAACAACAGTAGAAGTTAAACCAATATAAAATGCTTTGCAAAGCTTACGACGTATATATGTTATCTTGTGTGTGTGTGTGTATATATATATATGTATATATATATATATACATATACATATACACACACATTGATATACTTACATCACACATGTAAGTATGATAAATTTTACCCAGAGGTCTCTTCTTTCAAGCTTGAGATTCTCTTACATGTCATAAATCTACAACATAGGACCCAAGGCTTTATTTCCCTTCTGAAGTAAGTCGTATTTAGGATTTTTATGCTTGAAAAAATCCATTGATTCTGGTCGGGATTGAACCCATGATCTTGGGTTTAGGAGGCAAGTATGGTTACCATTACATCACCAAGGCTGACCCCAAAGTCTGTAGTAATATGTCCTCCATACATATAGTTATAAAGGTTAACTGAACACTAGCGTGTCAAGCATTTTGCTCACTGAAAACATAATTAGCCATATATGAAATGCATCCATACTGTAAGATCCCAAAATTGTAATTCTGCCTGCATATGCCATCAGTAACTATAGCTACAGACTCAAATTGGTTTACAAGGGACTTATCATTTTCAACTAATTCATTAGATGGGAAGCATTTCCTCTACTATCTTCCTCTTTAATCCATCTTTTGATACTCCTTTATTTAAAAACATGGTATTTTGCAGTTTCAATCTGTTCAGCTCAATGATATACCATTGGTACTGGAGATAGTTAAAGGATATTTTCTGCAGTCAAACAATCAAATAATTTTTCTTTTCTAGCCGAGCTTCAGCCAAGACAATTTCACACATTTTATCATGGTTCAACAAATATACATTCAAATCTTATTTCTCAGTGCAAAAATTAATGTGTTCCCAGCATGTTGAGTATATGTCTTCCTGCAACTCAACCAACTGTATCCCAGTAACTCTTTTGTAAGGACCATTATCACATATTAACAACCAATAGTTTTCTACAAACCCCAACTTGTTCCATTGTTTTCAAAACTGATTCTAGGAGGGACATTCAAATAAATTAAAAAAATTTATAATATTTGGGGGAATTTAACTAGAGAGCTGGCACTTGGAGAAAAGTTTGGTTTTGTTGCATTGGCAACATCTCCCAAGTTTTGCTCTCCTCACTTGCATTTAACAAAACCATGGAGGCATCCTTCTGCAATTTCTCCCTGCAAGAAAGCAAACTTTGGCTGAAATCCATGAATAATTGATTGAAGTGGTAGGCCAAAATGTATGGCCCTTTCAATGTTCAGAGAAGAAAGAGAAAAAATGTTCACAACAAGCAATGAAGTAGAGTACCAATGACAAGCCACAACCATGAATGTTGAAACTGTTCAACTGTTCAACTGTTGTTGAAGAGGACTGTCATCTCACACTTGACCAAATTCTTGAATGATGGAAAATGCAGGCCAATCTTCTCTTGGAAAAATTGTTTCCAAGAATTTGAGTCTCGAAAAAATATGCATATATTGGGTGCCACCTCTGTTGTCTGATGTACAGAAACAGTGAAGAGTGAAAGCAGCTAAGCATTTTTCTAAACCCTATGCTAGAAAAGGTGAGCAGTTTTCACTCATTGTTACAGGTGGTGAGACATGAGTTCATCATTCCACACTTGAGTCCAAGTGTTACAGTATGGTATGGATAGAAGAAAGTAAGAGAAAGTGCTCCAAAGATGGTGATGACCAAAGTGATAAAAAGTGGATAAAGTGATGACGAACATCTTCTGGGACTCACAAGGTTTGCTCCTGGTCCATTTTCTGCCAAAGGAAACGAAGATGCAGAATGTTACTGTGCATACCATAAAAAAACTGAGAGCAAACATAAAGTACAAGAGACTGGGAAATTGATGAATAAGGTCCTTATGATGCATGGCAATGCTCACCCTTACATTGCCCATTAGGCAGTTGATCTTTCTATAGTAAATTTCCCCCTCTCCTTATTCACCTGATTTGGCACCCTCAGTTTTCACTTGTGCCTGAAACTCTACGAACATCTTGGTGCGAAACAATGTGGAAATGATGAACTTCATGCATTTGTCATCAAGTGATTTTGGCAGCAGGGTATACTATGAAAAAGCATTGAAAAAACTATTGTCATGATATAAAATATGTTAGGATCAGCTTGGGAACTATGTGGAGCAGTAGTCTTTTCTACATTTATTGGAATATTTAAATATATTTTTTTAACTTGCTTATGGAATGCCCTTCTTACCATTATAACACATTGCAGCATTTCAGTATTGGTTCTAATTTAATAAGACTTTTTACCACACTCATATAAAGGTGCCATATTTATCTTAATAGCTTTAAGATCTCTTTCTTCATGCAATATAATACACACATCTTTGTTTTCTAGCTTTGATTTAGTAGCATTTAGGTCATCACCTTCACTTGAAATAAAGATGTTGTCTAATGGTGCATTCACAAGGAATTGATGTTATATTAATAAAAACGGCTACCTAATCTTGAAATATTTCATTGTGAGAAACATTAAACGAAACTTCTATTGGAGTTAAGATATTTATTACTTATTTGATCATTGGACAATGTTCATCCTGGATTGCATGAGAGAGGGTAGCAGTTGATCCTCTTTCTGTACTGGATCCTTGCATGTCTTAATTACTGTCAGTTTCACATTTTCTTATGTAGTGTTTCACACTTTCTAGATGTTTCCACACTACAGATTTCTTCTCAAAATTAACATGTTTACCAAGTTTGCAAAGCAATCTACCATTCTCCACTTTAAAGTGACAGAGAGGAAATTTTCAAATTCTTTGATTTGGATGCAGCTTAGGAATGTTTCAGCTCAGAACGGGAAAGATGAAGATATCTCAAAAGTCACTAACAAATTAAACTGGCAGGCAAAGATGGCATAATACATTACATGAGCTGTTAAAGTCTGTTATATGCATATTGGTCACTGTTATATAACAGTTGTTCTTCTCTTTCAGTCTTACGCTATATTATTTTTAAAAGTTGACTGTTACAACTGCCTTAATTGTTTTAAAAAAAGTGTAGATAATTAAATTTCAACATTATGCAATACTATTAATTGATATCATTGTATGATTCAGCTGAACTACACACTCTTAAATCTTCACTTTTCATAAATGTATGAAAAGTGAGTGAAGTTCAACTGAATCATACAATGATATCAATTAATATGATTAGCTTCACTGTGCAAGTTCCAATTTACATTTTAAGTAAATTATGCAATACACTTTATTTTCAAAAGTTATGTTTTATTATCCTTTTAAAATCAATATGTTCCATTCTTTTTATGCACTAATAATAATAATATTAAAGGTAGCACCATAGGTTTAAAGTAACATCATACTTTTTATGTTTTTATTTTGCCTTAATAAAATTGCTAATGTCCAACTAAGCTATGAAGTCAATTTTAATCTGCACCAAGAATATTTGTTATAAAATTTATAAAAAAAAAAAAAACTCTTAATGCAACGGTGTCCTAACAAATATTAATGGTTTTTCTTTTACTGCCTCACAAATATATCTACTCTGAAACACTTCTGCCATTCTGGGAGTTAAAACATACATATAGTCAGTGTGAGTTCACACTTGCTGTACATGTTCCATTCTATTTTACCTTTTAATATAGGATTTAACACAGAATTATTAAAGTTCATTTCAATGAAATATAATTTCTTGTTTCCAAAAATGTATAAAAATGCATTACAATTGCAAACACACAAAGAGCCAAAATTTCATATAGTGTTTATATATATTTAGTAATACTTTCAAACTTCAATTAATACATGATGAGAAACTCATCAAGTTTTTGCATACTATAGTGCTTCAATGTGAGCACCATGTGTGAATCGGCAGATGTTCACATGATAATGTATGAGGTTAAGTCATTTAGTTACAAATGGATATAGAACTTAAAACAAATGATTACTGATTTGAAAAAAATACTCCAATTTCTCAACAAAATCTCCATGTACATTGAAACACTTGTCCCACTGTTTCACAAACTCCTGAAATCCAGCAGTATAAAATCTTTGGGTTGCTGTTGGAGCAGTAGTAACTTCCCTTTATAAAACTTCATTGTCAGGAAAAGTTCACCCAAAAGATGTTTAAGAGGGCTGAACAAATGGAATTCACTCGGAGCAAGGTCTGGGCATTATGGAGGATGCTCAAGGACTTATCTTTCTAAATTTTGCAGCTTCTCATTTGTCTTGTTGGCAGTGTGAGGATGTGCATTGTCATGCAAGAGCAACATGCCTTTGCTGAAGAGTTCTAGTTGCTGCCATTTAATGGCCTTCTGAAGTTTCTTAAGTTTGTTCAATAGGAGTTGGCATTTACAGTATGTCCTTGAGGCTGGAATGTGGTGAGCAGTATGTCTTTGTGATTCCACAAAAATCAATATCACCTTCCCAGCAGATGATGTCAATTTAACCTTTTTTTTCACAGGCAATGCAGGATGTTTCGATTGCATTAATAAATGCTTTGTCTCAGACTGGTGATGGTGAACCCAAGACTCATCACCTATAACAATTTGGGCTAGTATGTCATGCCCTTCATTGTGGTAGTGATTGAGATGATGTAATGCCAAACCCATTCTTTGCATTTTTTGTTATGGGATCAGCATGCATGGCACCCTTTGTGCATAGACTCTGTGAAAAGCTTACCTCTTGCATTAAGAGGAAGGCCATGCCTTGTGAACAACCAATAGCAGCAGCTATAGTGTCTATATTTACGTTTTGTCTGTTCAGATTCAGCCCTCAACTCATTGCCAATTCGTCTCTGTAGCTATTTTTGTTTGCCAGCTGACGAGGTGTTTGCCTTCAATATGTGTGCGCCTTTCAGACAATTTCTGCACCCAATTTTAAACAGCTTGACTTGAGAGACACTTTTCACCCTAGCTGGGAAGCATTTCTTTATGAATGTTCTTTGATTCATACATCATGCCCCCAAAAAGCATACAACCAAGTGCTGCTCAAGGTATACACTCACTCAGAGGTACCACTCTCTTGCAACTGCTGTTTTGCTATTGACTGTCTCATGTTAAATGTCATCAATTGTCATTGGACTAATGCTGCCATCTAGCAATAGTATAAGGTATCTCATTTAAACATGTACATGTACATCACTTTGTAACTTCCTTAATGACTTACTCTGTTAGCTTGTGCCATTCCCTTCCCAACATATCTTTTGTGACTATAGGGGCTACTTCATGAAATTTTCTGCTTGAGTTCCTCTACATCATGGCACAAAAGCAGCACATACACATTGTCTCTCATGCATCACCTCAGGAAGAAGTCATAAACCAGCAAGTCAGGGTGCCTTGATAACCATTGCAACATACCTGTCTGCTGCTCCAGCAAATCAAATTCATTGTTGAAGCATCTCTTTTCAGTTAAGCACTAAGGAATGGGGTGAGGCTCTATCCAGCTGGATCAGAAAAGTATCGGAATATTCTTGCATTTGGAGCATCAGCCATAGCTGTGACATATCCAGTAGGAATGTCCAGTCACAGAGACTTCAGCAAAGAAAAAAGGATTGTAAAATTTTCAGTGCACAGAGAACATTAGCCTTTGATGAATCTATTGATGAAATTCCATAGGTTTCTGAGTACACCAAGTATAATAATTGTTTGTTTATGGTTCCATTTGTATGAAATGCCACTTCATGGCTGAAAAGTGATTCATGAAGTCTTCATTCTCTTCTGTCTGTCATTGCAACTTCAAAAAACTGGAAGTGATTTTCTTTATCAGATTCCATTAATTGCTACTGTTGCAACTGCAATTTGTATGGCTTATGGTACATTTTCTAACAGAATTTTCCATACAGTCGTTACCAACATTTGGAGCTCATGGAAGATACTACCATTTATTTCTTGGGGCTTCTGATGTCTCTCTTGCTCCCTTCATTCACACCAAGACAGCCACTTCTCTGCTGAGGGCACAAACAACTCATACTTACAAATTTTGCATGCCACTGGTATACTGACTTACTGCTTGATGGCTGTTTACCAAACTAGGTTCCAAAATTTCCATCCAACTTTTATGACACATTTGCTGCTATGAAATTATGACACAAGCACCCAACAATGCCATCTTTGGAACCAATGTAGTCTGTGGGCAGTTTACAGAACAATGTGCTTGGCAGTAAATGCAGTACAAATGAACTTGATGAGTTTCTCTTCAGAAACATTTTTTTCTGACATACATACAGGAATGATATTACTTGTAGTTTTCGTGTAATTGAAGTCTTAAAGCATTATCCGACTTAATGCAAACCCTGTATTTCACAGAAATCTAATTTTTTGTTTAACCTCAAAGCACACACTGAGCGTTTTCTTTGTCAGCAGTGACTATTGCCTACATTAGATAAGGTTGAGTAAAAACTACTTGGTATGAACGAAAGCTGCTATTTCTCTAAAAATATACAGTCCAAGTTTCCAACATTTATCATGCCAAAATAAAATGAATCCCCTTAATGGCATTCAGCCCAGTCTCTATCATTGCAAAACATCAAATCAATAATGTTAATGCAAAAGCTCATTGCTGGAAATAGAATAAGCGTTCTACTGACAGCATATTAATAATCTGTACACAAATAAATATCTTTGTCAATACCTACTACAGAGTGTTTCCCAAGCAAGAATACATTTATTAAAAGAACCTAATTAATAATTAGAATATACTCATTTAGACCTTTCAGTCAGACAAAGATCAAATGTTTCAAGTTTTTTATAACAGGTTTAATGAGGAAACATAACACAGAATATTAGAATAAGTACATTAATATATAATAATACTTACACTAATATTCTTCACATTTTTTTTTATTTTCCACTTGCTGTCTATAAAATATACATCATCTTGAGACCATGGATCACCATACAAATGATTGTGCAGGCCAAATACCTTGGCATGTAAGAAGGAATATTGATCATCACTTGGATAAACGTGGTCAACTCCTATAAAACAATTCTAATAAGTACTTCTTACAAAACACTGAAGTAGCAGTAGTAGTACTAGAACATTATTTCATTATATTTCTTCCCTTATTACATTAATTTTACATCAATGTTAGTAACAGCTCACAGTAAACAGATGCACAGGCTTTCACAGTTGGAGTCTTTAGTCTAACATGCTTTTATGGGTTTTTTGACCATTAAATCACAGCCAAAAAACCTAGGAGAGCATGTTAAGATTCAATAGATCAGATGTCTGTTGAATTGACATGTTTATTTTAGTTTTCATACAGGACTACTTTAGGTTTAGGAATTAATTAATAAATCTAATAGATACAAGCATAACTTTTGGCTTACTTTAAAGTTGAATATACTTGCATATTCCATTTTTTTCATCTTCATCCCTTTATTTTATATCATGAAAAGACCCTTTTTTCCATGGGGGCATTTTTGCAAGGGAAAAAGTTAGCAAATAATGTTTTTCTTTGCAAAAAGGTAGCGACTAGTTCATCTGACACAAAATTTCAGCTCACAACTTTCAGATTCTTCTTCCCTTTTTCTTCATAAAATTCTTTTAAATTTGAAGCAAAAATGTACATTTTCAAAACTAAATATTTTTGATGGACAGTAGTTCATAAATCTGAAATTTACATAAAATAAAGAATTTAATGATAGATAATTGTAGTTAAAACTTTTAGTTGGAGATTTTGGTGATTTAAGAGGTAAATATTTTTAATATATATATAATTTTCATTAATTAAGACATGCTTATTATGTATTTTTATATTTTTGTTCATGAACTGATGTAAAGTATTCAAATATAAACAATCATAATTACTTATTGCATAACTCTGAAATGGGTTTGAAAAAATTTTGTCAGTGTTTAAAACCTACAAGTCTATGCAAGTTTAGCTTCAAAAGTTGACACAGATTTGCAGTACTGTCACATTTTGTATGCATTTTATTAATCTGCTAGCTGCTCCGGCAAAGGGATGGATTATGTTGCAGTGTTGAAATTTATCTTTTCCAAATCTGGAGTTGAAGTCTTCTATTGGGATTTTACTACGTGAAAAATGCCATAAAAGTGTTTAGAGAACACTTAGGGATAATAGAAATAAAGGAAAGCCACAATCTCTTACACATAGCCTTCTTTATGCAACTATATCTGAACAACTGAACACAGCAGAGTGGAAGTTACAGCTTCAATTATTTAGTTAACAGGTAAGTTATGACACCAAATGAAGATTTTGTGAAGGCGATAATCCTTATCGGCAAGGCCGGAATCTTGTGGATCCACCCCCGTATATTATGTTAATGTAACTTGTAAAACATTATAACCATACCACAACCATGGTATCTATGAGTATAAATTATTGAACATTTTATCACTTTTGCAATGTTATATCTCTTAAACCACTTACATCTCAAAATTTCACCCAAAATTCCTACTATCAATTAGTGTAAACTTTTAAAACTGCTCAGTAGAGATATGCAGAGCTATGAAGTTGGCTAAACTTTTAAAAAGCCTATGTTTATGACCTTATAGAAGAAAAATAGACAAGTGTCAAATTTCATATAATTTTGACATAGATCACTGGCACCCACTAATATAAACTAGTGGTTCTGAACTGTAAACATATATAGTTAGCAATATGCAATATAGTATTTTAGCACAATGGTCAAGTAATCAGTACTGAACTAGTTCATGTGTATTGGCTCTTTTGTTTTGTTAAAGCTAAGAAGTGTATGCTTATATGCACTATGATCATAAACAAATACTATTAGAAAAGTATTAAAAAAATGTCAAATGAAGATTGCATCTGCACTACCACAATGTTCAAGCTAAAACGGAAAGTGTGCAGAAGCAAGGAAATTAATAAAGTTACCGAATAACTTGTTTAAAATGTTAAAAATATAGACATTTGCAAAAGATAACATTTCATTTAATTTATTTCAGCTTAATGTGTTGTTGTACACAATTAAGCCATGTCAATGTATAAATTAACAAAATTTATAATAAAAGTGAGAACTTAAAATTTCCCCACACATATACACATTTTTATAATGTATAAATATTGTGTAGCATAATAGTTAATTATACTTTACATATTCTTCAATATCATAGTAAACCTTGTCTATAAGAAAACAAAACAATATTATCAGGAAGTTTATTGTATAATTTTATTCCAGTATAGCTAGGCATTTTCTCATACAGCTGTAATTTATATCTGGGGAGTGCAAGGAAATCTTTACTTCTAGTTTTGTGGTTGTGGACACAAAGTTTATATTCATGGGAAACATTCTTGATTAAATGCAATACAACTGTATATAAAGAGGATAGAGTAAGTATTTTTAGTTGTCTAAACATACTTCTACAAGATTCGGTTTGTTCCAAATTACCCAAATATTTCACAGGCCTACATGATGAGAGAATAGATAAGAGCAAAGTAAATGGTTCTGGATATTTGTGGGATAGATATTCACAATTATTCATTTTTATTATTAACTGCATCAACTGTTTCTACTTGTCATTTATGATTTTATCAATCTATACCCTAATACCTAATATAGATAATTTAAGACATAAAGTCCACATCTATAGCAATGGTAATAAAGTAAACCAGAAATATGTATAAAAATTAATAGTAATAGAATATAACATAAATGCACTTGTATGGGTTAATTAAATGTACCCCATATAATGCAGGATGTTCCAAAAGGGGTAAATCTTCTAGAGGATGTAAGAAAAGGTTGTGGAAAGAGTGATCATTTGAGCATGTATTCCAGTCGGCTGTTTGCTAGCCAAGCATGTAATGGCCAGTCACCAATTAAATAAATCTTTTCCCTATCAATCGGCTAGCAAATGGATGAAAGGATGCATGGAATATTCAATTTATTACTCCTTTATGTTGCAACACATATAGTCTTTTCCTATTTCTGGAATGCTCCATATATGTAAAAATGAACTGTTAATGCTAATTATCAAAACAAAATATGATACTCTCATTCATACAAAGCCTTACTTTAAGGTAAAATTCTACAAGATATATAAAAACTAAACTTGTGCTCAATCATGCATCCTAATAATATTTTCTTATAACAGCAGCTATTGGTTGGTGTATTAAATGCGTACGTCTGCTGCTTTTCCCCAATGGCCAATCCACTTCTAAGAAACGCTACTTAGTATTTAATAGATACCGCTGTAATATGTTATAAGTATCTATATGATTATTCTGGAGTTTTACTATTATCATATTTAATTTCTAATCAATTTATCCATATATTCGGTATTTAAATACAAGTAGAACATGTGGCCAGGATAGACTATAATGAATTATTCGCCTATCCGGTGAAAAGTCTAACCTTGTTG
Source organism: Metallyticus violacea (assembly GCA_030762175.1). Taxonomy (NCBI): domain Eukaryota; kingdom Metazoa; phylum Arthropoda; class Insecta; order Mantodea; family Metallyticidae; genus Metallyticus; species Metallyticus violacea. Next base: position 96,097,633 of record CM060843.1, read on the forward strand.
TAAGTTGTGCCTGTGGACAGTTATTGAGTCCAATGATAATTTATAACCACTAAAATTCGCATCTAACAGGTTTCTATCAGGCCGCAATTCGATTAGTGAATTCATGGCTCTAAATTAATTTAAACTAGCTTGGATTATGAACTTGACCATCACACTCATTACATTAACCAAACATATTACGATATCACCAACATGACAAATGAGGAGCTGTGTATGTTGCCAACATATCAGTATATATTTCAAAACAGATCCTGATAGGAAAAATTCTGGGGACTTGTTTTATAGAAGCTGACAAATTTGTAAATGTATTGTGAAGACTAGTTGTTTCATATAGCTTAACAATTGTGTCATTTGTTGCATATGAGAAGCATAAAAGTGTACCTTATCACAATGCAAATTGCTATTTCATAAAACTGACAATTATGTCAGTACATACTATGATTATGTAAATAAAAAAATTGTCAAAAAATGAATTGTGTAACTACGAACACATAGAAGCTTTAGCTGCATTCTCTCACGACTCGTTGCTATTTACCGAACATTAACTTGTGCGTTGATATATTATAACATTATTTCGTAATATAAATTAAATCTTGACGAAGAGTAATGCATTTGAAAATACTTATTAACTATTGCAATAACTATTATTAGTATATTGTCAATAATAATCTATATTAATCACATGATCTCAGTCACCTTATGGACTTGGGTTGCTAGTATACATTTTATAATTTATGTATACAAGCAACACAGACGGTTCTAAAAGCACGTTTATTTGTGTTCCGCAACTGTTGCTCCAAAATAAAGGAGTAAAAATGGCGAACGAGAATACTAATCTATTCCAGTGCCTCAGGGATAGGGCACAATAGATCAAATAATTAAAATATAAAGGAAAGATGTGTATGGTCACCGCCTGTAGTGCCTTAATAATTAAAAAGGGCGTTAAATGCCCTAAGAAGAAGAAGAAGAAGATCTGTGATTGGAGTTGATGCCATGACCTCAAATGTTTATCTGACTCTAATATGAAAACTTATCCCAACATGCATGTAACTTAAAACAAAATCACGTATAAATATAAAGATTGGTATAACACTGTAAGCTAAACAGAAGTACAATAGCTCTCTTCCCTAATAGCTTTTTAACATCATGGAGCAGGACCAAAACCAGTTAACGTAACAAGTCCAAAATACAGTGAAAGGACAGCAAAAAGATCCAAAATTATGTTCAAAGTGTTGCTGTCACAGGTCTTCGCAGAGTCCAAAATACAGTGAATAAGGACAGCAAAAGGATCCAAAATTATGTTCAAAGTGTTGCTGTCACAGGTCCTCGCAGAGTCCCTGCTTTCCAGAGGAGCACAGGTTGAATACAGCAGCAACATTCCCTGCAGCAGCGACATTTTTCGTCTCTTTTTAACGTCAAGTCTACTTTCCATGTAAGACACCGCAAGATAGCCTATTTTCTTAAGAGAGATCAGTTCAACCCACGATATTGTGTGCCCTAATCACAAACAACAAATTTTAGATTATAATTGATCTCGTATGATCTGGTTTGGATTAAAATTGTCATAGCTTCTCCAGCAATCTATGAAGATTGTGGTGTTTGCAGCAGCGTAGTTCCTAATAAGGCGGAGCAAATTACTGGATTTGACAGTTTCAAAACATATCTGTAAGTGCATTTTACGAGTTTTTCTGTAACCTATCAGCCCCAGAACCCACATGTCCTTCACCTATTTTACATTCATCTAGTCAGTCCTGGTGGTCTAGCAGTAACCATACTTGCCTGGGGAACTCAAATCGCGGGTCCAAAAATCCTAAGTATGGCTTCCTTCGCAAGAGAAGTAAAGCCTGTGTCGTAAATTTACGGCATAAAAAGAACCTCTAGCCTGGAAGAAGAGACGTCTGAGAAAAATTTGTCGGCCGTTTCACGCCCTAAATTGAACGGGAGGCTGATGACCTGAAATGTTCAACAGCGTCCGTTAATACATCAAATCAACAACAAACATTCATCTACTTCCCTACATGGCTTTGATCTTCGATGGTAGGCTGGTCCATGCAAATTTCTGATATATGAAAACCAGTAAGCAATTTATGTCAGTCATCGGAATATATCCAGGAATACTCACCACGTTCTTGCTCTGTTATATGTCACCCATACTTAAACTGTTTACTGGGAAAATGACTACTTGCACTGCAAGCTAAGGTCGGGGAGGCGGGGGGGTTGTCCTTATTGACTGATAGCGGCAATTTGCTTCCTCTGCGATCTTTTGATAGAGAAATTAACCCAAAATTTTGCTATAGCTTCCTAATTGAGCTCAAAGCCTGGTGTGATAGAAAGGTAGTCTCCTGCTTCTTCTGGTGTTATAAGAAGCATATGTTATGCCACCTCACTTTACTATTTATTGAGAGCACAACTACTTTGCAGTTTATTGGTGGAGGTTTAATGAACTTTTGTATTAGTACATCACTTGGTGGGATTTCGAAATTAAAAACTTTCTCTTTATTCTTCCAAATATAGATGTTTTCCCAGACTGTAAGTTCAGTTTTTCCTTTAATATTTTTAAGTAATTTGGGTTTTTTATTAATGTTATGTTGTTCTTTCCAAAAGTGCGAAGCTACCGCCGTAGATTCATTCATTCATTCATTCATCTCCACCAGAGATGAATCGATCTACCACAAACGAGACCGGCAGTCGACCAGGAACTGATGATAGGAGCGATGGCTCCCGAAACTAGTCTTCCATTTCATTGAATTTTAGTGGTGTGTATGTTACAATTTCGACTCAATTTTTTAAAAATGTTAATATTTGACACCACTGTTACAAAAGTTTACTATATTTTATACAAGTAGTAGTAATAGTTTATTGGTCCAGTTGATTTTTTTTATTACACAGTAGTACAATAGATGTTGGGCACTTCTTAATAAAATACTGACTTATATACAAGGATGTATAAAAAGAAAAAGTGTATACCAAATAAAATACTGAATTATATACAAGAATATAAAAAAAAAAAAAAAAAAAAAAATACAAGTAGGTGTATACCTAATAAAAGATGCAGGAACAGTTACAAAATGAGAAGGGTACTGAATGGGTGGGCAAGGTAGTAGACAGTTATTTGATTTCTATGGGCATACAATACAAAATCTGTCACACCACCACTGGATTGTGTCTTTGTTCAGAATGCATTTCTCATCACCTAGCAGATGTGGAAATGGTTCTCTGTAAATTTGCAGGTCAATTACAAATGATCTGTTGGATACCGGTATTAGCAATATTTTTCCTATCACCACAGACTTTCATCTGTTTGGAGGGAAAAAAAAAACTGTGGAGTAGACAATTGTACTGTCAAAATGGCTTGATGAGAAGAAGATACAGAAAAACTTATTTTATATTGGAGTCATAAGAAGATGGAAACTTATATTTTTGAACACATTCTTTTACATTCAGGCTCTACTCTCTAATAAGCAAATTGCTAAGGCAGTTTTCCTAAGATCCTAATGACTAAGGCCAAGGAAGTAGACAGTAATTTGATTTCTGAGGGCATACAATACAAAACTTGTAACATCCACCACTGGATTGTGTCTTTGTTCAGAATGCACATATAACATCACTCAGTATGCATGGAAATGGTACTGTGAATTTGCAGATCAAGTGATTATAAATGATTTGTTGGACACTGGTATTAGCAATATTTTCCCCATCACCACTGACTTTCATCTGTATGGAGGGAAAAAAAATGTGGGGTAAACAATTGCACTGTCAAAATGGCTTGATGAGCAGAACACCAGTTTCTATCATATGGATGTGGAAAAACTTATTTTTGTATTTGAGTCATAAAAAGATGGAAACTTATATTTTGAATACATCCTTTTACATTTAGGCTCTACTCTCTAATAAGCAAATTGCTAAGGCAGGGTTTCCCTAAGGTCCTACTGACTATACTGAAATTGTTATCCTTAAGTGGCAACATAATTCCCATATGCTTCTCATAGGTGAATTTAATTATGAAAAAGAGAAGAAAAAAATTCAAAAATCTATATCTAAAATTTTGTTTTTAATTTTTCTAGAACAATATCCCTTACAACATACTAATCTAAGGTAAAGAAAATAATACTAGACTACAATAAGTAATTACCATTTTATTTATTATATGACTTTTCCAGCCTTATTAAAAGAAGTTGTGTTAAAAAAGTCGTAATTATGAAAGTTGAGCTTAATAACTTTATTGATTATGTGGAAAAATAAAGAAATGATGTTGAAATAAGTGTTCATATTTACCTATACTTATCCCTTTTATTCCTACAAATACTTAAGAGTTTTTTTTTTAACATGTCCTCACATATTAACTATGTTCCGAGCTCCCTTTGGAATCCTGAATTAGTATGATGCTCGGCAGTTTCCCTAGCCATCTCATCTTGAAAATTTAACTTTCAAAAAGATTACCGCCCATTATAATATGAAAATTTATGGTATTGTCTAGAGCTCTTGAAGGGAAACCATATCATTATCCTAACTGTGCAAAACATAAAGTCTGAACATAGACACTAATGCAAAGTATTTTAGAACTTCATTCACTATCTTAAAGCATAGCATGCTAGAAAATCATACCCACAGATTGTCTAAAAACTGTTAAGCTATCAAAGGTTTACAATTGTTAAAGTCCACATTTTTTCAAAATAACCTGGGTTAAATGTTGAAAGCTGAATGAGAACCCCTCTGAATTTGAACACAACAGCACAACAGCTGCTGCCACCATCATTATTAGAATTTAGTACTAATAACCCCTTTCCCATAATACAGTTGTATACCACATCTTTGTTTTCAGTTTACTTTAGAGGGATTAATCTTGCATTTCTGTTTTCTGGAATTCTATTAATTTGTCACCACCTCTTTTGGTGATATTTTGTTATTTTTTTGTCAGTTTTTAAATAATTTTTTATACACAAATTTTTAATATGGTGCACACCTAGAGTAATACTGATAAATGTAGTTATATATTTTTTATATAACACTTCCTTAATATATAAGGTTGCCTTGTAGGACAAAGTTCAACAAAAACAAATACTAACAACAATAAGTACTGCTTTTAAATGTAAGCATTTTTTGGAGAGAAAAAAATTCAGACACCATTTCTTTGAAAAGAACACCAAACTATGTGATTTTCAATTCAGTTTGAATTAAAAAAAATGGGGGAGCAAAATATCCATATATGCACACAAGGCATATTCTACTCATTTCAAGAAAAATGAGTAAATTATGCTCAATAACAACATTAAAGGTTTACTGATTATAATTTAAATACCTTTTTTTATAATAATGCATAATAAACTTGTTGAATTAAAAGTAAAACTTCTAAAATCATGTCAATATATTAAACTCTCTTGACATTTCACATTAAAACTTTTTTTTATTAAAAAGTAATACTCGCAAAACTAGTCCCAACTTACTTTTTAATAAAAAAAGTTTTAATATGAAATGTCAAGAGAGTTTCATGATTTTAGAAGTTTTACTTTTAATTCAACAAGATTATGATGGTTTCACTGTGTGGATTCCTACATTCTTTTTTAATTGAAATGCACAATAATTTTTTAATTTCACATCATATGCTGCAGTACACAGAATTCATTATATTATGGATTCTGTTATGAAGCAAAATGCAGATTACCAGACTCTGTGGTGTCTACTTTTGTTTTTCCAATGCCATTTGCAGAAACATTTTTATGCATAACTTGCAAATGCAGGAAGCAGTTTCTCCCTTTCCATTAACTTCTTTGCAGAGCCAATCATAATTAGTAATCTATATATTAATGTCTAATTACTATTTCTTACACTTAAAACCAAAATAACTTTTAGCTATTTTCTCATGATTATGTTTCTACTGATCATGTTTGCATTATATGTTTGGTGGTTAAGTTGTTAATGAATGAATAGTTCTTCCCTTTTTATATACTGAGCAGAAAACTACATTACACCAGGATAAAACACTTTTAAAATGGAACAGTTGGTGGAATTGAGGCAGACAGGAATACTCAGAAGAAAATTGTCCAGATGCAATACTGTCATCCCCGAGTTCCATTTTGGCCTGATAATGAGTTCCATCTAGAACAAAAGTAAATAATTTACTTACTACGCTACAACACATAACTTTATTGCTTTCCTGCTAGTCACTTTAGGGATCCCAAACAAAAATGTCCATAGTTGTTGTATTAATTTATCATAACCTAAAGGATAAAATATAGTAGAACATCGATTATCCAAACACCAGTGATCTGAAACTTCAAATATTCAAATCCATATTTTGAAATTTTTGCTTAGTCCACGGATGATATCCAAGATTTTTTAATTTAATTAAAAAAGTTTCCTTATGAAAGTGTTATGGTTTCATTAATAAGTTTCTGCCTCTTGAACTTCGGCACTTTTTGTGAACTAGTTCTTTGCTAAATCCATTTTTAATTGGTGTTCTTTCTATTTGCTTGTATTCTTTAGAGTATTCTGCCTTGTTAATATGTAGGTTAACTAGCCTACATGTTGAGCTGTTGATCACTGCATGTTTATATGTTTTTGGATTAAATCTGTTAGCATTGATGTGATTTTCTGCATGCTCATTCTTTCTGTAGATTCCAAATTCCTTGATGTTTTATTATTTTAATGTCCAGAAATGTTATCTGTTTCTGTTTCACATATGATATGGTTTTATCTTGTATATTCAGAAGTTTTAGGGCAATGTCAATGTGTTCTTTTGTTAACTATGGCTAATATATAATAGGAAACATAGAATGGGATAATGTAATCCATACGTTTTGGAACATATACAGTATTGGATAAACCAAAAAAGTCACCAATCAAAAAGAAAGTTTAGAAATGTATATCAAAAACCTAAGAAATCTAGAAATCCTAAAACTAATTATGTGGAAAACCTATCTAAAGAATGTTTCAATAAGGAATAAATAGCAGTTCTAAATAAAGGCCTTAACATGTATTTAATACTCCAATAAAATAGAAGATTATTTGATGGATTTAGTGTGCATTGAAGGGGTAAACCATAACAAAAAAAAAAAAAAAAAAAGATAGAAATAGATCTGAAAAAGTTTTAAAAAAGATAAATAAAAAGAAAAAAATGATAAACAAGATACACAAAGTACAATAAAATGATTAAATGTTAAAGATGTAATTTATACAAAAGCAGACTATAGGAACAGAATAGTGATATTAGATAAAGAAGATTACACTACAAGGATGCAAGAGTTGCTAAATAAAATAGAATTTGTACACGTCTATTCAGACCCATTAAAGGGCTGTATTAATTCAGTCAATGAGGCTCTGAAAACATGCACAGTCATCCCAAAAGAAACACAATACAAAATAAAATAGAACAACCCAACATAGCAAAAATATACAGTTTACCTAAAATTCACAAAACCTGTAATGGTATGGGACCCATCATTAACAATATCAACACACCTTCATACAATTTAGCAACATGACTAATTAAAAGATTCAGGACACTCAACATTTTAAAGCTGGAGCATAAACAATTCATTTCAGCTAACAGAAAAAATTATAGATATAAATTATAACCTTCAGACACATTAATATCTTCGACATAGAATCATTGTTTCCAAGCATACTTAAAGATAAACTTCCAACTTATCTACATGATTGGCTAAGAACAAGTGGAATTAATGACACAAAGATAAAGGTATAAAACTCACTGAAATTTGCATTAACCAATCCTATTTTTCATTCAAGGGTAAATCAGAACTTACAATGGGCAACCCCTTAAATCCATTTCTAGCTCTTTATGAGCAGATTTGAAACATACATTAACTTGACATTCCCATACATATTTAAAATCTGGTACACACATGTCAATATATTTTCCATAGTTACCAAAAAATATATTCAATGATTCCATAAAACTTCTGAATATACAAGATAAAAGCATATTGTTCACATATGGAACAGATAACATGTTACCATTTCTGGATATTAAAATTATAAAACATTAAGGAAATTTGGAATTTACAGAAAGAGCATGCATGCAGAAAATCACATCAAAGCTTATGGATTTAAACCCAAAACACATAAATAAGCAGTGATCTTGTTTAGGCTAGTTAACCTAAAAAATTAACAAGGCACAATACTCTAAAGAATACAAGCAAATAGAAAGAACACCGATTAAAAATGGATTTAGATCAAGAGGCAGAAACTTATTAAAGAAACCACAAAGCTTTCAGCAAGAAAAGATATGTTAATTTTTAAAAAATGCACATATCCATAGACTATACAAACATTTCAGAATATTCTAATAATTGACATATTAATGACAGTAATCCACAGAAAAAAAGCAGGTATTTACCAAATAAGATTTACAGAATGAGAAGGTCTATATTGGAAAAACAAAGAGAAACACAGGAAAATGGTTAAAAGAACACTCCACGAAACATTAAATACAAACAAATAGAGAAATGAGCAGTAGTATCTTATTTCTGGACAGAAAATCATGATATAGTGAAAAAAGCAAAATTATTGAAATCAGTACAAGGACCTACAGAGATAGCAACATGGGAAAAAATTGATATTTATAAATACAGAGACAGATTAATGAACTTTGGCACTTCTGGGAATGAAAACAAACTTTAATTTCATCACCACTCTACCAGAGCAGAACATCCCCAAAGCATAATGAATTATCCAGCAGTTGAAGATTAGCTGATGATGCAGACAATGGTCTGCGAAACATGTACTACATCTAAACAACTGGAGCCAATAAGAGTGTGTAGTTCAAATCAATCATACATGATCTGAATTAAAAGTATAATGTGTTAACAACAGATACAAAATAAAAAAAATTAAACTGTGTAGAAAAAGAAGAGGGTGAATCTTCTCTATTAAGTATATATACCTACTGTAGTATTTGTATATGATGTAGGAAAAATCCACTATCTCTGACATCACATGAAATCAAAAAAATATTTTACATTTTGCATCCAAACTTTACTTGAAGGAGCTTTAAGAAAAACAAAATTTATCAGGGAAGCAAATATGTATTTTAATGTAGCATTATCCTAGAGAATATTTTAAATTTTATGCACTTCGTACTTCTAAGTTACGTTATTCAAACTGGTCTCAATTATTTTGGATAATTGATGCTCTGCTATATATGGCAAATACAGTAAATAAATAAATGTTTTAAATAGAACAATTTTAATTTTATAAAGTACAATTTATGAAATATGGCATCAACCATACTATGTTCTTGGTTTAATAAGAGAGTGTTTCCAGGTGTCCCTTTCCTACTTACAAATGCTTTATCAATTCTTTTGAAAAAAATTTGGGACTGTTAACCTAAGATTAAACATCAATCTCTTGAAGGCTGAGTACATTAACTGGAGCCTCCTGAGTACATGGTGCACCACATATAACAAACTATAAAATTATATAAATTAATACATCACATAACATTTGTAGACCTTAACTTATTTGAAGGAGGGGCAAATACTAACAGTTGTTAAATACTGATTAATTAAACATTACTACATTCACTTCAACCAGATGTAACAAGCTTTCTCTCCCTCTTCCTCTCTCTCTCTCACACACACATACATTTTTTATTTACAGCTACCATATTGAAAATGTTAGAGCTTTCCTATATATATAAATATTACATGTGTTTGTGTGGATCAACAAGCAAATTTAATTAATTTTATTAAACTATACAATATTATGAGTGTAACAAAGTATGCTAAGTTCTTTTCTCCCACGTTTGATTGCATGCAATTTCCAGCTAATCCATGTTACATAACTTTCAGATATATTTTAGATGCCATGAATTTTAGCATGATAATGACCTATGTGAATATCACAAATAATGAATAAATGAATGAATGAATGAATGAATACAAGTTATATTTAGTATAGAGGTGGAAGAATAGAAGAAAAGTTTTGGATTATACATTTTGTGAAAACTCTCAGAAAAACAAATGCTTAAAATTATTCAGATTTAAATACTACAACTAATTTACATTAAAATGCAACAAACAAATTTTACAAATAAATATGGTACACATTTGCTACATGCAACATTATTAGTGGTTTTTGGTGAGCTTTGAGCTTAAAACGCAAACATGGCACCAACAAAGTGCCAGATGCAACACTAAATCTATATCTTTTTTTTCATCATTCACAAATAATATAAATTTGTGCACTATATACATATATACACTTCTTTAGAAATATACACCAGATAATTTTATTTAAAAAATGCGTTTCATTTGTACACAAAATGTTTGTGTATGTGCATGCACATGTGTGAGTATATGGTAAGGAGATGCAAGTGAGCAGACTTGTGGGTGAATTTTAGTTATTTTTATGCTAATAAGTACCAATGAAGTTAAGCAAAAATATATGTGAAAGTTATTTTCTTAACACTGGAATATTCTAAATTGTACCGCATATTCAGGTATCAAATTAATGGTCCACTATTATACTACATACAATTCTGTTTCCAATGAAATATAACTGAGAAAATACTTTACATTCCTTATTAAATTGGCATTTCATTAGCATCTGTGCAACATGATCCATAATGTTAATGAAGTATGAACCCACTATCTTGCTTATGCAGAACATCCAAGGTCTTCTGCTATGCGAAGGATAGCATAGTTGAATAATTTATAGTTTGTTCTGATTTATGTCTGTTGAAGTACAACATAATCTATAAAAATTTTCTATTGTACAACTGAATAAAATTAAATTGTTTGTCTAATGCAAACAATATATAAACTTAAAAATCAACAGCAACTTTATTTGTGCTCACAAAGAAAGGAAATAAGCATGCTTTAAAGTGTTATTTGAGCATGGAAATGGTAGCATTTGTCTTACACAATTTTGCAACTAACACTCTAATAAAGGCAACATAGGTTTCAATTTGGTGTTAAGTTTTGGCTTTCAGAAATATTTCCTGGTATTCCGAAATGGAAAACATTACAAATACTGCTAAACTATTTAAAAATATGACAGTATAACTTGCTTATGCTCAGCAATCTAGGCATGTTGAATCAGGTGCTAACTTGAAAGAAAGTTTTCATTAAGCTTATTTTGTTTCCTTTCTGCAATTATATTTGTTTTGTTATTGTAGGAATAACTTCATGACATGTTAAAGTGCTTTCTACTTCAAAAAAGTAGTAATGTGGGAAAGTGTAGTGCTTCATTTCTTTTCTTTTATTTCTTCTAAAATTGCCACAACCTCCAGAATTTGTATTCAGAATTTTGAAATTGTTTGGCAAATACTGTCATTACCATTACCAAATAATTGAAGGTTTTTAATTTACTGTATCATGGATACTTAAGCTGTTCCATTCCTATATCCTGTTCATTTATCTTCTTCTTTTCAATGTTCCTATCAAGACTCCACCCTTGGTTTTATATTATTCCTACTGACAAAATGCAAGAAGGAAAGAGGCACTAATTAGTTTGTGATGGCTATCTGGATATCCTTTCAAATAACATACATTGACATTAATATCACTGCTTTGTGCCTTTGGTGAAACAATTTTTAACCCCTTGGAAATATACAACATTTATGTATTATTACAACTCTTGGCAAATGTGCAATTTGATTTGAATTGCTTTTATGCGGCATAACCAACTGGCAGTCTTGTCTCTTTGTACTTTGGTGTCCAATTCACTAATGTAGGATCATTATGAAAAATCACAGTTGCAATATAAATTTAAAGAAGACTAAATAAGCTATTTTACAATAAATGTAATTACAGCACTTCCTCATACATGCAAAAAAATTAACAAATTTATGCAGTCTGTTACAGCCACCTTTTTGTTAACATGCAAGGCATTTTTCTAATTAGTGATGTTTCCCATTTTTGTCTTGAAGGCTAATGCTGCTGCTACAAATGTTAGCTGTAGAAAGAGAAGATTGCTGTTGTATTCTGCACAACAATGCGTCGAATGCCAGGCCACACCCAGTGAACTGCGCCCTGCATCTTGTGCCATAACCACAGTGGAAAGGAGCAAGGATCTGTGCGATATATCAGACCACAGTAATGCTTCAGATAATCAGTGAGTACAAGTTAAGGAAAGATATGACCAAATTTACACAAAACATTTATTTCTGAGCAATTCCTTCAAAAAATACAAATGCAAATCAAATATACAGTTGTGAACTACCTGTTCCAATAGATAACAAGAGGTAGGCACAAAGAAAAAAAATTATATATCAAGCCTGTTAGATTCTTCTTCAGCTTAAGGAAGAAAGCAAACAATGCAACTATTGAAATATGCTTGAACTGTTTGACATTTTATTTTTCATTGTGCCTCTATTTGTGTTACTTATGTATTGAAACACCTAGTTCACAATCTGCATATACTGGAAAGAGGTATGTTTAATTTGTTTATGAGCTTAATGCATTTACCTTTGATTTATAGGTCCAAGTGGCATGAAAATATGCAAATAATGGTATTATGTATAATATGGTCCATTCTACTTTATAAAGTGTGTAGGTAGCATCATGGCAGAGTGGTTAGACTGCTTGCCTTTCACTCTGGCAACCCGAGTCCAATCCCAATAACTGCAAGTGGGATTTATGGTGGATTACACAGAGTCTGAGCAAGTTTTCTCTGGGTTATTTGGTTTCTTCTGTCATTCATTCCACTATTGCTCATCATCTCATCTTTACCATCATTCAGTGTAACCTAGTTTGCCCTCAATGCGCACATTTCAAATGGATTATGCTCCAGCCTTCTGCTGCCCATATGCAGAACTTAAATACCTGGCTTGAAGTAAGTTGGCATTACAATTCATTCATTCACTCATTTATTTACTTTGTACACTGTGCATAAATTTTTGTATCTGCAAATTTGACAAACAAAACTAAAATGAGTGAGAAATTTCTTTTCCAAAGTCAACTAATGCACATTCTCAAGTAAACATACTTTTTAATTAAACTTAGAATTCTTTATTCTCTTAAAAGGCTACACTTCTAGTAGTATGCTGACATTACTTTAAAAGGGGGAACCTATCATTTATAGCAAAATTATAAAAATGAATATGAGATTATCTCATACACTTTTCTACAGTTTTTCAGGAATCAGGAACGTAAACTTAATGAAATTAGCTTTGTTTTTATTGAACATTTATTTTATCTTTAATTTGATACTATTTTATTTATAATTCTATTAATTTCCTGTTATTTAAAGATTATGGGGAAATCAACTAGAGATTTGATTGTAACACTTTGAACATACTCTTTGTATTCAAGAAAATTGGGAGCTTTCTTCTGGGCACATTATGACATAAGAATCAAGATAGGGATGTACAACTACAGTTAGCTATATTTATCTGAAGAAAACTGCTCAGTGATATGTTGGATGAGAGTGATTTCCTACTTATCAAGATAAATGTTGATAACAATCCAATTTTTTTTCTTCATTGGATGAGAGCGATTTCCTTACTTATTAAAATAAATATTTATAACAATGCAATTTATTTTCTTTCTTTATTCTACTGAGTATTTTTGCACAAATTTTAGTGAATTTGTAGCTGATTTGCGACTCAAATTTTTATCAGATTTTTCTCTAAAGATAGCTACCTAATATTAATCTTTTCAGCACAAAGAAAAAAATATGGGAAAAAGTTTATTTTCAGGCAAAATATCCTTGGCCTACCAGTTGATAAGCAGACATGCTATCATCTGAGTTGTCATGGCAAGAGAGAGAGAGAGAGAGAGAGAGAGTGAATGGGTATGGGAAATTCCTATTGCAAATGGCCTTACCCCCTATTTTTATCTTTTTACTTTTGCACAAAATAATAAATAAAAACTTGCCTAAAAATTACAGCATAGTATTCAAGTATTCAATGAGTTGTATATCATTCATAAAATGATATACAACTCCTAAAATAAATTGCATTCATTACATTCAATGGGTGTTGCTTTTACTACATGGAAGCCTGTGCCAACTTTTACTATTTCCAAGACTTCAACAATTATCAGCAGACATTGACTGCAGGAAGCAATGTGAAGAATGACTCAATGTCCTGTATTGAATCGGATGCTAATGATGAGAGAGGTGAACCAGTGTCCTTAAATAAACCTAAAGAATAATTTTGAAAATTTGCATCTTTGAATGTCATAAGTATTTCCCAATTATTATGACATTATGAGGATAAAGGGAAGTGTATAACCCAAACAGAATTCTTGGTGGGGCAAGTTTCCTTCCAGAAACTATTGCCGTAACATTCAGCTTATTGGGAAGCCTGGGAAAATGTGCATTTGAATATGTAGCAACATTAGGGGGGGGGGGAAAGGAGGAGGGGAGATGCAGTAACTATGGTGCAACAGTTTTTAACCTCCCAAAGAGAATGGATTCATTATTTAATAATTCTTTAGGAACATGCATATCACAAACTATAAATTTATTAATATCACCATAAAATATATAAACAGGGAAAAGGCGATCAATATTTATAATTACCTGCTCTAGTAATGTTAGTAACAAGAATTATATAGTGCATTTTGTAACTGATATTTATTTTTTGTCATTATAAAAAGCATCATATCAAGAACAAATGGGTTTAAACACACAAAACTGGATTTCTAAAAAAAATTATAATATGCACATTAAATTTTGGTTATAGATTACAGTCCTGTCAAGAGTCCTATTGTAAAATATATTTATAAACAGAATAATGTAAAACCGGAAGGGTATTTATAAGAGAGGATATATAGACTATCCAAAATCTTCTGAGCTTCCAAGCTTTTACATGTGGATTTGCACCATTGTTGTTTAACTAAACTATGGTTTAGTAATTTTACCAGATCCCCAAAGGCTTATTGTGCTACTGGTATTACTTTATAATCAACTCATTGGCCCTGTTTCCTTCACTATAATCATAGATACTGGTTCAAACTCTTCTGGTACTAAACTTTGTTTACCAATAATAAGATATCTTTTGTGAGCTAAACATTCATAGGAACATACAATATGAAGATCTGTTACAGACTCTTTCTAACAGAGTCTGCTGTCCAGATTACCACAAAACAAACCCATGTTGTTAAGAAACTTTATCACAGCACAATGACCTGTGAAGAAAGTAACAATTATTTTCAGCTGCAATGTGTTACAATGAAGTATGCTTTCAGCTCTTTTCTTGCATGGTCCCTTAATGATTAGCCTACCATGTCTAAGTCCTGGGTCTTGAATCCAGATTTTATAATGTTGTGTATTTGACCAGTTCTAAGAACCTTAAGTACAGTCTGGCGATATGAAAAAATTAGCTGTTTATCAAAATAGCCTCTCCTTAATATTTTCATGCAAGCACTGAACTATAGTGTAAATTTTTATTTAAAAATGGGGTCATGTTTTCCCAAAGAACGGCACATAGTACCTTTTAGTCTTATGCCAAATATTCCAGAATCAGTTTCCAAGTCATTCTTTAAGCCATTCATAAACTACATCAAAGTTCCTGCAGGAACTTGTCATCAAGAATAACTTTGGCCCTATCTTTGAGAGGATGGATGTGCTGTATATGCTTCATTAATTTCTGAAGAGTTCTGACGTATACTTTTGGAGTTAACAGTTTTGCCACAAGCAATACTATGAACAAATAATTTCTTCAGAGTTCCAGATTAAGGAAGTTTGAATTTTTTTTCTGAGAAGGTTTGTGGTGCCACTCTAAGGAATTCCTTTCGGTCTTAGGCTTGAAATGATTAACTCATTTTTCCCCTTCTGATAAGAAATCACCACTTTTAGCCCCACAATAAGAAACAACAACTAAAGATGGCTCTCTGTTTTTTTTTATATTTGGCAGTTTGAGGGACCATTTAATGGATATTTTTTATATTCTAACTCCTGGATGTCACTGTCAACAGAGATATGAAGTTGAACAATAAGTTGTTTAGTTATTATTCACTAATCATCCCAAATAAGGATGCTAGTACATTCCATTATAGAGTGGCTGCAATAAGCCTCCATTTGAAGTTTGGATGATCAGTGCAATTGCCTCAAACTTGTAGTGGAATACCTTTCACCCGACTGACAGTACTTATATCCCATCCTCTTTCCATTCACATTTTTTAAATGTCTCTGTATGGTGATGGTGATTAAGTTCTTATTATTTTGCCAAAAGAAATTTAATTACTGGTCTTTCTTTATAACTTCAGATAAAATTTTTATTTACACTGGAATAACAACAATATAATAAAATGTTACTATTTAATATTTAAGTGAAAAACCAAACATCCAATTGATGATAAAAACCCATTAATGAGGGTATGGGATACTATATGTGTGTGTGTGTATATATTATAGTAGAAAAGGATGCCCAATATGCCTTATCTCACTGTAAGGATTTTGATGATGCCTTTAATCTAACTCTTATTGATGCATTACCTACACAATGCTCTGAAAGTTTTCTCAGAGATAGAGAAATGGCAGCTATATTTTTACATAAAGTGCGTATACCACCTGGTTTAAATCTAACATATTCATTCCCCCCTCCCCCCCACTCTCATTTCTAATTTCATCTGTTTCCATGCATAACGTTACCTTTGATACTCAATATTTACTTTTATCACCGTCACTTGTCTTCTTACCATAGAAGGACTCCACGAGTCCAAAATATAGCGATCTCAAGTGTGACTTTTTCTTAGTGTTTTATCCTTTTCTACTATTATAATTACTGTTAATTTGTTACATTGTTAATAGTGTTACTTTATTTTTATTTGATATTTATATATATATATATATATATATATTAAAGGTTGGAAGAATAAATAATTCATTTTGAAAGCTAACTTATCACTGCCAACCAATGGAAGAAGTTGAAAATACATAATAAGGTGAATGATGTTCAAAGATACCACAAACGTTTCAAAAGAATATGCTGTAAAAAAGTATTGTAACATTACTTATTCAATGCCCATGATAAATCAATGTTATTTTTTTTATATTAATACACGCTGATAACGTTTTGATTGTTACTGGTAATGCACTTTAGCATTCAAATATTGGAGAAGGGAAGTTGAGTGACTGTTGCCTCTTTAATAGTCGTAGGAAAAGGATTTGGCCACTTATACAGATGAGAGAGTCAATGATTTCAGGATTAATGAAGATAAAAACATGACCTGAAATAGTGAGTGGAATTGTATGGTATTGTAATCTGAATGTTTTTATAGTTATTGATGATGGTTTGAATAAATATTGAATTTTAATACAAAAATGTGACAGATGTTTGCATGGAAATTAAAAATATTATTTCTTTTATTTTGAGGCTGAAATTGTTTCTGAACGAAAATTAACAGAGTGAAGACCCAAACATCAACAGAGTATTGCTTAAACAAATTAAAAGATACTGAAAGGCAAACACCATTACAAAATGGTTAAGGCTCATATTACACTGTGACAAATCATGCTCTTTTATTATATGCAATATGATCTCATTCAGACTGCCATATATTTTTGAGGTGATGAATGGAATGAATTAATGATGGTGCTAATGGGCTATAAGTCCATCAGCACAAAAGTTTGGATGTGAAGCTCCAAAAAATGCTTCCCCTCCACAATTTTCCTACTGGAAATCAAATTCTTATTCACAGTAGATAATTAACACCTGAACCATGTAGGTGAACAAACCATGGTCTGACAATTCAAATAAAATGATACTATTATACACATAATGAAGTTGGTATTAGGTGACACTATACTTCACTAACTGATTAATCATTGATAGTGTTCAGCAATTTGGTTTCTTTTGTAAAGTTATAACCATAACAACTAAGAATCCCAAGGAATTAGCAATATGGGAAAAGATTTTCATTTTAAAAAATTAAGTGTACTTAAGTGAATGGAGTTTAGTGTAAAAAATGAATACCTAAGTTTAGGTTATATTGCCACTCCATTGCCAACAGCTTCATAAGTACAATATTTATATACTGTGTATGAATTTCGACATCCTGCCAATGGATTTCTTCTTTCACTTTATATTGGAATCAGTTGAGTCAAATTGTCACCTGCCAGTGTAGGTGAGTTCCCAGCTGAGGAATGAAAGCAAAAGCTCTTGAAATATGTTCTGACAGATTAATCAGTTAATGAAGTATAGTGTCACTAATAGAGACTTCTTAATGTGTAAAATCAATCTTCTTCACTGTTTCTAACTTCCTAATAAGTTTCCAAAATGATACTAGATACAAAATGGAATGTCAGCAGAAAAAAAAAATTGAACTGAACTATAATTTTCAAAGATTAAACTGATACACAGAAGAGAGGTGGTATATGAGCACACATCTTGTATACTGATAAAATCTAATATATATATACAGCATTCATAAAAATTCTGGATAAGTGTATGGTTCTTGGGTCTGCAATGCACCTTATCACCATTAGCCTGTCTAAATTTGCATCAAACCACAAGCGCTGGTTGTGAAAATTTGTGATACCATCTCTTGCAAATGTTGCCTCATCTATAAATAAGATTGAAGCGATAAATAACAAGGTGCAAGGAGCTTGAATCAATCTCAAATGAATTTAACTAGATTAAACTTTGTGTGCATATAATGCCATGTATCAAAGTTTTATTTTTTTTTGCTGTCAGATATTTGTGTTTTCCAATTTCTGGTCCAAAACATTGTAAACATTTATTATATTGGGAAAAATCTGCTTTTGTGGCCAAGAGAGAGATATTTTGAAATTCAATCATTTCTGACAAAGACTTGCTATTATAAGAAGAAAAAAAAATTTTACTAATCAGAATTCTATATATTAATAGAAAGTATAGCACATAGAATGTTGACTGATATGGAGACAATGAGAAATAAAATGGTAGGAGAATATTTAGGAAAAGTAAGGGAGAAATAGGATTACAATAGTTAAGGACGAGAGAGTATGATTGATAAAAAATAGTGCTAACAAGGGAAATGCAAGAAGTGGAGGGTTGTGTGTAATGAGGCCTTGTATAGATGGCTGTTATATTTATTATTAGTAGTATAATGTAGTATGTATAAAAGATTTTAGGCATTTTGGTTAATAATCAAGTGTTTCGCTCTCCTTTTTTTTTTTTTTTTTTTTTGCCTTTCAGTGTATTAATAGTAATAGGAGAATACATACGAGAGTTTATAATTAGTAGTTTTTCAGTTTTATCTATTTTTCACTAGATATTTACTAACTTTTATTATATAATTTTACTAGCATTGTTAACAATTAAAAGATTTGTATTTAATAATCTGAGTTTACTTAGATACATTCTGAATCCACTATGGCAGGACTGATCACATAACTGCTCCATAGAGTTCCCTACTCTGTACTGGAGATAAGGTCTATATGAAAGTGAAGGAGTGACTGCATGATGAAGTATTGGCTATTTGAATCCTTGGAAGAAAGAAAAAAAAAAAAAATTATGTGCTCTTAAACATTTCACTCAGAAGTTTCAAATGCCCCACCTGTCTACAATGTTTGATCAGCAGGCTTGCTCTAAGATTCAGCAAAATCCATTTAAGGTGACCTGTTTATGACTGAAGCCAATCTCAATGTTAATGTAAATGATACAAAATGGTTTTCCTGAGAGGTATAATTTAAGATACAAACATCTTTTATTAAAAGCTAACATTGATAATCAGAAATTACTTAAAAAGCAAGCAATTTTGAATGAATGAACGAAACTCAAGCATTAATATATAATGTCTTTCCTGACGAAGACAAATGGCATCAAAAAATCTTTGTGCTTGTCATAAACACCTTTTGTCTTGCAATTTTATATGAGGAAATCACTCAAATTTATCTAATTTTGTACCATTTACTTGGGACATATTTTGAAAACTGTTGCCTTCATCATTAGCAGCACAGACAGCCTTCAAAACAGTCCAAGTAGGTAGAATAAAATTGGTGAGATTTGAGTGATTTCCTCATAAAAAAATTTAAATATTATACTGTATTTCACTCTGAAAATGTCTGCTATTTAAAGCTACCATTTGTCTTATTCATCCTCAACGGTAAAGAAGCAGAAAAGGACATTTTTATATTGTGTTCCAAATATCAGTATAGGTAAATTTGTAGTAAAGACCATGGATGTTCTGCTGTTAGGTTTTTTAACACCTTATAAAGCAAAGACTACAAATTACTAAACACTTTAATAATTTTAGTAACTCATCTTCTTCTCTGTTCATTGTTAATATGGTAAATTATTACAGAAAAAAGCATAAAACTGGCAAAAACTAACAGACCTCTAAATCTTTAGTTAACATTCATCTATACTTTTTAAATATACAAATGTTTTCAAAATATTTCTTTCCTGGTCACAAAAGAAAGTTTTTAGCAGTATAATATGAATTTTTAACAGGTTTTGGCATTTTAAATTGGAATATAATAATGTAAATAACTGACAGAGAAAATGAAACAATTTTTATAAGGTTAATCTAGTTTTCATCACAGTTTAAGTTTAGAATAACTGAGTTGACTTTGTAACACTTACATCACTAATAGTTTTTAAAAGAGGAAAACTAAGTTTCTGGAGCTAATTGCTCCCATCTTCAGTTCCAGTTCAACTGCCGGCCTCATCACAGTTTATCTTCCTTACCACTAGCAAGGTGAAAAGAACAATGTTCATATGCTAGAATTTAAGGGGAAAGACCAATCCTAATACAATACTGCATTTAAAAATAAAACACCATAATTTCATTTCTAAATATAGCTCTTTAAAATAGTACAAAACAAACACATAATGTCTTCAACAAACATTTTTGCATTAAATATTTCATTAACTGATGGCAAAAATGGTTTAATCATTTATTATCATTTTAACAAAAATACTAGGACAAATTGTGGAAGATAGTTCCTCATGGCAGGGAAAAAAAAAATAAGAAAAAGAAAGAAAGAAAAGATCATATGCCTGGGAAAAAAATTGTTTAATCATTTATTATCATTGTAACAAAAATAATACTAGGACAAATTTTGGGAGAGAGTTCCTCATGGCAAAAAAAAAAGAGAGAGAGAGAGATATCATATGTCTGGAAAGGCCTAGTTTATGAGTTATTTAATGAAATAATTTACAATGTCACTGAAACTGTCAACTTGTAATAATAAATGTTCAAAATATCCTTTGCTTGTTTCAACATATGCATGGACACTTTGCTGCATGAACTGTCAGACTCTTTCAAAATCAGGTGTTGAATGGATCTGTAGGCTTTATGACATGTTGGTGAAGTAATCTCTTTATTTGGAATATCTGTTGTACAAGTTACAGCTTTTAAGGATAATAAGGATAAACCCACAGATGAAAATCCAAAGGACTGAGGTCAGGCAATTACGCAGGTTATGAACTGTCATAATGCTCAAGTATCAGTGAATGCATCTACAACAATGCAAATACAATGTGCTGAAGCTCCATCATGCATGAACACATGTTCCTCTTATTGCCAGAGGCATGTCTGGAAAAGTGTTCTTAATAAATTCTTTGTAAACATTGCCTGTAAAGTATGCAGGCAGAACATATGGACCTATGATATAATCATCTACAATACCAGTTCACACATTGATCTTGAATCTCCTCTGGTATCCTACAAGAATTGTACCAAAAGAATTTGCATCAGTCCACATGTGATGGTTATGAATATTTGTGGTATCATCTCTTCCAAATGTTGCCTCATCTGTAAATAAGACTGAAGAGAAAACAACAGATTGGTAAATGATATGTGGTAAAGAGTTGGTTTTTGGTTACACATATACTTCACTTGCTTGGAGCAGAAAACCAATTGCTGGCTGTAGACTTATTTGTCTCATTTGATATTGCAGCATTAGCACCCCTATAGAAAAAATACCTCAATTGTTAAAGAACTGGCTCCAATCTAAATCCATTCCCACTGATTTATACCATATTGACCACAATGTCCATCAAGCAAAATTATTTTAGTTTTAATGAATAATTTTATTAACAAAATTCTGGATTAGGTATGGGTAAACCTCTCTCTCTCTTTTCTCAGCAGATCTATTTATGAGCTATTTCCAAATTCTAATAACAGACTCTTTTCCATTCAATTTTAAAATATAGCACAAATATATGGCCAATGTCTTTGTTATTATATCCAAACATTTGGTTGAGAATGTTTTGAAATTATTAAATTTACGAGATACGAGCCATAAAATTCACAATGGAAATTAAAAAGGATGAATTCATCCCCTTTCTAGATTTGAAAATTATCAGAAATAACAGCAGATTAACATTTGAAATTTACAGATAACCTACATACAATGACAATTACAAAAAAATAACAGTTTTAACCATAAACCACACCAACACACCATATTAAATAACCTAACATACAGATTGATGAATGTTCCACAATAAATAAATTGGAAAATTTAAAAAAAAAAAAAAGTAAAAGCTGTTAAGGACACAAGTTCTCTACTGCAGATAAAATAAGATATGCATTTCACAAAATTCACATATCATCCCTATGCATTCAATACATTCAATTTTTTTTTTTAAAAACACACTACTTTGACTCCTCAAAATGTCCACAGCATTAAAAATTTATCAAAATCTTTCTGCAAAGACCTGACACCCTAAGACAAAACATCAGGTATCTACCAAATAAACTGCAATGACTGCAAGCTAGGAAAAATGAAAAGAAATTTAGAAACTTGTACCAAAGAACATTTCAGAAATATTCGGTAAAAACAAATGTAGAAATTGCCAGTGGCAGACCATTTTTGGTCAAAAGAATATGAAAATGACAGAGAAACTAAATTATTAAAACATATCAGGAACCCGTCAGAACTAACAAAATGGGAAAAAATTATTAAAAATGAACTTCAAGATACCAAACGAGTTCCTACAGCCTTCTATAGAGCATGCTTCCCATTTTTATACAGTTGGTCTTCTGCTGAGAATGAGATAGTGCTCCCACAACATGTTCAAATTAATAAGCCAAGTAAGTGAAGTATGTGTATAAAAAAATACAACTCTTTACCAAATTTAATTTACTGCTTCACTATTAAGAACTTTAGAATTATACTTTAATAATAAATGAAAATTTGTGCCACAAACCATCAGCAAAAGTTTTTCTGTTGTGGGTGACTGGTAGAGACAAGTCCCTGAACACAAAGATGATAAAAGTATAGAAGTTGTTAATGAAACATTTTCCATGTGATCACGTGAAATATATATAAAATGCTATGGCCAATTGAAATGTCTTGGGCTGGTATCTGATTCTTCAACAGTCTGCATAATGGTTCTATTTAGTCAAGTGCACAAGTTACTCTTGGTTTCCCTCAAACCACAGTTTGTGGTATTATGTATCCTACTCTGTAACTTATCGATAAACTGCAGGGAAGATTTTATAACACAGGTGTATTCAGTCTGGGAATGCCATTTTATAAAGCTGTGCAGCCTCACATCTATTATTATTTGTGCAATCATGCATAAAAATTATATCTTCTCGTCCTAAAATAAATACTCTGCCATGGCTTGACATTCAAATATAACTGAGCTGCCAGTAGTAGTAAAATGTAAGAAAAAGACAAACTTTGAATGCACACAAATGACTAATTAAACAAAGCTCCTTGACAAAACATCACTATTCAGGGTACATCAACAAAATAATTTTAGCAATAACATTATTTGATTGTCTGAAAAATTAGTTATTTTTTTTAACTAACTTAAGTTGTTGGATTATACTTCACTGTGTTGAAAGCTGTATTTCAATAATAACACTAAGCCAGGCATTTCCAGACATTTGTTTGTATGACATTTATTCCTTTTTGGATAGAGGAACTCACCCCAAAGAGTGTCCAAGAATTTTTGTTACAACCTGTATATGTACATTTTACCCCATAATCTATAGAAATAAAATTTTTGGCAATCTTTTCAAATATTACGTAATAAGCAAAACTAGATTTTGAAACTAGAAAAATGTTTAGGTTAGTTTAAATTACTTTTATTCTACTTAAGAGTATTGGCTGAGTAAGTATATTAACTAATAAAATAAGTCGAAACTTTGAAAGTTTTTTCAGCACACAATGAGAATATTATTAGATCGTTATTCATATTTAAATTATTCTAACTTTCTATAGAATTCTATTAGAAACAATTCTCAAATTTTCAAGACTGTATCTAATTCTGTATGAGAAATGAGAGTTTTTATTTTAACTCTTAATTGTTGACGATTCTAACAAGAGCAGCAGTAGAGAGCAGATGTTCTTACACAACACTCCATCACATTTTTTTTAATGGTGTTTAATGTCCTTTTTACTACTGAGGCAGCACAGGTGGTAGACAATGATGACACATGAGATGAAATGATATATTGGGAAAGGATTTTTAAAGGAGGACATTCCAGGCCTAGTTTAGGGTACCCCCCCATTGTCATTTATGAGTGAGGAAAATATGGAAAAAACCTCACTCAGGGAGGATGGTCCTGGCTGGATTTCGAACCCCAGACCTCCTGCTCACGAGTCTGTGCTTTAATGACCTCAGTTACCCTGGTGGTATTCCTCCATAGGGTAGGAGATTATTTAGAAGCATATCTGGCAAGAATTGGAAAGTTTAGTGGAAAGAAATGAACAAATGAAGGAGAGGATGCAATGTTACAAAGGAGCAGTTATTGGATAGCAATGGTATTAGCTGTGTTGTTAAAAGGAGGAATAGAAGTGAATCCTGGACCCCAGGACTGCAATGAAGTGCTGGCTATGCTAAAGATAATCCCGGAGGATGTAAATGAGTTAATTAAAACTAGCTGGATGAGAGATAATGGGCTGCCTTAGAATAGGCAGAATAAGAGATGAAAAGGCTGATAATTATAAACGTAGCCACAATGAGTTTTAAATGCCAAATTTTAAGGAGTGTGAAGAAATTAAGAGAAACAAAGATATATATATTGACTTAGATTTTGCTAAAGAAGAGAGATCAATTGGGTGTTTTTAATTAGAAAATGAAACAAGCTAGAGAAGGGAAAAGAATGTTTGTTGAAGGAACCAAGTTGTGGATTGATGGAGGGAAACAGGATATAAGTCAGTAGATTGAGTTTAGGGAGGGGGAGGTAATTGCTGATTTAGCAGGTATCAGAAAGAATGGAAATGATGTAGAAGAGGTGAATATCATGATATCAAAGAGAGAATCAAGAGAAGCAGGAGGTGGCAGCTTTGAAATCAGGTGATAAGAAAAAAGGGACTAATATTGGTGCTTTGAGTGTTGTTTCTAACTGGAGGGTAGAGGTTAGAGGTGATTGAGGGGAGCAAGATTTAATAACATGAGTTCAAAGCAAAGCTGCAGAAAGTTCTTCATCAGGCAGCTTGTCAAGCAGGATTTAAATCTGCAATTTCATAATAATGCCCTGACAGAAGTAGCTATGCAGAAATAACCTACCACTGCAGTTAAATCATTCTATTGATACTCTTAGGTTCTTGGAGTGTTTTTCTTAAATAAGTTTAATGCTCATATTAATTATTTAGGCATCACAGGCTGCAGACACTGATCCATGAAATGTATGATAAATGAAGAAAGGAATTTTAGGAAAGAAACATTCCAGGCTTATTTTAGGATATCTCCCTGGCATATGTCATTGATGAGAACTTAATAAATCCTGGAAAAACCTTGGTCAAGGAGGTGCAAACTACAACCCCCCATTCATGAATCTGGACCTTAGTGACCTTGACCATCTATATTGGTACTGCAGTGGTTATCCATTAACAGAAAATATAAAAAACAAAAGAAAAAGTATATTTTAGGAGATATACAAATATTTTCAATAATTATTCAATGGAATCAAACAGAGTGAAACACACACAAGTAATCTATTCTGAGTATAAATATTTAGACCACTCTTTATGGTTTCACATACAGGAGATTTACTCAGGACATGTTTCATGATCGTTTAACAGCTAAGGATGTGGACAAGTGTTCCACGAAACATCTCCTGAGTAAATCTCCTGTTAAGTGAAACTATAAAGAGTGTTCTAAATATTTTGACTTCTAAGAGATTACACAAATATTTTTTACTCTCGGTCTTTTTTGCTTTCTCTCTCCTTTTTTCTTTCTTCTTTGTTTATATATAAATTCTAACTATTTGTACCAAGGCATTTACATGCTTTCCTACTCTGAAGAAATGATCTTAAAATGTACAGCTATAGCTTTTATTACATATATAATTTTGTTCCAGTTCTATACCAAAACACTTTCTCTACTTAAAATATTAAATGCATAAAAAGGATATTATATGCCCCATGGAGGATGTCCACCATTGATATACAAAACATATGTAAAGCCATCTTTGCATTTTCCTTTGATGGAGTAATAATACGGAAGAAAGGAATGTAACCTGAAAATTAAAAATAACAATAAAAAAATTATCATTAGTCACAATAAATGTTACAAGCATATGCTTAGCCAGTGAATCCCAAATGGTGTCCTGGCACAATGATGTGTTGCATTACCCCATGTGGTATGTTGCCAAATTTTCAAATATAAAAAAAATATTTAGGATCATTCAAAACAACTTTATACAAAAGCATACTCTGTAGCTATTATGCTTCATTTTGTAATACACTGTACTAAATGGTCAACACCCGTGCAAAAGTGCTTGTCTTGCTCTTTTCATTCCATAATAAATCAAGCAATTGCAAATGCCAGAATTGTATTTCTCAGCATCAATTTAGATTCATACAAGGGTGGCAATAGTGCAACTATTTTCCTAAGGTTCTTTATTTCTAATTTTTTTCCTGGACACATTGCTGATTTAGAATGATTTCATATAGAATTAAGTTTTGTTTCAGTCAGTACTCAAGGCAGTGCTAGTTTCAGTAAGTGAACAAAAGTTACAATTTTCAGAATTAAAAAGAAAGTAGGTATCAAAAGCTTCTGGACTGACATATTACACAAATTTTAAAACACTATGGGTAACAAGATAGCACTATCTTTCAACTCTCCACAAGAGTCATTTAGCTAGAGGCACTCATTTGACAAACATGTGACATGCTACGATGCTGTAATGCTTAAAGCTGAGTAACATGCTGTGATAATAGTTCTACCAAAGAAGGGCTTTCTGAGTTCTGTACAACAGCAATTGGATGATATTTATGGGGAAATTTACCTTTCATATTCCATCACGAATGAATTAGGTAGATAGTTTCACCTTGGAAGAAAGAGCATTTAACATGATTGCCATGTGATTAACTTGTGGAAGTGATACTGAAAGAAACATCTATCACAATTAGGATGAATTATTCAATAATAGGCATTGAAACTCAAAAGAAATCTCAGCAGGCCAAGGCTTTCTCTTACAGTTGATTTTCAAATGATTCATAAGAAAAAAGCATGTGAAAGAGGTCAGTGTCATTTCATTCAGCTGCTAAGAAGGAGCATTACTGCAAGCTTTCAGAACTTTGTAAGGGTAATCAGAGATAAGCATTTCAATCCATGTTATAAGGGATGAAAACATAATTCTTTGTTATGATTCTCTTTCCTAAAGGAAATCCATGGAGTCATATAAACCCACAGCCAAGAGAATTCAAGATTACTTAGTCTGCCAAAAAGATTATGGCAACAATCTTTTGGGATTGACAGGAAATTCTCTTGATTGACTTCAGGAAAAGGAAAACTACAAGAATACACAATATTATGCTTCCTTACTGCACCAACTGTATAATGCAATAACGAATAAGAGATGTGGAATGCTAAGCCATTCTACACTGAGGGGTAAAAAAATGCACCACCTTAAATTTTTTAAATATTTTTAATTTTACACATTAATATATGTGAATTATTATAATTCATTTATTTTTTAACATTAAATACTTTTCAAACATTTTGCAACCACTCTTAAGTATTCTGATATCATTTTAAGTCTATAGTTTCCTTTATTATATGAGCATGACCATCAAAGCAAGTTAATCACATTTCATAATGATCACGTTTTTACCTGCAGGGTAATACAAGATAACACACCTGCATTGCTAACACAACTTACAACACTCAGTGGCACTCTTAAAAGCGAGTGTTTCCTCCTATGATTTGTACCACAGCTTACAACCTTATGGACATGCTGCAGATCAGTTATCTTGTGATGTAGCCAATCATTGCTCACGAAAAGCCTCTTGAAGATCATTGAGGCTCTCAGGAATACAATGACAAACATTTTCCCCCTCATGCCCCAAACATTCTCAATGGGATTGAAGTCAGCATTTTGTGCTAACCAAACTTGTGCCTGAATTCCCACCTCACACAATCACTGTGTCACAATGTGGGCCACATGTGGACAATCAGTGTTATACATGAAGCGGAAATCATGGGCAACATATAGTTTATATCCTGTTGAAATCACGTAAAAACCTATATATATATATATATATTCAGGAAAATGCCTTTTAGTCATATAAACTTCAAGACATTTTTATAATCCAGCTGACAGTATGGAAAAGGAATTCAGTCCCCCCTTTCTTCCTTTGGAAGGGAAGTAAAGCTATTGGTCCTATGTTATAGATTTACAGCACATAAAGGAATCTTAAACCTGAAAGAAGCCTCTGAGCAAACTTGATCGGTTTATGCTTTGAACTGAATGGGACACTACACTAAAGATGTTTAAGAGCATCCTTAAAATTTCATAAAAATGAATAAATAAAAAAACTGTCACCCATTATTTGAATGTGATACCCCATATACACGCATGTATATTGGCATGTTAAGCTAGGAGCAAAGCTGCAAGTAAATACCAGGATCCTGAGACCCTCATTTTAGAAATCTTATTTTAGACACATGGACCTTGAAACCCATTTTTAAGAATTCTATTTTATCTTTTAGGAGCACAATGGGCCTGCTTTTGAACTTATATGTATGGTTTTTGTTAGTGATGCCAAACTTGTATTTTCATTTATTATAATCACATGATGTATTACTTTGAAGTGTTAAATGGTACTTGTGCAGTGAAGCAAATCACATAATTAAAATTACTGTATGACTGAGTCAATCTGCACACTCTTACTGGTTCCACTTACTGGTTTATATTTAGAACATGTTTTGCGGACCATCATCCATATCCTCAGCTAACTGCGAAACACATTCTAAATATAAACAAATAAGTGGAGCCAATAAGAGAATGTAGTTTGACTCAGTCATACAATAATTTTAATTAGATGTATTACCTGTTTATTTTATGTTTGCTGATGGCTGAGAAAGGAATTGGTGTTGTTTAGAATGAAGCATCACTGACAGTTACCAAACTAGTTTGACAACAAGCTAGTGACAAGTGAGGAGGGAAAATAGGGTTTTATTTTATTATGAACCATGCTGATGATGAAGACAACAGCCTTTGAAATATGTCCAAGTAAGTGGATCAAAATTAGTGGAATTTGAGTGAATTTCTCATAAATAATTTATTATATTACACTGTATTTCACAGTGAAAATCCCAACTATTTAAATCTATATTAAAGGGTTCTACCTGAGCCATAACTGGTGATAGCATTATTTTGTTTATGCCCAATAACAATGTAACTTGTCAATTCCAAGTTTCCCACAGTAGTCATGCTAGTTTACAGTGGAAGACCCGATTGAGCATTGCTAATTAAGTATTTGTGTTAGTAATCTGTGTTTGTGCCTTCTCTAGTATGCCTATATGGCCACTAGTGTTATATTTTGCTATGAGTTAGGAAGGCATCAATAGGAATGGAGATAAATGGTTTGTAGTGCTCCAACCAAAATCAGCCAACTTCCATGTTGCTTTGTTTATGCTTTTTCACAATTCTTACTTCCACATTAGTAAATGACATTTCTGTCATCAAGGATTCTTTAGGATTTTTATTTATGTGGTCCTGCAAAACATGACTATATAATTCTTGTCTGACGAGAAAACCATGTGTTGCTACTGTGTGCTGAAATTAAAGTGTTTCATATCAACAGTTGAAAATTTGCCTACAGGAAAAGTTACATTATGGAATTTGTATCATACTTATCCATTTCTAAACCTATACTTACTTAGACAATGCACTTCAATTTTAATATATATTGGTCCAATAATTTAAAATTTTCATGGTGAATTAGCTGAACAACTAAACTTTGAACCATTTTGATGTACTTGCTGATGTGATTGAGAAAACATTTTATGAACTCGTGTTTTGTCAAATTTTCTTAATCTGGCACCATGATCTGAAGATCTATTATACCAGATGAAAGATGATATCATCTTGGGAGAATGAGTTCAGAGGACTGTGTGTCCAAAGTTTTCCAGGCATTTACCAAAACTGAGGGAAAATCTCAGTTAGGAAACTAATCCAACACGAATCAAACCTATGTCAGTAGCATGGGATATGCAAACATTACTGCTAAACTATAGTGGTAGTCTTTATGTCTATTTGCTAAATAACACTTGGGAAACCCATTTCCATATTCACTTCACTTTTCTTTAAAATTTTAAGAACTTCAACATGTAAATATGAAAAAAAGTTAGCTGACCACCTGACTTGATAGCTCAAAGTCTGATATTAGATGCCAGTGCAAATGTTGTGGATTGGCCAGATTCCTGTTCTGCAGTGCTATCCCAAGACTCTTATGTGTTAGGTATTTTTTTTTTGATTTGGTTTATTTATGGATGCTCTTTAACATCTCAGGTCATTACAGTCCCCTTCAAATCAGGGCATGAAACGGCCAACAAATTTTGCTGAGGCCTCTTTTTTCAGGCTTGAGGTTCTTTATCATGCCATAAATGTATGACACGGAACCCTCAGTTTTACTTCCCTTCCGAAGGATTTTTATGCCCAATAAAACCCATCAGTCCTGGCCAGGATTGAGCCCGCGACCTTGGGTTTAGGAGGCAAGTATGGTTACTACTACGCATGTTATGTATGTATATAGTTTGTATTGAATATTATTGGCTTGTTCATTTGTTTTACATGTATTCTAATGTAGGACACAGTGCTTATGTGGGATGAAGGTGAAGAAGAGTTTGCTACATACTAATTTAGTTATCTATATTGTGTATATTAAATGAAGCAAATAAATACGATTTTTTTTTTCTAAAGTTCCTCTAAAATAGCTACAGAGTGAGGTGTAAAATACATTAGGGGAAAAATCATACTTTTTGATGGCACTGCAAAATTATGTATAATTGAAATGTTAAAACTTATTCTTTGTTAATTACCAGCATAACAAACACATGGATTATTATGCAGGATGCCAGGATATACAGATTTGCACATATTATGTGAAGTATTTGATGATGGAAATATCAATGAGGATTCATGATCTGTCTCTAGATGTAAACCCATCCAATTTTAATTTGTGAACTAAAGTGAAATGTTAGTGCAAACTTACAATCTCTATGTTCCAGAAACATTAAGTACAAACATTTGTCAAGCTATACTTGAACCTAAAAAAATTTCCCAAAACCTATTTAAAATGAATGTGGCAAGTTTCCCGACTAGAGTGAGATAAATTGAACACATTCATGGTGAATATTATACATTCATATGCAATAAATAACACTGCAAGAAAAAATATAGCATCGCAAAAAGCTTGCACTTTATACATAACAAAATAACTGTTAAACATGGCTATGAGAGTGATATCCATATTAGAAGGAAAAGTCAACTGTTCAAAGCAATCTTGAAAACAGTGAATAGACACCCCCTCTTGATTTTGCCAAATCATTATAATGAATGAATGAATAGTGTTTAACATCCGTTTTTGCTACAGAGGCACCACAAGCGATGGACAGTGATGATACATGAGATGAAATGATATATTGGGAAATGATTTATTTTTAAGGAAGGAATCGTTCCAGGCCTAAGTTTAGGGTACCTCCCTGGCATTTGCCATTTATGAGGACTGAGGAAAACCTGGAAAATACCTCAGTCAGGGAGGACGGTTCAGGTGGTATTCGAACCCAGACCTCCCGCTCACAAGTCCGCGACTTAACGACCTCGGCCACCCATGGCGGTTCAAACCATAATAGAGTTGCATACACAAACACACGTTGTATATTACCTAAAATTGCGATGTTCATAAAAATGAATTGCTGGCGAGTTCGTTGTTAAGACATGTAGAAAGAGGGCCTTGCAATCAACATGTTCCACAGTTGTGAGGTGTGCAATAAGATTATCCAACAACAGTGATGCAATGCCATTGCGTCGATGATCTTTGCTCACTCCCAAGCTCAATATGTATCCCACTTCTGTCTGTTTGCTGAAGGACTGTGATAAAATTCCACGATCCTGTTACATTAAAACAGAATGGAAAAAGAAAACAAGCATAGTTAGGAAAATTTAAAAAAATTTTACAAACTACTTCACACACTAAAAATCATCATATCAGTTGCCACATTAACTTATGAGCCTAATATGGAATATCATAATTGGTTTCTCGCATATATGTCCAGAACAGGCTAATATATATACATATATTTTTTTTTCAAATGCTCCATTTACTTTTGCTATTGCCAAAATCTATAAGGTAAGAGTTAAGCTGATAAAAAGTACTTCAAGTTTTATTTTCTTCCACAATACAGATGCTTAAGAAACTGCAAGATTAAAAAAATAATAAAACAATTAATTTACAGAAGTTGCCACCTGCCAAGCTAACTTATTATGGTGGATCAAAACAAGTCTAAGCAACAGTTAGCTAGCTCTTCTTTTATCTAATAATATAATACATTAAGGTGGGAATGAAAACAATTAGAGGAACAATAACATAGATTGGAAAGTGCATTTGTATTAACTGGATAATGTGGTGAAGGGTTTATTCTTTCCCTACAGTAGTGCCAGTCATAAAATAAACACAATACAGCACAAATGAAAAAGAGGATAGAAAGAAAGAGAGAAAGTGTGCAAAAAATAGAGCGGTAGAACCAAAAAGCATAGTATACGAACTATAATGTAAATGTATGACTGGGTAAACATGCTTAAGTAATGAAAGATAAGAGATGTATTGACAAAGAAGTGGAAATTGAGGCATCTATGTTAGTCATTATTTAATCTTTATACCAAGTTATTTATTGAAATGCTAAAACAAACAAAATAAAAATACAAGGTGGTCTTCACCCATCCAGCCCTGGCCATTTTCATGTATAACCCCCTACCAATACATAGATTAATTACAATAATTTTTATAAGTTATATACTGACACCTCTTATCTTTATTCTAATCAACTACAAAATTTTTACTACTTCACTTGGTGGTGGTTGTGGTGGTGGTAGTTTATTGCAATTTATTTATTGAAATGCCGAAACAACCAAAATATAAAATACACAATGGTTTCCACTCATCTGCCCTGGCCATTTTCATGTGTGACCCTCTACCAATACATAGATTTATTAAAATAATTTTTATAAATTATATACTGACACTTCCTATGTATATTCTAATTAACTACAAAATCTTCAATACTTCACTTGGTGGCAGTGGCAGTAGTAGTAGTAGTAGTAGTAAATTTATTCACATACTAACCAGTTTCCAATATTACAAACTCTTTTATTTTTTTTTAATTTCATTCCTGGCTCTATCCCAAGCCAAAGTTCTCATTCCCAATAACAATATATAACTTCTAATACACTATTTCTCCAACATGTAATTCTCCAGTTATAATTACTTAACTCACACCGCCATAATTCTACACCCCATTTGACTCGCAATTAATTCACTTATCAACCTGCATATCCATTTAAAGGGTACAGGGGAAAAATCAATAGAGTTAAAAAAAACTTAAAATGAGATATTGGTAGCACTGCATGTTTCTCGGTCAACTGTTTGATCATGTTAAATCATTACAAGGGAAAAACCAATATGGTCCTTGCTATACTGTTTGAAGAAACTGTGTGCAATGGAAAAACCAACAGTCACTGCCTTCTTGACGTACAAAGTCTATTTAAGTTACAATCGACCCATTCAGTGTATTGACTCTAATATTATGTTTGATGTTATTACATTATTATTGTTTTGTTTCAGATAGGGTAATAATGTATTTCCAGGTGAATTAATTTACTTGAATAGTAAAGTGAATTTTTGAGGAAACAATGATTAATGACAGCTTTAAACTACTTGAAAGTGAAGCTAATAAAGAGAAATCAATGAAAAAGCACAAGAAATTTGGTTACATCAAAGATGTTGCCAAAAAGCTAAGAGCCTTGTCATTTGAAACTGGAGATGTTTATGAATGTTTTAAGAATATTTCTGTTAGTGACCTAGATGATTTAATACAAAAATTTAATGAAATTGGACATGATTATGGTACTGATGCATAGTACAGTTATCTCTACGGCCCTATCTCATTGCATGCTGTATCACAACAAAGGCTAAGGCACAATGAAGATGCTACGTCAAATGACAACTCCTACAGCTACAAAGATAGGATGATTAGGAATGGTGATACTATAGAGATACCAGTATGTTTCAAAGGAATTCCGTCACTGTTTGGTACTAAAACTTTCCAATTACACAAAATCAAAACATCTTTGAGAAAAATTGGTAAGTCACTAAATGATAGCTGAGGAAAACAGACTAATCTACCTCATAAACTTGACCGACTTCTCGTGCAGTAGTAATGTAATATTGTGTAGTCATTTTTCTATGCTATATCTATGATTTTTTGGTACTTCAATTTGTATTCTGTCTTGCTTATTAATAGGTTTGTTAATCTGAATGTGAGACTATTGATTATGGTGAGTTTCTGTTATTTTGGATTGTGGCTGTTGTTTTTTATTTTAATTATCTGTGTGAGTATCTTTTCTGAATATACCAATTATTGCCAATAGAACAAAAAAATCATTAATATAGCATAGAAAAATGACCATGCAACAGATCTAGTCAAAAAGAAAATAGAAAAATTCAAAAAACAAAAACAAATAAATGATATCACCACACTAAAAGGCTACAAAGGAGATTATAAGAAATTTATATTCCACCCATGGGCACACCAAAAATTCCAGAAAAATTTTAAAAAGTCAAACATCATTTTGGCTCCAATAAACAAATGTAATTTTAAAACCCCTGTGAAAACCAAAACAAAAGACAAAATTCTGCCAGGAAAACAATCAGGCATTTACAAAATGTTGCTAATTTTGCAATATGAAATACATAGGCAAAACAAAAAGAAATATTATCATAGGGCTTAAGGAACATACGAGAAATTTAAAATATAAACACACAGAAATATCAGCAATAGCAGACCATTTCTGGCAAAAGAACCACGAATTCCAAAAGTAACCAAAACTCTTAAAAGCTCTTCAAAAATCCATATAGTTAACAGTGTGGGAAAATATATTCATACACTAAAACAAGCAAAGGTTGGTTAATTTTTATCTCCTTTATTTCATTACCAAGTTCGTAAAATCCACAGAGCGACATCTTAATACCATGCTAGGAAGCAGACAGTGGAACCATGCTGAAGATGAAGGCAACAGCCTTTGAAACATGTCCAAGTAAATGGAACAAAATTAATGAAATTTGAGTGATTTCCTCAATAATAATGTTATATTTCATGCCTACTTTGAACAATTGTGTAATCGACCTTAAGCACATGTTCCTAACTGCAAGAAAGAGGAGGCATGCATTCCAGGCATTCCTCGGGGAAAAGAGGTTATGGTTTCTTTCCCATCCTAGATCTGATTTGCTAGAATTCATAGTTGATAGCTGTGGGGTGAATGGCAGCACTGGGACATCTTTGATTTTTACAATCACAGACTAGCAGATAGTGTTTTGAAATAGTATCATATCTCCAGGATCTTTCTGAGGATGATCTAAAAGAATTGATGCTCTTTTTTTTCCAGAATCTATTCTCACTAGTTCATTCCATGCTAGTGAGGTTAGAAACAAATACAAAACACCTGATGTGTATTCTAAGCTACAAAATTTAAAGACCAAACTACATACATTTGTTGAGTGAATCTTCTGCATTAAGATAAAGAATGCACTCAGTATGCTAAGGGGTGCAATGAAGGGCAGAGAACTACAACAATTGCAGAAAGTGTCAAATCTTATGCAGCTCAAGTTGGAACTGCTTATGAAAAGAGATCCTGCTCAAAAGTTCGAGCTTTTCAGCTCTTTTCTATAGGCAGCATGTGGTAGCCCAGCTGAAGATGAAAAACTGAGAACAGTTCTTTCAAAGATTCCAGCCCTTAAAACAGATAGAGGCAGTCAAAGCAGTTCATGCCTATAGGCAGCTTGACAAGTTAATAACACACAACTCCAACATCTTTGTGGAATCTGACCTTAAGGTAATTAGAGAAGACTACCCCAGATTTTCTGAGGGAGTATTAAGAGCATTATGGATTTCTGTTTCCAATGTAGACTGAGAGAGATTCTCTAACTTTGCACGTGTTCTTACAGATTGTAGGACAAATCTAAGCACAACAAACCTGCAACTCTTGGCCTCATGTTCACATGAAAACAAATTTTGTAAAAGTAAATTACACTGATGGTAACAAATATAGTTTGGTTCTTATACTAGTTATATTCCTTGGTTGTTTTTACATGTCAAATGAATTTGTGGTTTTACTCCAGAATTTTTTAGTTTTACTTGAGAATTTTTCAACTCTATTCAAGAATTTTTTAGTTTTATTCAAAAAATTTCAGCTTAGTTATTTAAGAATTTTCCAGGTCTCTAGTGATGACAATTACTTTAGCAAGCTAAGCATTTTAATGGCTAACTCTAACATTCTCTTCACAATTGTGTTTTGGTAGGAATGACTGTTAACAGTATATGACTGATAGCCGGCTTTTAGCAGTAGCACCAAGTTGACAATGTGCATTTGTGGTATATGGCATGATGGAAACTGTCAAGAGTAACATTAATTTGACTATATATGACGTTATAAATGTATAGAAATATATCATTACCAATTCACACCACACACTTGCAATTATAATCTGAGAAAGAAATTGTTAACATGAGCAATTAATATATGGCTTGATCATATCTAAATACTTTAGTGTTGAGAAAGCAGAACTTTTATGAGCTATCTGGTTCAAAATTAATTATAATTGCAAAGGTGAAACCCATTCTTAAATTTAGTTATTTTTTAAAATTATGCATGCCTACATTCCCTGTATTGGAAAAAAAAATTGCCTAATTACTGAAATTATACAATAAAATGCAATTTTTCTTAATTGTACTGGTGGCTGTTGGTTCATTAAGTAAAGCACTTAACAGTAGGTAAAAGCAAACATACCTCTCTGTTCAGCTTCACATAGGATTTTATTTCAGCAACAATCAATCCAATGATGATACCATTGTAAACTGCAGCCAAGGAGTAAAATCTTGGATTGGAAGTTATATCTTCATACCATGAATAGGGGTAGTCTATGGGAAACCAATCCTGACACAAAGCTCGAACCTAAGGCAATATGAAGTTCAACAATGAAAACAGTTGAAATACAACCTGAACTGGTAAAATTGCACATTTAAGATCAGTGCAACAATAATAAAAACTGAGATCATTGTATGAATGAGTCAAGCTAAACACTCCTATTGCTCTTAGTTCAACTCACACCATACAGTGATCTTAATTATATGATTTGCTTCAGTGTACAAGTTCCAATTAACAATTCTATTTAATAATAAAATTGTTTTGCACCTCAGTTGGTAATTATATCTATAATGTTCACATCTATAATAACAACACATCATGTACACCATCAGGTTTAAATCTTATGTGTTAATACAATATTCTCACATATTTTGCTTCCCTCAACTTTGTGGCTTGTTTTGGCTGTTTTCACTCAATATGTTACCTTCAAAATTCAACATTTTCTTTTACTATCTTCACTCATCTTCTGTCTATAGTGTAAAAGAAGAAGAAGAAGAAGAAGAAGAAGAAGAAGAAGGAAAGAAAGAAAGAAAAAGGAAATATAGAAAAGAAAGGGGAAAAAAACCCATAGCTATTCAATTTAACACTGAAATTTCATAACTTAAATTTACTTATTCCTCTAGATT
The DNA here is from genome assembly GCA_030762175.1 of Metallyticus violacea. Lineage (NCBI taxonomy): Eukaryota > Metazoa > Arthropoda > Insecta > Mantodea > Metallyticidae > Metallyticus > Metallyticus violacea. The sequence goes on from CM060843.1 coordinate 96,135,548, forward strand.
GCTGTTATTGATACTTCTAATTTTAACAGATTAGTACTTCATTATTATACTATTACATTCATTATATAGTGTAGGAATCTGTAGAACTGAATTTGATGCACATGGTGAGTAAGGAAATCATGGCATGCAGCCAGAGGCTTATGGTGCTACTTATATTACTTTATGACCAACTCGTAATCCTTACATCCTTCACACAGAAATTAGTCCAACCACAGACATTGATTCAAGATCTTCTAGTATTAAACTTTATTTCCCAAACATAGAATATCTTCTGCAAATTACAGCTTCATGCTGCATATAATTTGATGAGATGTTTCAGGCTCTTTTCCAGAGTCTGCAGTCCAAGTTTCCCCAAAACAGGCCCACTGTACTAAGTTGTTTTGTCACAGGAGCATGTCCTGTCAGAATAAGAGTAATTATAAGCTCTTGTGAGTTAAATTATTTAAAAACACTTTTTATGACTTTACTTACAGGAGTTTTACTCAGGGCATGTTTCAAGCATCTTTGTCCACATCCTCAGCTATTAAATGACTCAAGCAGTAATTATTTTCAACTGAAGTCTGTTTTAATAAAGAAAGCTTTCAGCTATTTTTTTTGTATTGTCTGTTACTGAATAGTTTACCACATCTAATACCTAGAGCGCTTGATTCCAGGTTTCGTAATGTTGTGCAATTGATTAGTTCTTGAATAGCTGTTGTTATAGAAAATTTAAGTATTTCAATGGTTCAATAAAGTTTGAATTGGTTCCTGGTTGAACAAGTTCACCAGCTTTTGCATTTCCCTCAATGCCACGCGGAACTAATCCCAAATCAATTGAACTTCATTGTGCTCTGCAAAGTTTGTAATCAGATTCAGGTTTTTTAATACCAGGCCTAATGAAACCTTGGGGTTCTAAGAGCCTTGAGTGAAGCCTGGCTATCTGAAAAAATAAGTATCTGTTTACCAAAGTATCCTCTCTTTATGTTTTCATGTAAACAGTGAGTAAATAGCATGGATTTCCATTTTTAAAACAAGTTAAATATTTTCCCAAAGAAAAGCACACAGTGCTTTTCGATCTGGTGCCAAATACTCCAAAACCAGTTCCCAAGTAGTGCTTGAGCCATCCTAAACCACATTAAAGTTCCTTTAACAGCTGTAAGAATTTATTATTCAAAAGTTCACGATAAATAATAATTTTAAGATTTTTGGTAAAGTGATTCAATGGTATTACATGATAGCTGCTCAGAAAGTTCTGGCCTGAAAAGAAAATGCAAGATTTTATTACCTATTTTTTTTTTAACATAGTCAATTTTTAAATCTACACACAAAGACCTGAAAGAAGAGACCTCTGAGCAAATTTTATGGCCATTTCACAACCTGAATTGAAGGGATGCTGATGACCTGAGATTTTAAAGAACACCATTAAATAAACCAAATTAACAAATAACACACCAGGCATGATGCGGCATTTGAAGAGGCCTGAGATATATCAAGCATCTGCTAATTAGAAACAATATTTCATCATATTTATTCTAGATTAGACTGGTGAGTGTATTTTTAACTCTTGTGTTCTATTCTACTGAACTACTCAAAACTGTCTTGTCAACAAGCAGCTGATGATGCAGGCAAAGGCTCATGAAATATGCCCTGAGTAATTCAATGGTAAGTAGAACACAAGAGTACAAAATCAATTCACTACTAATCTAGAATACCATGATTGGTTCACTGTAGTTGTTCTGACTAGAAGTTTATTTTTCAAATTTTTGTTCTATTTAATTTTGTTTTGCAATCAAGAGCTTATTTAATATTAACATACATAAAATGTCAGGGAAGATCCTGTATGGTACTTTGAAGGCAAGGACTTCTAAAAAAGAGTTTCACACACAGAATAATTGAATTGTGATCCTGTAAAAGAACTCAAGGCCTGTGCTTTGAAAGAACATGTTTACTGCATATCGTGATTCACACATATGCAGAGAGTATAGCACTATTTACTATCACTAGGGCATATTTATGAGATAACAAAATTTTTGCTGCCAGCCTTGAGACTCTTGAATGACTCCATACCTATGTAAAATTGAACTATCATTCCTAAACCATAGGCAGACTGCTGCAGAATTTAACTGAGCTGCTCTCATAATAGTGTCATTATTCTACATTTATGAATTCATTATATTTATATCGTACAGGGTCTCAATCACAGACGTGAATGAAGTTGCTGGTATCATCTCTCTCTCTATCTTTTTTTTCATTTCTTCATGATAACCACAGTTGCTATTCCTTAGGTATTGTGCCTGACAAAGGCATCTAAATTTAATTAGAAAAATAATACACAAGCTGAAAGCTGCTATTTGTGCTTTTGGTGATGCTTCATATTGTCACAAATTTTCTTATTTTGTGCTCAACTATGTATTATAAGCTGAATGGGGGAAACAAAAAAGTTCCTAATCCAGCATGCTTTGCTAAGGAGAATATTCGAATTGGAATTTAATAAAGTAAATCATCATCTGTAAATGGCTGAAATATTAATTAAATTGCACTTATGAAGCTGTAGACAATTGATTTTTTTTTATTTGTTTTATTTATGGACACTTTTCAACATTTCAGATCATAAGTGTCCCATTCAATTCAGAGCGTGAAATGGCTGACAAATTTTGCTCAGAGGCATCTTCTTTCAGGATTGAGGTTCTTTTGTGTGCCGTAAATGTACAACATAGGATCCACAGTCTTATTTTCCTTCTGAAGGAAGTCATACTTAGGATTTTTACACCAGAAAAAATCCATTGGTTCTGGCCTGGATTGGACCCGCGATCTTGGGTTTAGAGTTAAGACAATTGAGTGGTAATATATCCTATAAGAATACATTAAACAGGTTCACACTAACTCCACTTGCTTATACAACATTAGGACATGTTTCGGGGGGCAATCACTAGCATCCCCTGAAACATGTCCTAATGTAGTATAAGTAAGTAAATGGAGTTAGTGTGAATATATTTAATACACTTTTATGCCTGAAATTTGTTCATAAATTCATGAATGGTACTGTGTTCAGCAATGGCTCTTTAGAGTATCTATTAAACTTTTTTCATTGAATCATTAGTAAGTACTACAGAATACACAGCAATAGCATTTAAATAATGCTTATCACTATGAATAAGATTACAAATGTAAGACTGGGGCCAATTATGAAATTAGAGCTATGCTATGAAAGCATCCTACAGCAGGTACACTCCCATAAAGTCCCTGAGACTTAACATGGCTTACCTTTGAAGTGACTCTCTCACTGATGGGCATAGTGTTGCAATAGGTAGTTACAGATATTGGTCAAGCCGCTCAATGCCCTGTAAAGTGTTGTCTGCTTTCAGTATACTGCATGTATCCATTCCAGAGCTCAAGTTGTATTCAGCCATTGTTGAATCATCACTTTCCATATTTCTGCTGCTACTGCCACCATTAACAGTAAACACTAATCTTAAAGTTCCTGAATAAACTTTAGGGTGATTGAATAACATAATGTGCTTTACTCCACTGTAAAAACATACAAATAATTATTATTGAATAAAGCACATGTTGACCAATTTTACTCATCTAAAAGCAAAAACTACTGTCTATTGCATGTACAGATTGATGAAAACTGTTGACAAAAGGCTCACCTGCTGTACTTGCTAGCTTTGCTAGGGACTTTGTGGAAGCGCACCTGCTCTACATGCTCAATCAGTGAGAGTTGCCAAGGAAATTAGGTATATTTCCTTTGGTACCATGATAGCATTTCACTAACTCTGACATAAATATTAATTACTATAATTACACACATGGATTTAAAGTAAAAACACAGAGAATGCACAGTGTTTTAAATCCCATTGGCAGTGAGCGGCACAACATGTCCACCTGCAAAGATCAAACACTGTGCATGCAGGATGGTTTTTACATGAAAACCCTGTATTAAGAATTTCACTGATTACAAATATTAATATTATTAGTTTATGAGATACAAACCTCTTCCAGATCTGAAGGACAAAGAAACCTTAGTTGCAGGTTACTTAAGCTACACAGTGGTACTGGTTTAGTCATGCAGGATTGCTGATTTACAGGATATCCAGCATACCTAAAAAAAGAGAGTCAGAGTGTAAAGTGCAATCCATAACAATTTATGTACATCCTTTTGGTACAATTAATCCAGAACTCTTAGTACTAAATACAAAAACCAGGATCTATTCAGCCTCTAAAAATAAGAACTATAGATATGAAACTTTATATAACATTGGAGCACCCAAGAAAAAAATAAGAAAAAATTGCTCCAAAACATACTATATAGTCATTTAACTATTTCTTTTAAAAATATGGCCAATGGAGTACCTAATACAAGCATGTTTGTTTAAAACACTTCCTTGGATGCCATTCTTTAAACATCTGTATGGTCCTTATGCCTATCTACTCAGAGGTACTGCCATGGGTGGCCGAGGTTGTTAAGGCACAGACTCGTGAGTGGGATGTCTGGGGTTCGAAAATCCCACCAGTACTGTCCTCCCTGACTGAGGTTTTTACCAAGTTTTCCTCACTCCTCATAAATAGCAAATGCTGGGGAGGTACCCAAAACTTAGGCCTGGAATGTTTCCTTCCTTAAAAAAAATATTCTTTCCCATATGTCATTTCATCTCATGTATCATCAGTGCCCACCACCTGTGGTGCCTCAGCAGTAAAAACGGGCGTTAAACACTACTAAAAAAAACTCCGAGGTATAAAAAATTTAATGTTGAAAAATATTTTCATACAGCTTTATTCTATAATTCTTCATGCAAGTACGTTCTTAACTATGTACATGCTATAAGCAACCAGAGGACCTTTTAATTTATCTACAGGACAAATTTTGGCTTAGACACCTAAGTTTAAACTGTTTTCTCATTTAATTTATTTGTATGCTTGTTAGTTTGGTGTTTTTAGGGATGCTCTTTAACATCTCAGGACATCAGCATCCCATTCTATTCAGGACATGAAAGAGTTGATAAATCTTGCTCAGAGACCTTTTCTTTAAGACTTGAAGTTCTTTTACATGCATAAATCTATGATAGGGAATTACTGGCTTTACTTTCCTTCTGAAGGAAGCCCTACTTAAGATTTTTATGGCTGAAAAATCCATTGACCCCAGCCATGATTTATTGTGCAATCTTGGGTCTACAAAGGAAGTATGGTTAACACTAGACCTCAGGATTGTCCAATTTGTGTGCCCTTGACATAGCATTTATATGCAAAATGTTAACATATCACCACCACTATCATCTGATGAACTCCCTGATGAACCCTGAAACACAGATGCCGAGTAACTTAAGATACAAATGAACTGGATTTGTTTACAAAATCATTTAATCAAATTCATTCATTTGGGATTTCTGATCTTGCTGACTTCATGAAATAAGCAATGGGAGTTTTAGAATTTATTAAATATGTTCATGCTAACCCCACTTACTTATAGAACATGTTTCTGGGACAATCACCATGGGAGTTGTGTTCATAAGTTAAATTCATGAAACAGTAGTTTTCATTTTGTTATTTCTTTAAAGGTGTAAATTTATTTATTTATTGGATACTAAGCAAAATACAAAAGAAATAAAATTCCATAGGTTCTGGCCCTAGCCACTTTTCCTATAGACCACCATAATATTTCATATAATCATGCAACCAATATGTTGACAAATAATGAACTACAAAATCACTAAATCTTTTATCTTCTTTATTTCAGTGGTCAATATTCCTGCCTTCAGATTCCAGAAGGCAGAAACACTGACCACTCATAGCTGTACCTCTGGCAGTCTAGAGGCAAATCTTCCTTACTCCTTAGTCTTATTCTTATACCCTGATGAAATTAATTATATACATTACAAACTCTACACTAAACAAATGCTTAGTACATACAAAGCTATGATTGGACCTTTACTTATATGGCCAAAACCATAATTACCTCAAAATACAAGATATAAATGGTTATACACATAATCAGATTGTGCAATAATCTAATAAAATAAATGTAGTTACTTTAATTATACTTCTTATTTCTCTCTACTGACCATCTCCATTTCATCTTTATCTTTCATAAAAACTTTCCTTAATTTAGACAGCTACATTTGATCTTCAAAAATCTTTCTTACTATAACTTCTTTATTCTTCAATAACCATTGGGAAAATATCCCCCCTCAAAACCTTATCAAAACCAAGCTATTCCTTCCCTTTCATTCTTCCTACAAATTATAGTATACTTTTTATTGGCCGGGTAATTTTTATATCCTTTCGCCGTGCCCTTTATTTCTCAATAACCATTTCTTGCCTACGAAACATGCCCTTAATTCATTTTTCCTTTACACTTAAAAATAATATCTCATCTTCCTTCTTCCAACAGATGGAACGGACCCCTAGGATAATATTTCCCCTCAAGCCCCGTTAATTTCCAAACACCTAATCAAAGCCAAGCTATTCCTTCCCTTTCATTCTTCCTACAAATTATGGTATACCCTTTCACCATGTCAGTGTACTTTTCTCCATAATTTGGGAGAGTAAAATTTGCCTGTCCATATCTTACAGTCTTATTCTCATTTCCCTCCAAAATCTCCTTTTGAAATCACCAATTTTAACCCAGAAATCTCTTAGACCATTCTTGCACAACTGTTTTCTTACTTTCTAACTGTAAAACCCAGATTTTCTTCTTGATATCTCAGACATATTTTCACGATATCAGATAGTTCTTGAATCCAAAACAAATATATCTATATCCTTTCCATCATTAACTCTCTCATACTTAGCTTTCTTAACTCAGATATGATACTTTGTAGCTAAACCATAAGCTTATCATGAATAAATTGTTTAGAAAATGCATTACACAATACAGTTCATTGGTTGCTAGTGGCCATTGGAGATGTCGGTATTTTATCATTTTTTCCCTAGCTTGCGAATAAAGAGCTTTTAAATTATTTTTCATTTGTTTGTTGCTATCAAATTGGCCACATTTCAGTATACATTCTTAGAGTAGTATTCATGCATATTATAATATTAGTTTGTTTTTTTTAATGCAATAATACACCGAGGCCAGTCCTGGTGGTGTAGTGGTAACCATGCCTGCCTCCTAAACTCAACATTGCACGTTCAATCCCAGCCAGAATCAATGGATTTTTTTACATAAAAAAGTATGGCTTCCTTCGGAAGGGAAGTATAGCCATGGATTCCATGTCATAGATTTACAGCATGCAAAAGAACCTCAAGCATGAAAGAAGAGGCCTCTAAGCAAAATTTATCAACTGTTTCACACCCCGAAATGAATGGGACACTGATGACCTGAGATATTAAAGAACATCCGTAAATAAATCAACTCATATATGGGGTGAATGATTATTATTCACTTATTTTCAGGAACCAACTTCTTTTCTTTATTTATATTCATAAGACTAGTCAAACATTTTAATCTAATACGATTATCACATCAAATTTTATAGAATTCTATAGGTAAACTAACAATTTCGACTGTTTTATTCCTCTTGAATTTTCGAACCATACTATAAACTTCTTCACATGAAAATGGTCTATCCAACTATTCTACATTATTATTATTATATAACTGCAAATTTAAACTACTGCCCCTCCCCTTAATTTCCATTATGAACACACTCAGAAAATATTTAAAATACACATTTCTTTTCACATCCTTCACACAATGATTAATAGTTTTCCAAACTTGCTGTCCCCCATCTAGATACATCTTTGTTCATTTTTAAAACTTTAACTCTCCCGCATAATTGTTTCTTATACTCAAGTGACTATATACCTTTCACATAATTGCATCACGAGATCCCTATCAGATATCTCATTCTTCTTTCTCGATCTAATAACTACATCCTGTACTAAAGCTTTCATCTCTCTAAATTTCCCATCAAGCCAATTATCATTACTTTCTTTTTCCATCTATTCTCAAAATCATATTTCCTCCAGCACACTTAAAGACAAATTCATATAACTTAACAGTTATGTCACTTTTCCCTTGAGAAATCATTAAATCCATTCTACAAATAATATTTCAGCCATGACTGAATCCAACATTGTATAAAATTTCTCATACTTCTTAGAAATCCATTTGTAACTATCTACCTTGGTACCAGAGCCACATGCATAATCTTTATTGCTTCTGAAATTCTGACAGCACTATGAAAACTTAAGTGGAAAATGTGAACTTGCCCCAAAAAATTCATTATCTTGAAATCATAAACTCTGCTTAATGAATAATCACTACACACAATATAACACTCCAACCACAAGCACTCTCACCGGCATCTTCCTCCCATCAATCATTCAAAATAACAAATCTGAATTTTAGCCCCTCCTCATTTAATATCCTATCTTATGTATGAATTAAATTAAGCCACTTATGTCCATTCAGGGCTAGGACCTCTGCAAGCGGAGCTCATTGATTTCTCATATGGTGAGCTAGTCCATTTGAACTAGTACATTGTTTACTATAATCTTCTGTGCCTTCTTTAATTTCTAACTCTCCCACTCTTGCATTCAGTTTCACCTATTAACATAAACTCCATTAAAGGATATTCCATTCTAATATTTTTTAAATCAATTTCAACTTTTTAAAATATTTCTGGATTTTAAAAATTGAAATTTATGGACAGATATTAAATTATGCCAATGGACAAATGCCACTCACAAGTTAACACCCACATTAATCCATTAATTTTAGACTGACTTTCCTTCACTTTACCTAATAAATCATTCCTCACATACATACCTATACCTCCCAGTTGCATTGGATTTGGACTGATAGCCTTTATAATAAAATATTTTTGGGAAGTACAGTAAAGATAACAGTTTATATGATGGTGTAGTGTTGATGCAAGATAGTGTGGATTATATGGTTAAAATTGGTGGTGTAGAAACGAATACAAGACTAGAGATGGAAGAGGTGACTGTAATGTTTAAAACCATATCTGAGGATTTGAACCAAGTGAAGGGTATAGAAAAGAGAATGGAAGAAAGAATGGATAAGAGATTGGAACAAATTGTATTACCAATTGGATGGGTAAAAGGAGAAATAACAATTAAAATGTAGAATTTGGTATATATTAGAAAAAATGGAAAGATTGGAAGAAGCAATTTGCAAATTACATATCTTAATCTGTGGAATAGAGGAGCAAAGGGAAAAAACAGTTTGGAAGAAGGTGGAAGATATCATAGAAGAGAAATTGGAACTTAAACTGGCTGAATGGGAAGTAAAAGATGTCTATAGGTTAGTTAGAAGAGGTGTGAAGCCCAGACCAATATTAATAAATCTAGCAACAGTAAAATTTAAATGGGAGGTGCTTAGCATAGAAGCTAAAAGGCACCAGAATTTTTATTGAACAAGATTACAGTAAGAAGGATTGAGAATTAAGGTTTGAGTTATTAAAGGAGATGAAAAAGGATAGAAATGAAGGAAACAGAGCCTTTGTACACGGAACTCAGTTATGGATTGGTGGGCAACCACAAATGATATAATAAGAAGACATGTTAAGGTAAAATACAAGAACATTCGTTAATACAGAAGGAGAAAGAAGAGGTGAGGAATCTCAGAAATATGCAACAGAGAGGTGAAGAACAACGGGCAATGAGGACAAGACAACTGAGAAGAAAAACAGTCAGAACAATCAACAGAGGAAGAAAAGATAACAGATGACAATGAAGACAGGGTAAGAATGGAAGTGAGGAGAGAATCAGGAGTGTCATCGAACATAGGATGTAATTTACAATTGGAAGATCACACGAGAGATACAGCACAAGAGGGAAGATTGACAAGAACAAGAGCAAAGTTGTTACAGCTTAAAGAGTAGATAGATTGAGATTAGAATAGGGAAAAAGGCACTTGGTGATAGTACATTTGAATGTGGAAGGATTACTAGAAAAAACAAATAAAGGTGAAATTATGCAAATGATGAAGTTAGGTGATATGGTGGCAGTGGTAGAAAAGTGGGTAACAAATAGTGCCAGGATGGGATAATAAATGGGATGCCATAATAAATGGTTTTGATTATTATGATAGAAATGGAAAGAAAAAGAGAGATAAAGGGAGAGTATCAGCAGGGATTGGGTTATTTGTTAAAAAAGATAAGAAGCTTGGGGCAAAAGAAGAGAAGGTTGTAGGTTCTGATAAAGCATTATGGATAGTGTTACATAGTGTGGCAAGAGAGGAGCAAAAAAATTTAAGTATAGAGGTCATATATAACCTGCCAGGTGTGTGACATTTTTATGATTCCAATTTATACAAAGGGCTTGATAAGGAAACGGAGTGTTTAAAACAGAAGTATGATGTGGTAGACTTTATGATAATGGGCGAGTTTAAAGCAAGAGTTGGAAAAGAATCAATACCTATAATCCCAAATGAATGAAAATTAAGAAACGCGACCATTTATGCAAAGGTATAGTAGAGACAAGCTATGTAATGGGGAAGGTAATAAACTGATTAAATTTTGTGAGGTAAACAATTTATTTAATTGATATTATTGTATGATTCAGTTAAACTACACACTCTTAATGCTTCACTTACTTGTTATAATGTATAGAACCAGTTTCGAGAACATTTGGTTCTCATCATCAGCTGAAATTCAACTGCTCTGGTAGCAGTGTGATAAACTTGTAGTTTATGTTTTCATCCCCGACAGTGTCCAAGTTCAGTAGACTGTCTTTATATTTGTAGATGTAGATTTTCTCCCAGGTTGCTAGTTCCATAGGTCCTTGTACTGATTTTAATAATTTTGCTTTATTCACTATGTCATGATTTTGTGTCCAAAAATGATATGCTACTGCTGATTTCTCTATTTACTTGTACTTTATGTTCCTTCAGCCGTGTGCCTAGTTTCTCTTTGTTTTTCCAATGTACATTTTTTCACATTCTGCACAAATTATTTTGTAAATACCTGATTTTTTCTCTTATGGGATACTGTCATTAACACATCTATCGGTAAGTTTTTAACATTAAATCTATTAACCGGGCCAACCTGATATTAAAATCTTTAAGAATATTCTGAAATTTTATGTAGCCCATGGATGATATGTGAAATTTTTAAAAATTAGCTTATCTTTTCTTGCTGAAAGTTTTGCGGTTTCTTCGATATGTGTTTGTCTCTTGAATTTCTGCACATTTTTGTGTATTAGTTCTTTTTTAAAACCATTTTTAACCGCTGTTTCTTCTATTTGTTTCTAATCATTAAAATATTCTTCTTTGCTAATTTGTAGGTTAACTAGCCAGTGTGTTAAACTGTTGATAACTGTATGTTTGTGCGCTGTGGGGTTAAAACTGTCAGCTTTGATGTGATTATTTGCATGTGTATTCTTTCTGTATATTCCAAATTTCCTTGACGTTTCATTATTTTAATATCTAAGAATGGCAACATGTTATCTGTTTGTTTCGTTTGTAAACGATATGTTTCTATCTTGTTTAACTTATACACATCATGATATTTCCTATCTCATTCACATAATTACGGCGATGTGAAAGGTTAGGTTCGGCCGGACCGCAATCATTTCATTGGTCCCAAAATTACTAAAAAAGTTATCCATGTTTTTAAGTTTTTAATCATTTGAAAGCTCGACTTTTTCAGACAGATCATTGCAGCAGTTACATTCAGTGTCTGATACCACAACAAATGCCACTGGAATTGAAATCGTAATTAGGTGCATCGGCTAGTTATACCATACAGTCACAATTTAGCATTTTAAAAGGGATTAAAAACAATAATGCCGTTTGCAAGGAGAAATAATAGTTCTAAAACTCATTATGACATCTAGAACACCATTAAAGAGGATCAACAATCACCAGAACAGAACGGAATGGTTGTAATTTAATTTGTACCCATCGGATTCATTTTTTCATGAAAAATCACCGATATGTGGTTACCTACTATATTCGAAAAAAAATTTATTTTACTTACCAATTAATACCAGCCATGAAATGCCCAGTCATTAACCAGGCCTCACCGTTTTAACCTTTGTAAAGCATATTTAAACAGCTGTTCACATTTCAAAATTTTAAGCCGTAACAACAAATCAAAATTATACTGATTTCTCACTTGAATCCAAAGTGGGATCATGATAAGGATCATCTCCCTGTTCCACCTTATTTATTGCCATTGCAAAACAGCTGTGCACAATACACATATTTCAACCATCGCCCTCTCTACGTACTTAATGCCATCTCGCAGATACATTCAGAGTTATTTATAGACACCATATTGATCTAGTTCTTGTGTTCTCCACTGTGCGCTTTGTACCTAGCTATACACCAACCCACAGTGATCCTTGCGTTATTGTGAAGAAATTGCCAAAGGCCAATGTATAGCTCTGCAGTACTTCCAAAAAAAAAAAAAAAAAACAAAAGTGATGGATAGAAATCTATGTCAAGAATTTTGATATTTTACTTATTTATTTATAAATATTCTGCAAGATTGCAATGCTCGGTTGGCTATCCTGCTATCAGTTTGGGAACCTACGGAAAACAAAGTGGAATATAGTTGAAGAATTGAGGAGGGAAATAAATAAATAAATAAAACGAAATAAAATGGCCTCCTCGTTAGAAAATTTGGAAACGCAACTGGAAATGTTTATCGAAAATGTGCGCCAGATACGAATTATTGTAGGCGATTTCCAACCTCAAGGTCAAAATGTACTGAATCAGAAAATGTAAGTTAATAGATATGGGGAATTTTTCACAAACTTATAACCTCAATATTTAGACCAGTTAGATTAGTTTGATTTTCAGTTGGTGAACAAATCAGTACGTTTAAAATGTTAAAAGGAGCACCATGATTTTTTCTTTGAAAATATTGTGCTCTCCTATAAATACACTACTCACATGAAATTTATTGAGATTTATTATATAAGGTATGTTTAGTTAAACTGTGGAATAAAAGGACCTCTGAATGCAGGCTTCAGTAATTGTTGCCAGCAAAACGTAAACATCTAAGTATGGCAATATTTGCCTACCGTTAACCTTACATTTTTCCATTTAAATGAGTATTCTGTTGACTTTTTTTTTTTTTTTGGTTTCATTTTTTAAAAATGTATGCTGCATTTCTGCACATTTTTATGCTCGATCACTTATCATTTTATTGACTTAATTGTACAATTATCTACAGATATCTCTCACATTAAATGTATACATATGAAAACTTACTCAAATTAAGTGCAGTATTATGGAAATTTGTCCTTGCATGTGCATATGTTATGAAGGTGTGTGGCATAAAGGTGTTATGTGAGCACTGTACTTGCTGAGCTAACATATCAAAATATCTTAAATCTTTAAAACAATGACTCACCAGAAAAAGTTAATCATTATTTGTTTGTTTTCAACAGACAAGCATTAGTGCATGGACTTCAAGAAATAGACAAACTGAAGTCACAGGTGCAAGATGTGCATGTTCCTCTTGAAGTATTTGAGTAAGTACCTATCTTAAAATTTTAGCAATGATAAAGGATTATATGTATATGCTGTTTTTGCATGAGCTGTAGATTGACCTAATGATACAAACATATATGAAAATTGTTAACTTCACATAGTTTTTAGCTATGTCAATATATCAAAACTTCATTTTATTTTTCCCTGCATATGGATTGGGTTCAAAGCTGACAGGTCACACAGCACACAACATCAAGAACACTTAATTGCTGCTGAGGAGGCCAGTAGGTGCATGTTTAAGAAGTTCAGAATAATGTGGAGTTACTGTGTTTATGTTTAATATCTCTGTTTGAACTGGTTCAAAGATTTAATGCATAACAAGACATATTCATTTGTTGTGATTTTTTAAGAAATGAATCAGTTGCTCAAGAGTCATGCAGAATTTCAAGAGTGTTTTCCAGTGGTTCATCCATCTGACAGATGTACAGTTTATAAAATAGCAAATTCAAAATAATAGGATCAGTGCTGGACAAGAAAAATAAGACATAGGCATTGTGTGTTAACAGAGGAAAAACTGGATGATATCGCTGCTCAATTAGAACAATCATTGTGAAAATCTCATGCAAAACTAGCACAATAAGCATGACAGTCAGCTGTACATCAGCACATTATGCTTCAATAGAATTTTACAAAGGTACTGAAGAACATTTGCTTACAGCCTACCAACTCGGAAAGGAGAAATTTCATCTTGTGTTAAAAAGGTAATCATGTTTTCAATGCTTTGCTGGACAGACAGTAGACTGGGTGTGGCAGTTGCAGCATGCTCCAGGCTGCTGGCCCAGTTGCATGCAGGGAAAAAACAAAATGAAGACCTGATACGATGCATGAAGTTTATTAATGGTAAGCACAGGTTACTGCAGCATTTCTTCATCTATTACTATTTATTTATGTTTGTTTAATATTAACCATAGTCCTAACCACTTAAGTTGTGAAGATACATAAGTCTCTGATTTAATGTTTTACGCAACAGCTAACATATTTGCAATGTGAAAAATGCTTCAGCGTAAGTATTCCCTTTTACTAAATGTTAAATAAGGGAAGTACAATAAAGAATGAAAACTGAAGTTGCTGCACATGAAGTAAATACAGAAGCGCAATATGACCAGACATATTGACACTAGATCCCTGAAGAGTCTAATATTCCTAAAACAGAGGGTTACTCGGTTAGGAGTAATTTTGACTACTATAATACATTTAAAATTTCCAAAATAGATGTATATAATAACTTATTTTAATTCATTTTAATTTAATTTTAATGATCTTGAATTTATGTTTTCAAACATAGTGCATACATTTTATCTTTCCACTCTTGCAGAAATAAAATGGAAGAAGTACATATGTAGCTGCACACACCATGCCTGCCACAACTGGCATTGTACAGAATGTGCTTATTTTAAAAAATAATACAGAAATTTTTTTTCTTTTGCTGCAAAATAGGCATTGTAATACCTGAACACATTTTTATTCATACAATGCAGCTCAGCTTATGAAATGTTGCCTATTTCTTTTCATATGTTTTTTTTTAGTTTATCCAATGTTTTGGACCATGTCAAAGATGCAATTTAATGATTTGTATTCAACACCCTCCTATTGATAACAAGACATGTTTCATCTTTGGGAGTATACTGGAATAAACTCCCAGAATGACCATGGAATAGCAACTTTACTTTATAAAAGAAGATTTATAGTCTTTAGCAGTGAGAAAATCGGTATAATTTACTAAACAGTAATAACAAATATATAAATATGCAAAATAAATTTCAATTTAGAATAACAAATTGTTAAACAGAAAACAGCTTTAAACATGCAAATAGCAGTACATAATTTTAAATAGTTATAGAAGATTTGTAATATTAATTCTGAATTTTGACACTTTAAATCCCCAATTAATTAGATTGCTAGGAAATAATTACTATAGCACAAGCATATTATAAAATATTCTGCTTTAACAATGAATAAAAGACTTTTAAGTGCTGTAGCTTAGTCATAGTAACTTAGATATCGTGGCTTACATATATGCATTCCTTTCTGACCAACAATTATAGCAAAGGAAACTTAAGTTAATATAATACAATATAAGCAAGAAATTTATCATAAAATGTTTAAAACCTATATACTACCTGTCTCACTCAGTGTATGTGATGAAGACTTTATGCTTAGCAATTTAGAATGAAAAGCCAATTGTATACAACCCACCCCACCGGAGTCTTCTTTTTGTGTGTGAAGGAAAAAGAAGTGAGTATGCCACCATGCATGAATGCAACACCAGTTTGAGCATTGAGTGTATTTAAACCAATGGCAAAAGGCTACTTCGATACTATGCTAAGGTGGCCAGGTGAGGAAATGAAAAAGTAGAGGGAGAGATTTGTGTATAAACCAGGAATCAAAGGAATGCATGCAGGAATGGTACAATTTGCAGATTAGATTTATAAACCCTGCCTTTTAAATTATCTCATAAAATAAACAGCTCTCTGAGCAGCTGTGCTGTCCTTAAATGGCAGAAGATCCCATATTGTATGTGGAAAGGTAAATGTAAACATATATTTAACACAATACGTTTAACTCGCTTATTTAAACACACTTTTTTTTATTTAAACTTTCGAAAAATAAGACATTTTTAAAAAATTCTAATGGAACTCACACAGTGAACCTTGTGAAGTTAGACGACAGATTAATTATAATTTACACTTTTTTTTTGTTCCCAACAGTATTCAGTGCTTCTAAATGTTCTAAATTTTTTTCCCTGAACTCCTAAACGTTTTCTGATTATGTCAGTTGTACTTAAAGCACACTTTCAGAACACAGCTTTTTAGCATTTTAATGTCTTGTTACCTTTGCACAAATTGATTTGGCACAATTGCTTTCTGAGTGATATTTATCTTCAAACTCAACTTGCCACAGACCTTCTTGCTCTTTCCCTGTCTTCATTTCATTGCCAGCTGAAGAATAAACTTATTCCTTTTACAATCCAACTTTCAAGGATACATGTAATGTTGTACACAGGAAATGCTTTGCACTACAAAATCATGTATTTAATTGAACGACTGGACCAAATTATTGTAAGATTTCAGCCTGGCTGAAGGCTTGAGAGCATTTGCTCATGTAACTCCATTAGCATACTTTCAACTTCTATTTTACCAAATTCAATTCTCTTATAATGCATTCATTCTCACTAACTTGTTCCTTGGGTCATTTCCTCTTCCTCTTCCTTGTTTTCCCTTCATGTGCAGAAAGTGCTGACACCTGCTAGAACAGTTAATATTCCAGTGCTGAGGGGCATCAAGGTGCAGAATAAAGTGAATCAATGATTACACTAATGGACCAAGAGTCCATCAGCTTGTAATCATTAGCAGCAAACACACTGTTATTGGAAGGTGAAGCAGAAAAAGTAAGTTTGCATTTACAGAGTGATTGATTCAATAGTGTGATGTTACACAGTATTACTGGTCTCAACACACCAGCATTTGCTGGCAAGACAGGCATCATCTAAACATTCACTGAGTTTATAACAAATTATTACACATAATATATAGTGTGTAACAGGATCTCACCAACAAACTTTGAGTAATGATGGGTTACATAGAAAGAATAATTTTTGTTGAGAAACAAGTTTTCACTGACTTATTATTAAAGGAACTATGTATTTGAAAAACCATACCCCTGATTAAATGTTTTGCATAAATAAAATTCAATTTTTCATACATTTTACAATTTAGTACAAGCATTGTTTCTCTATTGAAAATTTATAATTGGACTTTCAATCAGTTGATTGGTTTCACCCTAAAATATACCAACACTTTTAACATGCTCTCAAAGAAAGAAAATCATTAAATTGGCCAATTATGCTGGACATGCAACATGTTCAGCTCTTCTTATAGAATGTTCCCTGAATTCTGCAATTAAATGTGTGCATACATTAATGGACATGCTGAATTCCTGCATATAATAAAACATACCAACAACAAACTATTACAGCAGTGTAACAAAGTGGATAAAAAATGCACTAAAACATGTGTAATGAAGAGTGCACGTCTGAAACTGATGCATAACTCATTAAGGGAGGAATTCTGTTCCTTAACTAAAATGAATCCCCTTTTCATTCCTTAAAGTTTATTGGTGAGGTCCTGTAACACACTGTATGTACTTAAACCAACCAAGCAAAAACATGTTATAATTGTGTGTAATCATATTTCCTAAGCAATTAGCAACTGCTTTAGCACCCTCTATTAATGCTACCTCTTGAAGGATGTTCTTTTTCAGTTCTTCTGATTGCACAGTTTTTAACATTTGTTTCATTAGTACTCTTCTCTTTGCATCTTCTGAATTTTACTCACTATATATATTAATGAAAAATAATGTAACACTATTAACAATGTAACTAAATTAACAGTAATTAAAAAAAACAGAAAAGCAGATCTGTGACTTTTTCTTAGTGTTTTATCCTTTTCTGCTTTTCTAATTATTGTTAATTTAGTTACTTTATTTTTATATATATTGGAAAGATTTGGAATGTGAATATTTACCTAGTTGGTCCTGGTGATGTAGTGGTAACTATAATTGCCTTGTAGACCCAAAGTCGTGGGTTTGATCCTGGCCAGGATCGATGGATTTTTTGGGGGCATAAAAATCGTAAGTATAGCTTCCTTCAGAAGGGAAGTAAAACCTTGAATCCCATGTTATAGATTTACGGCACATAAAAGAACCTCAAGCCTGAAAGAAGAGGCCTCTGAGCAAAATTTATTGGTCTTTTAATATCCTGAATTGAATGGGACGCTGATGACCTAAGATATTAAATAGTATCCATAAATAAAACAAATCAATGTTTACCTTAAAGACTACACCATCTCTCAACTTTATTAACATAAAAATCTTATGGAATGGAGTGCTTAAACCAACTTTCTAGTTTTGTTTGTGGCATATTAATGTACCAAGAGAACTTTGAAATTTTGCAGTCAAAAGTTTATGTTCATATTATTGGATGGATAATCTGGGGTGGAGGAGGATACTTAGAGTTCTTGAGTCTTGCTCACAGCCGATTCTTTGTGCCTACACCTCCAATGGGGGCACCTATGGAGCCCCCCTCAAATTATTTGAGTCTCTCGTTCTTTGTTCCCATACCTCTAATGGGGGTACACCATGCAGCGGATGTATAGGCATTTGATGCCCAAATGCAGATAGGGTTCCTAGCATATTTCCAGATAAAATAACCCGGCACTTGTGGAGCACCCAGCCCCCCTCCAATTTATTCCAGGCTCTCAGAAGGTTCGCTTCCATTCCAGGTGACAGGACAGAAGCTTTTCCAAATCTCAAACTGCATCACACCATGCCAGCCCACTTCACCTTGACACTTTCAACCCTGTAAAAGAATCAACAGAATGAAATTAAAGGGAAATGGAAGAGTGAAAAATTCATGGAATGTAAATATCTATCTAGCATTTGCCTACATAACCAGGGGAAACCATGAAAAAGCTCAAGATAATGATGGCAGACCCGGGAATTGAACCCAGGACCTCCAGAATGCAAATTTCAAGTGTTACTGCCTGAGCTCCCCACTGGGTTTCAAGTAGTTACGATAACCAAATGAATCAATTATCTATTTCTGATAGGATAATTAGAGAATTAGAACATATTGTTTTTTTAAAAAAAATATGTATATCATTAGGAGATTTAAGAATAAGTGAATCATACTCCTTGTACTTACCTTCCAATTTAGAAAAAATATGTTACACCTACATAACCAGAGTCAATAATGACTGTGTCACTGTTTTGATAATTGATATGTAATAATTTGGAAAGGATACCTCTATGCATATAGTCTTTATATTGCAGGCAACTTTTAAATACATTAAATAATATAATGATATATTCTTCAACATAGCAGAAACTCATTCATGTAATTCTTTCAGAAAAATTACATTTCTTTTCCATAAAAAGCTCAGCATTTATGTACCTTGAAAACTTTCTTTGCAGAAGAATGCATATATGTAAGTATTTAATACTTCACCATTATCGTTCACAGATATGAGCAGAAATAAAATGTGTTGTTGCTTAAGACTGTATATTTGGCTATTTAATATTTCTAAGCTACATAGTTTATCTACCATCATGCTTGAGTACTGATTTTTATACTCTTTTATTTGTAGATAAAGAATCATACTATTTATAAATGAGCATATTGCAAAATCTGAACTTAAATTAAATACTTTGTGGTCCATCATATATAAATGATTTGCTATAAACTAGCATTAAATATGAATAAAATTAATGCACACAATTAATTATGAATGTAGGAATCAACACAGTGAAATGATCTTAAAATCTTAGGTAGATTAAAAGTAAAACTACTTAAAATCATGTCAACACATTAATACACTCTTGACGAGTGGAATGTCAGAGTGTTTTAATGTATTGACATGATTTTAAGTAGTTTTACTTTTAATCTACCTAAGATTTTAATGCACACAAGTTTCTAAGTTACAGAATTCCACCTGCATGCATGAATGTAGTTTTGAGAACAATGTAACTAGCATTAAAGTGTAAAGCATTTCTTGACCCTTCAACTTAATAATTACCTAAACTGCAAACTATATGTACAACACAACTAAATGCAGCTTTGTTGCCAGATTGTTCCTTTTGTGTGTTCCAATTGATTACATTTGTTTACTTTGCCTACTTGTATTTAGTGAAACCATGGTATAGGAAGTCAGTTTTTAGTAAACATATATCTGAGGAAAAAAGAGTCATGACATGGTGGGATCCATAAGAAGAAGTGTGTCGGGCTGTATATAAGAATATAAATATTATGTATTTTGAAACGGATATAAACTTGAGAGTGATGTTTGCAAAAGTTTTGTTATTTTTGTAGATGTCATATATTTTGGAAAGATAAGCATAAAACATGAGGGTAAATGGCAAGACTTCTCTCTTCTGGAAATCTGAAGAGGGGAGACAAATCATTTGTAATGAGGTAAAGAGAGAGGTGCTAGGACCTCCAGGATTTAGCAGATTCTGTCCCCTCTCATTAGTATGCTTAGTTTTTAAGTGTCCATTCAGAATTATATTTTTAAATTTATAAATGTAAAAATTGATGCATTAGTTAAAGTAGGGTAATTATTAATAAATCAGTCAATATGTACTCTGAAGAAAAAAATAAACTGAACTGTGGCTAGTGCACAAAGGGACTTCAACAGAATCTCTTCAAAAGATTTAGGATACAAAATTCTTCCTAGTGAGCATATCCAGTATCACTTTATGTTTAGAATTAATACAAATGAAACATTATTTCAATGGCATGGCTTCTTTCAGATGATCGACTACTTACAAGAGCACACATGGACTCAACATACCATTCATGAATAACTTGCTAAAAACGGCATGCAACATTTCCACTTGGATATAGTTATTACAGTACAAATATGTTGCATATGCTGAAGATTTTGCAATTGTTGTACAAACTCATGGCAGCACAATGGAAGTTTAAAAATCTAAAACCATATTTGTAGCTACTTATTTATTTAACATTATAAAAAATGTAATTGAATAAATATACATTGCTTATCAATTTCTTTCTACATTGCAGCAGTAATTTCTGAAATTGTTTACCATCTCCACATACACTTCATTTCTTGTTTCTGGTTTTTATTAGCATACTCTGCTCTATTCAAGAGTCCCACATAGAGGATTATTCAGTTAACAAAATAACTTTATGGTTGTGTGATTGTTGCAGACATGTTGATTGTTAGAATATTCCACTTGACTAAATGTTAATTTGGTTATTCACTAGCTCTGTGTAGTTGCAATCAGTATCACAGTTTCTGCTGTTGCAATGAGTCGTGTGGCAGTTGCAAATAGCTAATTGATGGTTTGAATTGCTGCATATAGCTTTATGGTCTGCTAGGTGTTCACAGTTGTTGTGGCATTGTGTGCTGTTACAAGGAGTTGGTTGTCTGAAAGCCCTTGGTGATGATATGATTTTTACCAATGAAGCATAAAGAGTATATAAGTATATTTATTGCTCTGCACTTAACATGAGAGTTAAAGAAAACCAAAAGGGTAATGTACTCCTAAGATTATGTATGTACTTGGCATTCTACTGTTTTGAAGAACTAGGGAATGAACAGTATAGTTAAATAGCTACTTTACTAAGAGTACTACATCTAACTAGTTGCCTTCTTTTGCTTATATTTTTAGGATCTGCAGAAGTGAAACTCTGGAATATGTAACAAATAGATTTCTCAGTTTCTGCCTTAAACAGTATTATTTTAACACATAACTGGATGCTTTTAAATATGGTTAGTTGGTTGCTTGCTTTCTAGTGGCCATTGGAGATACTGATATTTATTGTTTTTTCCCTAGCTTTTAAATATATCACATACTAATATTTAATTTTTATTCTTTCAGTTATATTGACCAAGGCAGAAATCCACAGTTATACACGAAAGACTGCATTGAGAAAGCACTGACTAAAAATGAACAAGTCAAAGGAAAAATTGATGCTTATAGGAAATTCAAAGCACATTTACTTGTTGAATTAAACAATGTGTTTCCAAATGAACTATCAAAATATCGTGCAATTAGAGGTGATGAACGCCCACTCAGTTAAATTTTTTTTCTTTGCGAATATTTTTGGGTGTTATATTTTTACAGACAAATTTTGTACACTTAAATTACTCATTTAAAATATGGATAATACTTTATCGCATCACAAATGGTAGGTGCATGTTTTAATTGTTGTGTGTAAAGGCCTGAATCTCCGAGCCTGTTCATTTACTTTCTATAGCATTGTGTTTATACAACTTGAACCATTACAATTAACAAGTTATGGTTTTTTACAAAGATGTTATAAGGATAAATTTCCTGAACATTCTGTATATTGAAGAATAAAGTATTATGCAAATTACAGTTAAAATGGCAAATGGCAAAAAAAGAACATAAAATATGTAGCATGTATTCATTAGAAGTACTAACTGAGAGCATAATTTGCGCTCTTTACTCTTTTTTAATCTTATGAGGGTTTTATTGCCTGATCATGTCAACATATCTGGTATTTTTTCATTCCTTATTTTATCAAAATTGCCATAACATTATACAGATGTAAAGCATCTTTATTTTCAAATCTTTTTATGTATAATATATCTTATAATGCACACTTGCAAATTGTAAGGAAGAGGTACTAAAGTTGAATGTATTCAGTTATTACTGCTACAGATTGCATATTGACCAGTTACAACAGTTAAAAAAATATTAGGAAAGTTACAAATAATTAAATAGTTTTGTCCAGTAAAACTGCTGATTTATATTTATATCCTTTAATAAATATTAATGGTTCAGGATGATACAGGTTTAATCTTGTGAATCTTAATTATTATCATTTAAGCTCAAAGTTGAGCAAACTGTTGACAGAAACTAGAGTATTTTTTTTTTCTTCCCCCATATCTGAAATCACTAAGACACTAATAAATGACCTATAAAAGCAAAAGAGTACGTTGGTGCATTTTTTATTTTGTCCCTTACAGAAATAAATGATCATATAAAGTAAAGACCATAACTGAGGCAGAATGCCATTTTTAATTTGTTTTCAATTTAAAATGAGTCAGCAAAAACAATTAATTGATATACTGATATCTTATTTTTCCTTGTTCTGCATTTTTGAATGTAAATATATATTTTATGAATAAATGCCCTTTTGTTGCATACAGATTCTTTTTCTATTTCATCTTTACTAAAAATGTTGATTTTTCATATATATATATATATGTGTGTGTGTGTGTGTGTGTGTGTGTATACACAGGCTGGAAAGACTCAGTGTCATAAACAAAGCTGATAAGGCAGCTCAAAAAGAGGAACAGAATTATCTAAATATCTTTTTCTCTATTTCTTAGAGTTTGAGTGCATAACTGCAAGTGTCCCTTATATGCATTGCATCAAACTTTCCGGTCAACATACAATGCAGCATAGAAGAAATTCATTATTTTCAAGGTTTTCTCCCTTTATGAATCATTAATTAATAATACATTCTTATTTACATTTCATGCTAATAACAGGTACAACAACAAACTTGACAGTTTTACTAAACAAAGATGATTTAATGAACATACAGCATTATTTATCTAATGCATTCATTGTCTGCCTCCTTCCAGGCATAACATTTCCCTTATCTAAGTGATTGGGCCTCAATGATAAAAGTTTGGTAAATTTGATGATCTTGTCCTACATCTCTCTTGGTACAAGCAAACTGCTGCCATTGAGTTCTGACAAACTTCTCCAAAAAAGACAATATGTTTTAAATATTCATGACTAGTAAATTTTTAACTTATAAATTTAGAATGCACTGATTGCAAATACCTGCTATATATTGTTTATGTAAACTTATTTCAAAAAAAAAAAAAAGGAAGAAAAAAAAGTAGGCAGCCTCTCCCCTCCTCCTCCTTTTCCGTATCAATCAACAGGGATGTAACTCAGTGATAAAAAAATTGATTTTGCAGACTCAAATGATACACATAAAACTGTTCAGGTCAATTTAGATCAAAATGCTTTGAGTTATTAAAAAATAGCAAGTGCATTATTTTCTTTATATATAACCTATTTCAAACCAGTTAAAAATTTCTTTCCCATGGGAAAGTTTAAAGTTCTAAAATGATTAAACTATTAAACACTCTTAAGTGTTTCACTCTTTAATTTTAAATTTTCCCTTGGGAAAGAAATTTTTAACTGGTTTGAAATAGGTTTTATATAAAGAAATTTCGCCATTTATTGTTTTAGGCTTTAAACCTTTTACATTCCATAATACCACCTTCCAGTCCATTTCCTATCATTTACCATTCCTTTCTCTGAATTTCTCCACCTTTGCTCTATACCTTTTTCTTCTTTTGTCTGCATTATCAGCCATCTTCATTATGCTATCCTTTTGGAGTTAACACCACTTTAAACCCACTGCCACTACCACATATGCCCCTCTCAGCTGATGACAAGGCCTTGTTTCTGCTCTTTCCCCATCATTAGGTGTGACATACCTCTTTGATGATGTCACTCAAGTTTCCTCTTTTTCCTCTCCTCTCTCTTCACCTTCCACATGTGTCTTGCCAGTTTATTTCCTCTTTTTTCCTGATATTTGGGACAGCACAGCTGCTTCTGTTTCTAAATGCTTTTGCTGAATTGCCATTTCTCGATATGTTCTGTTTCATATTTTGCTACTGACTCACATCCTATTCTTCTCGTTGATCCATAGTTCCATACCTTTTTCTTTTTTTGTCTCTTCCCTTGTGTATTTCATTTTCGTTAATAATGAATTCCCAACCCTCTCCAAAGATTTGTAAAAGAAGACCCCACATGCTTGTTGCTGGTGTTCTCATTTTACTGATAATGTAAAAATCACTTTTATCAAAACAATAATAATAATTTTAGGCAAATATAGAAGGGAAATATTTCCCCATCCTCATACAATCCTGATAAGAACCCATCAATAGCATTTGTTCTGCAAGCTGAAAACAACCACTCCATGGGAAACAATTTCAGTCAATTGAAAAGATTCTGGTGAAATGAACCAAGTAGTCAGACAGCTGAACAATGATGTAAGTCTACAATATAAGATTTGCTCAAATGCTGGTAAGATGTGATAAGGAACAAGGGAGATTACTTTGAAGGCTTATAAACCATTTTAGTAATTAATTTTGTTTTTCAATGTAATCTTTCGGTATGCAAGACTTTTGAAGTAATCTTCTATAATGCTATTCCTGCTCTACTAACTTCAGAAAATTAAAATACAGGGTGAAAGTAAACTTAATGCCATAATTCTATGAGGTGGTTTAATGCGATAAATAGAATAAAATTTTCTAATACATTTTGCGTTGACATGTTGTTTAACCAAAAAAAAAAAAATCCAATTACAATAATGGATAAATATACAGAAATAGAACAAATAATGTTCTTATAAAACTCGATCGGAATCAACACAGTAAAACGTATGTAATTTCTTTATATAAAACATGTTTCAAACCATTTAAAAATTTCTTTCTCATGGGAAAGTTTAAAATTCTAAAATGGTTAACATAGTTAAAATATTCAACACTCTTTTGTCAGAAAATTGGTTAAATAAAATTAGAAAAGGCATTCTAACCAACTTTTGTTTCACAGGATTAGAAATACGAACCAACATTGATTGACACAGAAAACAAGATTACATTGTTTAGTAATCAATGCTTCTTTTCAATAGTCAGTACCTAGCGTGTCTTCAGTGAGCTGCGGTGACTTCATAATACTTAGGTGACATGCTCTGCACCAGGCTCCTAATAAAAATGTGTGAGATTCTCTCCTACTCTTCAGTGAGTGCATTTGCGAGTTCTTCCAGATTCTGTGACACAGCAGAATGCTTGCAAATAAGGTTTACCAGCTTATCCCACAGATGCTCAGTGGGATTGATGTGAGAACTGCATTCAGACCAGTCAATCGCCTGAATTTGGCATTATTGCAGGACATCTTTGGTTTTCCATGCTGTATGAGATTTAGTTTTATCATGCATTAGAAGAAAATTAGAGTAATATTGTACGACATGTTAAGGGATAATGTCATTAATGTAAACATCAGCATTCATGTACTGTGGGACAACAACAAGCTCTGTCCGAGACTCAATAGTAATGCCAGCCCAAACCATAATCGTATCGCCTCCAAATCTGCCATGTTCAATAATGGTGGCTAAAGAAAGACATTCACCAAGATGTCTCCATATAGTGTACGGCCATCACAACTGGGCACCACCATGGGTGGTCAAGCTCATTAAGGTGCAGACTTGTGAGCGGGAGGTCTGGGGTTCAAATCGTGCCAGGACTGTCCTCGCTGACTGATGCGTTTTCCAGGTTTGCCTCAGTCTCATAATTAGTGAATGCCAGGGAGGTATCCTAAACTTAGGCCTGCAACGTTTCCTTCCTTAAAAATAAATCCTTTCCCACTATATCATTTCATTTCATGTATCACCAGTGTCCATAGCCTGTGGTGCCTCTGTAGCAAAAACGGGCATTAAACACCATTCATTCATTTCTGTTATTAATATAGCCTGAATTTTTGAGAGCCTTGCGCACATTATCACTTCACCTACTTGGTTGCCTTTTTCATTTTTGACCTGTGCCAGTTTCTGATGAGCCAATCTCATTCCTATTTGATAAGGATATAATGAAACAAACAAATTTAGGTTAAAAACAGGCAATTACTTTGCTAGCATTCATACTTTTGTGCACTCAAGGGACATAAGTTCCTTAAAATTATCTAATTCACTGGTACCATTTCTATCACCATCAAAGCTATGACTCTCTTTGCCGACAGATCCATAGTCATCAGAATAGACTTCACATGGCTCTTATGCGGGAACATTACATTTAATGTGCCCAAAATGCATTGAAGTTTTTATTTTTACCCTGATTTTGTTTAAAAATAAAAATACACAAGTATAGGTTATATAATATCATACTGATTACCTTCAGTATTAAAAAGGACTATCTTGAATAAACTGTTTTATCTTACATTCTACTAAAAATGCACATATACTTATTCATATCAGTTCCAAAATCAGTGAAATATACTTTGAATCTGCTATTTCAATTTCAATCAGTTTTTGAACATTACCCATTAAAATACTAAACTAAATGCTCCTACTTGTTAGAAGATCACAAATGTGGCAGCAGATGGCAGGGAAAGACACATTTCTGGACATAATTTTTTTTTTCCTTTCTTTCTTTCTTTTTCTTTTTTTTTTCTCTCTCTTCCCCCCTTTTTGATATATATATATATATATATATATATACATACATATACACTCATAAGCTATCAGTAGATGTACTTACTTTTAAATGCACCAAAAGGGGATATGACCCATTTTTATACTCGAGGGCTCATTTTATTTGTTTGATATGTTTAATGAACCTTACTTTCAAAATTCAGGAAGAGTTGAAGTGACCATAGAAATTGCAATTATTTGGTTAATATTGTTCTTAAATAAATTATGTTTTCAATTCAGTTACTGGTAATGGTTTAAATAATCAAAGATAGACACAGTTTAACATTGAAATGGCACAAGCTGAAAATAAAACTATTACCAAAAGAAGAGGTTGGAACATGGTTCCCCATTTGCTTCATTCAATAAATTTGCGTCCTTACAAGAACTTAATGAAGACATCTGTGACGTAAGTACTACTAGCATTAATGAAAACAGCTCCAAGCAAATTAACAGTCCTCCACCTATATATATATATATATTAGTAAATAACATCAGTTTCTAAATGATTCCCAAAAGTTGGAAACTGGAAATTATAAACGTACGACTGTAAGTGATAACAAAGTAAAGCTTAATTTTGAAACAATTGAATATAGAAAAACAGTAGATTACTTACAAACATATGAAACTGGTTTCTATACATACCTAGGTTATCAAATGATACCCTTCTCCCATCCTATAACTAAAGCTCCTATGCCTCTGTTCTTTCTCAGCCTTAAAACCAAACCAATTAATGGAAAGAAAAATTATGAAGCTATTAAATGTACAATGCTATGGTTAAGATTGAACCGCCTAAGCCTTAAAAAAAAAAAAAAAAAAAAACTGCTGTTATAGGACTCCTTGTTGGGTGCAATGGTTTGCATCCTACCACAAAGTCCAATATAGTTCAGTTCACTTACAAAACAAAAAAGGAGAATCAAATAATACTCGTATTACAATCCAATTATATCTAGAAATTATACTGGATAACAAACTCAATTGGACATAATAAGCTTAATAAAAACTACGACATAAAATTATTCAACTAAAATATCTACTTCAAGCATCATCTTTACCAGTTTATTTCAAAAGAGTAATTTATTTATCATTGATAATACCTATCTGGCTATATGACTACGCAATATGGAGTTGGGCTTCCAATTCACAACTAAAAATAATTCAAACCTTTCAGTTTCGGATTCTCCGCCTGATCGCTGATGCACCGTGGTACATCCGCAATGAAACTCTACCTAAAGATTTACACATTCAAACAGTGAACATTACTCTTCAGGCCAATGATACTGAACAATATCCCAACCCAGCTACCGCTATCATGACAACTTCGAAGAATGAAACGAAAACGACTTTCAGATTTATTGTAGATTTTTTAACTTTATAATGAGAACAGTCGCTAGGCTGCAACCTCAGCCCATGAGTCATGTATATATTTATACTGTTACACCGTTTTCGCAAAATTATATTATACATAATATGTAAAAAATTCAGAAAATAAATTTATTATAAATTGAGTTTATTCGACTCGGCCAAAGCCTACATTTATGAGATACATTTATATGATACATCCTTTACACGTATATGATTGAGGAATAGTTTCCTGATAACAGAGAAATCTACAAACATTGTTGCTGAAGTCTCCATTCTAGCTCTCGTTTTCTCGCTTCAAAAAATGTAAATTAGGTGAGAAGATACGAAGAAATTGTTAATATTATACAAAATGTACTTTCGTTAAATTATGTGCCTTCTATACACATTCAGAATTGCAGTTCAGTCTATTTATTTGTCATTTCCAGGGAACAAAAGCTGATGGTTATTTTTATATAAAATGCAAAACACGCATAAAACGCCAAACGTACCTTTATAAAACATAAAACACGCTTTGTGCCTGAACACGATCAACCACCATGCATATTTACTAACAGTAGTAGATAAAATATTTGAATTACATTAAACACTTATTTTGTTATTAAAATAATTAAATGAATTGTGAATATTACTAGCCTTTAAAATTATGCCCTGGGTTTCAATTGTCTCATTCAAATACATTCAATTTAAATAATTACAATTAAGTAAAGATAATTTTACTTTGTGTTATCGAAGATACATATTTCAGTGCATTTTCACAACAAATTTCAATTACAATGAACAATAAATACTCGGTGGAGAATTTCAAATAAAATGATTGTTTATTATCTGCTAGTAAAGCTTGTGAATGAAAAAATGCCTCTCTAGTGCAACAGAAACAACTGGAACATACTGAAAGCAAGCAATGTCTTCTGGAGTTAATTCATAGCCAGCGAAAGAAAAAACGTCACCTGACAAAGCTTGGCAAATTGAACACAATGTTTTGTACTTGCTTTTCTTATTTAACACTCATTTTCACTGATGCCACTTCACCCTTAAGTTCGCTTAAGTAGTGAATTGGATCGTTTCTTTTCGACTATTAGCTAGCTTACCGTATTAATACATTTATTTTTATATAAGGTTAAATATTGTGTTAGTATATTGTACCAACATTTAACTCCCCCCCCCTCAAAACTTTTGGTTAGAACCCTGCTTATCAGTATTTATCTCTAACTAAAGGCATAGAGATTAAACATGGTCCTACTCCTGAAAATAAATGGAGGCCAAAGGTACACATTCCCAGTTAAAACTGGGCACTATATGAGCCTTAATAATTATCCCCAAATGTGCAGGACAAATATAAGGAATTTTAGGCACTTCGAGTCCCTACTTGAGCAAATATTACAGCGTTCCTGCTCCTGGAAATTGCTGCTGTAGAAATGAGCAAACTGTTTTCGAAGTTAATTTTGAAAACATAAACTGATAATAAATGTAATTGCTACTTAGAGAACAGATACAATCTCATGAAGATTTCGATTTCATGAACTATATGTTTATTCCAATTTCTCCTTCTCTTATTCGGGTTTATAGCCCCCCCCCCTTTTTTTCATGCGTCTAGCCCATTTTTTTCAATATTGCACAATTTTGAGAGAACACTGGTTCATAATATTCGTTTTTTTTTTTCCAAAGTATTTTTCACTTTGTGTTTCAGCTTTCTCGGGACGCCTTTGTTCTAGTTATCTATTTATAGCCACGAGCCTCGAACCCCAACTGATAAGACAGGTTGTTCAGATAAAACCAACTGTGTCATTGATATTACCTCCATTGTCATCGCGTCATACAAACACATGTGTAGATTCCAGTAGGAAAGCACAGCACTTAAATGCAATATGTTCTGACAGATGTGTATAACATAATTGCTACCTGCTAATCTGAGAGCAATTCATGTACTCAGTAAGCTGGAGAGGAAACGGAAAACTCTGAGCTTCATTCTCAATGCAGGAGAAAATAATGTTGATTTGTAAAATTATACTACACAGCCGTGTTTAACCAATTTAATGTGGCCTTAAAACTGTTTTTAAACACACGTAGGGCATGCAAAGTTTCTTTTGCACAATATCATCATGATCATTCTTATCGTAGTCATCATCATAATGGCCGCTGTCGTAGTCGTCAACTTCATCTCCGCCTTCCTTATCTTCCTTTTTTGTTTCCTCTCCCCTCCAGCCGAGTGGCTTCAACCACTTTAGAGTGCTACTTTTGTCTCTCCTAGCCCTCTCATATTGCGTTTACTACAGACTTAAATTAGGACAATAGGTTCTTAAAAGTTAAATTTTATTTACTTGAAAGGAAAAGTACAGAAGATACTGCTAATAATAAAAAAGAAGCAAAGGGGTGGTTTTATTATGACGAAGAGAAGCAATCACGCATTTTATATTTGTTTATTTAAGGACGCTCTTTAACATCAGGTCATCAGTGTCCCATTCTATTTAGGGCGTGAAACGGTCAACAAATTTTGCTCAGAAGTCTCTTCTTTCAGGCTTGAGATTCTTCATCGTGCCGTAAATGTACGACATGGGACCCACGTTACTTCTCTTCCGAAGGAAGCCATACTTAGGATTTTTACGCCCGAAAAAAATCCATCGATCCTGACCGGGTTCGAACTCGCGACCTTGTGTTTAGAAGGCAAGTATGGCTACCACTACACCACCAGGACCGACCCCAATTACAGCATGAACAGAAAAGAAAGCAAATGAAAGAAATAGAAACGAAAGAAAGAAAGAAAACGTTCATCATCATCATCATCATCATCATCATCATCATCATCATCATCATCATCATCATCATCATCATCATCATGTGTTGTTGTTGTTGTATTTTTATTTTTGGTCCTTACTCTTCCACATTTTGTTTTGTTTTGTCGTTTTTTCCCTTTACTTATTGAGTAAAAGAACAAAAGAAAAGAAAAGGGGACTTTCTTCAGTCATGATGGGGAGACAAAGCAATACTCCTAGACGAAAGTGCCCACTGAGGTTAATTTTTAATTATGCTTATTATTCATCAAATTATGACTGAATTAAGAGAATCAGGGAATGAGCTAAATTCGTACGTATTGTCTCTAATACGCATAATGAGAAAACCTGTTTTTATGCTATGTAGACATTTGATTTTTCACTTAACAATGGAACATTAAAAGAGTATTTTAAGACAGTTCAGAATGTTTTTATGTTTTATTTCTTTAAATATGTTTGCAGTATCTTGATTTCACACTGTCATAAAAAATTAATATTTTCTTCATAAATTCATGCATGTTATTTCATGAACTCATTCAAAAGCGAGATTATGCCAATCCGTAATTGTGACTTTATTGTTATTCTCCTACTGATTGTGAAGGCGTGACACAAATAGGCTTCGGGTTTTGAACGGGAGGTTTGGCGTTCAATTCTCGCTAGGACCGTTCTCCCTCACAAAACTTTTTTAAAGATTTGCAACAGTCCTCATCAATGGCAAATGCCGGAGAGGTTTCCTAAACTAAGACCTTTCCTTTCCAAGTAAAATTTCTTTCCCAACTTATCATTTTATTTCATAACAGTATCTATCGCCTGCGATGTTTCATTAGTAAAAATGGACGTCGAACACGATTAAACATAAATTCTGAAAATGTTGAATTTCTTACTCAGGTTGTTAAGAATTGGTACCGGATTTTCTCGTTTGTGAAATAAAATTTCCGACTGCATTTTGTTGTGAAAGCTTGTAGGAAGTGCATAATTGGACTATGAATGCCAAACCAATGTTAAAACATTGGGAAACTGATTTAGATAGGTTTTTGTTTTAAATTTCTTATTTATTGTCACTTGACTGAATTGGTCTTTTGGCGACGCCTGTAGATTGTAGATGTGAAAACTATAAGTATAAGTCTGTAGGGATGAATGAAATGAAATTAATTTATGATGGCGCAAACGAGCTCGGAGTCCTTGGCGTCTTAAAGCTAAGAGCAAGGAAAGGAAAAATAAAGAAAAACTCCGGGAAAAATCTAAACCAGACAGATTGACCTGATCGGGATTCAAACTCAGGACCTCCAGATAAGTAATCGCAAACGCTACCCTAGACGACGGAAGCGGTGAAAGATACATTTTTGGCATGAATAGTGGGACTAAAGGATTTCATAGTGTACTTGTGGTGGATAGAACACTTCAAAATTGTAACCGTTCCTCCGATTCCTCCCCACTGAAATGTAATTATAATGTATATTTATGTGAGTCCAGTCATTAGTATTAGTATTTTGGCATTATTATAATAATAATAATAATAATAATAATAATAATAATAATAATAATAATAATAATAATAATATACCCTTTTTAAAGAGAATGGCCGTTACAAGGTTAATAAACTGAAGGACTTTGACTCCGACAGGCATTGTACTGTTAGCCTTTAAACAAGCCAATATTTAAAAAAATGTTTTAAACTTTCAAAAATAGCGAATGGCACATGGGGCAGATGAACTTAAACCAGCTAATGGAAAATGCATGTTAGAACTTTCAAAGATAGGCATGAAACTTGCACGTGTGACCCCGTAACAATCATTAAGTCAGCGAGTACTTGTTTGAATTTAATATACAAAGAAGCGCATGCCCTGCTGAGGCAAGCAGTTTAAGTTCTACACGCCACGAGACTCAGTTTTGAAGTTTCACACGCGGCGAGACAAAGCAGTCTAAGTTCCAGATGAGGTGAGACGCATCTCAGTTCTCAGACGCAGATAATAAGTTCCATTTCGGACGCGGGCACGCAGTTCTGATACATCGTTATGAGTTTTTAAGTTGATACTCAGCTGAGAAGCAGTTATCAGTTATACAGTTCCGATACCTCAGTTAAGCAGTTTTTAGTTTCAAGCGCCGCGCCACTCATCTATAAGTTTCACACGCGGCAACTAAGTGTATATTCCATTCAGCTAAGTCTATCGTACGCAAAACATCAGAGGACGCTAAAGATTTTGTGCATAGTAAAGTGTGTATATATATTGATGTCGCATCGCGTTCTTATTTACACTATTGTACTCTCCCAGTTCTTTTGAGCATGACAAAATAGCAGGTCACCCTTAGAAATTGTTGTCATTGAAGCGTGGGCAGCAATACCGAAGCGATTAATAATCAATCTGTACCAAACCGCTTCAAAATTGACACCACTCTTTATAAAAAGCTTACTTAAGTGTTTGGTAGATCTTTGATCACATATACCCAAATGGCATTCAATATGACAATGCACTGTTATTGCTGACTTACGCTGCACCATATTATATTGTTAAAGCTTAATTCTCTGCAAGCTCTTTAGTTGAAAATGATGCATGTAAACTTTTCAATACACGTCTTTAAGAGAGCTGGGTAAGTGTTTCGGAGTCATTTCCTTGAGACTGACAGATTATATAGAACATGTCCAGAAGACCTTCTTGAAGACTTTTCGAATATCTGTTCGTGAAGTTCATTTGCCTCCTGCTTCGGCAAGATCGGGAATCCGGCTGGTAGCATATATTACCTGTATGAAGAAACGGTGCAGACGGCAAGCAGAAGAACCTCGAGGGTCAACCTGATTATGATGCTGTAAGGCCGGCCGCACAGTGGAACGCGTCGTCATGCAACAGACATCTATCATGCAACATGTCGCAAAGAAATGGAGCTCAAAGGAAAGCAATGGAAATGCTATATTCGCCGAACACCAGTTTGCGTCATGTCGATGACGCCATGAACATGTCGCAGACAAGTTTCGTGAGATTCAGCATGCTGCATTCTGTGCGTCATGTCTCATGCAATTTGCAAATTGCATTCGATTCCTGCAAGCATTGTTGCTAATTTAGTTATTTTCCAACCAAATCTGGTCCCTTTGAAAAGTTGGAGAATTAATGCTTTAGTTGATAGTGAGAAACTAGTCTTTAAAACATTGTATAGTTGAAATCTGTTTTCTTTTTAGTGTTTGCTCTAAAGTGATTGCTTTCACGAGTCATTTGAGAATTCTGGGGGTTGTTTGTTCTATGTAAGCAAGAGAGATAAAGTCATGGTGCTACTTTCTACAATGAATCACACACCAATTGTCAATGTTGAAAATGCAAATATGCTTCATATTCATCATCACATATATACATAAGAAAATAGTACTAGTTGGATTGCTTCATCGTAACATGAACCAGCTGACTAGCTGCGATTATTTCACTTCGGCTATTCCTCATATAAAAAACACTGAACTATGATGTAATGCATGCTGTAATTTCATGTGCTCTGTAAATAAGAAAGTGTGGGGTGACAGAAAATGTATATGTTTCAAAGCCGGACACTTGAGATAGAAAATAAATTAATAACATCTGATTCAGCATCCACTGAGAGATCCCTGAAGCCGACTTTGCTCAGATTACCTGCGTGGTATACAGATATTGGTGATAATGAATCCACTTTCTTTTTCTCCTGTCGCGCACTTTCAGCCTCCTGTACATTAAAACTTCGCCTTCACTCCAAAAGGCCATGTCGTCCACTGACTTAGAAGATTGAAGCAGACATTTGTTGCTTCTGTGTGCGGCTGCATGTCTTCAATCACTAATGAGACAAGAAGGGATAATAAATAAATACATAAATAAAATCTGTATACGCCACCCTGGTACCTGCTTCCTAAACCAGGGCGTGTATATCAAATTTTCCATTTATTATTATAAACTATACAATAATCTCTTACTTCATTATTTTGCTGATCTTCCTAATAACTAAAACAATATAATAAAACAATAAAAATTAATTAAATTAAACCAAAATATAAATTTATTAAACTATTTCCTAATTTAATATTCTAAAATCTACCAAATCTACCAAATTAACAAAATTAATGGGAGCCAGTAAAAAGTATAGCTGGTAGCCAGCTATTATATCCTAATTTATTACTTTACTATATTACTAACCACTGGTTACCAGCGATATGTACTGGTATCCAGTACTTTTACAGGAATTTCTCTTAAATTTACGCTCAACATTTAAACAATACAAACTTGTCAAACTTTAAAGTCTCTTTAACTCACTCAGTCATACTAATAACCTCCTCTTTAACAACTTAATTCACTTAAAGTTCATTATGCACTATTAATCTTTCCTACTCATTTCATTTATTTATCCTAACAGCTTAACTCAATAAACACTATCACCTAACTTCCACTACATCACTTTCCAACTTTGACTTTACGAAAATGCTATCAACGAAAATATGCCATTTGAAGGGAAAAAAGATACATTCTGGAGAACAATGAAAGGCATGGACTTCAAGAAATGCAAAAATTGCAACATATTTTAATGGAGCTGCCTGACATTGTTGCATACCTGAGAACGCTAAGAAAAAAAAACGAAAAGGGGCCAAAGAAACCAATTGTTTATAAAGATGAAACATGGATTCATGCTTATTATACTGTAAATCAGTGTAGGCAGCATGATGATGTGCAAAATGTGCACGTAAACAGAGGCTTATTGTCGTGCACACTGGTGGTGAAATGGGATTCATCTAAGGGACCGAGATGATATACTATTCCATCATCATTCTGGCGAAAATTATAATAAATGTTTAAACGAACACCTCTACCAAATTTACCATCTGGGTGCATTATTGTTTTAGATAATAAACCATATCACAGTACAAGGAGAAAAAAAGGTATTGACAATGGCTTTTAGAAAAGCTGACATAATTTCCTATTTAAAAAATCAAAATATCACTGCAGACTCAAATTTAACTATAGAACAATTAATAGGAATAGTTGAACAAAACAAGCCTCAACTTGTATACTGTGGATAGAATTTTAAAAGAACACGGCTCCTCTGTACTATCAATGCAACATAAATCCAATCAAACTGTTTGGAATTTTGTGAAACAAAAAATAACATCTAAAAAGAGATTGGTTCCATTTCCTTGCCAATTTTGAAACGAATGACTACACAAGCAATAATCAAAGAAGACTGGATAAAAATTGACACACTATTAAATATATCCAGGAAGGTTACTGGAAGAGGAAGTTGAAAGGATGGTAATAAACAAAGGTATTGTGAGTAGTAATGAGGATGAGACAAGATAGCAGAAGAGGGCAGTTCAACAGATAGTGCAGATGAAATTGAGACCGTTTCTGGATTAAGGTACTTCTATATACCGTATATATTACAGAAATGATTAACTCAATCATAGTGTTGGTAATTACATTTTTTTAAATTCCTAACTGTTGTTTATGTTTTTAGGCCATGCTGTACTCTACACTCCGCGCAGCGAGATGGAGAGGATCGCATTAGGCATTCACGACATCGAGCACCCTCATCTGAAAACAGCAATGTTTCGTCAGACGGGATATAGTAACATACTCGATAAACACCATCGCACATTTAACTGCACTGGTGCAGTTTTGAAACTTGCACAGAAACGTGTTTCTAATTGTGAAGCTATGTAATGCCAAATGTCAGACTCCTAGCATAGAAAGATCAATAGTTCAATTAGTGGAAGCGAATAACTTAGAAAAGGTGAGTGATAAAATAGCATATAAAATTATGCTAGTTTACGACAAAATTAACAGTTGGTATGCTGTGCTCACATGCTGAAGTCAGACGAGACATTTTCTCTTGGGAGTCATCAGAGATTTGCAAGTCAGGGTTGTAGTTTACTTTGAGTTTGCTTCTTATGCTAGCAGAGATGGAAACGATCTTCTCAATTTGCAGTTCTTAAGAGAAACGCAAGTCAAAATTCTTTTAACAATTTGATTGTTACGGTCCGAGGAGGATATTTTGGTATTTCAGTTTTTTTAAGGGAACTAGACCCGTCCCCTATAGGAACACCTGCGGAAGGAAGGGGTGAGGGAGGGAGACACCGATCGGTGGTTAGGCACGGACATAAATGGGGTTTCTAACATTGTTTCCAAACAGAACACCCCGACACCGGCGGAGCCAATAAATTCGAGTCTCTCAGAAGGGCAGCTT
Source organism: Metallyticus violacea (assembly GCA_030762175.1). Lineage (NCBI taxonomy): Eukaryota > Metazoa > Arthropoda > Insecta > Mantodea > Metallyticidae > Metallyticus > Metallyticus violacea. The sequence continues at coordinate 96,173,079 of CM060843.1, forward strand.
CCATACCAGACCAAAGTGCAAACCGCATCAATCCATATTGCCCTAGCTCTGTAAATCCTGTAACAGAACCAACGGAATGAGAGAGCGGAAAATTTGTAGAAATGAAAGATCCATTTTAGCATTCGAATAAGCGTCCAAAGGAAACCACGAAAAATAAACAAACAAACAAATAAAAAACCAAGGTCACGATGGCCGATCCCAAGGGATATGAGCCCGAGACCCTCCGAATGCGAGTCCTAAGCGATATCTCCTTAGGCTCCCTGATCGGTCATTTTAATCTTAGTGGAACTTATTCCAAAAAGCACTTATATGATATGCTAAAAAGTCACACGAGAATGCCTCTTCTGATTAAATAAAAGAACCAGTTACCTGTTATTCAAATCCATTTATTATTGTTAAATGTTGTCCATGTGTCTCGTTCCTAAAACTGCATGGAACTTTCGGTAACCACGCAGAATACTGTGAAAATTGTACACTTTATTCAACGGGAACTCTATGGAAAATTGATAGACAACATATGACTTCGACTATTCCACAATACAGAAGTAATTTGTTAGGAAAAAATAGCTTGGGTTGTATATCAGGACATCGTTAAAAATGATTATAACTTATAAATTAAGGGAATCTGATTATACGCTTTTTTTAGGTTCTCTATCAATTTCCTAAGCTTTCCCGTGTGTTAAGGTAATACTTTTTAACCGTTATGCAAATAAAGTTATCATTTTTAAAAGAAAATTCAATGATATTAAACACAAAGTATTAAATAAACACGATTATTTACATGGACGATTTGCAAAAGTCACTATTCCCGCATTAAAGATTTTTTTTTTAATTAACACTGTATTTTTCGGCCAATTTTGTGTGGTTTTGATATACTTAACTTTCCATATATAGTATAACACTGTTCGAAATTAACAATTAAAATGAGCAAGGTGCCAGATATTCACTCTGCTCAAGGTTATATATGATATTGTGATGCATACACTCAGTGTTTTTATTTTTGTTAAGAGCAGAAAAACCTGTTCTAAAGGTGAATGGCCCGAGTAAAATTCAAGTCAGTTAAAATAAACATTTTATATAGCGATATAAAATTTCTCCCTCCCCTTTTTAAATAGCCTATTGGGTAGCAATGCACCATTCAGGGTCAATGAATCCGATCTGGTATCTTACAGTGCTACCTAGACAGTTCAGAACACGATCTTAATTTTCTTACTTTTTTGCACAATTAAATGATCCACCTAGGCAATATATATCTGTCAGCAACTAATATACAATTAATAAAACGTGCCCTTTTTTCCAGAGCCATGATAATCAACATTGACTTTATTTATCTGGGCAATGCTTTGGATCAAGTGAAACAAAAGTACACTGGTCGACAAGATTTCTGTCACAAGGAAAAATAATGGCTGTTTCTAAAATATTTTAACGCTTAATTCAATATAGGTATTTAGAACTAGGACATACAGTTGTAACGTTTCGATTTACAATGAAATGTTAGTATTTTTCGTCGCCTATACGTTTGCATTTTGTGCTTTCACTCGAATTCTGCAACATTGGGGTCCCTGTGTACCCAATGGGAACACCTTCGGGAGGAAGGGAGGCGGTGAGGGAGACATCGGGAGGCCAGGTTCCAAGGGCAATGACTGCATGGACGTAGACAGGTCCCTAAAGTTGCCCGATAGAAAACCCCGGCGCTGGCGAAATTCCCTCCCCATGGAGTTCGAGCCCTTCAGAAGGTTCGCTCCATACCCGGACGACGGAGCAGAAACCTTTTCAAAGCGCAAGCCCCCACTTTCGACCCTGTAACAAAAACCAACGGTGTGAAATGATATGTAATGGGAGAGCGGAAAATTCTTGTAAAATAAAAAAATTCATTCTCAGCATTCGCCTAAGTGGCCATGGGAAAATGACGAAAAAACCCAAAGTCAGGATGCCCGGGCCAATGGGATGGAACCCGGGACCTCCCGAATGCGAGCCCCAAGCATTACTGCCTAAGCCGCTCCGGTTATAAGGAATTGCATTGGGAATTTTCGAAAAGGGTTGTAAGTTTAAACGAAGTTGATCGAAAATTTAACGCTTCGGATGAATGACTTTCGGCTTGACTTCTACTGTATGTTGCTGCGCGGTGCTATGCTGTTACTGAGTGTAGTTATGAGCAGACGATCGTGCATGGAATATCTCCACTGCGTTAGAGACCAGAGCATAGCATCTTTCTTGAAGAAAGGCGATCTTAATGGCACAACAAATTTAAAAGCATGGCTTACATTTTAAGATATACAAAACAGACCTTTCTGTTCATTCGCAGGCATCTTAATGTGAAATGCGTATATACATCAATTGAGGCTGAGATCGAGAGGAATTCTGTTTAGTTTAATCATCTTTGCCTATCCTGCCGAATCAGTATCCTACTTAACAAAATTCTGCATTCAATGACAATATTAAGAATCCTTTACTAAAATAATCGCTAAAGTTTTGTTCTTTGCAAAGTTAGCGTCCTTGCGAGTCTGAATTCTATACTGGAAGGTACTTGTCTTGAAGAGCTATTTGCACGGATCCATGATCGCCTGGAATTAATCCGAAGAGCTGAAAAAAGTCTACTTGTAGTTGAAGGGGAAACGAAATCCGCGAGGAAAGAGGAGAGAGGCTGTCTTTCTTTTTCGTTGGCTCCCCCTCTCGCTTATATTCTGTGACAGGCTGTTGCACCTTATTGTGGACCTCGCCTTCCTGGAGGCCAGACACTTTGCTTGGCAGGTAAGTGAAAGGCATACTGGCATCCCACGCCGCTGCCACTTGAGTACAATGTTTTACCAATAAACCTTGCTAAAACTATATTTCACAATTTGGGAACATCTCAAAACCACATCAAGCAGTATCCTGGAAGATTTTGAAAGTTAGTGTTAAATTAAGGCAAAATCCCAACACATATACTATAAATTTACAAATATTCTGTAGTAAAATGTGCAGTAAAATTATCCTATGGTCAATTTAACTATTTTAATAAGTTCAATGAAATACCTTTCCCTCGGCATTCGCAGTTTTACTCTGTTGTATTAAAGTATATAAATATTATTATTATTATTATTATTATTATTATTATTATTATTATTATTGTTGTTGTTATTGTTATTATTATTTTATTAATGGTAATGGTGGCGGTGGTGGTGGTGGTGGTGTTTCCGCACAATTTCAAATGCGTCAAAGTATGTTCATTATACACTCTGATATGCAGCCGCCGCATTGATTAAAGGTAGATAGATTACCCGCACAAAAAGTTAGAATATATATTTTTACTGAAAGTATAAAACAATACTACATTTAAAACTGAATATTATAAGCACTAGCCTGTGTTATAAGAGACGATGAAAATGATGCCCCTCCGCGTCAATACATTGCCAGCGTATGCGTGCGAAATGTTTAAAAGACATCTAAATTTTCTGCCATTAAAACACAGTGGTTCAAAACAAGGTCTTATTTATCATTGAGAGATCATGTCTCTCGTAACTTTTAACAAGTTGGCGAACAGTTTCTGTTACAGGCTAATCAGCCTGTAGATATTGGGACACCCATGTCATGAAGATGGTTTGCTACCAGTGGCGATTAAGATCAGCCTGAAGAAAACTTATTATTTTAATGAATTTGTTAGAACGTAGTTCATGTTTGTGGATTTCAATCTGAAAATATTACTTTGACTTGAACTAGATTATCTAGTCATATGCCCTTGTAGCAATAATTGTCGGCCTTACTGCTTATTTCCCTCTCTGCATCTGGCAGTCCCAATGGTATTCGTTTCAACCGAAGTTCTCGATTCCATTCCTCACTCTCATGCACCAGACCGGGCTGCAGCGAATGCAGTCCGTCGGGTTTGTAATTGTTACAACTTACATATGTTACATAGTGTGACATTTTTGGCGAGGTAAATATAGTTCAATATAATGTAGTTTTTGTGTGGATGACAAATACAATAATGAAGGCTAATAAGATCAGTGTGATGTTCTTAAAATCATTGAAATTTAGTAGTTAAACATTGGAAGCAAGGTGCGATATAAAAGCACGTGGGCATCCTACTCCTATGTTAAACATTTCTGTGTGCTACCAGTAGACAAAAACAATATACTGGAACTTTTAATTGTGATATTTATAACAAGTTTGATTGTCTTTGTGGCTGTGAAGTTCAAAATGCGCTTTTCTGTTTACCGTGTTGGGATTTCGGGCGACGCTCCAAATAAGACTTGGACTGATAAAGTAATGTCCAACTTGAAAAAACTTTATGAAGAAATCACAAACACGCGAAATCTGAAAAGCACGTAAATAATCTCCTTACTTGTTCTTCTAGGATCGGTTGGTGTCCGCGTGGGTTAAAGCAAGGCTTACCAATACTCAGTCTTGCTGCATAACAATGAAGTTCGCAAAAACAGAGAAGCGTTGTCCAAAATAATAAACTGCATAAACTTTTGTGCACCAAATGATGAATCTGGGAATTCGCAAAAGCGCTTTTTTTTGTCATTAATAAAATACATTTGTGAATTCGATTCATTACTTAAATCTCATCCAAATAGCGCTTCTTCCTTTAAAGGTACATCTAAGAGTATTCAAAATGAACTGTTAAGAGTGCATGTTAGAGGTATGCAGAGAATTTTAACTGAAGATGCTGAGGCTGAATGTGTGGCTGTCATGGAGGATGAGACAACGGACATATCAGACACTTTTGAACTTGTCCTTGTGCTAAGATATTGTGATGGTCGAGCCCTGAGATGAGAGATTCTGGGGTTTCTTTGAACCTTCTGGCCAAAGTACAAAGAATGTAGCGGAATGCATTTTATCACAGCTCGCTGTAATTTTAAAGAATGAAAAGGATTAACTGACAGGTCAAACATACGATGGCGCTGCAGTGATGAGTGGAGCGATGAATGGTGTGCAGATGAAGGTTAAGGATGTGTAACCCAATGCTCATTTCCTACACTGCTTTGCTCAACAATTAAATCTTACAGTGGAAAGGGCTTAATGGCAAAATACTAAAGCCAGAATATTTTTTGCGAACTTTAAATGACTTCCCAGCATTCTTTTCTGGATCACTACAGAGATCTTCCGTTTTGGATTCTTGTGCAGCAAAACGAATATCTGGTGACGCAACTAGGTGGAACTTGAAGTCCAGAACAGTTAACGTTGTTTACGAGAAGAAAGACACTTTGATTGAGTGCTTTGAAACTCTTATAAACTCCGAAACGTCTAGCAACATTGTCATAACGAAAGCCCATGCTCTTCTTAAAAATTTGCAGGATCAGGAATTTTCTTTCTGAATCGCATTTTTTCACAAAATTATGTCACATGTTGACGTCCTTTATAAGCAACTACAGCGTAGACTGGCAGATGCGGCTATGGTTCGATGCCATATTTCTAATTTGAGAGTGTCATTTATGGTATCAGGAATTCGACTGAAGAAAATTGAGAAGATAGTGGATCTGTAAGGTCAAATAATAGTCGCCAGGTTAACGACAGCCAGTCAAGAATTGTAGCCCCCAAGGAAGTGTGCGATGTAATTCTTCTCAAGTAAAAACACGCTTCCAATTTACAAATCATCTCCAGGTATCGACACTTCTGTTGCCAAGCAGTTTTGACAACTTCTGCAAAACATTTTCTGAACAAGAACTGATTAAATATACTAAACCATTTCCTTTGGGGGGGAAGGAAAAATTACACACTGAATTATCTGTTCTGTATTTGAGAGAAGAATTCAGAAATGTGTGAGGTCCTACTGGTAGGACCTCTGCAGTTTATTTCTCATAAATCACACTCTTCATTTTCGGAAGTTTTAAAGCTCCTTCATATTGTTGTGACCCTACCTATGGCTACGAGCGAACCAGAGCGCTGTTTTTCTTCCTTGAAGAGAATCCAGATATATCTGCGTAGCACCATGAGCAAGGAGAGACTGATTGCCCTTGGAATGCTTTCAATGGAAAGGAGCATGGTGATAAACATCCCCAACTTTACCGAAAAAAATATTCAGACAGTTGCTACCTACAAATCGCCGCGCATGGAGCTGATACATAGGCGATATATCAAAATATGTAACCATTTCGTATTATTTCTAGAAGCCTCCCAACTAGTAAAAGGCACAAGCGCCGCTGTTTACTACGATTATCTTTCTATAAGCGCATTTCTCTCTTTCTCCGTTTACTTTTATTAGGATTTTTACAAGTTTTTCGAGCGAGTCATTCAATTAATGAAATGAGGTAAGTTGTGGCATTACTGTGTGGTATTAGGGGAACAAAATTAGAATTCTTGCAATCTATGAGTATCACAAAAGAGAAACCATATTTTTAGAATTATTGCATTAATTATTATTATTATTATTATTATTATTATTATTATTATTATTATTATTATTATTATTATTATTATTATTATTATTATTATTATTATTGAGATTAAACCACAAAAATATTGGTATGCTGTTAATTAAATGAAATATATGAATACTGATAGACAAAGCTATACTGTGTGGGTATTTTTAAGCGTAATCTTGTTTATGAAATGAGCCCTTCATTACATTCTTACATTCACTAAAATAGACAAATAACAGAAAGTTTCGAGTTACAGTGAGTATTTAAAAAGATGTTCACATATTTCAATAAAACAAAAATATGTTACTGTTTAAAAACAATTACAACATACCAAGCATATATACGCAATCAACAATATAAAATCGAAGGTTCCGTCGATTTTAATTGACTTTGAAATTTAATTTAAATGTTATTGTAGTAAAAACACGTAACGCAAACGTTTTCTGAATACAATTACAGGGAGCTATTACATGCAAATATAATTCTCAAACTTATATTAGATTAATATTTCACATTTGTTATCTTCACGACAATGCTTATATTAAATGTAAAATATGTGCATCGTTATAAATACAGTTTATATGCTGAATTAATTTGTTCTTTTATTGCAAAATAATATAGAGAAAATAAACGAAAGAGCGCTTTTTAAATTTCGGTTTTCAAATATACCCCTACTACTAATGATCCAATTTCCTTAATTATAAAAAAGTATTGTTATTATTTTATTTAAATTGTATATACCTAATTTTGTTGTAAAGAAACAGATATTGGTGCCGCTAGAGCAATTTTTAAATTTTGTATTTCAGGTAAACGCCCGCTTCTAATGGCCCAATTTTCCTGATTTTCAGGAACTTTTCTTATTTTATTTATATGGCATATACCGAGTTTGGTTCTGAAAAACAAGATTTGTGCCGCTAAGAGCTATTTTTAACTTTGGGTATCCCCCCTCCTGTCAATATTCCCATTTCACTGATTTCCAGAAACTATTTTTCTTATTTAATTTCAATGGCATACGTGAGTTTTCCTTAAAAAATTGAAATTGCGGCCGTTAGAGCTATTTTTTAATCTCACTTTAACCTCCTCTCGTTCTTTTCAGGTAAACCCAATAATCTGATGATATTAAAAAACTATTTTTCTTATTTTATGTAAATGTTATATACGGAATTTTGTTGCGAGTAAACAATATTAATGCCCACTAGAGAGATTAAATTTTGGGTTTCAGGTACCTCCCCCTTCTAATAATTCGATTTTACTAATTTTCAGAAAATATATTTAATTTATTTCAATGACATACACCAAGTTTTCTTAAAAAAAATAGATAAATGCGGCCGCTAGAGCGTTTTTAAATCCCGCTTTAACCCCCACTCCTTTTTCTGGTAAACCCCCACTCCTAATGATCTGATTCCCCTGATTTTAAGGAAATGTTTTTCTTATTTTATTTAAACGTTATAACAGAGTTTCGTTGTGAAAAAAAAAATATTAATGCCGCTAGAGCGATTTTTAAATTTTGGGTTTCAGGCAAACCCCCCTCCTAATAATCCGATTTAAATGTTTTTCAAGTACTATTTTTCTTATTTTATTCAATGACATATACCGAGTTTCCTTTAAATTTTTTTAAAATGCAGCCGCTACAACGATTTTTAAATTTTACTCTAACCCCCACTCTATTATCAAGTAAACCCACATTCCTAATAATCTGATTTCACTGGTTTTCATATACAATTTGGTTTAAATTGCGTATGCCCCTTTTAGTTGTGAAAAAAACAAATATTGGGGCTTCTAAAGCGATTTTAAATTTTAAGGTTAACCCCGAGTCCTAATGGATAAAATTCCCTGATTTTCAGACACTATATTTTTTATTTTATTTAAATACTGAGTTTCGTTGCGAAAAACAAATATTAATATGGCTAGAGCGATTTTTAAACTTTGGTTTCAGGTAAACCTCCCTCCTAATAGTCCGATTTTACTGATTTTCGGAAACAATTTTTTTTTATTATTTTATTTCAATGGCATATACCGAGTTTGCTTTAAAAAAAAATAAATTGCGCCCGCTAGAACTATTTTAAAATTCACTTTAACCCCCACTCGTTTTTCAGCTATACTCCCTAATCCTAATATCCCGATTGCCATGCATATCGAAAATCACTTTTATCAATTATTTTAAAGAAAACTACCTAGTTTCATTGAAAAAAAAAATTGCGGCCGCTAGAGCGATTTTTCCATTTTTTCCCTAAATTAGTGCTTTAGGTTAACCCCCCCCCCAATGGTCCAATGTTACTGGTTAATGAACTCGTTGAATCATTTGTTAATTGATGGTTATATACCGAGTTTCGTTGAGAAAAAAACTAAAATTGCAACCGCTAGAGCGTTAACGGACCACACACACACACACACACACACACACACACACACACACACACACACACACACACACACACATTTATGCTTATTACAGATTTTTTTAATTAGTAGGTACGATCGATGCAGATTTGGATAGATTATTAAAAAAATCTTTCCATGGGTACAATCACAATATCTTATTCCTTCGGAATTCGCAAAAAATTACATAAATAAAACAAAAATAAAAAATATAAATATAAATAAAAAATAATATCAAATTCGCTAAAAATAAATAGATTTTTCAGAGTACGGCTGTAATGGCTTCATTCCTTCAGAACTCACTAAACACGATCATAATTATAAATGTAACCTTTCCATTGCTAAGATAATTTTTGGCAGTTTATTAATAGTGGATATAATATTGCAGAGAAAAATTTTAAAATAGTTTTCTAAATATATAACAGTGCATATTTATATATTTTGGACAGGATAATGTGACGGTACCTCACAATTTAATAAATCGATGCATTTAAGTGAACTTATTGCAATGTTCAGCAGGTAGTCAAATAATTTTGTAAAATGTGACTTAATAGCATGTAATATTATTAACGTAAAGAGCATGTTGTGTACGTTAATAATAGTAATAGATATAGTCCTGTCACTATTTAAATATATAGTTATGTTTTTAATAATGTATTATGAACATAATTCATTTCCAGGTTAAAATGCTGTGACAGCTGTTGGTATCCAAAGTTGCAATTGTTACAAAGTATCTTTCTATTATATAAGGAGCCTTTCGAAAAGAAAGTCCTTCACCCCCCCCCCCCCAGTCCAAATCTGACCACAGAATCCTTTGCGTATTCAGTCTTTGAGTTTGAGTGATTTAATTTCACGTATCACTGAACAACAGTCATTCAATGCAAGCATTTCTCGAAAAAATAAATAAATAAAAGGTAAGTTTCACAAAAACCACTTAACTGTTGTGTTGAGAGCTAAACTCTCCTTTTTTTAAAGGCCAGCCTGTTAATGCAATATTATTAAACGGTGCATTTTGTTTCACCGAACCAATTTTATTTTTATTTTCATGACATTGTATGAGTGACTTGAAATGGGCGTACTTCCTTCCCTTATTAGAAAGTAATGTTCAGTCATGTATGATCGCATATCCACTGTGTAATACATTTTAATGTCATTTTCCGCTAGATTCATGAAGAAGTTAGAGCTGAGCCATTGCGTACAGGTCCCTACTGTTCGGCATATTCATTACTAAACGTGAATAGAAAGTTTAAAACTGGTCTTAAGCTTACGCGTATGTTAATGTGTTTTTCTCCTGCGTTGTGTTGTTACTTGTTACGCGCGGCTTAATGCATGTTTGGCACCACCACTGCTTTTGAAACTGGGAGCGAGATGTTGCCGGCTACCTCAAGCCACACTACTGTGACTCCAACTATGTGGCAAAATAGTGTACGTCATGTAATTTGGGAAGAAGAGAAGACATGGTAGATCGATGGGATATCCGCACAATGTAGACCTCTGTGAGTTATTCCGACAAAGGTGAAAACTACTCTCCCCGTGTGTGAATTTACAAATGACACACAATATAAATACGTGGCATAGCTGCTATTAAATAATTAATATTTTAAGGCGTATTCCAATCATCATCATCATCATCATCATCATCATCATTATTATTATTATTATTATTATTATTATTATTATTATTATTATTATTATTATTAGAGGAATTTTCTCCATTGAGTCCAAACCGGTGCAGATTCATTCTATCAGATGTCAAAATGAGTACCTGAGGAATTTTCTGTACATTCGTTGGAACCGATCGGGAATAATTTTGATCAACCGGTTCGGGACACTTGAGCGAAGTGACTGACTTTTGAGTGACAATAAAATGTTTTCCGATGATCTTGCATGATAAGTTCAGGCAGGACACGGGCGAAAACCAGTATTCCTCCGATTAACCTTGATCGAATGCGGTTAAGCGAAACATTTTCATGGGCATTTTGCTTGCCAATTGGAAGGCCAGTGCTACATTTCCTTTCAGAACTCAGATGAGTTCCCTGAAAATGTGAATACCATGAAAATTTAGGGGCCAATGTACTAGCGATTTATTTGCGTCACCACTTCGTTTACTTCATTGGCCTTCTTAAAAGACTTAGGCAGAGGCGAAGAATTAAATAATTTGAAAACATAAATAAACAAATAAATAAAACTATATCAAGGACGGTCTTAGCCGATTAGCCTGCCATTTGCCGGTAGGTAATCTTTCGTTCCCCCACCCCCTTCTTTCTTGTTTTTTGCATTGCAATATTTTAGATCATTAGATGTCTGCAGGGTATACAAAGACTTAGAAGTGGAGATTCGCGGCTATGGTCGGGCAGGGTAAGAGCGTCGACATGGACAAACCGAATATCCGTGGTTTGTATCCCGGGCGTGACCTGGAAATTTCTTATCTGATTCTGATTCGACAGTAATGGAAGGAAGGAAAAAAAAATGTTCCTATCTAACTCTCCAAGCCAAGGCTGGCATGACATGACATCATTAGTCTTTTGTTCTTCGTGTGGCACCTAATGAACGCGAAGTGCTGCGTAGGTTTTCAACAGATCCATAGGGTACTGCATCCTGTTTGCAATCTGTGCAATTGTCAGATGAAGGGTCTTCTCCACAATAGTGTCAATCTGTATTCACACTTGCAGTTACCGGTCTTTCGGGACATGTAGAATCTTTAAAGTTGTTATTACTTTGCTCGTGGGTCCCGTGTCGTATATTTGCGGCACGAAAAAGAACCTCAAGCCTGAAAGAGGCCTCTGAGCAAAATTTGTCGGCCGTTTCACGCCCTGAGTTGAATGGGACGCTGATGACCTGAGCTGTTAAAGAGCGTCCATAAATAAATCATTAAAAAAATAATATTACTTTGCTACAATCGTTTATGCCACTCGAAGACTTGTGCTGGCTCCTTATCAGCTGCCTGCATCCTTTCCAAGTATGCGTAGGGCTTCGGTACTTAAATCCAGTAGAAAGCAAAGCCGGATTGCTGCAACTTAAGAGGTAATAAGCACTTACTCACGTATTGACTCGTAACACCCAACCGAACAGTTCTACATGAACGGCACTCACTGCCTCGCTGTACGAAGGATTGACCCCCTCTGCCAATAACAGTCATCGATTTCAAGGGCAGTTTATTTAAATGCATTTAAAACAATCCTGTTAAATTTTAATTTGTATTTAGGTATATACCATTTTAGTCTGTTTTAAACCGCCATGAGTTGCCCAGGTCGTTAAGGTGCGGACTCGTGCGCGGGAAAACTGGGGTTCGATTCCCACCAGGGACCGTCCTCCCCGAGTGAATTTTTTTCCCCAGGTTTTCCCCAATCCCCATAAATGGCAAAAGCCGGGAAGATTTCCTAACTTAGGCCTGGAACGTTTCCTTCCTTAAATTTTTTTTTTCCAAATTTATCATTTCATCTCATATATCATCAGTGTCCGTCGTCGGTGACGCCTCAGTAGTTAAAACGGATGTTAAACATTCCCCCCAAAAAAGTTTTAACAAAATAATGTTTAATATCTAGACTTTTTAATTGTTATTATAATTAAGGTTTTTCTGTTATATTGTTTAAAGTGTCAAATAGTGTAAGCTGGCAGAATTTTGTTGATTTATGCTGGATTAATTATCATTTTCAAAGAGTTTAAAATTATTCTAAAAAGTGCTAGAAGATATTTCGACTGCATGGTCACTTACATATTAAACAGTTTAAATCTAAATTTTAATTTAGTACTGATAATTAAATGTCAGCATAATGAATAGCTCTCCATATGCTCCATAAACTGAATAATAGGTCCTTTTACACAAATATTCCTTGAGGTCAGTTTTGAAGGCTTTAATATTATTGGCTAATTGCATTAGGTTCTTGGGAATATTATATATTGTGATGCATTGACAATAAAAACCCCCTTTGGTAACTATACAGTATTAAAACAAAATTTTATTTATTTGTTTATTTTTTGGGTCAAATTCTTCAAGATTATCCGGGAGGCTGCAACCATTGCATTCACCTCGTAAATTTTTCTGAAGACAAAATATATAACAAAAATAGTTCATCATTCAAACTTTAAAACATCTAATTGACACATCTTTTGAGCAACCTCAGGTTGTACAGCAGTAGCAATGAATTTGGAGGGGAAGGGCACAGGATTTGTTAATATATATGAACATTTTTAAAAAAATAAATAGCGATGTTATTATTATTATTATTATTATTATTATTATTATTATTATTATTATTATATACAATTGATATAGCTGATATGTGTAATGGTGCTTTTAATGCAACACCAACTAAGTTACAGTCAATCACAATTTTACAAAACAGCTGACATGAATCACTTTTATTGTCATTATGGTCCTGAAATATTATTCCACTGAAAAAAGATGCAACAGCCAATTAATACCATTCTGCAAATGTTGAATAACATAACCTTTGTTGCAGCTCTATTTCTGCACACATATACGAGATCTGTTCAAAAAGTATCGCGAATTTTGTGTTTATTCAAAAAGTATTTATTTATTCATGAATATCTATTTTGTTCCCTTCAAAGTAATCCCCACCACATATTATACACTTGTGCCAACGTTTTTTCCAATCCTCGAAACACTTTAAAAAATCGTTAATTGTGATCTTGTTCAGCTCCTCCTTCGATGCCGTCTTTATCTCCTCAATCGTGGCGTAGCGTCGTCCTTTCATGGGCCTCTTCAGTTTTGGGAACAAAAAAAGGTCACAGGGGGCCAGGTCTGGGGAGTACGGTGGCTGCGGCATCATAAGTGTGTTGTTATTGCCCAAAAATTCGCGCACAAGCAACAATGTGTGAGCAGGGGCTTTATCATGGTGCAAAAGCCAATTTTTGTTCTTCCACAAATCCGGGCGTTTCTGGCGGATTGCTTCGCGCAAATTGCGCATAACTTGCAGGTAATATTCCTTATTGACCGTTCTACTCTGTGGCAAGAACTCATGATGCACAACGCCCCTGCAATCGAAGAAAACTGTAAGCAAAACCTTCACATTCGACCGAACTTGGCGCGCTTTTTGCGGTCTTGGCTCGTGTGGCAGCATCCATTGGGATGATTGAGCTTTAGTTTCCACGTCATAACTATAAACCCACGATTCGTCACCAGTTATGACCCTCTGGAGCAAATATGGGTCGTCGCGGACAGAGCTCAACAGCTCCTTAGCAACGTTAATGCTATGGTGTTTTTGGTCGAAATTGAGCAACTTTGGTACAAATTTTGCGGCGATCCGTCTCATGCCCAAATGATTGGTAAAAATCGAATGGCACGAGCGAATCGATATGTTTAGGTCCTCAGCAACTTCTCTAACAGTGATTCGACGATTGGCCAATACTATTTTCTTCACTTCTTCAATGTTTTCGTCTGTTGCTGACAGCTCGGGCGTCCGGGACGCTCTTCGTCGTTCACATCTTCTCGACCCTCTGAGAACATTTTGTACCGTCGATAAACGTTGCTTTGGTCCAAGGTAACTTCACCATATGCCACAGTCAACATTCGGAATGCATTCGCGCACTTAATTTTGTTTTTCACACAAAATTTGATACAGATTCTTTGTTCCATTTTTTGGAATAGGTAAAAATCGAAGACGAGTCAAAACACGTCCAAGCAAAATAGCTGTCAACAATTAACTGAACATTCAAAATGGCCGAGCTTGTTATCACAAGTGAGGGACATGAGTACCCACATAACGCCACAAAACAATAGAAAATCGAATATACGTAGCCCGCGGAAATTCAAAATTCGTGATACTTTTTGAAGAGACCTCGTATATGCATGAGGGGAGGAGGTAACGAATTATAGTTGATCATTATGAACAAAGAAAGAAAATTACTCAGATATTTACAAATAATGAAATAAAATACAGTTTCAAGTCATTGATAAATTAAAGATCAGAAATATCTTGATTAAATAATTGAATGAAAGAGTTGTGCTAACAAATATTTATTATCATTCTTCAAATATCTGCATTAATAATATAAAAATTATCAAGAAGTTGGAATAAAATATTTTGGGGCACTGTAAAACTTTTTACTGCTTTTGTTTCTAATATGTTCCTTGAAACTGTGTGATATAAGTAGAATAAAAATTCCTTGGATAGTTAAAATAAGTTCCAGTACTGTTCCAGCAACAGCACTATTATCAAACAAATACAATTTTAACTTTCTTGTGAGCAATTCATTCATGCAAGAAGGTGTTGGCATAAATGTAGAAAACAAGAATTTCTTCACCAATGTATTAATTTGCAGTAGTTCTTGAATATTGTCTTATAGTTTTGATTCACTTAATTTACTCTTTTATGGAAAATAAATAAAACATGAAAAAATAGGTAATCATAATACAAATTCTGGACTAAATCCAACTTATAAAATACAGCTCTGCCTAATATTTCCCTTTTTGCTTATTCCAGAAATGCAGAAAACAACATTATTTGTTTTGCTCACTGTCTGTGCTGTGCCAATATACACAGGGGAAGTAAGGTAATGCTGGAAGTAACCATAGCATATACAAGTAATTCATCTGACTATTCTAAGAAGCAAATGATCTTAATGAAAGCATGCCATATATTTTGTTATGAACCATACTTACTTGTTTACCATAACAGCTTTATTGATATACAACACAGTTATTTTTTATGAGAAGAATTCAGAACTATTTATCTTGAATAGAGAAGTACATAATTATTTTATGAGACAAAGAAAAAAATATATATTTGCAATTATAATACAGTTAAATTTTTCAAGTCACTTTTATGTCTTACAAGTAGAAATGGTAACAAATTACCTTAAGGAAATTTTGAATGTAGCAAATTTCAATGTTTTTAAAAGTGTTAAGACATTATTTAACTAGACACCTTTTTATAATTTAACAGACTTTTTAAATTTTTTTTTTTTTTATTAATGGGTATGGCAAAAAGCCAATAAATATCTATCATTAATTTTATTTTGTTCCAGCAATTTTTTTTTTATTTCCTGTGTATTATTCCATGTAATTCTCTTCTTTAGCTTATTTTTTCTTATATTAAGATCATTGTGTGATTGAATTGAACTAAACATTAACAATTTTAGTTTCCAATTAACAATTTCAGTTATTTTTCCTTGTTTATTCCTATTGAGGTTAATCTTTGATATGCTATTATTGTCTCTTTTTGAATAGTATTTTATACTGCATTAAAAATATTTATTTAAAGTTTTGAAAAAGAACATACAATGTTAGAATTACATTTTAGCATAAGTATATGATAGAAATTAACAAAAATTAGGGAGTTATAATGCATGATGTACTTACTTTTACAGTTTTACTTTGATACAAAAACTTTATAATTAAAGTTTACAAGTATGTTTGCTACTCGGTCGTTCAAGGTTTTGTCGCTCACATTGTGGCAACTAGCAGGTCAGCAGTCAGAGCGGTAACTCCCAGCAAAGCAGATGTAGTATCCATACAGCTGAATTACAATGAAAATAAGCATACCATAGTTAGGAAATGGATATGTTGTGCTGCAATTTTTCAGAAAATTATTATTTGCACACATCAGTTCATCTTCCAAAATTGACTCTTCTCACTTGATTTTTTATTCAGTTCTTTTACTGTGTAATGGTTTGTCCCACACACTTTACTTTCATCTTTCCACATATAAATCACATCCTGCCAGACCATGGGACAGTATGGGTTATAATTTCCTACTACTTATCCTAATCTTCTATATTTTACTGGATAAATTTTAATGATGCATTAGCTGTATGCATGGTGGCAGAGTATTGCTGGAAAAACTCAGATCAGCATTTAGTATCAGTCAGTTGTTGAAAAAATGGCATGAGTATGCAATTCCTGCATCTTTTTGCATTTATGATATTTTCAAAAAAGATAGACCCTATCACTCTGTATGCATTTACTGTATACCATATACCAATTTTCTCATCCTGCAAATTTGTGGTAGTTTCATGTATGAAATTGAGTTTTACTGTACATCATTATCTATTACATCACATCAAAATATGACCATGTAAATGGAACCATGCCACATCAGTAAAGAAAATTAAGTATGGATCAATTACCCTATCATTTGCATTTTGTAACATTCAATTACAGAAAGTTTACTTGAATATCAGGATCTTCTCAAAACAGTTTCCCTATAGTATATTACTTATATAACTCAATTATTTCTTAATTACTAACCATTTCTCTCCTAATCTACTAATAATTAATACCATGACACGTACTCAGTGATCAAATTTATTTGGATATTACCACAAGTCAGTTTGAATAGATGACATAGTTGTTAGTCAGCTCACCTTGTCTTAAAGCTTTGAAAATAGTAGGTTTTCTTTTCCTCTCTAGGGTACACTCCTGACCTCCACTGTGCATTCTCAGAACTAGAACAAATTGACCAATTTTATTATACTGATAGAAACTTGCTTTGCAATAGTGACATCATTCATTTCAAACAATTCATGAAATTTAACTCAGTATATAATACTACATTCTAAATCTATTGTTATGATATAAAACTATTTTACTTACTTCTTTATCTATAATAAACACATTAAAAATAAATACTGATCTCTCAATATTTATCCAATTCCTCTAATCCTCTATGTTCACTGACTACATTCCTTTCTTTTCAGTCTTATAAAATTTCTCCAATCTTCTAATCTACTGCTGGGCACTTAATATTTTCTTAAGTGTTATTTTCTTACCTTTAACCATTTTTCTTTTATCAGGTTTTTCCTGTAATCCTTTACATATAAGTAGTATATGAATATGAATAGCTATCTATAAATAAAACATATATTTTGTTCAGTATTATATCTATAACCTTTTAACCTTTTAACCAACCTCCTAGGCTTTATCAAGCTAATCTTTTCCATTCATTTATATTGTACTTCTTCTCATTGGTGCTACAGCCTGGGGTGAGCCTTGGCCTGCTGCAGGAACCTCTAATTCCTCTACCTCTGTCTTATGACTTTGTTGATAAATGAATGCATTGCAGGGGAGCATGTGATCAGTATGCCGATACTCCACCAGTTACCTATTATGTGGCTTTCTAGATCAAAGAATATCCTCCCCTCATCAAGTAGCTTCCCAATTGTCCTCACCAGGCTGGAAGGACCCCATTCCAGACCTCCCTAACTTAGAAAAATTCCTAAGCAGGTACCAGGAATCAAACCTGAGCATTGCTACCAGCAATGAACAGCACTAACAATTAGTTCAAGGAAGGGTCAGTCTTATATTGTAGTTATTTACATGTTTTTTTATTGTTCAAATTCATATCAAGTTTATAAAATACAAGAGTACTTTTATCCTCCAGTAAAAAGCCAGACTATCTTCCTACCAAATCCTCAAAATGTTCAAATTGCCCTCCAAAATCCTCTCTCTAAATATTGTTTCTCTAAAGACACTTCTCCTATCCCATTGCCTCCCACCATTCTTCTCACATTAATTATTCCCTTTTCTAATTGAAGCAACATGGGTGACTGAGGTCATTAAGGCACAGACCCATGAGTGAAAGGTCCAGGGTTTGATTACCACCATGAATGTCCTCCCTGACTTGAAATTTTTTCCAGGTTTTCCTCAGTACTCATAAGTAGAAAATGCTGGGGAGGTACCCTAAACTTAGACCTGGAATGTTTCCTTCCTTAAAAAAAATCCTTTCCTAGTTTATCACTTCTTTTCATGTATCATCAGTATCCATTGCCTGTGGTGCCTCAGTAGTAATAGTACAAATGTAGGCATTAAAATGTATGACAAACTACCAATAAATATTAAAGAAATAACCAATATAAAACAATTTAATAAAGAAGTCAAAGCCTTTCTACTACAACATACCTTTTATTCAGTAAGTGAACATATGAACTTTAAATAAGGCATATTGTAAATCTAGTATAATTACTAAACTTGTATATTGTTTATATTATACTCTGGACAAAGCCCATCTCACGTAAATGATCCAAATGGTGAATAAAGTATTATTATTATTATTATTATTATTATTATTATTATTATTATTGTTGTGAAAAGAAATATCTGTACTGCATAAATTCAAACTCTGAAAATACAAGAGCAATGCCTTTTTCATCAAAGTGAGTTTCAGAAAGTTGTTAGATATCAGTGATTTTTATACTGTATATAGACAGAGCTTATCAATTGTAACTAACTTAATATTATTTGTAAATAACATGCATTTCATGTTAATCATCTCTTAATACATGATTATAAGTTAATAAGAAACTATAGATTTTGTATGTTACATTAATGCTTTCAGTTGTTAACACTAACTCCACTTACTTATTTAAAACTTTGGACTAGTTTCGGGAGAGGTTCCTCCCATCATCGGCTGCTGTTGACTGAGTGCCGTTGTTCGAAACGGGGGATGGACGCCCGTTCGCCCCTGTGGTGGTATCTCGTGGCTCTAATAGAAACTTGCTGAGTTCATCCAGCGGCGGAAAATCAAAATTCATTAAGTTGTTCTTATTTTTTAAAATGAAAATTCTCTCCCATGTGGATAGTTCTATTGGTTTGCGAAGTTGTTTCAATAATTTAATTTCTGGTTTTATTTCATGATTTTTGTTCCAAAAATGAGCTGCTATTGCTGATTTGTCTATCTGTTTCAATCTAATGTTCCTAAAATGTTCTTTTCTTCGAATTTCTAAATTTCTTTTTGTTTTCCCAATGTAGCTCTGTTCACAATCTGCACATTTAATCTCATATATTCCTGATTTTTGTTCTGTGGGAATGGTATCTTTCATTGTGCAGTCTACTAAATTTTTTATATTGTATTTGTTCTTTGGGGCTAACATAATTCCATGCTCTTTGAATATCTTCTTAAATTTGTTGTGGTAAGTTGGGTGGTATGTGAAACTTTTGAATTTATATCTGTCTTGGGTGTTTTTAAGTGTGGAGACTTCCTTAATCGATTTTTGTCTTTTAGCTTTTTTGATGATTTTTGTTATTGAGTCTGTGTTGAAACCATTAGTTATAGCCGTCTTCATTATATGTTGGTGTTCCATTTTGTACTCGGTTTCAGTCAATGGGATGTTGATTAGTCTGTGTGCTAAACTGTGAAACACTGCATATTTATGTGGGGTGGGGTTATAGCTATCATTTTTTATGTAATTTTCTGTGTGTGTTTGTTTCCTGTGAATTCCAAAGTTAAAACTGTTTGCATTTCTTATTATTTTTAAATCAAGGAATGGGAGACAACCATTTTTCTCTTCTTCTATGGTAAACTGTACAGATTTGTGTTGTAAGTTGAGGAGTTTCAATGCATCTGTAGAATGTTTTTTAGGTATTATTGCGAATATGTCGTCCACATATCTATGCCATGTCTTGAAGATCCACGGAAATGCTTTTGTAATGTGTATTTCAAAGAAGCTCATGAAAAGATCCGCCAAAAATGGAGACAAAGGATTTCCCATGGCTAGGCCAGAAACTTGTTGATAATATTTTCTATTGAAACTAAAGAAGTTTTGTTGGATGCATATATCTGTTAATTTCATCAAATCATCCACTTCTTCTGATATTAAGTTTATTGATGTTAACCATTTTTTTAAATTTTGCATCAAGTTTACTATTGGAATACTCGGAAATAAGGCTTTCACGTCGAATGACACCATTATATCCTCAATCCTCAGTTTTTATTTTGCTATGTTTAAGTTTTTCAACTAGCTCAAATGAATTTTTAATACTTAAGCTTTGGAATTTTTTAAAAGAATTGAAAATATTGATTAGTTTTTTTGCTAGTTGGTATGTGGGTGAGTTTATGTTATTAATTATTGGTCTCATGCTGTTATCATTTTTGTGTATTTTTGGGAGTGCATAAAGTCTGGGTATTACCGGGTTGCTCTGTGTGATTTTCATTTTTTCTGTAGTGGATAGTGTATTCACTTCGTTTAATGTTTTACTCAGGTTTTTTGTGCATCGGTTGAGTGGATTCTTTTCTATTGGTTTATAGGCTTCTCCCATTAACATATTTTCAACTCTATTTTTGTATTCTTCTTGGTCTAAAATGCAAAATCTACGAAAACACCAAACCAAAATTGTACCAACGCCACGCACACAAAAAATAAACAATGTAATCAATCTCTCCAGCTCCACATTTTCAAACAAAGAAATTCAGTTCTTAAACAAAGGCCTCAAAACTTGCGTAGATTTTTCCGAAAAAATAGAGGAATACATAGCGGACATCGACATAGCCACCCACCACCTTAGAGATAGCGAAAAATCATTCGTTAAGATGAAATGCAAAAATGTTTTGGAAAACATAAAAAACGAAAATAAATGCAAAAACTACAGAAGTACATTAAAAAAGTTAAAAGAAAAACCAGTAATATATACAAAAGCAGACAAAGGAAATAAAATTGCCATTTTAGACCAAGAAGAATACAAAAATAGAGTTGAAAATATGTTAATGGGAGAAGCCTATAAACCAATAGAAAAGAATCCACTCAACCGATGCACAAAAAACCTGAGTAAAACATTAAACGAAGTGAATACACTATCCACTACAGAAAAAATGAAAATCACACAGAGCAACCCGGTAATACCCAGACTTTATGCACTCCCAAAAATACACAAAAATGATAACAGCATGAGACCAATAATTAATAACATAAACTCACCCACATACCAACTAGCAAAAAAACTAATCAATATTTTCAATTCTTTTAAAAAATTCCAAAGCTTAAGTATTAAAAATTCATTTGAGCTAGTTGAAAAACTTAAACATAGCAAAATAAAAACTGAGGATTGAGGATATAATGGTGTCATTCGACGTGAAAGCCTTATTTCCGAGTATTCCAATAGTAAACTTGATGCAAAATTTAAAAAAATAGTTAACATCAATAAACTTAATATCAGAAGAAGTGGATGATTTGATGAAATTAACAGATATATGCATCCAACAAAACTTCTTTAGTTTCAATAGAAAATATTATCAACAAGTTTCTGGCCTAGCCATGGGAAATCCTTTGTCTCCATTTTTGGCGGATCTTTTCATGAGCTTCTTTGAAATACACATTACAAAAGCATTTCCGTGGATCTTCAAGACATGGCATAGATATGTGGACGACATATTCGCAATAATACCTAAAAAACATTCTACAGATGCATTGAAACTCCTCAACTTACAACACAAATCTGTACAGTTTACCATAGAAGAAGAGAAAAATGGTTGTCTCCCATTCCTTGATTTAAAAATAATAAGAAATGCAAACAGTTTTAACTTTGGAATTCACAGGAAACAAACACACACAGAAAATTACATAAAAAATGATAGCTATAACCCCACCCCACATAAATATGCAGTGTTTCACAGTTTAGCACACAGACTAATCAACATCCCATTGACTGAAACCGAGTACAAAATGGAACACCAACATATAATGAAGACGGCTATAACTAATGGTTTCAACACAGACTCAATAACAAAAATCATCAAAAAAGCTAAAAGACAAAAATCGATTAAGGAAGTCTCCACACTTAAAAACACCCAAGACAGATATAAATTCAAAAGTTTCACATACCACCCAACTTACCACAACAAATTTAAGAAGATATTCAAAGAGCATGGAATTATGTTAGCCCCAAAGAACAAATACAATATAAAAAATTTAGTAGACTGCACAATGAAAGATACCATTCCCACAGAACAAAAATCAGGAATATATGAGATTAAATGTGCAGATTGTGAACAGAGCTACATTGGGAAAACAAAAAGAAATTTAGAAATTCGAAGAAAAGAACATTTTAGGAACATTAGATTGAAACAGATAGACAAATCAGCAATAGCAGCTCATTTTTGGAACAAAAATCATGAAATAAAACCAGAAATTAAATTATTGAAACAACTTCGCAAACCAATAGAACTATCCACATGGGAGAGAATTTTCATTTTAAAAAATAAGAACAACTTAATGAATTTTGATTTTCCGCCGCTGGATGAACTCAGCAAGTTTCTATTAGAGCCACGAGATACCACCACAGGGGCGAACGGGCGTCCATCCCCCGTTTCGAACAACGGCACTCAGTCAACAGCAGCCGATGATGGGAGGAACCTCTCCCGAAACTAGTCCAAAGTTTTAAATAAGTAAGTGGAGTTAGTGTTAACAACTGAAAGCATTAATGTAACATATATTACCACTCCATTGTCTACAGCTTCGTAAGTACAATTTTTACTTAATTATAGATTTTGTGTTGCATAAATTTAAGTTTGCTAATAAAGCAGCTACTTAATCATTGATTTATAGTTAAGAGAGTTTTATAAAAATAATAGATGCAAATATGTTTGAAAATTTCAAACTCATTCTGTTAAGATCTGTAAATAGAATTTATATCCCATGTTAAATATCTGTTTATTTTAATTATAAATTAATATTATATTAAGCAACTGTGGCTCTAGGGCATGTCCTATATCATGTAAAATGATCAAAAGGATAAATAAATAAAAACAGGCATTAAACATTATTAAAAAACATTCTAATAGGTCCCACAAGAAGTGAATTTCATATGATCTTTACTACAGCCTAAAAGAAATGCTAAGAATCACATCCATTATTACTCACCCTTCCTGAATCTTGCCACAATTCTATAGCATTTCACTGTTGCTGGCCAATAAACACATTCTTTGGAATTCTTTTTCAATCAGATTAATGCAGAACTCATTAAGATATTAAATACCTCCATCTCAAATTTTTTAAAAATATTTTGCTTGGCTAGATCCCTGAATATACTAGATTAATAATTTTCTTCAGAATTTCCAGTAGAGGTTTTTTTTAATGTACTTGCTATCTACTTTCTTAGCATTAAAGTAGCCACATCATAATGGGAATAGAAATAAAAATATATTGTTCATGTAGATGATACAACCTTATAGGTATATTTTGAAATTATGTAAATTTAATTATTAATTGAAGAACTGTTATAAATTTTATGCAAAAGTGGTCAGATATATGTATGCATTCAAATTATTACAAAATAAAATGAGAACTTTTTTCTAAATAGTGACTGGTAGACTGTCTTTAAGTGCAAAGTTTGCTTCAGTTTTTAGAAATAAATACAATTTGTTTAGACATTTTAAACCTTATACAGAAACCTGAAAAAAGTGTGCTAAGTTTTTATAACTTCAACTTATGTATTTACTTACCCAAGTTTTTAGAAGATTGCAAAATAAATAGTTTAGAACCAACAATTTATATTTAAGTATTATACCATCTAAGACATAGCTTGTTTTCTATCCATATATTTTGTCAAAAAATGTCTGATTTCTTCTAATTTTGTTTATAGGGCACATGTATGGACATGGGAGTGTGATGAAGGCTTTTGTAGAAAACAATTTGTTGAAGAAGGAAAGATGGTGCAAGGTCTTGAAGTCTGTAAACTTTTATGCAGTGAATACCGTACTCTTTGGCCAAAGCCAACTGGCACACTAGAACTGGGCAGGACCTTGGTCCCTCTAAATCCTAACAGCATATCTCTTATGTCCCGTTCAAGTAAGTTCTATTTTATTCTATTTGGAAAATATTAATATTTGGGTAAAATATACTTTGAAAATTATATTGGATTTTTAATTTTCAGATAAGATAAAAAAATATATATCATTTTTACAAAGAAACCTTGCAGTGCTGAAAGGTTCCTTCAATTAAGTTATAATTACTGCTTTCATTTACTCACAGTCAGTTTGAGTTTTAGCAAGCATATTCTTAAACTATTTTAAAATTATATTTTAGGCACTTTTTCATAGCCTGTATTGCTTTACCCCAAAATGTTGAATGTTTATTTAATTAAAACAGAATTTAAGCCCACAGAAATAAACAAATTTTAACTATTGAAATATTTTAAAGTTATACAACATTTGCTTAAAATGACTTGGAAAATGAGTAGAAGGGAGCCTAGAGGGTAACATTACTTATCCTGAGAATCAAAGAATGCTTATACACCACTGTACTTAAGCAAACATTAAGGCATCAAATCAGGGTAAAGAAAAATGAAAATTAAAAATATATGAGTGGCTACTTTGAAAATTTTAAGAGTACCCTTCTTAAATACAATACATTATATATCAAGAAAGAGTAAGAAAAAAATGTTAATTTACTTATCATTGACTGCAAGCCCCAAGACCTTTTCCTCAATTGGCAGATGAGAAAAGAAAAACTCTTACATTTTGTAGCTCTAACCAAAATGTATGAAGTTTATATCCACCATGAATAAATGTAATGACCTCTTCATAGATGTCCAAACTTGCTCAGTTTTTGTGTTTGCATATAAGTGATAAATGGAAATCTATTATTCCTTTCAGCTTCTTTTACTAGTGATGAACCTATGTCATATTCTGTATGGTTGCTGTGGAAAGATCAGTTCATTGAAGGAAGCACTTGATTACAGTTGTCTAATTTGATGTATTAAACAACCAACAAAAAGATTGTATACATAATTTATAATGTATTGTAAATTATGTATATTCTTTGGTGATAGTGATGCACATACATCTTATTTCTTTCATACTATTTGGGTTACAGTGTTTATAATATTGTGTTATTGATTTGATTTATTTACGGATGTTTCAAGTAATCAGCTTCCCATTCAAATCAGGCCATCAAATGGCCAATAAATTTTGCTCAACCTCCTTCTTTCAGGCTTAAGTTTCTTTTACATGCCATAAATCTACAAAATGGAACCCACAGCTTTACTTCCCTTTCGAAGGAAGCCATACTTAGGATTTTTACACCCGAAAAAATCCATCGACCCTGGCAAAGATTCAACCCAATATCTTAGGTCTACAAGGCAAGTATAGTTACCACTAGACTGCCAGGACCAATATATATAACATTCTGATACAACTGCATCGTGCTTTTGATCCTACTGCTCATCTCCCTTCCTGCAATCACCAACACTTTCTTGTCAGCAACTACAGAAATAGCACCATACTAAGTAATAAAGTTAGCAGAAATGGATAATAGGTTCATGGTATATTATTTATTAATTAATATTATTCTACCTACCACATAAGGCAACAGAACACCTATTTACTCAACACATATGCATACATGCATGCACACACACAATGCTTTCTATTGAATCATTTTTTACTCCATCCAAACCATTGTTTGTGAACATAAAGAGACATAATATTTATAGAAAAATTGAAAAATGTTAAAATAAAACATCAGTTTTGATATTATTAATTTTTTTAAAAATAGATGATATGTACTTCACACTTATGTATGTGCTCAATATAGTGAGGCTATTTAAGTTACTAGCTGGCAAAGTGTGGCGCATACTGGGAGAAGTGCTAAGGTGCTCTATAACTCAAATAACTTCACTATTTAAGTGACATTAAGCATATAACCCACTATAATTCATTTGAAGTTTATAGCTTTAACAGTTTGAGAATCAGGAGTTTGTAACTAGGTTATTCCATAAATTGATGTCATTGCTTAATTTATAGCAAAATTATTCACTAGTTTCAACAACTGTCACCAAAATGCCACCAATATTTCCTAAATTGTTTATGGTATTAATGAAAAATCTTAATATATCTTCCAAAAAGACATAGTTTTCCTTACTGGATAATGCAAGATTAAGAGATCTCTCTTTTGTTATGCCTAATGCTAAAAATAATATTACTATAAACAAATCCAGTCTGTGTTTTCTTCCATAAATCTGACCAACTAGCTACCAATTATGACTAAAGGAAAGTTTCTTGCTAATAGATTTCTGAAACAGAGAGAGGGAGAAAAAAGACATAATTACAGTTTTGAAATATTTATCAATGTAATTATGTTTCATTCTACATACCTTTGAAATGTTCTCCAAAAGTTTTCACATTTTCAGGGGAAAAACAGTTAGTGAATTTGTCCTTAACTTCTCATTTTTGTCATTTTTAACTCTTATAGCATAATTAACATAAAGTTCTCCTTTCAGCATTTAATGAATATATAAAGTTCATCGTATCAGTTTTTAAAATTGTGTTAAAAGCATAAAACATGAGTCAACATACTCAGTATATCATTCAAACCACCTTTTTCTGTAATATGAGTCACCAGAAATTCTTTATCCATATCACGGATGAAATTTCATAGAGGAAACACATTAAACATGCTGTGTAGTAGTCTTAGTAGTAATGGCAAGCACTTATATAATTTTATTTGTTACTTGTCTGAATTTTTTTCATTCATCTATTTCTGCAAACGTTTATCTTAATTAAAATGTAAATTGGAACTTGCGCAGTGAAGCCAATTATATAATTAATATTATTATGATTTAGTTGAACTACACACTCTTAATGCTTCACTTTATCTTAATTTTTATAGATATGTTTACATGTTTAGTATTGCAAATATTATGAATTAGACACATTCCAGAAATCCTGCTGTTTTAAGAACAATGTCCTTATTATCAATAAGCTCAGAAATGATGAAAAGCAAGGATTTTAGGAAGGCCATAATGGAGGGAAAAAATAAGTATTTTACCCAGCTACTTTTATCTTATGTCAGCAGCTTAGCACAGAATGCATTGAGTCAATCATGTGAGTTGTGTGTCCTAATAACAGACAGTACCTTTTGCTGATAGCTGCATATGGTCAGTTGCAATGTGCGGTCACAAGAGCAAATTCTATTTCTGTTTTTGTGTTATAACTCAGCTTGTGATTAAGAGATGAATGCATCTCAATTATTTGTGTTATTACAATTTATTACAGCTACAAGTGTGGTGATATTATTAATTATAGTGTTAGTAAAGTAAATTTTATAGTAGTAGTGCATTGTATTAAAATGTTACCACTAGAAGAGAAAAAATGCAAAATGTCTGTTCCTTTTGTTTGATGGCCTTTCTGATCATAGAAAATGGGTAGTCATTAGCTAGAAGTATCCAGTGTAAATGTTATAATTCTTTAACATATCATGATCACAGGCACATTTGGGCCTGTTCACTCTCTTAAAAACAGCGGAACTCAAACTCCTTGAGAAGGGGCCTCCACCAATGTCAGTGCATTCTTTCTGGAAACACTGCCTGTAAATCTTGACCTGGTGTCTCTCTCACCTCATTCTTATTTCATGGAGATGCCCACATTGGAGGTACAGGTACAAATGGCCAGCCATTCAGCTAGGCTGAAGTACCAAAATATCCTTCTTCATCCCATCTAATCCAATCCAACAGTGTTGAAGTATGGCGCTCCTTCTCCGACATTGACATAAATGACTTCTTTCAGAATTGTGAATGCAGGTGATATAATATGACTGGGAATTACATTGAAGAAATGTAAAAGTCTCAGGCTTCTAAAATAAATGGTTCTGTACTTATTAATATGTTGCCATTACCTTCTTTTCAGGTATCATAGTAAATAAATAATGTGCTTACATTATTTTCCAAAGTACATATAACAAAACAATACAAGAAAAATACAAAAGTATTACTTAATTATATATTACTGTTGAAAGCATTTGCAAAATTCTGCAACACTATAAAACAATTTGGAAGTAAAAATTTGAGCAATTTTATTTTGAAATTGTGTAATACAGGAATGTCTCTAATTTTTTTAGGTAACTTGTTATAAAGTGACATGGATGTGTGGTAGAAATCATGAAACGATTTTGTTATCTATTCCCATTGATTATTTTTGTGTGCTGTATCATAGAAATGCTTATCAGAGTTTAGGTTTATTATAATTTTGTGAGCTTGCCTGAAATGGCTTACCAAGTCAGCATGCAGGAGCCATCCCTTCTTAAGAAGGCCTTGCCCTTTATGGGATGCTTTGGTTAACCCATACATTCACTCATTCATAATTTCATTGCAAACTAGCAGAGGAAGAGTTTTTAATATTATAATACATTTTCTGCATCTCTGACTATAGTTTATTTTTGCCATTATTTGAATAGCTCTCTTTTGCATTTGAAATATTATTACTAACCAAATTTTTCCAAAATACAATACCATATAATAAGGATGAATAAAAATACAGAAAATAAAGATACCTTGGTGAGTGTGGGCTAAAGGATTTCCATGCCATTTGCATTGCAAAGCAAATATTAATCAATTAATCAATTTGTTGAACGTAGGCTTTCACGCCAGTTTCAAATATGTGAACTGAGTGTCTTTGGGGCTGTAAGGCCATGGTCCATAAGGGATTTTTCTCCTTCACCTTCCCAGACATTTTGTTCATGACTGCGAAGATGAAAAAAAATCTCAATGGACCACAGCCTTACAGCCTGGAAGACTCAGTACACATAATTACTCAATTTGTTTGTTAAGATATTGCAAATTGTCCAGATACCACTTTAACAAAAATTCTATGTCCAGCTACTGCTGTCTGGATGGAAGGTGATTAGTCTGATTGATGCCTTGGAGACTGCTATTAATCTGAAGATTGAATAGAACCATTTACATAGGGGAAGCATTTTAAAGGCAGACTTTGTTATCCAGCTAATGGAAAAAGAAAGAGGTTCACAATAGCATATTTATGCTATTGTATAAAATAGTTTGAATCCTAGAAACTATTACATAACAGTAAGATATATCTGAAAATATTGTAATATTATACTATATTTCACTGTGAAAATTCCCACCATTTTAAACTATTATTAAAATGTTATTTATAATTTAGTAGGTAATTTAATATTTTCTGCCCATTTATGTTTACACTCCAGTCGAAGTTACACCTCTGAGCAACAGTAAATATTAAATAAAGGCTTTTCTTTCTGCAGCTGAAGGAAGGGAGATGGGGCAGGAGATGGAACGTCTCTTAAGTGATGCAGCAAGTATTTTCCGCAACCATATGGTTACCAGAGCAAGATCACATGATACTGTACGTTCAGGAGGAAAATCACTTGAGATCCAGGTGATCATCCAGGATCCATCCTCTCGTAGCTTGGGACTTGATACAGATGAGAGCTATGAACTTATCATAAAAGAAACAGAGGATGGTAGGGTAAGTACCTAAAGCTAGGAAAAACAGCTCTTGATACATTTAAAAATGGCCCATATTCAATATAAGTTTCAAAATTCTGTTTATATGCATTGTGGCACAAATACAATTATTTTCCAGTAAATATGGGGACTTCACTCATATCCATAATTTGCACAGAAATTATTTTGGAGAGGGGACATTTCGTTACTCCTTCAAAGCAAAAACTATGTGTAACAATTCTTTGCATTTTTGTAGTTGAATATTGCCTTACACTTCACATATATAGAAAAAAAGAATGTAATTATGAATATAAAAATGTAAAAACAGTCACATTAAATGGTCCTAAGTATTCTTTCACATACATGAAAATTTAATAAAAAGATTTATCTTTACCTGCTAATAAACAAAGCTGTTGTTACCTTCATTACAAATACACAAGTTGCTGCATTGATTGAAAACAGAGGGAACAAGGATGATCAGTTCAGACAATACTCTATTAATGAGATATTGCACTATAATATTGCAGCTCAGGCACACAGGTTATGTTGTCCTAGCAGTTGCTTAAAGAGATTCGTTCTAAAGCTTTCCTTTCTCCCTCTATCTGCAAAAATAAATAAATAAATAAAAATAAAAAAGTATATAATGTAATTTTCTTATCTTTGTAAAATTGGCAGGAGATGTTTTCAGAAAAAACAAGCACAATTCTGAGGTCAAACTTTGGCTCCTATTTATGCTACAGCTCTTAATATGACTATACAGAGAGTATGCCTTGTGTACCATATCAATGCCTATAGTAGATTTTCATTCCCTTAGAATGCATTTTTATGAAGTTACATATCCTTTTTCTCATAGCTTCCTTTAGGTTCACTTACAGACTGCAAAAAGACCTCAGTGAGTTTAAAAAACTATATAATTTTGAAATTTATGCAGTAAAAACCTAAATAATGCATTGCCTGAGAAAGTACAAAACAAATAATAAATCAATTGAACAAATTAAAACATTTAGTTTTCTGTATTTCACTTTGTCTGGGCAATAAAGGTTCTTGCTGATTTTTCACACATCCTTTGTTATGCTTCCTCAGAGCTTATTCTTATGCGAGAAAACAACTCTCCTGCGGTACCTACCTTATATACTCTGATGTGACACCCCTTCCACTTCCATATAATTGGTTGTGCATTGGCCATTGTTATTTAATGAGAAACCAGCATCCCTGTTAATATTTACAAGAGTGAACAGGATCAAATGTGTCTCTGATCCTGATACGTTACAGAATTACAATATTTACAATGGACATTACAGTTAATGACTACCTACTCATTACCTATGATCAAAAAGGTCATAAAATAAAAGAAATGGGCATCAGGAGGGAATGGTTACAAGAAACCCATCAGTTATGCCTACCTGCCATACATAGTTGGTGTTACAGACAAAATTGCAAGATTACTAAAAAAGAATTAAATCAGAACATACTATGAAACTAATTGCACATTAAAGGAGTTATTATGCCCAGTAAAGTCTTTTCTACACCCCCACAGTTTTCCTGGAATACATCAGATTCCATGTGAATGTGGAAAATCAAACACAGAATAGACAGGGTGCTCCATCATCAGCCAGATAGATCCATGTAGAAAATCTCTTTATCCGGGCTAAACACAATGTGCAATTTGGTAAAGTTGTGCTTTTAGGACAGTCAAACCTTTCACTAATGGAACTATTTGGGAGGCCATTGAAACATAATCAATGTGCAACCAATCAGATGAAAGTGGGAGGGGTTCCACATCAGAGTATATAAGGATTGTGGAAGAACTATTTTTTTTGCATCAGAATAAGCTTTGAGAAAGCATGACATGGGATGTGTGAAATGTCAGCAAGAACTTTTATTGCTAAGATGTGATGAAACCTGGAAGCCAATGTGAATCATATTACACGTTACCTTAAATAATATTAAATTATATCCCTTCAGGAAAACAGAAAAGTTGGCAACAGCAGTAGAATGGAGTTACAACAGGTGATTGGACAAAATACTTGAAAGGACAAGAAGAAGGAGAAATCTTACAAATACTCACAGATACAGAGTAAAATATGTCCCTCAAAATACATTTTTTAAACTTCCATCTGAATTTTTCCCAAATATCTTTATGCTATCAGTGACAAACATAGGGAACATTTTCCTCAAGACATTTCTGCCGAAGAAAACTGGTACCAGAGACAATGGAATTTAGGAATATTTGCTGATTTCCATTGGGTGCTCAAGTAGGATGTTCAAGCACCAAATAACCAAATACAGAAGAGAATTAATAGTATACACACTCTACATCCTAGAGTTAAACTAACTCTTTTAGAGTTGGCTAACCTCAAAATAAAATCCACAGATTGAAATGACGATATAATATGAACTCACAAATTTTAAATAAGACAAATATATTGTGAATGTACATCAAGATGCATTTGATTCACATTTAACTTGAGTATAATAATGATGATGATGATGATGATGATGATGATGATGATGATAATAATAATAATAATAATAATAATAATAATAATAATAATAATAATAATAATAATAATAATAATAATAATAATATATGGTGAAGCAGTAGTGATTGCTTATTTGAATTCAGCATGAAATGCTCTATTTAGAGTATTTGGCACCTTTATGTGCCAAAAACATTGTAATAATTGCACATACATACCAGCACAGGTAGCTGAGGTCTTTAAGGCATGAACTTATGAATGGGAGATCTGTGCTATCTGTTTTCCTATCATTAATAGCAAATGCTGGGGAGGTTCCCTAAACTTAGGGAACACTTTTTTTCCAAATGTATTTTTATCTCATGTATCAACAGTATTCTTTGCTTGTGATACTGCAGTACTAAAAGTGAGCATTCAACACTATTAAAAAAATTGTCACACAGATTAAGCAACAAATGCAGATGTATGCATGCATGTTCCTCCTCCCCTCCCCCTACACACACATAATATTTTTAACATAGTTATATTGATATTTTTTTGTTTCATCATCCAATAAAAATCTGTAACTCTGCATTAGTGTGTGGAAATCAAACAATATGTGGAATAAAGTGGGTAAGTGGGTAGGCAGGCAGGAAGGCAGGTAGGTATTTGCTTCAGTTTTACAAGTTTAGTTCTAGAAAGATACATACAGAGTACATATACATGTTGAGGGACTCTCTGAATCAGTTGTCAGTCTAATGTCACAGCTACCTTTAAGACATCACTAAAACAGAAAGATGCAGACATACATACGAGTGGAATAAAAATGAGTGATGAAATGACGGTGAACTCAGCATTTGCTCATTCTAAATGTGGACTGAGGAAAACCATTGAAAACCTCAGTCAGGTTAGTCAGCCACATAAATTGACCCTGGGATCTCCTGAATAGCAGTCCTAATGCTACAGCCTAAGCCAACCAAATTGGCATACCAACCAATTTCAATGTAGCAAAATTCAAAGCATATCTATAATGAAGAGGGAATGAAAGAAAATATATTATAAACAAATTCATAATTATAGCCTTAACTTTTAGGCTCATAATGTTGATCTACCTCTAAGTTCACATGTCTTTTAATTTCATTCTTGCATATATAATCATGAACTTTGTTCATAGCATTAAGATGTATTATTATGTTCTCATTTATGAAATCAATATGCAGCATGTTCATTTGGAGAAATAAATTCATAAATAAATCTAAACATTTCATCATCCTTATTATTCAAACAAATTTAGCTTATCAAGTAAATAATTACTCATGCATAAAAGAGTTAATGTACAATACAAGATAGCTATTAAGAAACCATAAACCCTAAACTAATAAAAAACAATATCTCTCTCTTTATCCAGATTAATGTGACAATAACTGCACCTTCGTTCTTTGGAGCTCGTCATGGCTTGGAAACTCTAAATCAACTGGCAATTTATGATGATGTGACTAGAGAACTACAAATCCTGCGAGATGTTTATATCACAGATGCACCAGTATATCCATACAGAGGCCTGGTTTTGGACACAGCACGTAATTATTTCTCTGTGGCAGCCATTAAACGCACCATAGATGGTATGGCTGCCAGTAAACTCAATACATTCCATTGGCACATGACAGATTCTCATAGTTTTCCATTCCAATCAGAGACTTACCCACAGTTTTCACAGTATGGAGCATACAGTCCAGAACAAGTAAGTTCTTATTTTCTCCTCTTATTTTGCTTTCCAAAAAGTATGTTTTATATCACTTCCACATATACTTACATCAGTAAAAGCATGTATAACAGTTCAGGCATTTTCATTATAACAGATAGTCATGACATCAATAATCCATTCTTAAGAGCCATCCTTATGAGCAACACTTATCATAACTGTCTTCAGGTGCAAGGAAACTTGCAAGTGATAATTATTTCTGTTTAACTATGATATTGTACCAGTTGAGCAAAGCTCTGTATGACTGCATTTTGTGCATTATTAATTTCCTTGGCAAAAGGAATAGCACTTATCAGTAGCTTGCAGCAAAATTAGCAGTCAGTGAATTAGAACTTAGCTCACCTTACTTACAAATATAGTGATTTAGATGTTTACATATTCAATTGTACAAGATACAATTGTTTTAATAGAGTGACTATTTTCTTCAATTTCATTTGCTAGTAACTTTCTTTATTATTTTCTTCTGTTTAATATTCATAATTAGTCTAATTACCATATTTCTTAGATATGCTCATGCAGTTAACCTATTCAAGTCATGTGACGAGTTGTGGTCACAGAGTATACCTGTACCTTTAAGTCACATGATGAGCTGAGCTCTTATTACTGCACTGCTCCATGGAGACACATGTAGTATTGCTGTTTGACCAGATTTTTTTAATGATGTTTAATACCCGTTTTTACTACTGAGGCACCACAGGTGGTTGTTTGACCAGAGATATCACTTGTACTAACATTGAAAATAGCAAAAGCAGCACAGGTCATTTGTAATTCCCATCTCTTATCAATTTCTGTTAAAATGGGAATGAAAGATTTCTTTTCCCCTAGCATTTTTATCCTGAAGAGTAAGAAATATTTTGTTAAGAATCTGAGAGAAAAAAAAGAAATTATTTTTATTGAATTGTGTAGAAAATTCAGTGCATTTAAACTGCTTAATTTTAGCCCAATTGAATCCAAACATTACAAACCTTTTTCAGATATACACAAAGGAAGATATTTTATCAGTGATAGAATATGCAAGGCAGAGAGGAGTGCGAGTGCTGCCAGAGTTTGATGCTCCAGCACATGTAGGAGAAGGATGGCAGTGGGCAGGGCCAAATGTCACAGTTTGCTTCAATGCACAGCCTTGGTCATCCTACTGTGTAGAGGCCCCTTGTGGCCAGCTCAATCCTACAAATGACACTGTATATGAGATACTCAGTGGAATATACAAAGACATGCTCAGTTTGTTTGATTCTGATATGTTCCACATGGGAGGTGATGAGGTAGGTTGTAAGGTTTAAGCTGTTAGACATATTGGTGGTTTAGGCTATACAAATGAATGTGATAGATAAGCAAAGTAGCCAAGATTACTATCATGTTATTTATGCTTTATAAAAACATTTACATTTATTCTAAAATTGGCCAGAATAACTTAAGAATTGCACATAGAAATATATACACATAACAAAATGAATTATTTTTGGTACTTATTAACTTGCAAATAAAAGAAAAATGCCAGAGCAAAATAGGTTTCTTAAACTTTAATACTGCTTTTCAGGTAATTTTTTGTTTAATTACATTCTAGACTCTTTTCTATTTTAATTTTAGAATATAATGCATTTTCAGTATTAGAAACATTCTCAGGTATGCAGTAACATTCACTTGTACCAAAGGAAAAGAAATGGCAATTATATTTTTTGCTATAATTTTAATTTTAACTAATAATACAGTCATGGAAGTTCTCTCAGGAGATCAGCCAGGTAAGCAGAAAATTACCTCTAAGCTTTGAAGGCATACATTATCCTCATCATCAAGGAGGATGTGCTAAAAGTTACCAGATCATTGCTTATATGCTGGTAGTCAGTGGGCAGCATACAGAGCTTCATATTTGGCTGGCCATCCTTAAAGTTACAGTTTCTTAACAAAGGAGGGAACTTGTATTTTGAAAGCCAATGTGTTGAATTAATAATTGTAATTAAAGTCTTATATTTATCACCGAAGTGGTAGATTTTATGAAATTCTTATCCTGAGTAACTGTTTGTTAATCATTTCCTTAATTATTGTACATTTATTGGGGCAATGTTTCAAATTTTCATATTTATTTAAATTATATGTTGCTGTGTTATGTTTTATAGGAGTTCAATTTTCAAAGCTGAAATTAATTTAATATGTGCATTATATTTTGTCATTATTGTTCAATAAAACAGATTACTTATTTTCCCATATTGCAAGGTGAAATTTTCATAAAATCGGCCTAGAAGTTAATCCCAGCAAATGCAATGGAATTTGTATCAGAAAAAACAAACACTAGGGGTATCTCTGATAATCAATCATTACTGCATGATTCAGACACTGAAGGAAGGAGATTCAAGAAAGCATTTTGGTGTCTCACTTACAGTCACACATATGTTTTATGTAAATAGCACAATCCAGAGTCTCTGTAAATTTGTTTATATCTTCTTCTTTACTTAAACCCGAACAACAATTGCTAGTCCTAAATTCCTCTATCTGTGCATTATTAATATATACATTTCAAACAGCAGACATATGCAAAATACCTAATAGGTTTCTTGTTAATTGTGACAAAATAAATAAAAGTATTGTACTTATGGAGCTGTTGACAATGGAGTGGTAATATATCCTAAACTTAGACATTCATTTTTTTACACTAAACTCCATTTACTTACATAAAAGTAAGACGCATTTCGGGAGAATCTCTCCCATCTTAAGTTGCTCACCAAACTGAGTAATGGCAGTTCGGTGAGCAACTGAAGATGGAAGAAAATGCGTCTTACTTTTATATAAGTAAATGGAGTTTAGTGTAAAAAAATTAATACCTAAGTTTAGGATAAATAAAAGTAGTTTGAAAAAATGCTGCTACTACCAATCAATATACCTGATTACCTGTTATGCACCAACATGAAGTTTACAGGTCTTGGACTTTTTAATGCCAGATAGGAAGCTTATTTACAACATCTAAATGCATGAACAACTCTTTTTCATTTAGCTGATCCCTATGTCTTAGGTTCTAGAGACTTAATAGGCGAAAGCATTGAGTGCCTCAATTCACTTAAACTAAAAGCTAAAGACAAAACTAAAGATTATCGAACTGGACTACGTGATATATGAAGGAATGAAGTAGATGCTTTAGCTAAATTCCCAAAACTCCCACAAGACTTTTACCAATAATGCCTCTGGCAAACTAATGGATTTAACACCATGAAGGCCTCACTTTGAGCGAATGGCAGGAAGCTCTGAAAGTGACAGCTAATGTCTCTGTTATATGATCTCCAGCAGGAAGGACTCAGGACAACAATCTCTGTTGGTACTACCATAAAGAGACAGAAATGCTTGCACACTTCCTGGGTGTCTGTCCTTTTGAAGAAACCTATGTAACTCTCACCATCACAGAGTTTGCTCAATGATTACAGAAAAGCTTCAAACTAATAACTTTGAGTTCTTTGTAAAAATTTACTGGCTGGCAATTAATGGTAGTTCAAGAAGAATTGATATGATTGCCCCATTAAACAACAATATGAGTTATATAATTGATCCTACCATTAGATTTGAAAAACATAAGGGCGAACCTTAGGGAGTGGATAAAAAAAATTAATACCTATAATGATATATTTTGAGGAAAAATATACACTTCAGAACTTAGTCATTGGCTTCCTGGTAGGATTCTGTGGTACTATTCTCCTACATTTTTTCCCCATCTGGAAAAGGTTTAATATACAAAAAAACAAGAGATTGTGATAGCTACTGTACATGGGGTCTTTATTTTTACTTCACCACCACCTGTACAGTTATTAAGAATCTTTATAGAACAATTTTAAATAAGCTGTACTTTTCCTATTCACATTCTTTTTATACAAATTTGTTTTCTGTATTCATTTTCTTGGATCCATCCTCATTTTCTTTTAAGCATAATTTTTTGTTTATAAACTTATTCTTAGTATTGCATTGTGGAAGCTCACAATTGTATTATCAATAAATATTCTCTAGTCATATCTGGAATATTTCCTTCCAGTGTATTTCCAAGATCTTGTCCAGGCATCATTAGAAGGGTGTCAAATACATACGAGTACTACTAACTACAGAACTGCATGACATGTAACAACTATAACAAACTACTTATGCACAACTGTTTTAACTCTTAAGTTATTTATTGAATGCTCCTTGCTCTTATTTACCAATTATTATTCTTTCAGGTGAACATTGGATGTTGGAGAAGTGTGCCTGAAATAGTCAACTGGATGCAAAGCAATGGTATGGGTCAGAAGGATAGTGACTTCATTGACTTATGGGCAATGTTCCAACGTAAAGCATACGAAAAGTTAGTGCAAGCTAATAACAATCAAAAACTTCCAGTAATTATTTGGACAAGCCATCTTACGGGTGAGGGACAAGAAAGCCATGCTGATAAATATTTGGATAATACTACTTATATCATTCAAATCTGGACTACCGGACAAGATAAAGTCATAGCTGAACTTGTCAAGAAAGGTTTTCGTGTTATATTTTCTAACTATGATGCACTCTACTTAGATTGTGGGTAAGTAAAATGACATTTTCCTTGATTATTTACCATTCATATTATGTTTCAGTTCCTTAAACCTTCTGAATTACAGTTTAGTGGTGGAAAGAGCTAATGAGATCATCTTAGCAGTAATGAAAAACTGCAGAGATAGTAAATGCTACACTTACCCAGGAATTGCAATACTTTTCATATGCATATTTGCTGAAACCTGCATCCTATTCAAGTGCACACTGAAAGTAGGTACACAAATCACAGGATATTTGGGAATTTGATTATTCTTTTTCATAGGCTGAAGAAAATGATACTGATAGCTAATCTAGATTTAACACCTGAATCAACAGTAAAACTGTTAACATTATAGATGCAGCAAACACAGATAATAAACATAAGAATAAAATGGAGGGGATTCACCATCATCAAGTTTTTGTGTCTTCTTCTTGCATAACAGCTCTTGAGAAGCCAGACTTAGCAAATGGATACTCCATTGTTAAGTTAACCCAAAGATATAATTTACTTAAATGTAAATTGGAATGTGCACAGTGAAGCTAATCATATTAGTTGAACTTTAGCCTGGCTGAAGATGGGAACTAAATGTTCTCGAAACTGGTTCCATACATTTATGAAAAGTAAGTGAAGCTTTAAGAGTGTATAGTTCAACTGAATCATACAATGATATCAATTAATATAATTTACTGTTTCATTTAATTTCTCAACTGGAAAACAGAACATATAAATTAAATGCTAAATCATAAAACATTATTAATTAGGCATATAAATGTTTTACATTTAGCAATGGAAGTGTGCTGCCATTCTAAATTTCCCATGCAATGTGAATTATTTTTGTTTCAAAAATTTAAAACCATCTTCAACTGCGCTGCATTAAGAATATATTACATTACATTTAATATCTCCTGTTTTGAGCCCATTCTTATTTTTAATGCTAATGATTCATGCCACTCATAATCACCAATTAAAACCAAACAGAATTTCAATTCTTTGCATCCCATTCATTTATCTGCTTAAAGAATTACGTAGGTTTACATAGCATTGTCAAGATATTATATTTAATATATAATTAAACATGCTTAGAATGAATTAAAGTATATACATTGGAAACATCGAAAGTTGGTATGTTGCAGCCATATAAATTATAAAATTCATCAAAATGTTGTATAAAAACCCATTTAGTATAAACAAAAAACATATAAGTATACAAGTAGGTTATTGATACTTTATAGAAGTTAACAAGCTAGAATATGTATTTATAGCTATGCCAATGGATTAAAATCTATCTATTCATAAATTCTTCTGCAGAATAAAAACATCCTTATACACAAAATTTCTTCAGTTCACATTTAATTTACACATTTCATATTTTTTAATTCTTTGTGGTAGTTTGTTATGTAACATACAAGATGCTAACAAAGGTTTTGTTTTGTATAGCTGTAGTCTGAGAGATTTAATATAAAAGTTTCCATTTGTTTATGTATAATAGTCATGTATCTGGTTATTAGTTTTTTCCCTTTTTTACATTGTTTTTAGAAGCATTATTACTTCAGATATATATACTTATTAACATTTTATATATACATACAAAATATTAATAAATTAACAAGTTCAATTTCTTGAAATAAACCCTACAGGATTCATGTGTCATCTTTATTCCCAACATTAGTTTTATGGCTGTTTTCTGAAGGGCAAAAAGTCTATTAGTATGCTTGGATGCACACTGTCCCCATACAATAATTCCATACAATATTTTAAAATATATTAATTCATAGTAAACATTCAATAATACACTACTATCCACCAGTTTTGCCATTTTATTTAACATGAAGAGGCTTGAGCAAATTTTATTACAAATTTTGTCTAATGTTTAATAGAACAATCAGAATTCTCAGAGAATTCTGTGGTGGAGCATTTAATATAGTGGGACTTTCTTCCACCCCTGAACCCACCAATAATTTTATTTGTATGTGTGTGTGTGTTTTGGAGGGGGGAGCAAGCTGTAAACAGTAGCCTGTACTAGCTCGTAAGAGGCACCTGAAATGGAAGTGTTTAGCAACAATGAATACCAGTAGGCCAAATCTGGTTTAGACTAAAAGCAAAACTACTTAAAATCATGTTAATATATTAAAACTCTCTTGATGTTCCACTTTTTAAAAACTTATGTAATAGTAAGCTGGGACATGTTTCATGAGGCACTTGCTTACATTGTCAACGATTCAACGACTAACAGATCTGATCAGGTGGGGTGACTGCTCGCTCTGGTGGTCTGCTTCTGGTATGTCCAAATTCATGAGTCTGTGTTCATATTTTTTACATAAATTTTTTCCCATATACTGAGTTCATTTGAGTATTCAATTGCCTTTAATAATATGACTAGTAGGCCATTTAAAATTAGTGATTTACACATTTCTTTGACAGACAAACTTGAATTAAAATTACTTGCATGTGCTAAAAAATAGGGTTGTGAGAGTGGGGGCTCATGAATGTTCTACAAAACCAGATAAAGTGCAATATTGGCAGATTGTGCCTGCCATGTGATTGCTGATCTACAAATTGGTCACATAAGATTTTCATTCTTCAGGTCATGTAGTATGTGTCAATATTGTATGTATTACTAAATGTAAATATATTTTAATATTAAATTAATAACATATTTCAAACAAAAAGAATAATCATAAACCTACTTCTGGCACTGTAACTTATTATGTGATCTGCATTTATTAGAGCCCCTGCATTTTGGTGAGGAAATTATGTTGAAAGGAGAGCTCTATTTGCAATAAAATACAAAACTGACGTGCAGTCTGCATATCACTTATTATATTCCTTCAGCTTACTGTTGTATCAAAGTATACATATTTTGGAATTATGGATTGCTTTATTAAAAAAATACATATTTTTCAGTTTTGGAAGTTGGGTGGGTGAAGGAAATAACTGGTGTTCCCCGTATATTGGATGGCAGAAGGTTTATGAGAATGATCCCTACAAAATTTTGAGCAATCTGGGAGTAGATATGAGCTCTGGTTCTGCTGCAAGAGAGCTTGTGTTGGGATCTGAGGCAGCAGTATGGAGTGAACAGGTTGATGAGAGTTCTCTGGATGGTCGCTTCTGGCCACGAGCTGCAGCCATGGCAGAGAGATTATGGTCAAACCCTGAAGAAGGATGGAAGCAAGCAGAGTATCGGTTCCTTTACCATCGTGAGCGGCTGGTGCAGCGTGGGCTGTTTGCAGAAGCCTTGGAACCACAGTGGTGCTTCCAAAATGAGGGCTACTGTCCAGCTATAACAAATTAATTTGTACCAGACAACTATATAAATGAAATTCTGCTAAAGAGGAAAATTTAAAAAGTGTTGAAAAAGTAATATAAACTCTCTTTTTCTCCATCTAAGCTTTTCAAATGTCTTATTTGATATCATTTAATGTCAATAAAGGTCTCCTCTATAATGCAATAGTTAGAAACTGCATACCTTAATAAATATTGAGCCTCAGCTTTATGTATTTAATTTCTTTAAAATTTGTATTTAAATACAACAATTTACAAATGGTAACTTTAAAGTCTCGTTGTACCTTTTAATAAAAAAAATATGAAAGCTTTTTGTTATGCAGTTAAAAAACCTAAATTCAAACTAGCAATATGAAGAATATTACTGGTATATGAAAATAAATTGTTGAATACAAAAAATAAGTTTTAAAGAAATAGAGATTATAGAGATCCTCTAACAAAATGGCAAGCAGTTTGCATGAAAGAAAAAATATTTAGAAACTTTATTTTTAAGTACCAGGACAATTTAACTCTAAAAACAATGGCTTAGTTTTACAAGATTTATAATCTCAATCGAATCCAATTCTTCAAAAGAAGTTCATTGGTCCCAATACTAGTTTTTTGTGTTACCAACTTTATCAATGGCAAACACTAATAACATGTTTTATTTATTTTTGATTTTAAAAGTACCAGAATTTATGAATATTAATGAATATAAGAATTGGCATACCCTATTTTAGATTCATTTAGAATTTGTTGCATTACTGTTTTCAAATTAGTTTTATGGACAATAAATAAAAGGTAAAAGACATACTGCATCTAAAATAATAAAAAGAGTAACATAAGCACAGTGGAAAATGACTAAATCAGTTAAAATTATTAACTTTATTTTAGGAGCATAATGGAGGTATAAAACAAAATTTATATGCCAGTGATCTGTTTAAATCTCCAGAAGTTTCCGCTCTTTTAGTGTGCAGGTTCCATCCATTATCTGTTATTTAAAACATTAACTCTTTTTTCAAGTCAACAGGAACAATACTTATTTTGATTTAAAGTAAAACACTAAAAATCATGTCGTCACATTATTATAATCAAAATAAGATTAACAAAAGTTTCACTGTGTGGATTCCGAAATTCCGTAAACATAGGATTTTGCAAGACTGTATGATTTTGCAAGTGTTCAAAGTTTCAGATAAAAACAAATGCCTCTTTTACACACACACATGTACATATGCATACACATGCACACATCCACACACACACCCACATACGCTACATTTCCAGTGTGTAAATAGCTTATTATATCCATATTCTCTGGAAACACTGCACACAAAGTCACAGGAATATCCTGTTTTTGTTTTAAATATATCACCTTGTCTAGTATACCTGGATGGATCATGATTGTCACCTATAATATCGCCTTCAGGGCAGAATACCAACAACAACAATTACAATGATGACGATGATGATGATGATGATGAAGGAAAGGCCAATTAGATAGGAAAATCTGAAGTCATGGCTGGTATTTGAATATATTCAGCATTCAACATGTAGAAATATAAGGATGCTGAACAAAATACAATAATGTTTTGACATG
The DNA here is from genome assembly GCA_030762175.1 of Metallyticus violacea. Classification (NCBI taxonomy): domain Eukaryota; kingdom Metazoa; phylum Arthropoda; class Insecta; order Mantodea; family Metallyticidae; genus Metallyticus; species Metallyticus violacea. The sequence goes on from CM060843.1 coordinate 96,216,332, forward strand.
TCAAATTATTGGCAACATTCTTTTCTCAAGTACTATTACAATATGCAAAATAAAAATCCAACCAAATGTTATTACTTGCACAAACAGAAATAAAAGAGATATAAGAAGTTTGATAACTATAATGTATAAACCCTGAGAAATCCAATGCAAAAAAGTGTAATCACATACAAAATATTTAAAAGAAATAGACCTTTTGTTATTTTTTTTATTTCATATTGCAATAGTTGCATCCATGCCAATGTTAACTAATAATTTGGACCAGCTTAATGTTGAATTTTAATAACTGAATTCATTGACTTCTGTCCACTTACCTTATAAATACTGAAGTTGCAGTTTTTGTGGATGTTTCCTTACAGATACCTCCTCCAGATTCATATGAATTGGTCTTAATGAATGTTCAGGAGAGGTAGTCCAATCAACCCTTGATTCCCTAGATAGGTTTTAATTTTTTGCAGATTAGAGAAGGCATGCTCAACCATAGCCCTTGTTATTGGTATCATATATAACAGATGAAGCAAAGTTCTAATAATGGGATACAAAACAATATTTATATTTAAATGTAAATTGGAACTTGCACAGTGAAGCCAACCTGGGAGAAAATCTACATCTACAAATACAAAGACAGCATAATGAACTTCGACATTGTCGGGGATGAAAACATAAACTACAAGTTTATCACATCACCACCAGAGCAGAATATACATTCCCACAGCTCAACGAATGATCCGACAGTTGAACTTTAGCATGGCTGAAGATGGGAACAAAATGTTCTCAAAACCGGTTCCATACATTTATGAAAAGTAAGTGAAGCTTTAAGAGTGTGTAGTTCAACTGAATCATACAATATTTATATGCTTCAGTTGTAGTATCCGGGACATGTTTTTCTGATAACCAGAATTTTCTCCATAGCTCAAGTTTGCCCTCCAGTGCTAAACTGCACAATCTTCAAAAAACTTATTTGCCTTAATTATATCTTTTAATTGGATTGCCTTTGTCTGCAGTCATTAATTTTGGGACTATCTTTTGTATTTTGCTTAAAATTTCAATTTATTCTTTTCAAATCTGTTATCAAATTCAGAGAACACAAAATCTAGAAAAGGAAGGAACACAGAGCATCTGTAATAATCAATGGGATCATTTGATTGTTATCTTTTCCAATTCTTGGGATATTCATATTGACATTGAGCTCTTCAGCAAGTTCTTTCATTTCTTGAGATACTTTGCCAAACTCATGAACACTGTCCTTAAGCATATCCAAGAGATATGATTAAACAAGGCAAACCAAGTTTGATGATTGCATTATTAAGTTATTAGTTGAACTGACTGAAGGCAAGACAAACTATTTTAAAGAAATGCAGCACCATATCATGATTTTCTAGCCACCAATTTTCACTCAGCACACTTATTTTAGTTCTTGTGGTTTCAGAGAGCATTTCTTTTATTTTGCATTTCATGAGATTAATTTTTCCTGAGGACTCACTTAGGAATTTGGGATGCTAGCAATAACACCAAACTCATGGCATATATTGGTCAGAATCAAGTTATGCCTGTGATTAGCACAATGTAAGTAAAGAGCTGTTGGCTGTACTTGTAAAATACAAGCCTGAGTGCCCTTATAGATTCCGTTCCTATTGGAACCTGAGAAAAGCAATGTCTTAATTATAATGTGTCATCCTCTCCAAAATTGTATTAGTTAGCCCATCCTCACTCAACTTGGTAACTTCTATAAAACCAAGAAAATCATCCTCAGCCCTACATTCATTTGCATTAAAATTAACTGTTTTTGACAAGACTGGGAGCACTTTTCAAATGATTTTGTAAAATTGTATCACAGCATTCATTTTAAATTTAAGTAATGCCCTGACTGTGCCTTCTGCATGAATACTTTCCCTGATGACTTTGCATACAATGATGGAAAGGCAACTCCTGCTGCACACAAAACAAAAAATGGTTTTTATAATTGGCAATAGATAATTAAATGCAGAAAAGTATCATACATTCTTTTCTGCTGCATGTGCCAAGTGGTAGAAATAAAAGGAAATAACAAACGTTGTTCTCAAGCTAACAAAGATTGGCAGCCTTCATTATTGTTAATGCTAATCTATAACTGAATTCAATGAAAGATGTTCTGTAATACTTATACATTAAACAGGCTAATTCTTATATGTATTTCAGCTTTCTTGGAGCCCCTGTGCTCCCTCCCTCTAAAGCCACCCTTGCATTTGTATTATGTAAGATGCTTAACTAAGTGGAATCTTGATTATGTATCTGAATGTAAGAACATTCATTCTTGCACAGAAAGAAATGGCAAATTTTCTTCAACTATGATTGCTTTAAAATATTAAGCAAAGAACATTAGGCTTAACAAATATTATTAGAGAAAGCAAGATATGAAATGCCATTACCAAATAAAAATATGTATATAACTAATTATTTAACATGTTTTAACTTCATCTTTCAGATAATATAAATGATTATATTGTTACATTTAAATAAACTAAGTAAGATTAAGATTACAAAATTATGCTGAATTACACTGCATTACTCTTACGCACTCTCACTTCTTCCTAAATGTTCTACATACTGACATTAATTTTTATATACATAAATATATATGAAATACTGTAGACCTCTTTAAAATATAGCTATTTTCTTTTAAATCCTTATAATTGCACACTAATCAATAAATATTCTTCTTATTTTTATTGGGTCTTCATTTTGTTTTTCCTTGCACTGGACCAGGCTGGCAACTGAGAGCACATAGTGGAGCTCCCTACACCAGTCTGCTACAAGATTGACAAAGTACTGAAAACATGCTTTCATTATCTTTTTCACAGAAGATGAAATTTCTCCTTTCCAAGTTGTAAGGCATATACTTCAGTAACCTTGTAAGAATATAATTTTAGCAACTTTATAGCTGAATGTGCTGATGTATGCCTAACTTCCACTCATTGTGCTAACTTTGCAAGAGGTTTTCACAATGATTGTTCTTAACAAAGAGTGTTATCATCCACTTTTTCCCCTGTTGACACATGATGCTTGTCCAACTTTGATCCTGTTGTTTTGAATTTAAATTACTATTTTATTATCTGTAGATCTTTAAGGTGGATAAATCTCTGAAAAATGTTTTTTTTAAATTGTGCATGGCAATGAGCAGCTGATACATATCTTAAAAAGTTAATGCAAATGAAAACATATTGTTCTGTATAAATTTCTGAGTCATGGCAAATGAAGATATTAGATGCAATAACACAATAGCTCCTCACTGTTCTAAGCCTAAACACAATAGCCAGCCTTATAAGTGACAATAAGCATCTTTGACTGTCAAGTGTGTGCAGCTGTGACCTACAGCTTTGGACCTAGTCTGAATGCATGGAAAAATGAAAAAAAGAACTTGATAAAATTATAGTATAACAGTAACAGTATTACTATATAGGATAACAGTATTAAGTATTCAGTTCCAACATACATTGGTATTTTCTAGATACAAATTGTAATGGCAAGTCATTTTGTATGATTACAGCTGTTTGGAGCAGAGCTTTTTTTGTATTAGCTCATAGACCACAATGTTAACTATTAAATTAACTGTTAAACTAAATAAATGAAATTAAATATACACAGTCAGCATCAATAATAAAATTTTTGGTTTCTGGGTGCCGCTGTGTAGTTGTAGTATACAAAAACAACCAGAAATTATATTTACAAAGGACGAGTAAATTACTATATAATTATGCAGTTGTCTAATAGTTGCAGAAGACACATGGAGAACCACGAGTCTAAATCTGCAATGGTCATCATTGTTGAAAGATGTGTTCCACTTCTTTTTATTTGGTTTTAAAATCATGCTGTGAAGCACTGCTTCAGAATACTAAGCTACTCAGTACTAAAGAAGCTTTCTTGCAGAGATTTGAGCAGTGCACGGCCCAGCATTATAAAAGCAATTACAGAGCTGTAGTAAACTCAAAAATTAGTTAAGAGTACTAAGGGATTCATTGCACTTGTATTAATTCCTAGAGAGTGTAATTGCAAAGTCAAACTTGAATAAGCCAACCAGTCATGGGATGATTATGATGAATAAAGAATGATATGCTAAGTGAATAAATTGTAATTATGAAGCTGTTCACAATGGAGTGGTGATGTATCTACATTAACTCCCTTACTTACATATAACTAGGACATGTTTCGTTTCCATCATCAGCTGTTGACCAAGTCAATCAATAGCTGATGATGGAAGTGAAGGCTTCTGAAACATGTCCTATTGTTATGTGAGTGGAGTTAAGTGAATAGGTTGAATACATTAGTGTACGAAATGCTATACTATTTTATGCAGTATACTTTGCAGTCCTAGTTTCTAATGCCGTTTATCTGCTTACTTGCCACCTAATTATTTTTATTTCAATCTGCAATGCATTCACTTATAGTACAATTACAACTGGCATTGCCTATCCAATATTGAATAGAAAGGTGACTTCACACTTTCAGGAAGCAGCAATAATGAACAGTAGCAAATGCATTAATTTGTCTTGTTTTATTTATTTTTTGAGTTATTTTAAGTGACAAATTAAAAGCCATTAAAATTAAATCTAATTTAGCTGAAAACTAAATCACAATAATCCTAGAGGCAGAATATATATTTTTATTTACTTAACTAAATGCTTTTGAGCTGGAATTTAAATTTAATATTGAATCTGATATGTCTAACATATTCATTTCAGTATATTCACTCTGGTATAAAATGTTCACCAAAAAATATAATTATCAGAGGAGTTGCATTCCTTTTAACTGTGATTATAATGAAATTATTCAAGATACTCAAGGAAGAAGAGAAGTGAAGAAGGCCCATACCTTTTTTTTAGATCATATCATTCCATAAAAAAAATCAATTGTAGAGCTTTTGCCAACATATTTATATTTTAATATTCTTTTTATAGTCTACATTATATAAGGGCATAAGTTTTATAACTTGAATTACAAATTTTTAATTTAGGCAGGAGTACAATATATTATCTTGTTTTGATAGAGAATAACTTAAATGCAGTTACCAATTTGGTACACTTTTACCTTTATATAAACTTGCATTGAACAAGAATCAATGAGATATCGTTTTGCTACTATAACTTGTTTTAACGTAACAAGATAAACATAGAGCTTACATTAGGGAAAAAAAAAATTTTTTTTTGCTTTCAAAAAAACTATGATATTGAGCATTTGTCCCATTTGCTACAACCTTCAGGTGTTATATTTAAGTGTATTAGTTTATATAAGCATTTATGCATTTCTAATCATTTGTGAAAGAATGACTCTTTTCAAAGAATGCAATTCCCACACCTCGGATAAATCATGCATTTCCAAGTACATGCATTATGAATCATATCTTCCTCAGAATATGGAGCACAAAAATCCAGGCCTTTCTTTATTTCTTCTTTCTTCTTTAGGAATTTTAGTTTACTTGTAAATTCTGCACAAAATTATAACAGCTGCATTAACAGAATCTACATATTTTTATGGCAAGTGCTCTGCAAAGCTGCTGCACTGTGTGCTATACACAATATCCTCTCCTTTCTCTTTATTTAAATGAAAGATTTTTCAGCATGAAACATTTTACATGATATGTCTAATTCAATGCTGTATTTTATAAAATGCTGATAATACCCCATTGTTAAATGTTTAAAGCACTAGATGAATCACTTACAATATAGATAGTGTTCCACTTAGGATAAAAATGTTAACACTTGTTATGTTGACATAATATATAAATCATATTTTTAACTAGCTTAAAAACAGCCTCAAAATTGTTAAAACTTTTGTATTATGATATGATTTTTTAAAATAACACAAAGCATGTGGGGGAGAGAGGGGGGGGGGAGAATAGCACAGTTGGATTGTTTATCTATCCCATTTGGCATTCCAATACATTGACAGGGTGAGAAAATATTATAAATATAATTAGTTTTATAAGTAAAAAGTCACTTTTCATTAAAAAAAAAAGCAATTAATGACTTGTGTCACATTTACTGTAGTTCTAATTCCAGGATTACCAACATTAACAAAGAGTCAAATTTTATGCCTGAGCTGATCTAAACTTTTCACTGGATTCAGATGATCAGAATCGACATCCATTTGTGAAACAAAACTAAATTATTTATTACTTGGCTTGTTTCAAACTATACTAAAGAGAGAACTTTTAGGGTACCAAAATAGAAGAGCTAACTTTAGTTCCTAGTACACCCTTCAATCCAGAAATTGTGAGCAGGACGAATTTGAAATTTGTTAACGTTTTTTTTACAAAGTAATATGAGCCTAATGATTGACTTTTAATTACATACAAGAGTCTAAATGATTCTTCCTTGCAATAAAAGTCAATCTATTTCAAAACCATTCACCACATGTTAGAGAAAATGACCAAAATTAACATTCTGTTCTGGAAAAAATTAAATGTAATAATCCAAATGGTAGTATTTTGTCATCGGTATGGTAGTTTATTCAAACAACATAAAGTATCTACTAAATTTGATGCTTTTTGTGCAAATAGAATAAAAGATCTAATAAAAATATAAAGAATTTAAAAATGAGTCCAAAAAAGAGGCATAGTGATAGAAACAAAAGCTCAATCACTCATTTTTTAATTTTAGAATATTGCATTTAGAAACATTATAAATAAGTTAAAACTTTCAGGATAAACCTTCAATGAAGGATGTACTCAACAAATTTCTGAATAACCAATACAAGCAGAATGCAAAAATCCTGTTCAAGAAATTGCAAATTCTTCTTCTCCCGATTAGTGTTTAATGCCCGTTTTTACTAGTGAGGCACCACAGGCAGTGAACATGAGCTTAAAGTTGCATTTTCTGCACTTTCATCTTGATTATATACCAAAAAATTTCACTACAATATGGGAGAACTTTTTATCAGTATATATAAAACAAGAAAACAGGACATTGGGGCCAATGGGCATCTCCATAAATATTAATGTTCAATAAAATTATTCCCATTCCACTCAGAATTCAAATCCAGGGGAAGAAAATATTATTCTTTAATAAATATTCAGTTTTTAAACCTTTTCAATTTATTTTCAAGTACCACAGTAGCAACAGAACATTTAAAGATCTAATTAATTCAATATTTTATAGAAACCCAAACTTATTAAACTTCAGATAAATTATATATTTTATTTTAAACAAGCTTAAATATAGGGATAAGTCAAAAGTAAGGGCAACTATTTTATTTTTATTTATTTATTTTTTTTTTTTTGCAAACAAGAGTCAACACAAAAAATTACATTTTTTTTTTTTTTTTTGATTGGTTTATTTATGGACGCTCTTTAACAGCTCAGGTCATCAGCTTCCCATTCAACTCAGGGCGTGAAACGGCCGACAAATTTTGCTCAGAGGTCTCCCTTTCAGGCTTGAGGTTCTTTTTCATGCCGTAAATGTACGACACGGGACCCACGGCTTTACTTCCCTTCTGAAGGAAGCCACACTTAGGATTTTTATGCCCGAAAAAATCCATCGGTCTTGGCCGGGTTCAAACCTGCGATCTTGGGTTTAGTAGGCCAGTATGACAAAAAATTAAAGATATGCGATTAATAGTGTATGGAATATACTTTCAAATGAAGCCACAAATGGTGTATGTGGGCAGAGATGCATTTCTTGCATGCTCAGAAGTTCAGTTTGTGAGTTACATTGGTCAGAAATGGAGGTCGCAAGAGTGAACAACGTATGTAAAAAATAATATTTCTCCATGGCAGGAATGCACAAGAATGCCACACAGAGATACGGAAAGCACTGGGTGCTCAGGCCTGCCCTATCAAACAGCGGCGAGGTGGACAGAGGCCTTCAAATGGGGCAGTACGTCGATTGCTGATCTGCCATGCAGTGGGCATCCTGTGTCTTTGAACAAGGATGTATGGGTGATGATGGTGGAACAGTAATTATGCGGTGCTAGGGCTGGACACTTATTGAATTAGAAAAGCAGAATTTCAGCAAAAACAGTGTACCACATTTTATGGGAGGATCTGAACATGTGGAAAATGTGTACAAAATGGTAGCCACATCAATTAAGTGAGGTACAGAAGTGGACTTACTACAAAATATGGCACATCAATCTGGCAAGGTTTCAGGAAGAAGGGGGTTCCATAAGTGTCCATTGACTATAATCTCATAAGCCACCATCATCACTTGTACATCCTTTTCTGCAGACACAGGATGATTACTGCACGGCAGATCGGCAGTCAACATTCTGCTCTGTTTAAAGGCCTCTATCCACCATGCCACCGAATGATTGGCAGAACACATGCACCCAGTGCTTCCCATACTTCCCACACTTGACGTTTCAGGTTGGTTGAAGATGGGAGGATGTCTCTTCGAAACCAGTTCCATTGTATTTAAAAGTAAGTGAAGTATGAGAGCATGTTACACGACAGATTAGATAAAATTTACATTTAACAAGCTTCACTGTGCAAGTTTCAACAGAATTTTTTAAAAGTCTTATTTTTCGAAAGTTCTTAAATGAATTATAATTAGGTTTAACAAATTTGCTGAAAAGTGTTCCATACTTGCAATAAATGACATTGTCAACATCACTTCTGAATTCAATGGATTTTCTCATAATAGTATTGATTCTACATGTAAATAAATCTTAAAAGCAGAAAAAATATCATTTTAATTTTATCTACTGATAATTGCAATGATTTTATCAATTTATGCACAATTGAGCATGTGGAAACTGTCTCTTATATGCTAAACCCCAAAGAGTTGAAATGGAATAAAGTGAAACGTTATGTTGCCAAAATTAACAACACATTTAAACTGCAGTATGTTTGGCCTTTGGTGAAGAAAGGTTTGGACCTGGTCAATACCTAGTGGAATAAGTGTGACAATAGAAAAAAATAAACTTTGGGAAATGGGTGGCCTTTATGACAATGTTGTCGACTGATTAGTGATCACATCAGGTGAATCAACATCTCCAAGTTGCAACGAGAGGAATGAATGAGGATTATTAGCCAGTTTCCATATGGTAATATTTTCATATATTAAATCATCATCATCATTGCCACAATCATTTTATTAAATAATTATAATTATTATAATAATTTTTTTCCAGTTGCTTATTTGGTGTAACTCGTGCTATATAATAATGTTAAATAGTATACCATTAGCTCATTACTTATTTTTGTATGATCTGTAAAGAACTTGTTTTTGGCAAATGTATACAATTTGTTTTGTTTACATTAGGACTCAATCTAAGAATGAATGGAACTTAGTGATTATGATCTACAAATATAAACAGTATAAATATAAGAAAACCTCAATTCTGCATTCAACAAAGCTCAAATTATGTTTCCACCAGCCAGACTCAGCCAAGGCAGATAAGGATGCATGTTAGCTAATTGTGTAACAAAGAATTCCACCAAAAAAAATTTATATTCTTTAACCATCTAAGAAGTTATAAGTAATTCAGAACCTATAATTCAAAATAAAAATATTTAGAATTCTCTACCTTAATGTATTTCTGATGGTAAAATTGTACCAATATTGGTGACTGCATTAAAATTTTGTGCCACCATAGTTCTCCTGAGTAAACATTAATTAGATTTTTGCTTATTTGCTTTAATACAATAAATAATAATACATTTTCCAAAGTGATTTGATTATATTAAAGCTCTAGGAAGAACACTTGACTAGAATGCCAAAAATGGTAGTCCTTTAAATTTCATTTTTGGCAGTCCTTTAAATTTCACTTGAAATCTGGCTATCTATCCTTAGCAATAACTGTACTGTATTTACTACATGCTGCAAAATACCTAACTTTAATGCTAAAGGTTCTAAGCCTTGTCTCTTTATTTTGACAGGCAATTTTCTTTGTACTGACTGTAAAGCATTTACAATTCCTACCAATACACTTGTATCCAACTCAGAACATCTCTCTGTTAAATTATCCAAAACTCTGCATGATACATCTATGGTACCATTGGTTTTGCAACAAATATAAGTATCAAGCAAGGCAGCATTTTGCAAACAAAATATGCTTTCATTCTGTTTGAGATTCTTTTTAATATCAGTTACAGAAATCATAGCTGAAGCAGAAATATTCTCCAAGGCAATGGTGTCAACACCATCACCACCACAAATACCATCACCACAACCAACACCTTCCCCATTAAAGTCATTATTTTTCTTTACCAATTTGAAAGACGGTGATTTTTTCTCATTAACATTATAATTTGGCAATAAACATTCCTTATGTAATGATTTCTGTATTTCTTCGTGCAAAGCTAATAACTCTGCACGGCTTCTAACTCCAGATAGCAATGGTATACTGTGATTTTTATCCAATTTTGACATAAACTTGACAGTCATGAACTGTTCAAAAATGCCATTAGTTTTCACCACATGTGGAATACCTGTGGTCTGCATGGTACTATGGACAAGGAGCTTTATGACATTAAAACACTCCTTTGCATATTCTGTACTTAATTCAAGAGTTGGTCCACAAATATGTAATTGAAATGTATTTGGTAGATCCAAACATGTATACTCTTTATCATTCTTTATAATAGATCTAACATTTACAATAATTTCTTTAGTTTTACCCAAATGTGCATGAAAAATGGTTGCATAAATAAAGTTCACATCAGCATGCTGAAGTCCATGTAAAACAGCTATATTTGAATTTCTTAGCAGAAACAATGTCAAATCTGACAACACAGCAGAAGTAACCAACAATGTTTCTCTGCCATTAGCACTGTCGATATTAAGCAGCATCCTATTCACCTCTGAGTTAACATCAAGTGTGCTGTACTGTCCACTTTCTGGCATTTCACCATCTTCTAGCATCAGAAGCTTTAATTTCTTTAAGCCTGGACTTCCTAAATTAAACACAGGATGATCAATCCAATAGCCTAATTCGACACTTGACTCTGTAACTGGTCTTCCAATATTACCTTGGTAATCACAGAGTAAAGCAAACTTCTGTTGTAGCATCTTCAAAATATCACTGGAATATGCATACTCTTTCTCTTCAGCACTTGAGTAGGACAAAATCCATTTACACATCAAAGGAAAAAGAACATTTCTCACAGGTTCAGAAAAGCGTGTGTTAAAAAATGTGTAAATAATATTCTCAAAACAGACCTTTCTATGACTCAGAATATTTTTACCCTCTAATGGCTCCAGAGAGTCAATGCTATGCATTGTTTCACTTATGCATGTCTGAAATGCATATAAATGTCTTATGAATAATGCTTTGTGTTCAACAACTTTGCAATATTTTAGTAGAGTGACAGTCATGATGATAAAGGTTTTGATTCCATCTCCAAAAGACTCATGGATGTTTTCAGCACATTTCTGAAGTATTTGCAGAACTGGATGTTTGGTATTTGACTTTGGAAAGATGCTGGAAAGAATGCCATAACCACTGCGGGTAATGCTTAGTTGACCAGTTGGTTGCTGCACCATTATGGCATGACCTTCAGGACCAAAAGCTTTACACATTACACTGTCCAGATTCTCCAGGAATTCCAAACCATCATTTAGGTTCCAGCTCATGTATCTGTTGGCATAAGAAATGTGGAATGAATCAAATGAGCAAAGTTGAAATGAGTATAAAGCAACAAAGTTTGTACTATAATTTGAGGCACACAGTTGTGAACAGCAGGTAATGTGTTTTAAGGCTCATGTTTTTTTAAAGTAATAAAACCTCTTTGCCATTAACATCTACACTTTAATATAAATGTAAAGATTTGAAATTTATAAGTAATTTATTACTCCAAGTTTCTTTGTATATTAAAATTATTATTATTATTATTATTATTATTATTATTTATCCAATACAAACAGGGAATACTGCTTGGTTATGTAGTATATATTATACAAAACCCATGTTATGCCCCTCTAAGTGCAATAGCAGCAATGCTAAACTTGGAACAACTTAATTAATGTTTTAAAATGTATTCCATAAAACCTCTGTCATGCACCCCCTAGTGCAATAATAACAATGTTGAACTTGGATCAAGGATATTAATTCTTTTCATTTGCTGTGTCTTGGCAACATATTCTATACTACTAATTTTTTTATTTTAATATTGCAAACTACTTTTATATTATAAGTACTTGAGACAAAAATAGTAGTGATATAGAGTAGGTAAGTGAGGATCATGCAACTGTTACCCTTATGATGTACAAATTGTTGGGAGAAGTTACTGCATACAGGAACAGATATTATGCAAATCTCCCTCTTCTTAAACCATCCCTGCCATCAAGAACATACATTACACTTACAAAACACCAATAAAATATTATTTGCTCCTAAGGAACTTTGAAAGGAAGATATTTCATAAAATGTATGGCCCAACTAAAGAAAATTAATTGTGGAGAGTTCAGAATAAATAGAATATTTAACAAAATACTGACAATGACTGAAGAAAAATCGCCAAATGTGTGCTAAATAGTAAGATGATTGCTATGTTAGATGAGGTGACTAAGGAGATGGTTTCAAGATACTTTGAGCTGAAGAAATAAGATGTAACGGCTGATGGGAGAAAGCACAGGGAACAATAGAACAGGATTTTTGAGGTAGTTGGCTCACACCAGGCTGTAAGAAAAGGAAGGAGGAGGAGCAGGAGCAGGAGGAGCAGGAGCAGGAGGAGCAGGAGGAGGAGGAGGTAGTGAGGTTTTCTAATAATGGAAGTTGGGAGATACATGCTCAAAATGCATTTAGTATTAAGTAAATTAGCCATGATTACATTTTATTTAAAATTTTCTGTATTGCCAATAATATAATTAGAAAAGTGTCAAAGCTATGGAGTGAATTCTGGGGAGGTATCAATGAGTTAGATAAAGGCTGAACTAGTTCACATAACATCTTGTAAAGAAGTATTGGACTTACTTAAAAGTTTCACTGAGGGGAGTGTGATTGGCTGAACTGAGAAGAATAAGAATGAAAGTTATAATAATGGCAAAAATTATAAAGTATTGGTATAGATACTGACGATATAGATGGCATAACAAAAGGAAATAATCCATTCACACAAATATTAATGTGATATTCCAATAGCTGCATTATGGGGTGGAGAAAGAAAGAAGAAAAAGAAAGTATACTGTATCGCTGAAAATAAAAGAAAACAAATAATTTGTAAAGCATATATAGAATGTCTGAACATGTCTCAACTTGCACACTTCTCACATGTGGGAATCAGAAATGATCACAATGAAACCAAGTACCATGGTACTTTATGCATTTAGCTAAAAAAATACTTTAAAGTTAAATTTTAGCTTGAGAAATTATGCCTGTAAATAAATTATTATTCTTTATTAAACAGCTTTTGTAATAGAGAACAAAACATGAATATATATCATACAAATTAATACACAGTTTAACAGATTTTAAAATGTTGAAAATCATTAAAACATAATTTTTCCCTCCCCCCTCTCTCTAATGCTGGCCCTGTTCCCTTGAACTTGGGTGTTTTCATCTCTGGATGGGAGTGTTGTAGCTGCCTGCCAAGACAGTGTTACCCTTAAGGTGCAGCTATGTTGATCAATGGAGATGATAATGATGTGCCAGGGGTTTCTTAAATTTAATGGAATTTAACCCAATTTGACTATGGAGATATGGAGATCTTCCTAGCCAAAGAACAATCTCTTTGGCACATCCGGGAATCCAATCCCCATAATCAGAAATGCTGGAGACTAGTCCAGTAAAACATATGCAGCACTAAAATAACATAAGTTACATAAATAATAAAACTAAACAAAATTAAAAATCAAGTTGGCATTTTTTACTCTTAATGAAAAACTTATGAATATCTAGTAACAAATTTCTAGATTTACATATATTTAATACTTTAGTAATAAATACATGTTAATGAAGCTTAATGAATTCTTTTTAGAATTCTGATATTTTATTTCACTAAGAAAAATTGTTTTATTGTTATAAAAAGTAGTACCATAAAAAACATTCTGGTATCTGCTTGAATTTCTGACTTATACTATGGTCAAAATAAGAGAAATTAATGAACAAGATTTGCAGAATGCATGGCATGCACGCATGCAGATGTGCATGTAAACATCAGTAGTAACTTATTTTGGAAACATACTTGATATAATGCAAATAAGCCAATATTAATAATATTTTCAAAAGATGGAAAATAGCTTGTGTACAACAAAAAATTCCATTTAAGGCATTTTAGTCTCCAGTCATGAAGCATGTTCTTGTATTCACCAGAATATGTATATTAATCAAGAATAAGCTGGAAAAAAGGAAGCAAGGTTTCCTACAATTTAAACCAGATGCTTTGGCAGACACAGAATAGCAAAACATTTATAAGCAAGGTTAGGCTACAGTTTTCAAACAGAATTAGCTCCTAATCACATATTTGAAAATAATAGGGGATGGATGGATGGGTGGGTGGATGGATGGATAGATAGATAGAGTGAGTGTGCAAGTGTGTACAGGTCTAACTAAAAATAATAAGAACTAGAAATAGAAAATATTGACCTATATATTTGCCTATTTCAGAGTTTTATTAATTTCCATAGATCTAATTATTATTTTTCAGCTTTTATTAGATTTTAGTTATATTGTTCTTTATGAGTTACTTTATTTTTGTTCTCTCTCTCATATGCATGCCGCGTGCAGACACACACACACAGATGTTCAATACTAGATTAAGAATTTGGAGTACTTATACTTTAACAATAATTTCCTGAAAATATTTCATTTTTTTACATTTTCCCTTCTTCATGAGACTTGAAACTTTTTTATTAAAAATCAGTAATACCAAAGACACAGTTTTGTTCTGCATGACATGAAATTACTCAACAATATTGAAAGACTACAGATATTACCTCTTACTGTCTGCCATTTCTTTCACACGTTTCATCCTCAAGTTTATATGCTGGATAGTAAGTAATCCCACCTTTGCTGTCTGTGTAACGTAATGCAGGGTTTGGAACTGTGTTGCGCTGACTGCCCAATGATGTGTAGCTAAAGGGACAAGTAAGCAAATAATAAATGTACAATTAAAATGAAAATAGCAACTGCACTATTAGCATATAGTGTAAATAAGTCGCTGATTTGCATATAAATGACAAATTACCTATTATAAGGTACAAAGTAGCACTTAATGACTTTAACTGTGAGTTAGTAAAGAAAAATCTAAAATTGTTAGTTGGAACATTGCACAGTGAAGCTAATCATATGATAAGATCATTGTGTGAATGAGTCAAATTAACACTCTTTTGCTCTACTCACTTGTTTAAATATGTAGAACCTGTTTCATGTACACTTCGTTTGCATCATTAGCCCCATTGTTGACTGGAGGATAAACTGTTATGCTGTAGAAATGTGTAACCTGCTCTGGTGCAGGTGTAATGAACTTCAAGTTCATTCATTTAAGAAATTTTGAAAAATAAGACATTTTTAAAAAATTCTGTTGGAACTCACACAGTGAAGCTTATTAAATGTAAATTAATGACAGATTAATTAAAATTTACATTGAGGTTCATATTTTCATCACCGTACTAGTTCTTTGTTATAACCATTTATAACTGCTAATCTTTCTATTGGTTTGTATTATTTAAGATATTCTTCTTTGCTAATTTTGAAGTTAACTTGTCAATATGCTAAGTTGTTAACTGCATGTTTGTGGATTGTGAGGTTAAAACCATCAGTTTGATGCGATTGTCTGCATGTGCATTCTTTCTGTATATTCCAAATTCCAGGTTTTCTTGATGTTTCATTATTTTTATGTCCAAGAAAGGTAACATGTTATCTTTTTCAGTTTTGTATGTGAATGAAATGTTTTTATCTTGTAAATTCAGAAGTTTTATGGTGTCATTGATGAGTTTTTTGTTGACTATGGCAAATATATTGTTGACATATCTGTACCATTTTTTAAATATGTATGGAATAGCTGAGTTGATGTGTGTTTCAAATTTGCTCATGAAGAGGTTAGCTAAAAATGGAGACAATCAGCAATGGCATCACATTTCTGGACAGAAAACCACCACATATTAAAAAAATAAAATTATTAAAATCAGTGCAAGGACATACAGAATTAGCAACATGGGAGAAAATCTATATTTACAAGTACAAGGACAGTTTAATGAACTTCGACTCTTCCGGTGATGAAAACATAAACTTCAAGTTCATCACACCTCCATCAGAGCAGATTACACATCTCCACAGCATAATGGTTTATCCTCCAGTCGACAATGAGGCTGATGATATGAATGAAGGGTTCGAGGAACCAGTTCTATATATTTAAACAAGTGGAGAAAAAAAGTGCTAATTTGACTCATTCACACAATGATCTTAATGAAGAAAAATTTATTATCTTTCATCTTTCCAAATACACAAATTGTGGATTGTAATAATGTACAAAAACTTACTTTGTAATCTTCAAAAGCTTTGTGATGCAAATAGCACATATTATATCCACAAAGGGCTTTATTCTTTTGTGTTTTATAGATAATAGTGCTGTGTTATTGAAATATAATTGCTCAGAAACCATGAGATTATGATCATGTCTATTTTACAAACAAAACAGTGTTTCTAATTTTTTATGACAATATGCTAAGCTAAAATTTGTAAAGAGCATAGCAAACAGTTTGCTGTCAATATTTTCTATGACCATCCAAATGATTTTGTGTTCTTGTTTCAGTGAAACTGGAGTTACTTTCCACCAATTCTTTGAAATACTTCTGTATTAAAAAAGAACCGTCTCATTTCAGGAAACAAGAATTATTTTCTATTAGAATTTATTAAATATGTTAGCACTAACATCACTTACATATACATTAGGACATGTTTCAGGGGCAATCACTCCCATCATTAGCTAGTGACCAACTATTTGATGTAGTGGCTGGATCCCACAGTATCCCTGTGGAGGCATCTGATGGTTCAAATAGGAACTTGCTGAGTTCATTCATGAGTATATGTCAAAATTCATTCATTTTTCTCTATTTTTCCAGATGAAACATTTTCCCAAGTTCTATTGGATTCCAAAGTTCTTTCAGCAGATTAGACTTTAGTATATTTAATGATTTTGAGTTCAGTGTTGTTGCTCAACATTTGGCAAGAAAAACCATCGAAT
Source organism: Metallyticus violacea (assembly GCA_030762175.1). NCBI lineage: Eukaryota > Metazoa > Arthropoda > Insecta > Mantodea > Metallyticidae > Metallyticus > Metallyticus violacea. Next base: position 96,233,427 of record CM060843.1, read on the forward strand.
GAGCGCTCCACTCTCCTTATAGGTCAGACCTAGCTCATTGTTACTTTTTTCTGTTCCCTAGTCTCAAAAACGACGTGCGGGACCAGCATTTTGGTTCATCAACAGTGTCATGAAGATGGTATAGGCAAATGTAAAAACGATGTCAAAAACAGTTTTCAGATGTATTCTAGGACAGACAGACACATTGGACCAAGTGCATATTTCTCAATGGGGACTACTACTTAAAAAAAAAAAAAAAAAAAAAAAAAAAAAAAACCGACACACCTTGCCTAATGCACTTCATACGTAAAAATCATTCTCAGTTTTTGTTGACTAACTCTTGTATAAGTAAGATGAGTTAGTGTTAACACTGAATTAGTTGCTTTATACAGTATCTGTAATAAAATCTCATTAATACAAATGCACTTAGAATGAACCTTGAATTTTGATTAGTACATTAAATGAACTATTTTTTTTTAGCTTTAGTTTTTTATATAACAGTAAGCCATTGTTTACTCAAAGTTTATGTGAATGTTAATCTAAGAGTCAATAATGTAACAATGTTATTGAATTTTGTTAGTTCAAATATCATTTCATATTTTAACGATCAGTTTTGTACTTTTTTAATTTTTTCATTTCAATAATACACAGAATTTTAGCAAAGTAACATACTCAAGACCTATAAATAGTTATTTTTGCTTGTTAAGGTGCCATGATTAATGCCAGCTCATTATGTAGTAACAAAGACCTACTTAGCAATAACATATGAACAAAGGTGGGACTTGATACATAAAAAACTTTTTGCATTACACATAAAGTATTTATAAACAATGGGTAATAAATGTAAAGCACATGAAAACCTCTAATAAGTTTTAATGTTTTTCCATTTTATATTTAACATAATATTCAAGAGTTTGAACTGGAGCCTATTGATGTAGAATTTCAATACTGATGGCATGATGTCCTTGAAAATTCAGCATATGGGTGAAAGTGTAGTTTTATGATTTAGAATTGCATATGAGCGGTAACTGTGACTCTTGTTGGAACATTATGGATAAGAGCAAAGTGGAAGTGGCTTGTAGTTGGTCCATCAGTTGATCTCTGGATTCAGAGACATTTCTTTGTCAGCACAGTTACCTGGTTTCACAGTTCCAGATTTTTCTTTGCAAAGATAATTAAGGACCAGGCATTAAGAAATTGCCTTCATAAAACACAAGAATTAAAATGTACTATTAAATCTCACATTTTGCTAATAAATCTAATATAAATTTGTTAAACAGAACTTTTATATTACTGGTTTATTGTTTAAATCATTATGCTGCACCAAGATATAATTTTTCACAAATAAATAAATTATTTACAGAAACTCTGCATGTGTTTCTTTATACCTTCCTAGCTATTTAGAAAGTTATTGCAAATTATGTGTCCATTCTGGACCATGGAATTGAATAAATTTAATCTAGCCAGCTTTCAACTGTTTGTGTGGCAAAACAGTGTTGGTCAATTGCAGTTTAGTGCATGTCTCGGCATCAACACTCACAATTGTGGTCAGTTGGTAGCAAGCATTTAAAAAGAGAGAACTGCAAAAACACTACTTATGGGTCTACAAAGGAACTAATGTATTTGGAGAACTGTTCCATTATTAAATTCCTTACAAAGGAAATGAACAAGCCAAAGAAAATCCATGGTAAGATGATGCTGAAGCTACTTGCAATGATCTTCTTCATACTATAGGATGAATTTATATGCCAAGCAATTTAAATGGGGTCAGGAGTCATTTGGAGATGATCTATACATGAAGCAATCGTCACAGGAAATATACCAATGATGATTAAGGAAGATCATATTAAAGTAATCTCATACCTCATGAGTTAGGAATTTCTGCAGCAATATTTTTCTTGATCAGAAAGCACATTTCCTGGAGACAAGATTATTTTAACCTTCTTAGAGAAAGTCCAATTAATTCTTTATTGGCAATGAATCATGAGTTCATCATCCTGAGCCCAAAGACTTTTAAGAGTTCTATATTACCCAGCTTGTAAGAAGTTGGCTGAAAAGATTATGGCAACAGTTTTCAGGTATACAAAGATGATTTTGCTATTGGAATGAATATGCATGATTTGACCATTTCTCATGAAATCTATGCTTCCACAACTAGCTTCATGTATGAAATAAAAAAGAAAGTGGAATAAAAAATAGAAGTATATTAGTACTTCATGGCAATGTACTATCTCACAAGTTCCACAAATATTGAGAAACATGCAGCTTAAATATCCATCCTACATTAGACCAAGACTCAAGAGATAATTTTCTTTTTTAACACCTCAAGAAATTCCTATATGAACATTTTATGGTAATAATGACCAAATTGGCTGGACCTTCACAAATTCTGAGAGCAATAAATCACTGGAGGTGAATGATTCAAATGAACGAATGAATGAAAAAGGAAATAATTTTGAAAACTAACAATGGAGAAATTATTTACTCTTTTATTTCCATATTTAGAAAGATAATTTTCTGAGTGCCTCTCACATAAAATGGGCTTCCATTATCACTGAACAATGATCAATACAAAAGATTAATGTAGCTATATAAAAGTAATGCAGCTTAAATGTCAACGATGACTCAAAATAAATCCAAAAAAATTTCTGATACTTTCATCCCAGATATGCATGCAGAAATAATCCATAGCCACACTAAATTCCATCACATACAAGATCTTTAAAAACTCATATTAAGAGTTCTAACATGAGATAAACTACTCAAATGATTTTCTGCTTATCCTTAAAATTATGAATATACCAAAACATCAAGCCAAAATAAAAACAGTATATGGTTACCTTATTTACACATCACAAGAAATTTTCATGGTCATAAAAAGAATCTGTAGGGTTCACAGCTGCAGGAAGCTTAATATAAGCTGGGCCCTCTTTCACTGGCTGTTTATTAATCCTCTGGATATTAAGTGAAGAAGCACTTAAATGTTCTGTTACTGATGGTGTTTCCTTTTTTGCTCGAATTCTATTCAGGAACTTCAGTTTCTTGTCATAGAATCTTTCTGACTTCTTCTTTTTCTTTTTCTTTGGATGAGTTGTTAAATGTCTTTTAGATTTCATTCTAAATAATTTTCGCCAATATGCATATGCAAAAGATACAAATAAAACAAGCAATGGTACCAAGGACATTATCAATGAACTAACAAAATCACTCTTATTATTGTCAGCATTAATCAATGGAATGACAAGAGGTGGATTTAAACCAACAATAACTTCACAATCAAAAGAAATTCCAACATTTGCATATTTCTGATAAAAGTTCTTACAAGATACATCATAACCACAGCCTTCTATATTCACAAAAAATGGAAGAGAACCATTTACATCCTCCACTTCATTCACAAGAATAAGACCACTTGTATTCATTTCTGACTCATTTATAAGATTCTCAAGATATGAATCCATTGCTGACACATTCCACTGGAAATATCCTTCACTACTGCTTTCACTCATTGTAGAAATATCAACAACACTGTCATTTAATATATAGTTCACATATATTTGTGAGCAATTGTAAATCCATGCTGTGCAGCTCTCACTACAAGAAGTCCATTGACATTTTGTAGTCCCATTCAAATTTCTTACTACTGTAGTTGTACATAAAGCAGGTGTCATTTCAACTGTTAGTGTTAGTAGAGCTGAATCTGTGAACATAGCTAAAGAAATGACAGCTATTGTGAAGCAAATTATTATCAGAATGGAACAGAAACGTGCTTCAAGATCTCGCAACCAATCTGGTTCACGACATTTTCTTTCTTTTGTTCGACTCATCCTGGGTCATCAGTAATTTCAATGTTCATACTTAACCAATAGTTAAACAGCTCCTTTTCCATCACTTTCACTACCTTTTTTAAATTTCATCAGCATGGAAAATAAAATGCAACTTGTTTCCCCACATTTTTCAGTGTGCACTACATAAATGAGGAACTAAAATATTGTGTATATAAGTGTAAGTGACCACTCTTGTACTCTACTTAGTTGTGCTTTAACTAATGCATTAAATGTAATCAATAAGGTCAGTGTATGTGACATGCTAACTCCATAGCAACCCCTTATGACTGATCCATATCATGTCATGCAAGCTGTTGCTGTTAATGATAGGTTCGCAGTATGACCTTCACATGGTTCTGACATGCTATGCAGAAGTTACGGAGCAGCACAACAAGAAAATTGTTCAACCGTGATCTAATTCTAGGTGAATTTTCATGAAGGAAAGCAAGTGTCATAGTTAATTTATTTATACCCTTTAAGCACAAAGCAACATAACCAAAAATGATTTAATTGTAAGTTTAAAACTATAATACAATAACAAGCTTTTCCAAATAAAAAACCAGGTGTTAAAATATGTTTCTGGTATTTGTGCATTTAACATTGATCCTATTTAAAGATATTACTGGCTCCTTAGTTTGTGTACTTCAGCTAAAGGAAAAATGCTGCACTGAATGTATTACCATTTTAATAAATTATAATCTTGCAAATGCCATTAATAACTGTTAAAGATTTATTCTTTGCTTTACTTTTTACCTATATTAGTAAATTAATTTCTAGCTATATATTTTTAATATTTTCCTTTGATAACTAAGCACTGTGTAAGAGCACTTTTGAATGCACTTAAACAACCAATTTAAAGCATTTAAGAAGTTTTTACTCCATGTAGGGTCACATTCATGAGTTTAAAGCAGGATTTGAAGAGAGAAAGAGACAGAGTCTGTAAGGGAGGAGAGATGCAGAGAGAGGTCAAATTTCACCTGCAGATCGATTTTATTTTTAAAAACATTTATTCAATCAATAACCACCAAAAATGAATGAAAATAAAATGTTGCAGCTAATGATGACGATGACAAATCATATAAAAATAATAGGAATTTGTGAACTTATATGGGTTTGGAAAGAAGAAAACAGAATTCCAAACTAATATTTCTTTCCAACCTGAATGTGAGATAGTTCAAAATCATATTTACTTTTTCAAGCATTTTGGTCAGCATTTATTTCACCTAATGTTTTCTGTTAATTTATTCTTATGTTAATATGATTAAAGGTTTCTCGGCTCTTAGCTCCTCATCTAGAAAGAGTATTCTTGAAATAGAGTAGCAATTCTTCATTTAACATAATAAAATTCTTTACATGTAAAAGTAAGTTTTCTATCTTCCAAAAATTATAATTTCAAATTAATCTCAAAATTTACATTAAGTGAATTACAGTCTTGCCATAATTTGAAAACTGCTTGCAATACAAATTTTTCTCAGATCATATTTGGAAGAGCAAAAACATAGCTTTGAACCTCTGCCTTTTAGTTGCTTTGTCATGCAACTGACAAATGACTCAAATCCATGCTTGGGTTAGGCTGCCTAATAGAAAATTTTATCTGGGACCAGTCCTCAATCTATAAGAATCTTGGATTGCTTTAATATTTTCATACCTGGATTCATTTAGTACAAATGCTACTCATTTTTTTATAATCACAAAAACTACTATCCAAAAGATATGGGCAATAGGCACAGAATGTAAAGAGTTGAAAAAATAAAACAAAAGCACATACAGAGCAAGTTTGAAAAGTATGTGGCCTGACCCAGAGATAATGATCCAATAAGCTTGGTCTTCTATGCTCTTTACCCATCATCCTTTGTAACAATATGAGTGAATTTGTATTTCCTTGTATTAGCAGTTTATGTATGAATTAAAGTTTTGAAAGCTGTGAGAGGTAATTTTTTTTTATGAGGGATAAATTTGAACATCAAGCCATCATTAAATATTTTATGAAGAATGGTATAACTCCAACTGACGTCAGATGCTCCTTTAATTTTTTTATGTGGCGCTTCATCTCTATAGAGCCGTTGGATTCTCCAATTAGTCGCACCCTTGGCCGAAGATGAAGACAAAGGTCTTTGAAACCGGTTCCAAATATCACACAAGTAAGTGAAGCAATAAGAGAGTTTAGTACGACATATATCGCACAAATTTATTCACATATATTCTTTAAAACAATTTCTTTTTTAAAAGATATGTTTTAGTTAATTATTTTGTAAATATCATAAATGAAAAACCAAATATAGAAAAGAATATGGTATACTGAATCAAAGAGGTTAAAGATTCAATTTTCTTAAGGGAGACATCAAATGAAGAAATAGGTAATATTATAAATGAATTGAAGAATAAAATTTCAGTTGGGCAGGATGCAATATCATATAAAACATTAATGCACTGTAAAGAAGGGCTAACAGGAATATTACTGCATATGATAAATTCCTCCCTAATTGAAGGAATCTACCCAGATATATTGAAAATTATTACAGTCAGACCAATTTATAAATGAAGAAAATAGAATATTACAGACCTATTTTGGTAACTTCCATCTTTTCCAAAATATATGAAAAGTATACTGCGCATAAGATTACTAGATTTTTTTTTAACAAATATAATGTATTAAACAAATCACAGCATGGTTTCAGAAAAGACTTATCCACAACAACATCAGTAGCAGATTTTTTTCATTCAATACTTAAAGCTCTAGATGATGAGAAAATGATGGAATTATTCCTTGACCTGTCCAAGGCATTTGATCCAGTATCTCATACAATATAATTGGAAAAAAAGTAAAATATGGAATTCGGGGTAAATCCAGAGAAATTCTACTATCATATTTACAAAACTGCAACAATGTACAGAAATTCACTATAAAAATGGAAATATCATAACTTCAGTTAAATCAAATTGTAAAGTTGGAGTACCTCATAGATCTGTACAGGGCCCACTATTATTTCTGATATATGTAAATGATTTGCCTAATCTGCAAATGTAACTATATCAAATGCTGATGATATAAACCTGCTCTTTTCTTGTAAATTTCCTACTGGTTTAGAAGAAATTATAGCGAAAGAATCGAATACCACTTACAAGTATTTATTAAGTAATAATTTAACACTAAATGTGCAAAAAACTAAAGCACTTATGTTTCACTATCACAATAATAGGCATGAGAATCTAGATATAAATGTTATATAATGGAGAAGCAATAGAACAGTTTAATCAAATAAATTTCTTGGGAGTTGCTGCTCATGACCAATTAACTTTCAAGCACCATGTAGATTATATTTGTAACAAAGTGAGCACATGTCTATATTTATTAAAGAAATTCACAATATTTAAATTTAGATAGTCTAAAGTTAGCATATTATGGTTAATCTATTGATAGTTTTGTCTTGCAATTGAGGTCTGGGGAAGTACATGAGTAAATATGAATAGACTATAATCCTTCAAAAAAGTTGAGATGTACGTAAATGGTAGACAGGAGAGTGTAATGTAGAAGTATTTTTTAGAAATTTAAAATGTTAACTACATGCCCCTCTGCAATACTGCCCTCTATCGATGAAATCGTAAGACTGAAGTAAAGGATTCAGAGATTGCCATGGTAGGCCAAGGCTTACCCTGTGCTACAACACAAATCAGAAGAAAATATTAACTAATATTATATGTGTATAAGATAGTGCTATTTATTATTATCAATGAACAGGACAAGTTTGTAAACAAAGGACTGCTACAACTATAGCACTCTAACTTAAAACAATTATTACTATCTAATGTAAATAAAAAAGGCTACTGAAAGAGATCCACGAGTTATTGGTAAAAATGTCATAATAAACTGCCACTAACAATTACGTCAAAGAGGGGAAATAGTTTCAAACAGAACTGAAAATCTGCTTGATAGATAAATGTATGTATAGGATAAATGAATTATAAATATGTATATAAAATATAGCTGAATGTAATTACTTATAGCATAAATGGAAATACCCCATTACTATATGAAGTAAATTTGCTTCTTGTTTTAAACTGTTTAATTTATCAATGTATTTTGTGATTAATGTATTTTCTGACAATCACTGAAACTAAACTATAAAGGGTATTGTCTGCAATAAAGTTATTGCCACTGTTGGTGTTATTATTATTATTATTATTATTATTATTATTATTATTATTATTATCATCATCATCATTATTATTATTATTATTATTATTATTATTATTATTACTAATGATCCAAAACATATGATAGAAATTAATAGCAATCCTACATAAAAAAAAAATCAAATGTTTATAGTGGATACTCTCACATATAGGCAAATAGGCCAGCTTGCTAAAAAGAGAATGAAGATACCAACCATTAATAACATAAGTACAATGATTAGAAGAAAAATTACAGATATAAGAACAATATTTAAAAACCAAGTACAGTTGATTTGGAATAATTTGTGGTACATTTTCTCTCTTTCTCCTTTCTTTTTGTTTATATATAAAATGTTTCACCTTTGACAGATCAGTAAATTCTTTTCTTCACATTTCCACATCTTTCTTCCTTCCACTGAAGCGATTCCTCCTCCCTTCAAATTTTTGAGCATTATGCATTGAATCAAGCTACTGAGCAAGCTTCTTCCCTTCAGTAACATTGTGATTAATGTGACTGGTGATGCCCAAACTAATATTGCTATCATTATGCTTGATGATAATTTTTCGTTTACAAAGATTGTTTTTCTACGATATCTGTACACTAAAATCAGGAAAATTAACAGTGTTCAAGGATACAAACAAAGCTGACTGATTTTTTGCATTAAAGTTAAATATATGTTCATTATTTTTAAAATTTGTATTTGTGCAGGTAGGTAACATGCGATCAGTTTTTGTTTTTACCTGGAATGTTTTGCCTATGAGCAAGTGCACTGCTTATTAGCCAATCAGCTAGGTCAGTAATTAGCGGGAAGGTAAAACAATTAAATACACAAAGGGGCTCATTACTTACTGATTGCTCTCTATCTTAACATGTATTGGAGTGTTTAAAATATATTGATTTTGAATTGTATTTTATTTGTCCAATCTGTCAAAGCACTTTTTATTGAACTCTGGGAGAAAGAAATAAACTTTTGGAGATAATTCACAAATTTTGATAATTGCAGAAGCTTGAGCATTAATTACAGTGAATTATCAGAAATTGGCAGTACTTTAATAAAAGGAAACAACAGGGAATGCTGTGAGAAATCATTATCAAATTATATGTTACAGTGAAGAAATGCCAAGATATGGATCTATTTTGTTTGAAGTAGTTCATGGTTGCCTTGCCTTGCCTTGCCTTGCTTGTCATCTCTACTGAATGGAAATTTTCTGATTCGTACATGTGTGCAATACATGGATGAAGAAGATAACAGATAAGCAAGAAAAAATGTAATAAACCAAATGGTCAATCACAGGGTCAAATAGCTTCCAAAAGCTGGAACTCCTATGATAAATATTAGTATTTATAACGAAAAATAGAAATGTTCATTCACAATTCAACAGTGTATAGCTTATGTAATTACAATATGGCAAATGTTATGGTTTTTTTATAGGTAGCATTTTTATTATGGTACACACATTGTTTATTTTTGTTGACTGGGCCTTATTGATGCGAGTTGTTTGTTATTCTGAAATGTCGGTTAACCATATCTGGGGAAAATGTGGGAAGGGAGCAGTTTTTACTTGTTGTTTCCTGGTTGGTGAAGTCTCCCCCTCCTAAGGAGAGTTTACAAAACAGAAAAGGTTAGTTGACAGCAACCACCAAACAGGACAGATGTGTCAGTGTCACATTTCCTCTCAGTCGGAGCCAGCTCGCTACAATGTATAATTGCATATCAGGTGTACAGTCATTTTATTTTCTCATTTGAATTTGACTTCAGGTATATAGTCATTGTATTTTGTCATTTGAATTTGACTTCAGGTATATAGTCATTGTATTTTGTCATTTTTGATAAATCAGAATGCTGACATTAATTTTATAATGTGACTTGGTCAATTATGAGTATATGCATAGGGCTACTTGGATGTCAATGAATGTGATAATTGTAAGCTAACAAGCCGGGTTTGTAATAATATATTTGACACTATCAATGTTGTAACAATGTAATTTAGTTTTCCATTGATAAAGAATAAATAATTAAAATTCTTAAATTGAATGATATCTCAATAAATAAAATTCCGAGCCAAATGGTAACTGTATCAAGTAGCTAACAGAATAAATAATATTACATCACAATTATATAAATCAGTTAAAAAGTAATAAGTGATGTCATTCTTACCCTTTATCATATAAAACACAATATGGTACAGTGTGATCCTTTAAGTATGTCCAGACATCCTTGTAGCTCCAATCTAGGAGTGGACTCACACGCATTACCTGTGGCCAGTCTTTATCTGTCATCTGAAATATATTCAATAATCAAAAAGATTTATTAACACTGAGGATTTCATGGTGGGCATCTTGTGAATAAATTAATGCCATTTTTGAGCTTGTAGCTCATGGTCTAGTGGATTGTATGAATCCTGATGTTTAACCAGAGTCTACATTTGGCATTTTTCAGGATGTGTCAACTCTTCTTCCTAGTTATAAGTCAACATGACTTATTTTTAAAAAAAAAAATTACATTAATTTTTTTAATTAATTACACACTACTAGAATATAGGGGGTATTTGGGCCTGGTATCACGTCAATGCACCCAGAAACTTGGAGTAATTGTTAAAAAAAGGCAGGGACAACATGATAAATGCTCTGATGTGCACCTACAGACTGAGTTGGTATCTATAATTGTTTACTGACCTGTGCCTCTAGAATCTAGTTATCTGTAGTTGTGCCCAGAAGGGAGGAGCAAATCTATTGGTGCAATTTGGGTTCTAGGTTTTACTGAAATTACAATGGTCACAGTTTTAATAAAGATGTTCAATTTAAGCACATTCTTCACATTTATGACACTGAATCCAGTTTTTATTGAAATTTTTGCTGCAGTTGATGCAGTTTGTTTTTTCACTGTTTTTGTTCACTTTGGACTTTGAAGCAGGAACTCTGTTTTTGTTTATTAGGCCTACACTGTTTTTGCTTCACAAGCAACGTACTCTTGTAGAGGCTTTAAATTAAATCTTCCCATTGGGCTTTTCTTTTTCTGGAATTTAGTCATCTTTCACTGCAGGCTGGAACTGGAGAGACCTATTTCAAAGCTGCAATGAATTTCGAAACTTCACCTGTTACTACTGAAGAAGACAAAGGTTCATGCTTTATGCAGTTTTTTGGCTCTTCAAGGTGGTATGGAAGGCATACTTTCTGGAATCACATCCAGATTATCTGCAACTCTGGATGGTGTCACAGAACCAGATGCAGTGTGGACTTCTTCAGAAAAGGGGGTCAAACTGATGCATTTTCTTATCAGCTAGTGTATTGTTTGAATCCTGATGATCTTTGTTTGAAAATTTCATCCACTGAGAGACCATGAAATCAAACTCAGACAAGGCTATCGGGTTGAAAGGAACAATCCCATTACAGCTGAAGCCTTTTTCTGCAAGTCTTCCTGTATGCCTCAGCAACCAATTGTAAAATATCATAATCATTAATCCTTAGTCCAGGATTTTTCCTCATCCACAGACTGCAAGAAATAGCATATACTTGCTTGAAGGGCTTCATAAATGCCCTAGAAGCTGGAGCTTATGTGATGTGTGTGGTGGGACACTTACCATATAGACATTATTCTTTCGTGCAAATTCAATCACTTGAAGTTCCTTATGACTGATGCGGCCACCCAGGATCAACAATGCTGGACCTGATGGAGTTGTGTGGGTGTGTTTGATGAAGTGTAGAAGCCAAGAAATAAAACATCCCCATTCATCCAACCGCTAGTATTGCGAATGACAATGCTGTCACTCAGTGCTCCTATCATCAGTCTGTCATTCATTCTTTGCTCAGGGAAGATGAACATAAGTGGAATGAACTGACCAGCTGCACTCATACAAAGCATCAAGGTGATACTTTCCCCTCTCTCACTTGAAGAAGTTACCTTCCCTACTTGATGTTTTCCCTTTCAGATAGAACCCTCTCATTCACACGTAAACATGACACATCAGTTTCATCTACAATGAAAATAGATGGACAAAAAGAATGAGTCTTCATCAAAGTAGACATTGAAATAAAATCTATCCACTTGAGGTTTATTGAAGAGATCATTGTTCTCATATGGTTGCCTGAGGGTCAGGTTTGGATGCGTCTTCATAAAAGAATAATAAAAATCTTTCCCAGCTACCTTTTCTCTTTGTTTAATCAGTAATCCATCTTCATTTTATTTGCAAGGTCATACGCAAGTTTCAAAAATTCCTTGCAAGTAAAGGGCATTAATCTGGCATGCATATCATTAATATGCTTCACTAATTCATCCTCGTATTTTGATTCAAATGTAGGTTTGAATCTATTTAGCTTTGCCTGAATTTTTACTTCCACTCCGGAATTCAATGCCAAAATTTTCCTTTGAAGCATACTTTTGGGCACCTTATAATGTTGAGCAGCTTCTCTCATGGTCATTTTTTTTTATCAATGTTCTTTATAGCAGACACCATGTTAACTTTATCCCATTCTCCTCTGCTGGAACCCTGAGGCATCTTCTTAAAATTTGGCATTGCAATCTAAAACAAAATATTACTCTGTATATTTGTCCTATACTCCCCAAATGCATGAACAAAAGGAAAGAATCACCATAATGAAAGTATATTGCATTCTGTTAGTTTATAAAACATAATAATTATTTTCCTTATATAGAAGTGACATCACCACAAAACAACATTCAAGTCTCTTACCTACAATGACAAAAAGGAGCTTTGAAGTTAAGGAGCAGCAGGAATCATAAAACAATATGGAACCTCTCACTCCACACTAGTCAATGCAGCAACTCGAACTGGTTATGACAAAGCATGATGAACACTACAAATTCGGCACTGTAATCATCTGCCATCTACTGTACAACCTTGGAAACATGAACATTTCCATACTACCTGATGTTTGTCCTGACCTTACTCTATATGAGGGTATTCTTCAAAAAAATTATGACTTGAAGAGTAACTCATGACAGCTGCCTATGTTACTTTTCATTAAATGTTAAAACGGAAAGAAAAACATTTCCAATATTTCAATCCACCATAGAATTTAAATATTGCAATCACTTACTTCCTATTGTTTTAAATGCCTAAAAATTATTAATGAACAAAATAAAAACCAATTTTTTTTAAAATAATGTACCAACAACTTTTATTCAACTTACCTGGAAATAGGTTAAGGCTTCTGAATATGGATCGGTTCTCCTGGTGCCCATCAATACTGCTTTTAAATGTGGTTTTTCTTGCAATAGTTTATGCAGTGCATTCTTGACTGGTCCTGGGACTATCTTCAAGTTAATATTATACCTAAAATAACAAAAATTGTATAAAGAGATTAAAAAAACAAATGCATATATTTGTATACATGTAACATCCTATCAACAATGAGGAGGCTGAACAATTTTACCTTGTAATAGAGCCCTCAATGAACTCTTCTACTTCTGGAAAGGGGTCCTGAGGTTGGACATATAAGGCTTGCCAGGGTTCCTTGCAGTTGGGAAACCTGTTTTGTAACACTTCTGAAGTGAGGTGTAGAAGTGCTGTACAATCCTTTCCACCATTAAAGCTTATGAACAATTCTGAAGGACTATATTTATCACAGCATTCCTCTAATACCTGCAAAATAAAATAACTATGGTTACTGAGATTACTGTTATTGAATTCAACTTATTTGAAGGTGTTCTTAGAATATTATTTATTCTATGTTAGCAAAATGTGAAAACCACTGCCTGAAATTAAAAAAAAACTTAAGAAAAACTAACATTAGAGATAATAAAACAATATATTTTTCATTATCCACAATGGCAGAGACAAGAAAGCTAATCACCATTCTTGTTGAATTTGTGGATTTGAAATTGTAACAACTGTATTTTTTCTTCCCCATCTCGTTCAAATACATTTTATTAACTGGTCATTATTTAACATGTGTATATGTTAAATCTTGAATTAGTTAGAGATGTTGGAACTATTCCACCAAATACAAATAGGTACAAATTCAAAAGTTTCACATACCACCCAATTTACCACAATAAATTCAAAAAGATACTCAAAGAACAGGAATTATGTTAGCCCCAAAGAACAATTTTAATATAAAAAACTTATTAGGTTGCAGAGTAAAGGACAACATGCCAACAGAACAAAAGTCAAGTATTTATGAAATAAAATGTGCAGAATTCGATAAAATATACATGGGAAAAACGAAGAGGAATTTGGAAATCCAGAAAAATGAACACTTTAGAAATATTTGCTTAAAACAGACTGATAAATCAGTGATAGCAGCACACTTACGGAAAAATCATGAAATTAAATCAGAGACAAAACTACTGAAACAACTTCACAACACAATAGAACTTTCCACTTGGGAAAAAATTTTCATTACAAAAATCAAGGAAAACTTAATGAATTTTGATTTCCCTCCAATGGAAGAACTCGGCAAGTTCCTAATAGAACCAACAGATGTCACCACAAGAACATCAAGAAACCCAACCACCACTTCTAACAACAGTTGGTCTACAGGCTGAAGATGGGAGGGATCACTCCCGAAACATATGTCCAGTTTTTATGTAAGTGAATGGAGTTAGTGTGAACAAATTTTATTACACCATTTATATATATATATATATATACCACTCCAGTGTCAACAGCTTTGTAAGTACATTTAATTGACCGTATCTCAATTAAGCTCCTTTTAAAAATACATAAAAGATGGCTAAAAATGTTCTCTTGATTTCCATTGTTTTACTTAAAACTTGCCATCTCACAAAACACATATCTTAACTGTAAAGACAATAATACTGGAAAAATATCCTTCATATCCTACATCCAAAAGCAAAATTTGGTTTGCATATGTTACTTCCCATAATGCTGCAGTTTGGATCATATGCAATATGCTACTCAAGAGTCAAAGAGTCATTACAGACCCAATATCAATCACTTTCCTCTCTATTAGTACATATAAATAAATTCTCATTTTTTACTTTATTTATGCAATTTTTCATAAACTTACAGGGAGCACATTCCCAGGAAAAGCAACATAAATCAATTTATTTTCCATTTCATTAATCATTAACCTTGGATGTTTTGCATAATAATCAATATTTTGCTTAAGTTTTAATGCTGAAACACACACACAAAAAAAAAAACAATAAAGCTATGGTTTCATGCTGTGTAACAAAGAACTTTTGAGATGCTGAAAAAATGTAATTAATTATTTATGGGTTGACACACAGAAGAGAAATATCTCTGCTTTACAGAGCTAAGCACTACATTCATCTTCAAGAAACTGCAGAATGTTTGCAGATAATTCTTGTCAATAAGAATTTAATATTTGAAATACTTTTATCCAGGGTAGAAGAAGCTTGAGGCATTAAGTTGTCTCAACCAGAAACAAGGTCAGATATGCTATGTGATAAATGTTTACATGCAAGTTAGGGAACTGGAGAAGTTATGCAGCAACTGGACATACCTTCATTCTAAATTTCCTGAACATTTCTGAGCATGTTCTGACCTAATGAACATTCAATACTGTTTTTTTCTTCCATTTAAGGAAACACTCGGATCTTGAGAAGAATGAATGGAAAGAATTACATGTGATAAAGAACATGACCCTCTTATATGGTTTACCAATGGACTCCTTATAGTGAATCAGGCACAGGCATTTATGACCTACCTCCAAGGACAAACATTAGTATAAGCCTTGGGAAACACTGCACAGTTTTTCAGGCACAAGTATCTGTCATTTTGAACTGTGCTTTTAGATGACTTGAGCAGGGTATCATGTTAAACAAATTTTCATCCTCTCAGGTAGTGAAAGTGCCTTAACAGTACTTTCCTCTGGTTAAATCTAACCTAGTAGGGGAATGTTCATATGCTCTAATTGCCCTGGTATCTCACATCAAGCTTGAACTGCAATGGGTACCAGCATTCTGGCATTTACAGAAATGAAAAAGCAGACCAGCTGCCCAAAAAAGGCTTTCAAACACCTTAAGTTGGTCATGGTTAGAATCAGCACATGTACTACCTTACCCATGGTAAAAACATAAATACAGGAAAAACACCAACTTGGTGGCAAACCTATCCTGGACAAAGACAAAGACCTTTTGCTTCTTATATCCATTAGTGAGGAATTAAAAATGCAATTTTTGAAATGAAAAGCATTTACAAACAAAGCTGGGTTGAAAACAGCTTGAACAATATGAAATTAAGCTTACAGCTAAACATGAAATGTGAACCATGTAAAAACCCTTTAGGATGATTCAGAAAGAAGGCCAATTTTAATTGAGATCAGTACCTTTTTTCTTTAATAAACTAATAACTGAAACAATACAGCAGCATAAAGCAATGGGAGTTAAGTTTATATAGCCATAGTTTTGAGTAACGGCAGTTCAGCGAGCAACTGAAGATGGGAGAGATTCTCCCGAAACGTGTCTTACTTTTGTGTAAGTGAATGGAGTTTAGTGTAAAAAATGAATACCTAAGTTGAGGTTATATTGCCACTCCATTGTCAACAGCTTCGTAAGTACAATATTTAAATAATTCTTTTCTCAATACATTTTATAACCTATTCTCTTATTATCTACGTTCACCAACTAAATAAGGCCCCTCCTTCTGCTGGAATATCCAGGAGACATATGCTTACCCTTTAAGTTGCTACTGCACATTTATCATAAACATTAAAAATACATAAAAAAATTATACTTAATAAACACTTTAGCTCTCTTCAGGTATAGCTCCTTTCAGGATTGTGACATTATAAGTAACAAAGTGTTTTCTATGCAACACACAAATTATAGGTAAAAAATTGTAAACTATGTAGAATATGTAAAAAACTAAAGAAATAAAAGTAACTCTGAATTTTGCTATGATTATAGTTATAACTATAGTTTACAGTTATATGCATGACATAAAACAAAAAAGGCTTTAAAAAACACTTTTCCACATCATAATTCCATAAAAATTACAGCATGTAGGTATCATGGTTTGGGTGCTTGTGCATTATACTCTAGCCTTCAATTCACACAGGAAAATACTTCTTTTTGAAGGTATTCGCTGGCTGCGCATAGGGGTCTTCAAAGGTCAGAATCTATAACTCAGCAGAACACCTCATGGTATGGGAAAAGCAGACAATATGAACAATCAAAATAGAACATCCCTGACCTTTACATTCATAAATTTGACAGGTTGGGGGCATCAGAACATTATACAGGTAGAAATCTAATGCAGGTGTTGTTGGTAAATATGCTTAAATTCTTTGTGGATATTAAGCAACAAAACAGTGACAGTAAATATGCACACTGTATATTATTGTTTCGGTATCAAAGCCAATAGAAAATAAAAATGCTCTGTTCGGCTTTCGTGTGTCACTGTTTCATCTATAAAAGACTAATTTTCCACTATAGAAAAAAATGCGACAATATGATTGGCACAGAAGAATTAAATAACCAGTTGGCATTCACTGTCGGCTCTGATGCCCAGAAAACTGATCCAATAATAACTCCACATGTTTTCTCAGTATATTATTGTGTCAACTCATAGTCTTGGCTCCAGATTAAGTTTAAAGGATTCACGTTAACATTGTGAACATTTAATGTGCCTTTCAGACAATGCCAGTAACAGGTTAGAATAGGCGAGAATCACAGCATTTGGTATTCTGCCTGTAATGCCCATACTGGGAATCTTCTATCCAAGAACCTTCTCTCAAAAAACATTGTACCTCTTGTGAAAGCAGCTGCAGTCTTTCATGTACCCTAATTGGGAACATACACTTTCAGAAAATGGATCTAAAATATGTCTCGCTGCAAACACAGCTGGTGCTCTCAGAGAGGTGCCTATTTATCCTTGAATTAAAAATTGAAATGCAATTACTAAGTTGCTGCCAATGATGAAGCTGTGAAACTACCTTCTTCAATCATGCCAAGCTCCTTCTTTATCATTGTGCCTTTCTCAAAGAAGCTTTAATACAATTGGATAGACCTTTATCTACCTGATGATTATAAGGACCTTTTGCCACATGCAGAAAAAAGAAAAAAAAAAATCAGTCACTAATTGTATACAGCTTTGCTGCCAATGTTCTCCATCCTGCATACCAGGAACTGAAACAACAAGAAACACTATGGACAAATGGAAGAATTCATTTTAGAAAATATTGGCACTTTGAATATAACCAATTATTAATAGTATCAAGAGAATCTGGAAAATTTTGAGAATACCACATGTTTTCTCAGTATATTATTGTGTCAACTCATAGTCTTGGCTCCAGATGTAAGTTTAAAGGATTCACATTAACATTGTGAACATTTAATGTAGCTTAACGTTCCAAAAAACTGCTTCAAATATTTTATGCACTTAAGTTACAATACCATAAGAGTGATGAAGGAAGTGTGATCTTGAGTTTTTATAAAGATTTAAGGTATGTAAATTTTTTCAGTGAATTGTAAAATAATAACAAAGTGTTAACAAGTGTTGGAAATAAAATCAGCTAAATACAAAATAAGCAGTGAAATGCTCTGTTCAATCAGTACTTTTATATTTTTTGGTGTTACAGTGTAACTCATTTCTTTCTTACTTAAATATATACAGAAATGTAAACTATTGCTAAAATTTTAAAATCAAATCCAAATAAATTGCAATTATGTACATCTGCTTGTACTATGAGATGCACACATTAACAGCTTTCTCAATTTTTAAAAATACAATATGCGAATTTTTTTCAAATCTAAAAAACATAATTAAGGTTAAAAAAATGTAATATAATTGACTAGTTTTTCTATTATTGTGTGACAGAAAATTAGTTTTTTACATCTGTGCTAATACTCCTAAATTATCCATATCAAGTAAATTACCTGGCTATTCCAGGCTTCATTAGAACTAATAGTCAACAGCTATTCTACACACACAACTCATTATATGTCACATGTTATTTTTTTTACTAATTATAATTTATTCATTAATACCTTATCTTAATATGCCCTTTTATCATTTCCTACAACACATTAACTGAACAAATCAATGGTTCATCAGCGACCTACTACTAGAATATTCAGGAGACATGAGTTCACTTCACCTTTATAATACAAATTTATAATTTACATTAAGATATACCAAAATGGTGTGTGTGTGTGTATATATACACACACACAACATTTTGAAATTTGGCTCCATTACTGCTAACATTCAGCATACATGTGGAACACTTTAATGAACATTAATGTTAGCCATCTTCCTTTCTACTGATAAATTCTTTTCCTTTTTACTTTATATAAAAACTCCCCTATGGGCTTTAATTGCAATTTATCTTAAAATATTTTCTTTCATAATCCTGAATCATTTCTTCTGAATCAATTCCTTTCTCCATTCCTTGGTATCAACACACTCCAAGATGTTTTCCACTTCCAGGACAAATGTTTTGAACTGTTCTTATTTAAATTATATATAAGACTGAAGATAATGCTGGAATGAACTATTTAAGGTATAACCAAGGGAAAGGTTAGTAGTTTGAAAAAAGGCATGGCCAATATAGATTGACACAAGAAGCTGATTTTGGATATGTATGGAGATAAAAAGAAGTATATGAATTGAATAAAATTACTATATTGTAGAAAATTCCTAAATAAAGAAAGAATTTCACTGCAGCAGGGGTGTTGAATATATGGAAATGAAGAGAATATTTAGCGCACATTATTTGAATGCATAGATAGAGAAAATGGAGATTATGTTCACATAGAATGCTTATACAATATAAAGAAAAAATGAACATGATCAACTAATAAGAGGCATATGCAATTAATGAAATGAATAAAAATAAACTTTTGGTAAACAGAGATGGAGCTTAAAAGAAAGATATAGCAAAGGGAAAAATAAATAAATAAGGAAAATATAATAAAAAAGAATCCTCTGGTGCCAGGACAGAAAGCCTGATGTGGTGGCTGAACCTCTGTCTTCTGAATTTCCAGTAGGAGACTACTGATGAACCAACGACAGAAGTTAGGATAGGGTAATAAGTGTTAGCCAGGGTTATTCTTTTTCATATTGGGTTACTTTAAAATTTGATAAGAGTAATTATGATCAGTTTATAATTTATTACAGAAATTGAATGTAAAATTTTATTTTAATCATGGTGAATTTCATCTAAGAATGGCCTAGGCCATAAAGGTGGAGGTCTCCTTGCACTTTTCTTAGAATTTCAATAAATATTCAATACTTAACATAACTGAAAAACAGACACCCTCCAAAAACCATACAATTAACATTAAATGTGATTTTTAACACTTAAACACAGGAGATGTTACAATTACCTAAAGCAACAGCAGCAATATTCATATTTTATGTATACAATTATTATTCTAGCTGCATGATTCAACCCACTTCCACATGCATACTTAAGAACATTGAATATTGATGCTTTGCCAAAAATATGCACAAATTGTATATTCCCCATGTCCAGGGTTGTTATTCAAAATGAATGTGCAATAATCTGATTATTATGAAATAACTATTTATAATCAAAAAATGAGTAAGACATCAATAGATATGAAATCTCTGAAATTTTACATTATATAAAAAACAAATATTCAAAATGAGAAATGTGTTATGCAACATATGTCCAAACAGCAAATTCTTGCCATACACATGATTTATAATTTCAATTACAGTGCAATACATTCATAACTTTGGCAGATCTTGTGGCACAAGTGGCATATACACGGGTCCTTCAAATATCCTCCACATAAAAAAAATTATGAATGTAAAATTAGTTGACCTTGATGGCAAATCATGAAATGTCAAGTCAGTGGCAGTAACACCCCTATCCAACGTTGAGACTGACATTCATTCATGTAATCTCAAAGTTCTTCTCAGATGGCGAATCTTTAGCAAAGTCTGGATAAATGCCGCCGTACTTGCTCCATTGCAGCATAAGCTTCTTCATGGTTACCCACCATTTTGCAAGACCAGCATCTGAAGTAGCAAGGGGATGCACTTCATACATGAAGTATAAAAATGTAACATTTTACAGTTTCCTTCTTTATTAACACCTTACACATTTTTGTATCATAAATGGCTACATATCAATGCGTAAATTTGTTTAAATAATTTTTTCATGTTCTGTACCATTACCAGAAATTAGCATAGAGATCTATCACTAATGTCTTCAGTGAGTCATTAATAGCAGTTGGATAGGTAGGATTCTAAGCTATATGTTGTATTTAAATTATTTTTTATGGCCTATCTCTTAAGACTTTTATTGTATTCAATACAACCATAAAGTTGAGAATCAGTGAATACAAGCCAGCATTTAAGTATATTCAGCAAAATGCATTTCTGAACAACGAAGTTTGAAATTGTGGCTTCAAGCACTCCCTGCAAACACCTTTCTAATAATAAAATGTCAATTTCTAATCATCATCATCCTTTTAAAATATCATTCCAAAAACTGTTGCTTCCCATATAAATTTGGTCATTAATGTATTAATGCTATGAATGCATTTTATCATGCTAGTATTCAAGTACATGCACAGCATTATTAAAAACTATTCCTATCAAACATTTATGAGCAGCAAGCAGGGTACACCCACATATTACTGATTGATGCATTGAAGAGTAGAAACCCTGCCCATGCACTGCAGGACATTAGAAAAAAAATTATGAAAAAGATAAAGAGAATAAATAAAATCTAGCAATGGAAGGATTCTAGGACTATCAGCTTATGATTGTAATAAAGGTAAAATAAACAGAAGCTATAAAGAATATATGAAAATTTTTGAAATGAAAAGCTCCATGCTCTTTAAATTCTTCTCCTAATATAGTGTGTACACACTCATTCTCTCTCTCCACTTTCAAATACTAATGATCTAATGAATACCATAAACTCAAAAGATCTACACTGTTTCTATAACAAATTTCAATAATCAAGATATTTCATTACTTCAACAAATGAAATAACAGAGTTTGTTCCTGGAAAATTTAGAAAAGCTAGTGCTGCTGATACAGGAGATTTAATGTTACAGATCACCCATTATTCTATTAAATTTCCAATTAATAAAATAATAAATATTATCAACAAATATTAATAATTATCATCCCTGTGGTGTCCACGATTCATTATTGCTATTGATATTTTAGTGCTCACACATTGAACATAACCACCGCCACGGGTGGCCGAGGTCGTTAAGGCACGGATTCGTGAGCGGGAGGTCTGCGGTTTGAATCCCGCCAGGACGGTCCTCCCTGACTGGGGTTTTTCCAGGTTTTCCTCAGTCTTCATAACTGGCAAATGCCAGGGAGGTACCTAAACTTAGGCCTGGAACGCTTCCTACCTTAAAAAAAAATATATTCTTTCCCAATTTATCATTTCATTTCATGTATCATCAGTGTCCACCGCCTGTGGTGCCTCAGTAGTAAAAACGGGCGTTAAACACTACTCAAAAAAAAAAAAAAACCATTGAACATAAATGACCATTTTCAATATTAATTAAATTTGGAATCAAACACAGTGAAACATGCATTAATAATCTCTTCTGAGTCAAAATATTTAGAATGCTGACCATATTTGCAAGTTTGCTACTAAAGCACAGAAAATTGTATCATTTCATTTAAGGTTCAATCCAAAATATATATTATATCTATTTGTATATAAGAGACATCTTTCCACCTTCAAAATATTTTTTACAATAAAACATTATGCAGTGAAGGAGCACTGTATTTTTCATAAAATATATACATAATACTGTAGATCCCTTCTGCAATTTTTCTTTCCTGCAAATGAAAGTGTCAATCATAATATAAGTTACATGTGCAGCAAGGACGGTCATGAACTAGTATAAATTATATCATATAATTTCACATTTACAAATATACATTTAAACAATTATTAATTATTGTTTAAAGAAACAGCCAGGATATTTAAAAATGCATTAATCTACAATTTACTTCTAAAACATCTTTCATAAATACTTGTGATAGTTTTTTGGACTCTAGGAAAATCAGATTGAAAAGATACTGAATTCAAAAAATTGTGTAATTTATTACAAAAAAGATAAAGGGGTAATCATTTTTAAAGAATATATGCCAGCAATAAATGGATTAAAATATCATAAAAGGATATCCTTAAGTGAATAGATTAAAGCCCTTAAAATGGTAGGTAGGATTGCAACAGTCTGAGCAAGAATAAGAATAACTGATGAAGGAATTGTCTTAGCAAGAATGACACCCTTTCACACATCCTTGGCTGCTGCCCTCATGGCGAGACACTGCACAACATCAGACAACATACTATTTGCTCTATCCTGATTGAGTCACTGAGGGAAACGGATTACGCTCTACATGAAAAAAATGCATGATTTAGCCACACACGGCAATAGATATTAGTGCCACTAAAAACAAACTGGGATACATACTAGACCCTACTGTTAGATATAAAACTAATGTAGAACAGATGTACGACATTCATCAAAACATCTTATTAAACATATGGCTTTCTAATGCTCAGAATCTTGAAAATTACATTTATATGTATATGTTTTTCATCTGGTATTCAAAAAGCAATCTGTATACTGTGAAAAACAATACTCAGCTATATATATATATATAAATATAAATTGGTAGTATTATCTAACATTTGCTATGTAAATAAATTAAAACCATCAACACTGTTTATAGCTGTTCTCCTTTCAATTATACAGGGTGATTTATCACATGCAGTTGGCCACAGTTGATCAAGTTCTGCAATTTTCATCTTGTTCTCACACTTGAAACCTGGCCAGTGAGGCAGAGGAGCTACTGAAGTTAAAACTGTGTAAAATTACTGTAATGCAAGAACCTAAACAGGTGACCATGCATCCAGGAATAGATTTTATGAATAAACTTTGAATAGTGTGCATGATGGGCAAATTTTGGTTCCAACTAAGTGGGTATGTTAATTCACAGAACATTTACTGCAGTTCAGAAAAACTTGACCTGCTTCATGAGGAACTCCTGCATGATCAAAAGATAGGAGTGTGGTGCACCACTTGTGGCGAGAGAATAATAGGCTCTATTTTTTTTTTTAAAGAAACAATAGTGACAGGGATGTGCAGAATATTTTGCAACGCTTTTTCCATGTATTAACTGTAGGAAATATAGGTTTGCATCTTTCCAACAGGAGATTAAACAGCACATATAGCCCACATCTCCTTGCTTGTAATTCATGAAATATTTGACAACTGATTCATCACTAACATATAACCCCCTTGGTCCCTGATTTAATCCCATGCAATTTTTATCCCTGGGGGGCATTAAAGGAAGAAATATTAAAAGACAAATCCCCACACATTAGATGATATGAAAAATAACAATCATGAAGATATTTCTTTCACTTCTCTGAGGGTTATGCCAGAAATGTATGGAAAATAAAGGGAGGCAGTTCCAGCTTCTTGTTTGATAATGGTGCGTAAATGTACATTTAAAGTGTTAGTAATACCTTATGCAACTATTACAACTATGGACTTTGCTACCTGTGAACTTAGGCAATGGTTTGAAAATGTGATATTACTACCATCTCTCTCCAGTATTTTTCTTATTAAAGTGGATACAATTACTTTAGTGGCCCTGGCCCCATGTAAAATAATTGATGAAAATTATTGAAACAGGCAGCTGCATATTCTATATATAATCAAATACAATTGCAAAAGTATTAGGTTATTGCCTGCCTTCTTTATGTTCTATTCCTGTAATTATGGAGAAAAACAAAATTGTACAACATAAAGTTTTGCAGTTATATCTCTTTGCATAATTAAGGTATGCATTTTTCAACTTTAAGCTTCTGTTCCTCACAAGTCTAAGCTCCTTTAGGATAAACCAAATGACACTTTTGAAGACTTCATTAAAAATGGGTTATAAAACTGTTGACTAACTTTTTCGTAATATTTCTGCTTGGCCAAATGATGATAATCTCTATATTTAAAGTTAATCCTATGATGAACACCTTAGTGAATATTTTTATTAGAAATGACCATATACTCAAGTACCATTCAAATGCTTGTTTCATCAACTAGTGTTGAACATGGACATTTAACCCTCATATCTTACTTGGAAATCTCAAACGTCTTGTTCTAACATCTTCTTCAGACACCAATATCAATAATATAATAAAAATATTCTGAAGAGTATAATTTGATGTAAAACAAGTTAATGTACTCAGAATACCATGCTGTTCCATCTTGTAGGTTTTTTCCTTGGTAGGGTGAACTACTTAAGATAAACTTTCTAAAACATTTGAAAATAAAGACTTAGTATAAGTGAAATAGAACTTATATAAGCAGCTGTTTCAAAAATGATGCAATGTTTCTGCATATCCATTAATAATGGCATTGGTTATAAACTCTGTCCATTCACATCATGTTTTACATTTCGGTTACTTCATGATACAGTCAGCAGCACTCTCACTTAAGCTCCTTTTCCAAAATCTCTATATAATCTTCCCTTATAGAAGATGCTGGAACTTTTTTGTTCTTTCTTAGCTACAAGCTAAATGGACAAACCTTTTGTGATTGACATGATTAAATTTGACCATTCCAATGTTTCTAATTTCACTGTATTTTCCTTTACATAATGTAAAACTCCAAATGTGCTAATTTTGGAATTGAGTTTGTTGAACATTTAAGAAAAACACTAATTTCATCCAATTTTTCCTATAAAGATTTCACTGAATCAGTAGATTAAAATTTGTGCACAATATAATGAATTGCATTTCTGGAAGAAAGCAATTGATCAGAAAACTTCTGAATAAATTCTGCACTGAAATGATGAACTGATTCATATTAAAAACGGCGTTCACAAAAAAATCGATTGCTCTAGCTTTAAATGCCTAAACCATCTTCATGAATGAATACTACAGGAAACAAGTTTAAAAGATGTTCAAGGGCATGACAACAGGGAAGAAGGCTCCATTGGCTGTGGTGCATCAAGTTGTAAAACTCTGTGCGAGTGGAAAAAGTTTTAACTGCAACTGGTATTATGCTTTCTACAACTTTCATCCCTCGTTTTGCATTTGATTTGCTTTCATACACAATTTACTTAAGTATATGCATTTATTGATGTGCTAAGAAGAATTACAGAAAGGTTAACCACCTAATTCTGGCCCTGACCTCATGCATAATTAACATACTTCTGTTTCTTTTCTTTCTTTTCAGCAAGAAAAGATAAACTAATTTTTAAAAAATTCACATATGGGCCACAAAAAAATTTCAGAATATTCTTAAAGATTTTAATATCAGGTTGGCACCGATTAATAGATTTAATGTTAAAAATTTACTGTTAGATAATGTTAATGACAGTATTCCACAAGAAGAAAAATCAGGTATTTACAAAATAAACTGTGCAGAATGTGAAAAAATTTACATTGGAAAAACAAAGAGAAACATAGGCACACGGTTATATACATTCCCACAGCTCAACGAATGATCCAACAGTTGAACTTTAGCCTGGCTGAAGATGGGAACTAAATGTTTTCGAAACCGGTTCCATACATTTATGAAAAGTAAGTGAAGCTTTAACAGTGTGTAGTTCAACTGAATCATACAATAATATCAATTAATACAATTGGCTTCACTGTGCAAGTTCCAATTTACATTTAAATACTTCTGTTCTTTAATCTTAACCAAATAAATTACCTTTTTAGTCAGACTGTTATGTTACTATTTTAAGAACAAACTTAACCACCATGGGTGGCTGAGGTCATTAAGGTGCTCGTGAGTAGGAGTGAGTGAGTGAGTGAGTAGGAGGTCTGGGGTTTGAATCCTGCCAGGCCCATCCTCCCTGAGGTTTTTTACAAGTTTTCCTCAGTCCTCATAACTGGCAAATGCCGGGGAGGTACCCTAAACTTCCTTCCTTAAAAATATCCTTTCCCAATTTATCATTTCATCTCATTAATCATCAGTGTCACCGCCAATGGTGCCTAAGTAGTAAAAACGGGCGTTAAACACTATTCAAAAACAAAGAAAAAAAAGAACAAACTTCTATTGATAACAGTAAGGAATGACTACCAAATCAGCCGAACTCCTTTTCTTAATATTTAAAACATGGGCTTATATTTTGAATAATGAAATCATGCTGCTAACAAACCAGACACTTCAGTCTAGGAATTGCAGTTTTTTTTTTTAAATAGTATGGATATAGTTATTCATTTTACAAATACACATCAACACACACATCTTCCTCTTGTTGTGTGGTAGTGCTTATTATGTAAATAAATTAATTTTGCACAAAAAGTAGATCTGCCCTTTTGGAGTGTAATATATGAATTCTGAAATGCATGCACTTCCATTATATTAGATCTTTTATTAAAAAGTACATTTCTTTCCCTCTTGCTCACAATTAAATTTGTTGCAACAAATTTAATGGAAAGATTTCTTGAAAAACTGTGCACAATTGTTTGTTAAGTAAAATAATCAAAGTAAGAGAATTGACAGAAATATTGCTCATTACATTTGCATGTAAATGCAAGAGCATTACTATGAAAAACTGGTTCTTGAAGACTGCAATAGGAGTTGATCATAATTCTGCAAACATTTCTATCACTTACTAAGCACATTGTCTAAATCGCAAAGAGCAATATATATGCATAATAAAAGATCAACTGTCTGCTAAATTTTGTATTTACAATAATCCTAATGTCCATATAGTGTCAACCCCATGTCAACATGTATGTAGGTCATCTTGTGGAAATTGTGCAAGGGAAATCCATACAGAAGATAACCAAAAAGGAACAAAAAATGAAGTTACTTAAATGTAAACTGGAACTTACACAGTGAAGCCAATCATATTAATGGATATCATTGTATGATTCAGTTGAACTACACACTCTTAAAGCTTCACTTACTTTTCATAAATGTATGGAACTGGTTTCTAGAACATTTTGTTCCCATCTTCAGCCATGCTAAAGTTCAACTGTCGGATCATTCGTTGAGCTCATCATTTGACAGCTCAACGAATGATCCGACAGTTGAACTTTAGCATGGCTGAAGATGGGAACAAAATGTTCTAGAAACCGGTTCCATACATTTATGAAAAGTAAGTGAAGCTTTAAGAGTGTGTAGTTCAACTGAATCATACAATGATATCCATTAAAAAATGAAGTAATAGGACTGTCTTTGTGTAACTGGCAATATGTGGCTAACAATTTTTTTTTTTATTTCTGGGGAGCTAACCAACTTTTTTTTAACTAGATGGTAACACCATATCAACATCCTTCTTTCTCTGTCGTCAAATTCAGGGTACAAAAATGTTATCTGCATCTGTTTTTATTAAGTTCTATTAGCTGCAAACACTGGCCATCTTAGCGTCATCTATACGAACATTTAAATCACTTAATTATTATTTTACAACATTTTCAGGCATCCTATTTCGCTCTTTATAGAAATAAATTCTTCTCAAAAATTAAGCAGGAATGAGGAAACGGTGCGAAATGGAAAATTAAGAAAAAGCAGCAATGGTTGGACACACTTAAAATTACTGCATTTTACAATTTGCACTTATGATAAAAATTTAGTGGTTGACTTTCGACACCACACCTGAGAAAGCAAATTTATCAACAGAAAAAAGGATTAACAAAATAGCAAGTACATGCACACAGAAAAATCTATCAACTTTCACTGTTAGAGGAAAGTTTTAATTATGCTTAAAAACCCAGTTCAAACAGAAGAGCTATGAGCTGTAAGAGAACTGTAAATTATATATACACACAAATTAAACCACAGAAGGGAGGTTTTCTTTGCCTATTTGTCAAATAGGCAACTTTCAAATAATTGTTTATAGCAACCTACACTTCTGGTGCATTAATGCACTTATAAAACTACTTTATTTTGAGTAAAATATACATTATGTAACCTTTACTATGGGGTCATGCTTACTATATATGTGCCAACAGATTACTGCTTCCCCTTAAATTATTAAATAGTTATGCATGATATAAATAAATTAACAAAAGTTGGAAACAGTTATATACTTTTATATAATGTATTTTATAATTGCATATATCCATTAGTTTACAAGATCTCAAACAGAATGGACAAAAATTAATTATGGCACTGTATTACTAACATCCTACTAACTCATAAAAAATCAACTTAATAATTTTCTTCCAAAAAATAACTTTAAAATGTAATGAACTTATAATTTAATGGGAAGGCTGCACCCTAATTCATTTTTTACAAACACCAATTGGCCAAAAAGTTGCATCTTTTTTATGCATCTGTAGATTGTTTTGATTATTCAATAGTTTAACTTTGTGGAACTCATTTTATAACTCCCTCATTTGGCACCCACAATCATCGAACTATGTAATCCATAAATATAGCATCTGTTTTAAACAATGAAGAAAAAAAAGAAAACTATTTTCTTGGATTTAGATTAAATGAGTTTCTTTTTAACATTAAAATGTTTTATATTATGTTAAATGTTCCATGAAAGCATTTCATTATATGTTATTTTTTTCCCTATATTTATTGCTGTATTTCTTCAAGGCAGGCTTCTTTTTTCTCTTCTTCCTACAATAAAGTAGCATACTAGAATTTCTGCCTTCATGTAGTAGTTAGCAAAAAGTTTGGAGCAAAGAACTGCAGGAAAAATCAAAGCAATATGGGATAAAAATTTAAACAAAAATATACAAATATGTCATAATCCATTTTTCATGGTTCTAATGAAATGAGCTAAACACAGAAAGGGAAGAGGGAGGGATGGCAGGAAGAAAACAAAGAGCTAACAAATTAATAAATGAATGAAACAAAAAAATAAGAGCACTAATCTATTAAGCCAAGAATATATTATATAAAGAAGAATTAAATTTCCATGCAAAAGGACAAATGTTTATCAGGTTTGTACAATGCTGCATGAAGCAAAAGGAAGAATAAATCTTGTTAAATGAACTTTACTTATAAAGTACAAAAGTTCCTATGAAAATTGGAAAGCTCGTATGGGAGATAAATTTTACAAAAAACTTTGTTCCTTTGGCGTAGTACTATAAAATTGAAGATGCTTTATGTATAGCTCCTATAAAAAATGGAAAACTCGTATGGGAGATAAACTTTACAAAAAACTTTGTTCCTTTGGCATAGTATTATAAAATTGAAGATGTTTTATGTATACCTCCTATGAAAAATGGAAAGCTCCTATGGGAGATAAATTTTACAAAAAATTTTGTTCCTTTGGCATAGTATTATAAAATTGAAGATGCTTTATGTATACCTCCTATGAAAAATGGAAAGCTCGTATGGGAGATAAATTTTACAAAAAATTTTGTTCCTTTGGAATGGTACTATAAAAATTGCAGATGCTTTATGCATAGTGTACAGGAGAAACTTCCATTAAAAATAAAACACACAAGACTAATGAGGAAATATATCAACCAACAGATTCTGAAATGGAAAAAGTGCAAAGACCAAAAATACCATATTTTCTCAATTGTCCTGTACACCTTTTTTTTCTAATGTCATTAAAAACTAAAGGTGCACAACTTACTCATGTATTAAAGTTGGTTAGATTGCAATTTCTCTGATTTATACACGCATCTCTTCTGTGAACATACTTTATATAAGTCACACTATCAGCTAGATATGCACCTGCTCCAACTGAGTGAACTCCTAACTGAGCATGCCTCAAATAGTCCTACCTCCTATCAATCATGCTATCACAGACATCTTACATCTTTTATCCTATTCAATATGTTAACACAAATGGATACGTACACACTTGCAACTCCTCAGGCTGACTTAGATTCAGCCTACCATTTCACTATTATCCAGTTGGAAGTTCATGCTTACTGTACCCATTATGTGATACTGGGCTTTCACATAAAAATTATCCTGCATGAGTGGTGTTTGATTCTTAGCAGTTGGACATGTAGAGCCACTTGCTGCCAACAGGATTCCAAACACTCCGCTTGCAAGATAGTTTTTGTGTGAAAACCTTATAGATAGCAGATATGCCTCTTAAACAGTTAGATATGAGCAAAAGGATGACAGCTACATTCTTTTACTGAACATAAACAGTTAAAGGTAACAACAGAAGCATATGAAAATGGAAATCAGCTGGACTTAAATTTGACATGAGCAACAGCTGCCTTAGGGACTCGAGGAAGAAGAAAGTCTTGTTCCCCCATTTTAAAAGCAAATGGAGGGCTTATTGTGCATGGATATATAAGGGTAGATCCATAAGTTTCCGGCTTCACCAATAAGGCTTATTGCTTCACAAAACCCTTATGTGGTATCATACCTTATCTGTTAAGTAAATAATTATAGCTATAATACTTCTGCTCTGCTGTGTTCAGTTGTTCAGATATAATTGCATAAAGAAGTTATGTGTAGAAGATTTTGACATGTTCAAAATGGAGTATCCAGCAGTTTATTAAGTTTTTCACAAAAGAAGGACTCGCTCCAAAAGAAATTAAGCAGCAATTGGACAGTATACATGGGGAAGCATTTCACTCATATTCTACCGTTAAAGAATCAGTCAAACTTTTTCGAAAATTTGAGAAAGCATTGAAGATGAAGAGCATGCAGGTCGGCCCTTGGAGGTACTCGCTCCTGAAAACATTGCTCTTGTGGAATAAGAAATTATGGAAGACATGCAGCTCAACATTACAGAAATAGCAGATAAGTTGGGCCTTCCTAAATCAACAGTGCTGCAAATTATTCATGAACCTTTAAACATGAATAAGGTTAGTGCAAGATGGGTGCCTAGACTTCTTTCATCAGTCCAAAAGAAGTAACAATTCTCTGTTGGCAGATATTTTTGGAGCTCTGCTGTGGTAATGAGAGAGAAGTCCTGCAAACCATTGTTACAGGAGATGAAACTATGGTCCTCCATAATGATCACTTGTCCAAAAGAGAATCAGTGGAATGGCATAAACCTGATGAAGCACTGCCTCTAAAGGTCAAGGTCACCCAGTAAGCCAAGAAGATCATGACCACAATCTTTTGGCACTATGAAGGAATACTCTTTATTGAATTCGAGGAGAGGAAAACCACAGTAGATGTTAACCACCATTGTTAAAAAAAAGTGTACAACTTATTTGAGAGTTACTCAAGAAAATATAGCAGGACAATGCATCCACTAATCTATTGCAAAACATGCTAAATTTCAAAAACAAAAGAAGTGCTTTTGGAACATGTAACAGTTATATACTCATAACTAAGTTTCATTATAATGTAACCAAAGACCTTTGAAAAAATGCACAATATTACTGTATTTAAGCAGGTTTCAACAAGTAACTTACCTAAGCAAATGCCTTTATCTGAATACAGCACTAAATGTTAAATGTCAAGTAAATTTATATAGACTTGCATAATCTTTTACCATATAGTGTATTACATGACCAATCACTTCATGAACACACTTCAACTTCATGAAGAGACTAGTAAGAAAACATAAATAGAAAAATATTTGAATAAGTATGTAACTATAAATTACAATCATTCACTAATTCTAAATACCATAAAAATTAAAAATAATTTGTTCATTTAATTAATCTTAAAAATAGGTACTTTGCTCTTTTACCACCTCATTTAGCTAAAATTACTTGTGCTATAAGCATTACCCATTTTATATAACTTTCCTTTAACAATGAAAGTGTATTTTTCTGTTTTGACAGCTATGAATATTTTACATGGGAGTGTTATAACAGGAATTAATGTAGAAATAAAGAATTATGCCAAAAACACCCAAGCACCACAAATCAGCACTCAAACATTTTTGTCAACCACACGCACCTTCACAGCTGCTGCAACTGATGTTGTGCCATGCTGGATGGGCAAAGAACTTATCATAATTCCATCAGGCAGGTCCTTAGAGAGGTAGTCACTTGCTTCTTCAACCTGTTCTTTTGAAGTAGACTCCATGATAATTCTTGTTGCTATCTCCACAGATGATGGGTAAGAGCCAAAGGTCACCTTGTCCTTAAAGTGTTCCACTGCACGATTAAGACTTGGTGCTATTGCTACTTCTTCAGACATAACATACAACTCCCTTGTATGGAATATGACATTTGGGTTCTTGAATAGATGCTCCAGGTTCTTTGCCGCATATTCAAAAAACCTTGGAATTCCAGGAAAAATATACACATTATTAACCTGCACAATTGGAAAAGCATTCATCCATGAATGTGATTTATCATAAGAGAAAGATTTAGGTAAATATAACAGTTTTGAATGTTCAGGGATTTGAGCCATCTTTAAGGCAGGATTGCCATCTACATCATTTAAATCCTTGAGCTCATAAAACTTTGCCAAAATCTTTGCCATGTCTTGATTTATTTCAACACCTCGATTAAATGCTTTTGCAATGCCAAGATATGTGATATCATCATGGGTGGGTCCAATGCCGCCACTTGTAAATATCAGATCATACTGCTGAGAGAAGCCTGCCACTTCAGATGCTATATCATCTGCATTATCACTCACAACAGACATCTTGCACACCTTAACACCCAGTGAATGAAGACGTTTACATAAAAAATGGGAATTTGTATCAACCACATGCCCCTTAAGAATTTCATCCCCAATTATTATAATTCCAGCCGTTTTGGGAGCCATTTCCACAATATTTTATTAAAAAAATATCAATGAAATACATAACAAAAATATCTTACCTTTCATAGTCTCTCACTAGATTTTTCAAAACAAAAGTCATTAAACTATTAAACAAGGTAGAAGTCAAAAGCACACACAGCTATTTAATCTAGGTAGAACGAAAGGTATATTGAAATTTATAAAAAAATTACACTTTCATTTTGCACAGCTTGCTCACAGTTTCAGAGGAAACAGTATCAATATTTTCAGAATGGTTTGCCACTTTATTTTGCAGTTTTGGGTGCTCAACTGAAGATTGCTGTTCTTTTTGTTTTTGCAGAAGCTGAACCTGCATTTCAGGTGTCAAAAGTTGATCAACTTCAGCAGTTCTGTTGCGAATTACTTCATTCAACTGAAAGAAAATAGAAACAAACCTTTCAGTTTAAAGAAAACTAAATTTATTCAGAACTTAAAAACCTTTAAAGTTTAGACATTATATAACTTTATGGAGCTAAGAGAATATTTTTGAAGTTGTTAGAGAGGATGACAAAAAATAGGAACAGTGTGTAATTAATTAATTTCTTATTTATTCATTAATTTATTCAGAATATGCTCAAAGGTGCAATCATTACATTAGCATTATTGCATGCATTATAGTGTTACAACATTGATTATCATATACTTTCAAAGACTCCTGGCATCCATGAATGTTTCCATTCCATATGGCAAGTTGACGATTATTTTTGTCACTTAAAGAGTTCACATGCTAGTTTCTGCAGCAGATTGCAGTCTAGCCCATTTTCAGTCTATGTGCTTACCATATGAGTTGTTTCACATGTACGAACAGCTTCAATCAGCACAATTTGCATGTGTGGGCAGTAGAAAATCTATGTGCCACAAGATCGCATGCTCATCAACAATGGTTTGCTTTCATTATGTGTGTTTATATTGGCCATAGGAAAGAGGTTGGATCATGGACAAACTTGCCTTATGTTCCTGAGAAAAATGTTAAT
Organism: Metallyticus violacea; assembly: GCA_030762175.1. Taxonomy (NCBI): domain Eukaryota; kingdom Metazoa; phylum Arthropoda; class Insecta; order Mantodea; family Metallyticidae; genus Metallyticus; species Metallyticus violacea. The sequence continues at coordinate 96,267,942 of CM060843.1, forward strand.
CAAAACTGTAGGATTTTATTTCATGATATTCAAAGAAGAGTATGGTTACAACATGATAGGGTGCCAGAAACATAATTCATGTGAGCTTCACCGTGTTAGTTCCATATGAAATTTTTTTTTAAAGTTTTTACAATTTTTAAAAAATTTTAGATTTTTTCCTATGGGATCATATCTGACAGCTTGTGTATGAGGCACCCATAGAATCAGAAGAAGAGCTCATTATCAGAATTTCTGTAGATGCTGGAACCATTCATGACCTACCGGGAGTCTTTAAAGGGAAAAAACAACTAATTCTCCTTTGTTGCAATGCATGCATTGAAGCTTAAGGTTGCACCTCTGAGATTTAAGGGGCTCTGTCTGTTGCTACAGACCTCAATTTCTTCCAATTCCATTCAAATGTTGATGCTATTCCTATGATGCAATCTCAAAAATATTGGTTCTATTTTTCAGAACAACTAACACTAAAAATTATACTCAACCTCCCTTATAAACAATGATCAGATAAGTGGATGAAAGATTAAATAAACAGATGAACAAGTTGATAAATTATACAGCTGTTCATTCTCACATCCTCTACCACCAATAGCTGACTTTAGTGGAAATACATTCCTATCCAAATAAATGTGCCTTGGTGATCTCTATTTCCTGTACCATTTTAAACAAATAATTTTGCAACACCTGTATACTGAGCTTTTTCATGGATAAAAGGTACAAACTGCATACTGCACATTAACTTATGTTATTTGATTTTGTTTTGTGCCCCAAGCTTATAACTTTGCCTTATGAAAAAAGGGCTACAATTTCCCATTCTTCCAATGATAAATATGGCCATAAGAATATTACAATTCTCAAAATATCAGAATAATTTTGGAATCAATGGACATATAAAAATGTTTCATCTTTAATTTTCACCTGTACATTCCATCTCAAAGAAAGTTTAAAGTATACACCACCCTCATCTCCATCACCACCTTCAATGTTGTCTACTGCAAGATTTGGAACTAGAATATGGGTAAACAATGTCCTCTTTCAATTCTGGTCAGATAGGTGAGTTAGTATTAGTTATTTTCACAGCTCGAAAGTTGTTAAAATAGGCAGGCAAAAAGGCATTTAAAATATTGAAAATAATAATTAAAATAGGCATTTATTAAAAGTGAAAACAGAGAGTAATATCACTCATTATTAATGAGAATAGATATTTAACACAATTTCTTGATCACATAATTTAAGTATTAAGCTTACTTTTCTTAGTTGTAAGCAACAAGAAGAATTTTTTAAGGTAACAACTGTCATAGTCAGCTGCTGTCAGAACATTTTTCTTCATAGAAAAAGAATATTCTACCTCCATTGAAGTGATTAGGGCATATTAAAAACAAGATATTTTGGAAGGACTCATACCAGTTATAACAGAACATTTCAGGATATTATGGAAATGCTAATCAATTTTTGCACAGTGCTGGCAAATGAGCAAAAGATGCACAGTGGTTTTTTGAATGAGTTCATTTTCTGTTTATGTGTTTATGGGGGAATCAAGTTAGTTATCTCTCTTACTAAGGCACTGAACACATTATAAGAACTGTTTATTGCACAGCCATACCACTCTCATTTTTCTCGCTTACAATTGTCCGTTACATTTGCACAGATGAGACATTACTGTCACTACAAATTTCATAGAACTGTCTTGCACAGATCAACACAAGGTCATTTGCTAAGACTATTCAAAACTACAATACTTCTTTCATCCTCTCTATTTTCTAGTATTCGTATACCCAAGTAACCATTGCTCCTCTCACTAATGAAGGTTCTGAAGCTGTGCAGTGAATGAGTTCAGAAGAAAGTTTTTCATTGCTTGAAAAGAAATAAATGTATATCAATAGATATTTTTCTGAGGTGAACAACTTTTTTCACTTCAATATATTGAAATTCTTTATGTGCTTTTTAAAATGCATAAATAATTGCAGAAAAAATCCATAAGGATCCAAAACAGGCCAAAAAAAAAGTTTTTAACCTTAAATGAGAAAAAAGAAATAGGCAAAATAAAAACTGACCGTATCAACCCTCAACGTATGGAAATGTGTTCATTTCTATCTGATTAAGTATATCCACCCAGAGAGACATTATGCTTAACTTCCAGGCTCTGGTTATCATTATTAGAGTTCTATCCAACCATTACATATCTAATTATAGTAGTATTGTAAGAGTCATTATAATTTAATACATTTTTAAACAACATATTTTTGTAATACTTATTTTAAACTACTGAAGTGCACAAAGAAACAACAATTAAGCAAAAAGATAAAGAAAAAATGAAAAGCAGATGCTAATTTAGGACTAGAATTGTTTGATAATTAAAATTTTCAAAGATTACATTCCTTTTTAGAAAATAAACATTAAATTCTTCATGTTTAATTAAAGAACTTTTTTTTTAATAGTGTTTAACCCCATTTTGCTACTGAGGCACCACAGGCTGTGAACACTGATGATAAATTGGGAAAGGAGTATTTTTATTTTTAAAGGAAAGAAGCGTTCCAGGCCTAGTTTAGGGTATCTTCCCAGCATTTGCCATTTATGAAGACTGAGGAAAATCTGGAAAAACCTGACAGGGAGGACGGTCCTGGTGGGAATCGAACCCCAGACCTCCTGCTCGCAAGTCCGTGCCTTAACAACCTCAGCCACCGTGGCAGTTTAAAGGACTATGTCAACATAAAACATGTTGGTTTTTTATTAGATTCTGAAATCAATATAGATATGAACTACTGTTCATTGTTTCCTTGTAATTCTCTATTCCCAGAGATTAATACCCAATTTTAGTACCATGTTTGTATGTATTTTATAAGAACCTCAAGCCTGAAAGAGAGGCCTTTGAGCAAAAATTTGTCGGCCGTTTCACGCCCTGAGTTGAATGGGACGCTAATGACCTGAGCTGTTAAAGAGCGTCCATAAATAAATCATTCAAAAAAAAAAATGTATGTATTTATTAATTGCAACTGAGCTTTCATCCAGTGGCAGTGAAGAATAATGAAAATTATTATTTACAGCAAAATACTTATTAAGAAACCAGTTTAACTTAATTAAATACATGCCAATCTATAATTAAATGTTTACCAATATAATGAATGGGATTATTTTACATGAACCAATATCACAAAGTGGAATGACTTCAATAATTATGTGGCTTAAAGTTGCATGAAGATTATTGCAAGCAAGAGAAATATCTTGATGCAGGCTTAAAAAATACAAGAGACAAAGTATATCTGCAAATACTAAATATGTATCTTTGAGCTTGATTTAAAAGAATAAAATGCTGCATGGCAAGGATTTTAATTCATATGCCTTTTTTGTGCATAGGGGTACAAAACATTGCTTAATTAATTATAAATGTATTTGTAAGAAAACGAGCTAAAATGTAAATCTTTTTTCTCTTCCATTTTTGTGTTTTTGCTACTTTTGCCTTTTTGGTAAATTTTATAGCATTTTTAACCATTTTCACACATTAGTTTTTCATTTCAATTACATTTTTATGAGAAAAGGGACAATTCTTGTTTATTTGTTTATTTCCTTTAAAGTCATCTGTTTTACTTATTTCTTGCCAGTACAACAACTAAATTATTTGTATTTTTATTCTAAGAAATAAGAAAAAGGCTATCAAGAACCCCTTCTCTGCCCAGCAATGATGAACAATACACTCAAACAATTCTAGTTACAGGAAATTCTAATTACAGATGGTACCGGAATGAAAAATTAAAAGAATTGGAGTCAATCTAAACCTTCCACGAGGAGGAGGAGGAGAAGAAGAAGTAGAAGAGGAGGAGGAGGAGGAGGAGGAGGAGGAGGAGAAGAAGAAGAAGAAGAAGAAGAAGAAGATGTAAATTATGTGTACATAGAATGAAACGTGTAGTTTTTTTTAATGCCACTACTGCCCATTCTATCTTGTGAGATGCTTCCTCGGCCTGGCTAGAGTAGCAAACTTCTGATATTGGGATGTTTGGAAGTCATAACTAGTTATCCCAAGGTTGGAATGATAGATGATAATTTGGTTGAATGAGCTCAGGGGACTTTGTGGCATATGTTCTCAGGCATTCACCTTAAGACCTGAGCAAAAAACTGGTGAAAAAAACCAATCAGGAAACTGATACAATCGGGAATTGAACCTGAGTCTGCTGCATAGGAAGCATAAATATAACCGCTAGACCAGGACAGTAATCTGAAATGCATAACATTACATAGAATATATTATACAAAATATATAATAGTATGTAATGTTAAAGTTTTACATCTTAATTACCCATGTTGTATAGATTCCTTTTTCAAGATAAAAGAAATGGAAGAACAGAATAAGTAATTCATAAGAATCAAAGCTTAATTATAACTTGCAGGAGGATTGTGTTTTGGGTTGGGAATAGTGGAGGAACAACTCTCCGTTTATAATTATGCTCCAGCACTCCATTTCTTACTACTTTGTCAATGATTCTATTCCATTCAGATGCATCTTACATCTTCTGTTTTTGGAATTCACATTTGTTCTTATTTGATTCTCATTTTATCTGTTTTCCTATAACAATTTCACTTTGTTATTTTCCTATGTAACAAATGCCTCACAACCTAATACATTGTTATTTCTCTTCAAACAATTGATATCACCATTATTAGTTAAAATGTCGAATTAACATTCATACCATTTGCAGTTATTAGAAAATGAGTTCATTGGACTAGCTTATTCAGTGTAAAAATGGCTTTTATACTGGATGGATGTCCTTTCTGCACAAGCTCTGAAACTATGTCCTCCATTTTGATTAGTTGTAAATTAAGAACCGAAATCTTTTCCGACCATAATGATGGATCCATCCATAAAGTATGTGGATCGATGTACATCTACATTTTGAAGAATTTTGAAATGAAACCCCTTTTATATTAACTTCATTATTGTAGCAGGAGCCTATTTTAGAACTATAACAACAATATCTTGATCTACTGACCAGGGGGTGTTCATGCAAATGGAGGTGCATGGTCCCTTGTATTTAGTACTCCCCACTCGGTATGTAGCGCTAGTGTAGCACTTGGGGGAGAAGGTGTGCGGGTGGTGTGCAAGTGAGATAGTGAGCGAGAGAGAAACTTTAGTATCACCAACACAACTTGAAAATGAAGCCAAGGAAAACCATTTCAGCCACTAGTAAAACTACTTTTTTAACTTAAAAATACTGTATATTTAGTAATTTCATATTTTGGGAGTTATTGCTGTGTGATTCTGTGAAAGTCACACAATTAAAATATATTCATTTTGATTTTTGAGGTTGCAAACATGCTTTCTGCTTGCATTGTATGTGATGGCGTCAGTTCTGTTTGGAAGCCAGAGCAAGAAAATTTGTTAGCAAAAGCGCTGTTTTCTTAAGCTTGTGGTAAGTATTTCATAAGATTATTATGTATTAAAAGATATTTGGCTTGAAATAGCATGCAAAATACTTGTAGGATAATATAATTCTGTGTAAGATCATTTAGAATGAGATGAAATATAACGATTGCAATTATTGAAATTTAAGATACACATTCAAACGTATTATCTACTTAAAGCCTAACTGTGTTTGTGTAGGTTGCTTTTTATTAGGTAAATATCCTGTATGTTCTTATTTGTTTCAGATAATGGTTAATAAATCCTGCTGCGTTCCATTGTGCGAGAGTAAAGGCTGGAAGAGTGAACATGTAAGCAAAACATCGCTTCACCGCTTTCCCCGCTCTGAAGAAAGGTAAGGCAACAAAAATGCATAGATATGTAGCAGATTATCGAGTTACTAATTGTAATATGAAAAGTCTGTGCACACGTAATGGCTCAAAAGCATTTAAAGAGCACGGCTACAATGCGATAATGTATGGCTTTTGTGTTGTATTTAACTTCCAAAGGAGAATTTACCCATTTTTCTGAAAGGTTACTGGCCAAGCTAACGTCATTAGTGTAATAAACATATGTAAAACTAATCACTGCTTAATATTATGCTTCTTTATTGTACACTCGTTCTCACCTAATTTAATACGTTATGTTTCGTTCAATACGAACTGAACATGTAACTACTAACTGCAGCTTTTTGAACTTAGTGTAAATATTACATTACATTAACATTATTTGTAGTTTTAATGCTTGTGTACCAACAATAGACGGAACTGACTTTAGTGCTATAGTCTATAAATACTTCTTTGCAGGTAAATGTAATTTTTAATCTCTCCTTCACTTTGAGTATATTCGTTTTGAGAGCTTGCATATAATTGTAATTTCTTCACAGGCAATGAAGTAGTAAGTGATTGTTGGTTATAAAATAGCTGCCTTAAAATTTTGGATTTTATGCATACAGGCTTTTAAAGCACTTTGCATCCACCTTTTCAACTTCCTGTCTACAACTGTTTTAGGCAATTTTTTTAAGTGTTCCTAAAAAAATTTGGATGTGTACTGTTCAAATATCAGTTTAATTTTGTCAAGCTTTTAATATTAATTACATTTACTTGTAGGTGCAGAATTTGGATTCAGCAGATTGATCTATCACTAGCTTCAAAGTCTGGCAAGGAAATGGATGAGCTACGTGTTTGTGGATTGCATTTCACAGAAGATAAGTATATGAATGCTTTTCACAAATTATTAGTGCATGATCTATTCCAAATATTAATTTGCCTGTTTTACATTGTTCTAGGGCATGTGAGAAGATTAATGATTCTGATTCTGCTGATATCTCATACAGCTCTCCTACAAAAGATCAACTGGCAACTTCAGAAAAAACTAGTGTCTTATATACTCCTGCTTCAGGTGCTTCAAGAGATCAACCATCAACATACGCAGAACCTTGTGTTTTTTCTACTCCTGTTATAGGTGCTACAGGTAGCAGAGTTTGTTGTAGGAGGCATTTATTAGAAGAACTGGAGATGAGCAGGAATGAAGTGACTCCAAGAAAGAAAAGAATTCTTAAGTTTGCAGCGAAAACTATGAAGAACTACAACAGTCTCAGGAAGCGTATCCAGATGATCCATGGCAGAATGAAGAAGCTCGTTAAGTTAGCAGACACTACTAATATGAATTTTTTTTTACAGAATGACGTGTCACCTGCAGCAGCAGCATTAGCCTGTGGAGATGCTAGGAACAGATTTGTAAGGCCCCAGCATCGTCGCTGGACAAGAAGAGAGAAGTTATTAGCACTGGCTCTTTATAAACGTAGTCCTAAGGCTTATAGATTTTTAAGTTTTCTGATTGTTCTACCATCTAGGAGCTCATTGAGTAAACTATTAAATGCGCTTCCTTTTAATTCAGGTATCAACGAAGGAATCATAAAGCATCTTGGATGTGAGGTACAAAAGTTGAATCAAAACCAGAGTGGCCACGAGTTTTGTATACTTTATTTTGATGAAATTTCTCTAAGAAGTGGTTTGTTTTACACGCAAAATTTTGACAGAGTTGATGGGTTTGAAGATTATGGAGAACTGGGTAGGACGAAGCGGTAAGCTGACCATGCCTTGGTTGTTCATGACTAGAGGTCTGCGAAAGCAGTGGACGCAGCCTGTGGCATACTTCTTCTGCCGGTCTACTACACCTGCTGATATTTTAGAATAACTGGTTATTAATGTAATTAAAGCTTTGTTTTCTGCAGGACTGGTTGTGAAGGCTGTTGTATGTGATCAGGGCAGCACAAATCGCTCAGCATTGAAGACTTTATTGCAACAATTTCCTACAGAAAATAAAGAAAAGTTTTTGTTTCAGATTGGTGAAGAGAAGATTTCAACCATTTATGATGTGTCTCATTTATTAAAAAGTGTGCGTAACAATTTTTTTTAATTATAATGTAAAAATAGGAAATGGTGTGGCAAAATGGGAACACGTGAAGCTGCTGTTGGCTGCTAATGAAAATTGTTTGTATAGATTAATTAATAAAATTACAGATATACATGTGCAGCCCAAAGGGAAAGATAAGATGCAGGTAAGTCTGGCTGCCCAGATCTTTAGTAAGACTATGTCCAGTGCCATGCTTGTGTTAGTTGATGGTTTTCCTCAGCATATGTCTTCTGATGTAAGAGCTACGGCTTCAGTTTTATTATTTATGAATGATCTTTTTGATAGTCTTAATGGTTCCAGAAGATTTGCTCCTCCTCGTTGTCCACTACGATGTTGCTTAACTCCAACATAAGGTCATCTGGCATTTTGGGAAAATGCAATTGCAGTTTTGACTAATATGCAGTTTGTTAATTCTGTTACAGGAAAGATTATTCGGCCTGCTTGTCAAGAAGGATGGCTGATTAGTATTCAAACAGTGCAATATTTGTGGCATGAACTTAGAAATAGAGGGTTTAATTACTTAAATCTAAGAATTCTTAATCAAGATGGCTTGGAGAATTTTTTTGCAGTAATCTGTCAGTATGGAGGTGGCAATAACAATTCAGCTTGTTCTCAGTTTATTTCAGCCTTTAAATTATGTGTGCTGAATGGGCTTAGTTCTTCTAATTCAAAGTCCAAGAACTGTGAGGATGACGAGGGACAGCTACTCTCTCGATTAGATAATTTTATTACAGATGACTGATGATTTGGTGCCAAGCAGTTCTTCTGATGTTTTGCATAATGATGTTTCTGTGAGTGTTTTAGGATTTGTGGAAGGCCAGTCTGCTCATTATGTGAGTGGTTATTTTGTTAAATGTTTATTATCTAACGGGCATTGTGCAGATTGCAACAGTATGCTGACATCAGCTGAAGCCAGGGAAGAAGCTGATCATGATATCATAGGTGCAAGAGATGAGGGAGGGAGACTGATGTATCCATCGAGGGAATTTTCTCATGATGTAGAACTTGCTGTTTCTGTATCAAAAAATTTGTTACCAGGTATTATTCATTCAAATAATGTTGGAGGTCAATTTTCAGAAGCAGTACAGCAGCAGTGTTCGTTCTCATGGTGCCAGTGTAGCAAGCATAAAACAGAATTATGTGAATTTCTTTCCATTTTTTCCAAAGTTACTATCTGTCAATTTTGTAGGTTGAAGAATCGTCAATCCCAGGTAGCCTTTAGGGAAGAGGCATCATGAAGAAAATTGAGAATATTGAAACACCATAAAGTACTCAATTCTTCTCAGTTTTAGGTGGTGTAGGTGGCAGTAGTTTAAGTAATTACAGTAAATTTTTCTGTTTTAGGTATTGTTGGTAGAAATAGTAATGAAATTGTAAACCAATGTTGCCTGGGTAAGGTTTTTCTCCGCAGTTTTCCCTTGCCCTGAAAAGGTAAATGCCAGGCTATTATAAGCACGTCTGACTCCGGAAGCATTTGCGCCATCATTTTATTAATTCCATTCATTTTAAATTAAAGATAATTTATATTTTTAAAAATAAAATCAAATAAAATATTACTTTTAAAATTACATGTACTGATGTTATATTTTAAATAGAAACCTTTCCTTTTAATTTTCCTTTTCCTTTACCTTACTTCAATATATATTACACACAGTGAAAATGCAGATTGTCATTTTGCAGTAATATTATCTTCAATTGTATTTTTCACTGTGTATATAATAAAATATTGCATTTTTGCTATCTGCAAAAGAAAGATGTTTATAGTAATGAAATCATGTTATCACAGTTTCTCAAAGATGGGGCCTTTAAATGTTAAAATTAGGCTCCATTTACGAGAAACTGTAATAACATGATTTCAATACTATAAGCAATATAAAAATATGAGGCCAATGGGATAACGTTACCGGCGAGTAAGTGGTTTGCAAATTGGCCGATAGAGGCGCTAGTGCGGGCATCATATACTACTCCCCCACTCGGTAGAGGTCACTGGTGTTTAGGGACCAACGGTTAACATTGCTGTGAGCCATCTATATTAGAGGGTTATCTAATTTACTTACTTTCTTTAACTGATTAGAAACTGCTTTAGCTCTGTTTTTAAGTTTCAAACTCCTTGCTCCCACCACTTTGAAGACATTATTTTTGGATGATCTATTGAAGTTACTGCCTTTCTGCTTTCCCATCTTCCATAATTTTGGCATCTAAAATAAAAATGAATGCATGTAAAAAACATGTCAATCTACTACAACTTACTGGAAAACTATCAACCATTTACATACAAGAATATACAAGTAATAAACCAAAAATAAAACATAAAAATGCTGTTAATTTTTCCATATTTTCCAATGAAGTGGTATTTAGTTGTGTTCTGTATGTATATATAAGGGCTGTAAAAAGTCATGGCAATTATTTTTTTTCTCAAAATTAAATATACTATTATAATGTAGCACATGTGCAAAGCACTAGATGGCAATGAGTCAAGCAAATATGACTGTTAGTCCATTGTGGGTCAAGTGCCATACAGAGTGGATGTTATGTTGGAGGCAGTTTCAGACATGAGAGAACATAACTACTGCCAAGACATGAGATGACCCAATTCAAAGATGATAATAGGTGCTACCATATTGTTGGTAGTGTTGTAGATGCTTTGCATATCTTTCCCTCCCTTGCTTATCACAAGTGTCAACATAAATTCTCCTTACCTCAATCTTTCTTTCATATCTTGTACAATCTCAAAGTGTTTTTATTCTCAAAACTTGATCACATCTCTTGCTTCTCAAAAATCTTCTATCCTTCTTACTTTCCTGCATAAACCTATATGTTTTAGATAAACCAGTGAAGCCACAAAAGTGTATAGTTTGACTGTCATACAATGATTTAATTACATGATTTGCTTCATTGTAAAGTTCCAATTGTAACTTCAAGTTAATAAAGATGATCATATTATTAAAATGAATTAAGAGTACCAATTTCTAATTTTTTCATCTATTTTGACGAGTCTCTTTTTGTATACATCTACAATATTCATGATTCCACACGCTGCATTTTGTTTTCTTTAGGTAAATGCCAAAATAGCAACCTTACATAAACATTTAAGAATAATGAAAAATCTTAAATTGATATTATAAATATACAAAGAACTTCTATACCAAATCTCATGATCATGTCTAAGAAAATACTGAAACTAATGCAAATTATAAGAAATAATTGATATTCAAATTTTCAAAAATAATGAACTTTCTTGCATTATATCTGCAAATCTATCGATATTGCTAAACTATGAGGGGCATTCTGATACAATTTATAATAGTTTTATATGGCATATTTATTATGCAACATAATTCAATGCACCTGAGAGCCCTCAATATACTGCGCATTGTCAATGCACTGTTGCTATCTTCCTAATAACTTCAGTATGGTTTAGCAAAACCATTGTCTGGGAGTATTACACCACCTCTGGTGGACAACTGCTTGAATTTCCTGTTGTTAGCAAAATTTTTCCTTCCAGCAAGTCCTTCATGTTGTCATACAAGACAGGAGTGGTTAATGTGGTGGGCGCAACACAACGATGAATCAAACATTAACATCTTTGCAGTCTTACTGTTGCTGGTGTAAGGCCATGCATTGTCATGTTGGAGGAACACTCCTATCAACCACTTCCCCTTTTGCCAAGGCCTGTCTTGACATTCCAGTTCATATAAGGTTATGTGTCTATCAGTCACAATCATTTCAGACATTTGTTTCTCAATCTCCTGTTTAAAAATGTTCGAACATTGTGATAAAAATGGGTAAAACCACCATCCTGTTGGTAGAGAAAATCCATTTTGTCAGTATCCAGCTGTGGCATGAGCCAATTACATGTCCTGTAATGGTCCCTTTGCAGAAGAAAACAGAACCATAAAATTTAAACTGTGAGACTGAACAGAGCACTTAAATTTTGACCAGGCTCAAACAAGAGCATGGGGATTTTTTGTGCCCAGATTCGCACATTGTGTCGTTCACTTTGGCATTCACAAAAAATGTTGCATTACCGAGGACAAGTTTCTCACCAAATCCTCATCCTCTTCCACAAGTTGTTGACATCCTGCAGAAAACTCAAATCATGCGCACTTTGCCATCAGTGCCAGAGCTTAGAGCAATTGCAAGGCTTCTGTTGCAACCATTATCATAAGATCTTCCAAATGGTTGGTTGTGAAATGTTCTGCTCTCTCTTGCTCCGTTCATCGACTTCTGTGGGCTACATGTAAAACTCGCCCATATGAACTCAACAGTTTCTTCAGTCACTGTAGGCCGAGCCGCTGATTTTCCCTTCCAGAGGCAACCTGAACTGTAAACTGGGCATACATCACAGAATGAGGTTGGCTGTTGGTGCAAATTCTTTAAACTTTACTCTGAAGTATCGTTGCACTGTTACTGACTTACGAGACATTGATGTGAATGAAATTCTATTACAGTATATGCTTTCTCAGCACTTATTACCATCTTTACTAACTGCTGCTCTTGCAGTAGAAATCTGAAATGTAGCTGAAAAAAGAAACAAAACCTTTTGAATTTTTCTATATGCCTGTAAAATTTTATGATGTATCCAACAATATAGCTACAGTAAAATTTTGAAACTGCTCCAATCACTTGTAATAACCCTGTATGAATTGATTAGGAATTCAATTTTTATTGACTTTCCATCCACTCTGGCAGAGATTGAACCCATGATCATGGATTTAGGAGGTAAGTATGATTACTACTAGACAACCAGAACTGACTTATCTGTGGAATAAATATAGCGAAGCTGATTTTGTAACTTAAATGAATGAGATGGCTACTACCATAATCTTCTTATTCTGCATCTTTAAGCAATTTGTCTTTCTTACTATATTAATAACACACTCTTCTCCTTTATACTTGTCATATTGTGCAGCATGACTTGAATAATTTCTCTTTATTTATTTTTTCACATACTGCATTTTATTGGCACACACTGAACATTTTGAGGCTGCTCAACAATACACAGGCAGGAACAGCATTTTCCAAACAGAAAGAAACTCAATCAAAGTTGGTCTTTGAGGAGCAAGGTTGGGCCTTTCTAAATCAACAGTCCTTCCAATTATTCATGAACATTTAAACATGAATATGGCTAGTGCAAGATGGATGCCTAGACTTCTTTCCTCAGTCCAAAAGTCCCGAGTCTATTGTCAGGCATTTTGGAGCTCTGCCGTGGTAATGAGAGAGAAGTTCTGCAAACCATTGTTACAGGAGATGAAACTATGGTCCTCTATAATGATCCCTTGTCCAAAAGAGAATCAATGGAGTGGCGTAAACCTGGCAAAATACTGCCAAGGTCACTCAGTCAACCAAGATCATAGCCACAATCTTTTGCTGCGAAGGAATACTCTTCATTGACTTCGAGGAGAGGAACATTACAGTAGATGGGGAGTACTATGCTGACCTATTGTGCAGACTAGGTGCCTCCATCAGAGAGAACAGACTAGGAAAGCTGAGTGGTGTCTTCTACACAACAACATGCCTATGCACACAGCTCTTGATGCAAAGGAAGATGTGAATAAATGTGGCTTCAAGGAGATCAACTATCCAGCCAACAGCCCAGATTTCGCTCCTAGTGATTATTTCCTCTTTTCAAAAATCAGGAAGGACCTTCAAGAAAGGAAACTTAAGTGTGACAAAGAAGTGATGGATGCTGTTTATGCCCATTTTGCAGACAAGACTTCTATTTTTTTGGGGGGGGGACTGTAATGTTAATTCAAAGATGTGAGAAGTGTATTGCAATAAAGGATAACTATACTGAAAGGTGAAATATAGTTTTTGTCTTTATCATATCTAGCAAATGGTTCGGCCGGAAACTTATGCACCTACCCTCATATATATATCAAAATCAAAAAAATTTATGTTTTACAATTTTTGGTAAATGACTTATATATAGAGAGACTTCTAATGGTTTTGTCCTGCCTCTTCTGACACTTTCAGTACATTGATAATCTGACTACAGAGTCAGTGAATGCTTTGGTTTTAAATTCAGTTTAAACCAATGAGCACAGCAAAATATCCAGCAAGGACAAAGTTTAATAGTAACACCAACCTTCAAAGCCTAAAAAATAAGGCATGTAAAGTAAAATGCTAAAGCAAAGGTTTACCATAACATACTGAAAGCAAGTACTGCTTAACTCTCTGCCATATCTACTGAATAAATGACCAGCAAATCTAATTGTAATGCTTTAATCATATTCTCCTCACCATTCTTTTCCACACAAACTTTTTTACTGCAATGTCCTTCTGCCAATTCCAACAAGTACTGCCTTTTGGATGTGCTTTGTGCTGAAGAAGTTAACAGTGGTTCTGTTAGTATAAATGTAACCCGCATCATTTCTTTTTTCATGGACACATTTCGAACTTCAAAAATTTCCAGAATTTCATTTGATAAAGTTGTTCCCAAATGCTGTTCCACCATTCGTTTTGCTCCTTCTGATGGGTTTCCCTCACCCTTAACAAAGCAATATAAATGTACAATTGGGAAGCTCTGTACATCTAGAGACTTTATTTCTTCAGCGGTAAAGAGACCTTTAAATGCTTTAAGGAATGAAACTGCTGTGGATGGAAGATTCATTGTTATAAACATTCTGCAGTGCTTATGATCCTTACTCTTCCATCGTTTTAACATATCCATTTTTATATCTTCCTTTATAAAAGCTGCACCATCTTTGTTGAAAGCCAGTACTAATTTCTCAACACCATTAAGTTTCACATTGTGCATAAGCCATTTATAGCTTTCTGGGTTAAGATCATTTGCTAAAACAAAGCACTTCTTTTTAGCAGCAGGAATAGCAAATGGCCCAACTCCTGCAAACACATCATATAATATATCACCTGCTTCAAGTTTTGTGGTTATCCTCTCATGTTCAGAGCTAAGACGAGGGTTCCAGTACACAAATGAAAAGTCAAATTCATATACAGCTCGATTTTCTCGAACACGAGTAACAAAATTGTTTTTACCACTAAGAATTTCCATTTGGAAATTTCTGTATTTGTTATCAATGATTTCAATTTTATTGACAACAGTCTCAGCACCTTTAACTTTGTCAAGTAATATCTTACCAATAACCGATTTATATGGTAAAAGATGTTCTCGCAAGTTAACATGAACTATGTGTCCAATAATTGAATAGCTGGTTAGGTTTTCCTTATCTACTGGCAAGATTGCTTTCAGTAGTTCATCTGCTCTCCAGTTTGAATATGTTAAATGCAATTCAGTAAATTTTAAAGAATCTCTGCTAATATTAACAGTTTGCAAAGCTTTCCTATCAGCTTCATTAATGTCCTCATAGCACTTTATCAGCAGCGGGTTAAGTATTATTTGTTTTTCTGATTTTACTTCACTTAAGTCCTGATCTGTGGTAGTGGGGCATGCACGAACAGGCTTTACATTTTCTAACTTGAGTATATACTTTTTTACATATTTCATCACAAATCCTACGGTCTTTTCCTTTACTTCTAGCCAAGGCACCACAATAGTTTTATTGAAGCTTTCAATATTGAAATCCTTCATGCCTCTAACCATAGCTGGAGGTAATAAAAGACTGGAATTCGGTTTTTCCAAATTCTGTTTCTCCATTTTCACGTATGCCGTTACTACTTTTGCCACGTCTTTATCGCACATAAGATATTCCACGGATCGAAAATGCCTAATGTACACGCGAAAATTATAACCAAGCATTCCTTTCCATTCATTTCATTGTTATTATAGGAATACTAATTAAGGCTATTTATTATCTTGATTAACTATTAATACTAGAAGAAAAAAACAGATGATTTTAACTTTACCACTTATGTCGCACCGATCGTATAGCAGCATGCACGTACACCACCGATCACCACGCACTCACAAATTCACTTTTCATTTCACTGTACCATATACCAACCTTGTCTTGTACATATATACACATTTTTTAGTTGTACAGTTGTACTACAGAGGCACAGAGTTGTACGGGTTTAGCATTGCCAACCTTCGAAAATCGGAGTACCACACAAAAATGAAAAATAAAACCCTTTTTCTCCATAGAAAACAGTACAGTACCAATTTTCATCAAAATGTAATGAAATCCCATAAAATGTATATCGTATAAGTGGCATTATCGAGTATTATGTATAACTAACACACAAATTAAAGATTTAAAAACCAGCGTCTAGTTATAGTACAAAAAAACATGCCATATATTGACAGGAAACCGCAGAGAAACTTAATGTTCAGTATTAAAAGACTATAAAATATAGGTATATGAAAAAGCAGAATTATCTAGTATGATTTAAAAGAAAAACTAATACATTAAAATTTGAAATAAATAGTCCTAACACCAAAGTCCAACATTAAAGTAATTCTTTTGTTTATTAGTGTGGAAATAAATTCAAAATACATTCACTGACTTGTGAGACGCATGACTGTAATTCCTTTATTGCTCTTTACCTCGTAATTGTCTTTTTCATGACGGGCCATAAGATAATCATACTTTTCATATAGTTCCTTATACTTATCATGGTTTGTTACCCGTATAAATAGAACGATACATTTATCCATGTTTATTTGGACGTATTATGCTGTATGTATGAGCATTTATCATATAAAGAACAGAGATATATCATAGTAAAAGGAATGCAGTACTTTTGATCACTGTGGGGGAATCTCATTGGGTTAACAGATATATAAAGCAAATATGTATGTGTACTATTTCTTGTATAAATGTCTATGGTGTCATTTGCACATTTTATGATTACTTTTTATGTACCATTAACCATATTACAAGGAAAGCAAATTTATGTAAATCAAACTACATACTTGTCATTTTAACTTACAGAGGTTAGAAGAATATACAAGATGATTGAAACTGCCCTTAAAACGGAATGTTTGCCGGTTGATTTGTCAAGGGCACTGTGCTGCTGAGATTTGATCCATCTTGCTGCAAACTTTTCAGCATCGAAACAATGCACTAGAGATCAATTTATAAAAATTAAAAGCATATTTGAAAGAGTAGACTTTTATAAAAAATTTCTCTGATCAATCAGGGTTAGATTCATGGCATTAAATCAACATCATTTCAGTCGCAGATATAGGTATAATTTGGACTGATTTCACAAGCTCTTTCACTTAAGTGGGAAAATTTTCTGAATTTTCTGTATAGATACAGAAATATTTAACAAATGATGCTAGCCCGAGCCGAAAATTAAACCTTTTCCCAAAAATATAAAATCTATATGTAAATGTATATAATATTCATAACTAAAGTAGAAATAATGTATGAATTTAATTATTGTCTGATTTCATATCTGCTGATGTGTAATGTGTTATAAAAATCAATTTGAAACTCAATAATGACTCAACACGGGTAATTAAAGTTTGTGATGAACAGTCAAAAAATAGTTGATAGCTATTCCTCTTCTGCGCAAACCGATTGGGCTTCCCTCTATTCTGGCGTGCACTAGCGTACTAGTGTATAATTAAACGTATAAGACATTAATAAAAATATATAAAAATAACGACACCGCCGGTTTCCAGCCGCATGCACTCCATGAAAACACCTACCCAGGCCAGGACAGAGAAATATAAATAACTGTATGATTTTATACCTATCATTCAGCGCGCTGCACAAGAGCTCTACGTGGAAAAAAAGTAGTGCCCAGATGTAGAAAATTTGTTACCTGTAATAAGGAAAAAATTTGAGTTTCCATGGAAATTAGAACTCTTACAAAAAGGTTGCAGCAGTCAGAGTTTAGATGAAGAAAATGCTGCGGCAAGAGGAACGTTCTAATAGAAAGACAAGACATCAAGACATAGTATGCTGGCGTGCAAGATACTTAACCGCAATAAAACAGTTTCCCAATGAGGGGAAAACAATCTTTTAATCAAGACGAAAGCTAAGTAGACAGTAATCTGACATTTTAAAATACTGGCAGAGTGATGAAATAGCAGGCGTTTGTTCCGATGGAAGTGCAGCTAATAGATAAACAATGATCCATGTAGGATCACGAGCAGGATTTTACAAAATACCGTACTGATCTATAAAGCAGGAACCATCAGCGGAGATTATCACGGTCAGATGAAGAGAGTGAATTTTTAAAAATGGGCAAGGGAGAAACTATTTTTCAAACTTCATCCAAATTCTGTGTTGATACTACATTAGGTACCATATCATAACGTGGAAGAATACTAGGTCCCGTCATAACGTGCTGTTAAAATCTGATATGGTTGGTTGGCTACTGCGACATAGTGTATTTTGTGACATTAATATGAGGAAAAAACTGTTGTATGAAATGGTACTTTCAAAAAAGGAAAAGATATTAAAAATAGACCAAATATATATGTCACTTAGCAACAAAGTTACCACCGCACACGTGTAATCTTAGTGCTATCGAGTTGGCATAATCAAAAGTGAAGAGGCATGTTGATGAGCACAATGTATCTGAGATATGTGTCTTAAGCAGGTCATAGAGCTAACGGAATTGTAACTTTGAAGACTGGGAGGGCTATTGCCTTTATGTGGAAGCGATTGCGCAACAATACTGGGATCGTAATGGTATCGTCAGCGAAGTAATAGACCCCATCCTGGTGATGACTGCGGATAGGAAATTGACGACGAGTCTTCTATCGATAGGAAGAGGATTTCTCGTACTATGAACTTCTCCGGCTTTGTAAAATAATTAACAATGCTCTTTCAATATGAATATAATTTATCATTCAGATGTTGTCTCTTATCGTGTTAATGATGAGAAGAATGTATTCAGATTAGGTAATGTATTTCGTAACGTTGAAAAGATTCGGGCTCTTGGTTACATGGGTGAGACGGGAGGCTTAACACACACACCCACGTTCGCATTCCTCACAGAGATCTTCTCTAACCGCTTCAACATCCAAAAACAATGCCAGGGTGGAGACCTCGTTGTTAAATTGCTCAGCAACGTCATCTGTGAATTTCAGTAATTGTAGCTCTGTTGAGTGGTGTTTTCTGTAGCTCAACTGGAATTTAGATATTACATCTTGGTCCGAAACTAATTTTTATAGTCGAGATAAAATGAGTTTTTCCAGGAATTTACCAATAGCAGATAGCAGACTAATGGTCTGTAATTTTAATGTTGTCGAGGATTTTCATTTGCTTTCAATAGCATGACAATGCGAGCTTGCTTTCAGGGGGTTGGAAAATAATTTCATTGCAAGCATGCATTGAAAATTTTGGACAGCTAAACAAGCGTCTTGTGTGGTAGGTGCTTTAAATCCTGATTAATCACGTTATCTAGGCCTGCGGGTTTGCCGTTTTTGTGAAAAGTTTTATGCATTGTTGTTTCTGTGCTGGCCTTTGCTCTTGGAGCCAGGCGTGGACTAGGTTTTCATAAGTGTGATCGGGACTAAGATTGGGTTGGAAGCGCTGCTAGAGCGTCTGCAAAGGTTTCAGCCTTGTCTCTCGTCGGGAAAACCGCCCCCGTTGCCTCTGGAGAGCTACCAGGGAGCCCACTGCCGGAGTTTTTAAAAGTGCACAATAATTGCAATATCGAGCCATCTGAGTGGGTGTAAGTTTGCAATTTTTTCCTCCCATCGTTAGAAGTTGTTGGCAGCTAACTGCAATTTGATCACTTTGCGTAACCAGTTCACAGTAGATTTGAAAATATGGGCGCCGGTATCACGCCATCTGCGCATTAACCTGTATGGCTTCCTTTGGAAGGGAAGTAAAGCCGTGGGTTCCATGTCGTAGATTTACGGTATGTAAAAGAAGCTCAAGCTGAAAGAAGAGGCCTCTGAGCAAAATTTATCGACCGATTCACGTTCTGAATTGGATGGGAGACACAAAATATTAACTTTATAGGAGTGATAGCTGATAAACACATAAACTGGCAGCAGTGCATAATGTATATTGCAAAAAAGAAAAAGGAGTTACATGATGAAATAATAATATTATAAAACTGATGTGAGATGTTAAAGAACGTCCGTAAATAAACCAAATCAACCATATGTAAACATTTCTTATGTTTGTCAGTTTTACGGTTGATTTGGTTTATTTAGGATGCTCTTTAACATCTCACATCAGTTTCATAATATTATTATTTCATCATGTAACCCCTGTCGGTGATGTACCATACTTGCCTTCTAAACCCAAGATCGCGGGTTCAAATCCGGCCAGGATCGATGGATTTTTTCGGGCGTAAAAATCCTAAGTAAGGCTTCCTTCGGAAGGGAAGTAAAGCCGTGGGTCCCGTGTCGTACATTTACGGCACGATAAAGAACCTCAAGCCTGAAAGAAGAGGCCTCTGAGCAAAATTTATCGGCCGTTTCACGCCCTGAGTTGAATGGGACGCTGATGACCTGAGATGTTAAAGAGCGTTAAATGAAATCAATCAAACAAATCATGTAACCCCCCCCCCCTTTTTTTTTTTTTTTTGCAATATACATTATGCATTGCTGTCGATTTATGTGTCTGTCAGCTATCACTCCTATAAAGTTAATATTTTGTATCTCTCAAGTAATGCTATTATCTGTCTTAAGTTTAATGCTATGTACATGGTATTTTTTATTGCAATCTCATCCATGCTGTTTTTCTTTCCTTCACATTTAATACCTTCAGATTAATAATAATAATAATAATAATAATAATAATAATAATAATAATAATAATAATAATAATAAATATTGCTTTATATCAATTGCTATCCTACCATTCTTCTGAATTAGGTATTTAATACAGCTAATTTACTTAAACTAAAACAAGAATGGATCTTATAGATCTCCTTGCTGAATGAACTAAAAATTAGATTTTTATTTTTTTATTATATTGTTTGTTTCATTACAATTTTCTTCCACACATTCTGTTTTGTTTTATAAGAAGTGTAATTAATTTTTGTGTCATTCCTCAAATTTCACCCTTTTCCAGTTTATTAATTAGAACATCAATATTTAGATTTTGACATATCTAAAATAATGGCAAGTACCATATCCTGCAAATCGAGCACACTGATTATTTAATTTGTTTTATTAAATGCAGCTATTGTTGGTTTATTTTCATGAAATCCACACTGTCATTCTGATTTAATATTTAATTTATTAAAATATTTCTGTGATTGTTTTTATCTGGGTTGGTAATATCCTATCAAATTTTTCATTTTTGTCTTCTGCTTTGAATATTTCTTCCCAGTTTACTTGTTTTAAGATAAATTTTTAATTTACCTAATCCTCCAATATTTAATTTTAGTAATCTGAAATTATACCCAATTCTACATTTTATGATAGACAATTCCCATGTCATATTTAGTAAGGTTGTTATTCACACATGTTTCAACTGCTTTGAAATTCTAATGGGCTTTCCTATGCCACTCCTTAAAATATTTATTTAGCAATAGGTCATCTTCAATATGAATCAATGTTTAGCTTCAAGAAAAGGGCACGAATTACAAAATTAATTTCTTTAGATAATTACACACTTTTTCTAATTATTGGTATTCTTTAAATCATGTAAATGTATATATTCTCAATGGACTGAAATTGCAGATATTTTATAATTTTATGCTTCTGCACACACTTTTAATAACATATGTACCCTACAGGATTTTTGTATAGCAGATGCTTTGGGCCTACACTATGCAATCCTGTTTTGGGTGAGCTTAACTCAATTAGATTAAAAAAAATAATTAAATCATCTTATTATTATTATTATTGATAATTTCCTACACCCATTTCATGCTTTAAGTATATTCCTGTAGATGTTATTAAATTATATTAAATATTGTAAACCAAAAATAATCATAATGATTTGCTAATCTGATTAGTTGCTTAACTTTTACTCAAATTTTTTTCATTTGTATTCTTATCACATGATGTGCAGCATATTATTTTGTACTCATTCATTTTAAAGTCGATATGACAGTAGCAAAGAACGTTCATACAAAAGAAAATAAATAAAGATATAGCTCCAAAATAAAACTCCTGTATCAGTGGAATCTTTCCAGACTGACATTTAATGTGGGTGGTTATTTATGCAATTTCCATCTAAGTTACGTATATATACCAGAAGTTTTAAAGTGGTGCATTATATGTACAAATTTTAACTTTGCTGCCACAATACCACTTTTTTTTCTACAAAAAATTTGCATCATTCATTCATTTTTTCATATATGAAATTTACATTTCACAGTATTCTGTTAAGTGGATGAATTAGAGTACTGTAGGAAATTGTTCTTTTTAAAACCTGAGTAATTTGTTTTATTGTTGGAAATTCATCTTGGTCATAGAATTTAAAGCAGTTTGTAAAATATTCCCTTGAAAGTAACATAAGTTTATACATCTCTTTGCAAGTCTGATTTCTTGCGTTCAAAATAGCAAGACCCACAGCCTTGTTTACACCATGAGCTATTGACACTTTATTCCAAGCGCTCTTAATTACCATGTCATTTTCTTAACTGAATCAGCTCC
Organism: Metallyticus violacea; assembly: GCA_030762175.1. Lineage (NCBI taxonomy): Eukaryota > Metazoa > Arthropoda > Insecta > Mantodea > Metallyticidae > Metallyticus > Metallyticus violacea. Next base: position 96,290,195 of record CM060843.1, read on the forward strand.
AAGATTTATATCAACACGCAATTGCAAGTGACATGATAATGTGTTAATCAAGAAAGTGTGAACACAAAATATATAAATAGGGTTTTAGTAGTTCCATTATATGGTGAATCAAAATGTCATTTACTAAAATACTATAAACTCCCCTCCCCCCTCCAAAAAATGACCATGGAATGGAAACTACTTAAGCTAAAGACATGCAATTTCAATATGCATGTTTTGAAATCTGCCCTGCATTTTCTAACAGAGCACTTAAAATGAAACTGAAACATTTTGAAGCAGCAGGTATTTTTACATGCCTTATCTGCAAATGATAACACCCAGGCTGTTTTTTTTTTTTTTGAGTAGTGTTTAACGCCCGTTTTCACTACTGAGGCACCACAGGCGGTACCCTGGCTGTGGGAGTGTACAAGGCAACATTGCACAAACCTGAAGAGGCTTATATATTACTTCCCATTTGAAAAAAAAAAAAAAAAAAAATTACTTGAGCATTTGACTAGGGCATTCAGGTATCATTTTCCTTCACAAGTAATATTTTACTGCAGGTCTGTCAAATTTAAGAGAGAAAAATATCCCTTAAAGATGAGGAGAGAAGTGGCAGCATGTCAACCATGGTAAAAAAACACATTTATCTGGAGGGTGAAAATACATCGGTGATGTCAGCCCAGATATTCACACAGGAATATTGCTAGTAATTCTGCGCTGTTGTTGTTTGTAGGTTCTACCTAGCCCACACATGTTTATGTGGCTGTTGAGTATACCTTTCGATGTAAATGTTGATTCATTTGGAAAAAAAATTGGAAAACCCAGGGACAATTTTACACCACTGCAAGAATATGACATAAGAGAAATTGCCTTGAGAAGTTATGATGGAGGGTTAGAGGCCATTGCTATAAACTTTGCTATACAGAAGAATGCAACTACCAATTTGGTGTACAACTGCAAGGATGCTGGTTTATGGAATTTTACCTTTACCAGATCTCAAGAATCCTCTCTTCAAATTGTGCAGTTTACACATTACATGAATATCTCATTTCATGTCATATTTCAAGATTACCAATTTTCCAAAGAAAGCAATGAACAGCAACAAAGATCTTTAGATTTGGCATTCTTCCAGCATACTGTTCAACATACACTCTCACCAACACAGGTGACAGATGTTGCTAATGCACAGGCTTGTGAGCTGGAGGTCTGGAGTTTGAATCAGTACTTCTCCAAGACTGAGATTTCTTCCAGGTTTTCCTTAGCCTTTATGATTGACAAATGTTGGAACAATGTTTAGGCCTGGAAGACTTTGTTTCCAAAATTTGTTTTCCAATTTATAATTTTATCTTATGTATCATCAATGTAAAGTTTCAGTAGTAAAAACCACTATTAAAAATAAAGGAACACAATCTTGCATCATGAATGTTACTGTCGCCATTACTGTACCATTACAAAAAATGAATGTTCTCATATTCAAAATGCATGTAACCCATTCTGCAAACAGGATAATAAAATAATGCATTAGTTTCATATGAAATGCATTTACATGACAAATAAAACTCTATTTTGGGATGATGATTGTGTTCTTGAAATGCTTTCTTTTGCAAGTAGTGCTGTTATAGCAAACTCTGACTGCTGACTTAATGCTGCACTGTACCTCCTAAACATTATATCAACATAACAGGTTCAATGCTTCCAAAGGATTAATGTCAATTCTATAATGTCTGATAAAAATTTTGCATTGTCCTCTTTAAACACCTCTTAAAAATTTATGCATTGGTTTTTGAGACATATTGTGTGAGAATAAAACAATCTACAATATCCTATTATTCAACTTCATTATGGTAAACTGTAATACTTTTTCAACTCAATGTACAAAATTTCCTATGTTAGTAAAGTAGAGTTTATTTAGAAAATATTTATTGTAATATAGAATGACAATAAAATCACATTAACTTTTTTCACTATTACACCAGTATAAATACAGTATTACAAGCCAAACAATAGCATATAGCTAAATGCAAAATATTACTGAGATTCTTTTACATACAAAAGAGTGGCAAGTATTTATTACACCTTTGAAACATTCTACAGATCTATAAGCATAGATTGTAAATTGTATATTCTTCTTAAATTTACAATAAGAATTAGTTTCAGGTCTCTAACATAATTGAGTATATTTGAAAGTTAGATTTACCATTATAATTGGAGTTCTCTATTATAAACCATTACCATTAATTAAAATGTGTCTTGCATATACTAAAACACTGAGGCTAACAATATCATTTACTTTGTCAAAGTGCTAGGAATGTTTATTAAGTAATTTACATCTCAAATACAGTCATGTATTAACTCTGTATTTAAATGACATTTTACCACTAACTGTACAGCTCAACCTGAATTGTTCACAAGTTCTGTAAACATATACGTACAATCCATTCTTACAAGCATGATAAGTTCATGAGTTTGCTAAAATGATGGTAAGGTAAAGAACTAATATATGGGAATACCTCAAAGGTGAAGCATCAAAATGCACTAATCTGTAAAGGTTTAAATAAAGTATTGGTGGGGGAAAAAATGTAAAATGTAACTTCCATTGCTTGTAATCACCAAAGGTATATCTACATACAGTCAAAGTGGGTGAAGGTACGCAAATTCAGAAGTTGGGCATTTTTAATTCTTGCAGTTTTTATTATTCTGCAACAATGCAGTTGCTGAGGGCAACATTTCCATTATTGTTTTACAAGGCACTGAGTGATCACCTGCTGGACTTAAGTTACGCAATAGAAAAATAATCATAAGAATTTTAACTATGGGTAGGTATGAATTCCAATAAGTAAGTTTATGAGTATTATATATAAAATTAGGCTTCCTCCAAAGTCAATTTCTAAGTTGCTCTGGAAAATATTTTAGTTTATTGCTAATTGTACTACAGAAAGCAATGTAAATTTCATACTTGGTCAGAAATGAATTACTGTTGCAAATAATGAACTACTTATGTATAATACCAGTATATTAGTTTTCTCTACTTTTGCATGTAATGAGAAATTATTTGCTCCATTGGCAAGTGAAGTTTGGTATGTCCAAAATATGCATTGTGAAAGCAGGGGCTACAATGTTCTTTATGTATACAGAAGAGAAAGAAGAATGCAATTTTAACCATTAAACAGCACCTGATGGTTAAGTCCTAAATCTACTCTTTCAGCTGTGGGGTAAGTAATCATAAATTTGGAGATATGTTCCGAGTGGAGAGATCAAACAGCATTTCATGGAAAGCCATCTGAAATGCACACAATACTTTAAAAACCTCAAACAGTACAAATTTTGTTCAAAACCATAGGAACACACCATATTTGTGTTCCTATAAATCCATATTAAAAAAAACTATGAGCCTGGTTTAGTAGGATGACTAGGTTTCTTAAGAGGCGGTCTGAGCTTTCTACTCATCTATGTGAAAATGTTAAAAGAACAAGAACAAGAGCATAAACAGATAACAGTGATATTAATACTTTCATAATCTTTCAAGCACTGTTACTGATACTTCCACCTCACATTACAATAATAATTACTTATGATAAAAATAATTTTACAAATGACCCAGGACAGGATATTATTAATGTTAAACAGGGGTCAAGATATGTTGAATATTGTATGAAAACTGACTGTTGGTTGCTAGTGGCCATTGGAGATGCTCATATGTATCATTTTTCCCCTAGCTCAATTAATTTTTATTTACTTAAATGTAAAATTGGAACTTAAACACAGTGAAGCCAATCATATTAATGAATATCATTGTATGATTAGTTCAACTCAGTTGAACCTTAGCATGGCTGAAGATGGGAACAAATGTTCTCGAAACCGGTTCCATACATTTATAAAAAGTAAGTGAAGCTTTAAGAGTGTGTAGTTCAACTAATCATACAATGATATTCATTAATTTTTATTTGTTTGTTGCTATCAAATTGACTGGATTTCAGTAGATGTTCTTTGTTTAGGACAGTATTCCCACACTTATAAATGGGCAGTAGCTACCTTCATTGTATAGAAAATTCAAAATCACACACAATGTGATGTTCACATGGTCAGCAACAGTAAGCACAAACAGAGATCCATTGAATTGCAATCAGTTGAGTAAGAATCCAAACAGTAGGTCAACCTATCCAAAGATACCAGTGAGTACTATGACTTAAAAGTGTGATAGTAACATCTCCAAATGTATTTCTCCTCGTGGCATGCCAGCCAAGAAAGCAGGAATGTTGTTATTTGAGAAATGTCTATACGAATCATCTTCCCAGGGCAATTAGATGAGGATGACAGTGAGATGGTTTGCAATCGGCAGGAGTTGGCTGTTTTGAACATTGATGTATGGTAATGTGAGAGCTGATTGTCATAGACAGATATTAAAAATTGAGAAATAAATTTTGATATACTATACTTTTAATGTCCACATATGAGCAACTTATTGTTAAAGCTGTCACAAACTTTGAAAATTTCCTTAACTTATTAAGTTGAAAATAAAGAATATATTATGTGAACATTCTAAGTATTTTTATTTTAAAAATTAAAAGACCTGGATAAACATTTTTCCTAAGTTTTTAAATATGAACATAAAAATGTTCTGCCTTCTTGATTATTATTTACATAAAGAGCTCATTGATTTTACTCATTAAAACTAAAATTACCCTCTTGTTATCCTTAACAGAATATCATGATCAAATATGTGGTTGCAAAAATATTAGTCAAAATAAAGTTGCAAAAATATCAAATGCACAAAATAGTATCCTAAAAATAACTATTCAAAAATCTGGAAGATTTTAATGCCAATTTTATAACTGGGGCTTCAAAGATGGTGGACACTGATGATACATGAGATGAAATGATAAACTGAGAAAGGAATTTTTTTTTAAAGGAAGGAAGCATTCCAGAGCTAAGTTTAGGACACCTCCCTGGTATTTGTCATTTATGAGGGCTAAGGAAAATCTGGAAAAAACCTGTCATGGAGGACAATCTTGATGGGAGTCGACACCAGACTTGCAGTTCAGAGTTCATGCCTTAACAACCTCAATCACTTGTGGTGTTATCTGGAAGGTTATGAATCCAGTTGGAGGAATAAGGAATCAAAAATATATTTAAATATAAACATGAAAATTTTACATAAAATTATATAATTAATACGGTGTCATTAAAGAATCTGTAATGAAATATATAAAAATTGTATTTTAGTTCTTATCTCATTAACATATTTTAGTGAGATTTATGGCTAAATTCTTCTTTCTACACCAAATCCAACTATTTTTTAAAACAGTACTAGTCAAGAAAACATTCACTTGCTATTAGCCACAGTATGTAACCAGTGACTTTTTATCTTATAAAATATTCTGTTAAATTTCAAGTTTGCTATATTATATCAAAGAAGTACATTTTATTTGAAATTATTTCAAACTAAATTTAAACAGATAATGAGATAGTGTAAGCTTTAAACCTAGTAAATGTAGTACATTGGTTGAAAATGTTTAAAAAGTCAAAATCACAGAAAAGAAATATCTGAAAAATACAGAAAAAGAAATGTTGAATAAAAGTATACTTCAATACAAGATAAATTGTTAAAATACTCCAAAAAAGAACCCATTGCTTGAAACTAAGTATGATGTTTAGCTGAGAACTTACAGAGACTTGGATGTATAAATAGCAACACATGCATGATGTGCAACATGGACAAGATATTAAATTGAGACCAATTTATGGAGTGCTTCAAATTGAATAAACTTTTTCCAAATAACATACATAATTATATTGGCTGGTTAGAAAAAAATTGAACTGATCAAAATATTGCACATTATGTTATCTTCTACTTGGATAGCATGTGCCCTATCTATGAAAAGTAATGGGACTACCATGAGCTACAGAGGGAGAATTGGCACAAATAGAAATTGGTTTGATATCTAGGAAAGATAATTATGGAAAAAGCATTGAAATACTGGTTCAAATTTTGAAATTAGACAAGGGAAATGTGTTAAGGCAGTGTATGAAATATCAAGAGAAATCTTTACAAAAGGGGGGATGGTTATTACAGAATAACTTAGAAACAATGGAGATAATATGGAAGCTAAGGGAGAATAATATAAAGAGATTTTGGTAGGAAGGAGGCATTTTGAAAATATAGAAATTCAAAATTGATGGATGATTTAATAGAAAAGGTATCACTGACTTTCTATAGATTCATGAGGCAAAATTGTGACAAAGATATATTGATGCCATTAGCAAAAAAGAAAGAGAAGGATTAGTATGGATAAAGGGAAGTTATGGATGTTGAAAGGAATAAGAAACAATGCTGAACAAAGTATATGTTTACTAGGTGGGGGTATGGAAGACATAGAGCACATTATATTTTAATGTAATTAAAAAACTGGAAAGAGAAATTTATTTATATGAAATGGAGAAATAGAGACAAAATAGCTGCTATAAAGGGAATGTTAAAAAAGGATTGTAATAAGCTGGGTCCCATTTCTATATAAAATCAAAAGCAAGTGGATATGAACAAATAAAGGGAAAAGCGAGAAAGAGAGCTTAAGGCCTGGTCAAAGTAGTATCTGAGCTGCCTGGTATTAGAATTATGTACTCTCTATGCTGGGCCAGCCATCCTGACATTGGTTTTTTTCGTGGTTTAACCTGGTCACTTAGGCAAATGCTGGGATGGACATTACATTCCATGAATTTTCTTCCTTCTCATTTCATTTCATATCATTTCATTCTGTTGGTTCTTGGTTCTGCTACAGGATAGAAAATGCCAGGGCAAGATGGGCTGATGCGGTGTGATTGTGGTTTGTGCTTTCTGACATCTGGAATGGAGATGAACCTTCCAAGGGCTTCAAACAACTCAGGAGGGCCTCCACCAGCATCAGGGTCTTCTACTTGGAAACATGTTAAAGAACCCATTTGCATCTGCCCAGTCCCCACCTGTATATCCTGGTGTTTCCCTCAAATCATCCTTTCCTCCCAGAGGTGTCCTCATTTGGGGCATAGGCATAAATGGCCAGCCATGAGCAAGGCTCATATACTAACAGTATCCATCCATCCATAGATAAAGTGGGAGAGCAGGGAAATAAATTTCATATTTGTTTAAATATGTTCAGTATTTATTTTTCTTTTTTAACTTTAAAGGAAGTTTATTATATGAGAGCCCAAGTCTTCTGGAATTCCAGTAGATAACTGCTGATGAATCAAAGACAAGGATTCAGAGGGAGTTAAGAGAATTTAAAATTGTTTTAATTGTTTCGGTATGTATAAAAATTAGTAAAAAATCTAAAAGGGAATAAATACAAATATATGAAAAATATTTATGTTGAATGACTAAAGTTCTTGTACTTGGTTTCATTAATTTCTTGGAGGATGCCATCTAGAAGTTTTTAGAATGTGTGAATTTAATTTCCATTTTTTTAGTATTCATTTGAAATAAAAATAAACATTTAAATCTAAATCTAAAAACTGGTAAGATCAAAATCCAGTAATCTTTTTACTTTAATTATTTACACATAAATAGTATTCAATATTCACATTTCTCTGTAAGAGTGCTGGAATCTGATGAAAAAGAAGGCTTGTTATACTTCTATAAGCAAGTTTTTTCTATATAATTTTTATACATAGTTTAAATGATCATATAAAATGGTTGATTTTTAAATTTCATTAAAATAACATCATCTTTAATTTATGTGCCTTGTGACAAGTTTTCTAACACTGTCAAATGGCTGCTGATGCTGTGGGCAAGGGCCCGTGAAACATGTTCTGCATAATGCAATGGTAAGTGCAGCATAAGGGTATTAAATAGGAGTTTTTGTGGTGCTTGTTACCATGAGGTCATTCATAGCCTAAGTTTCTAGCTTCTGATAGTTTCTATCATTTTATTACGTAATTCCATGTAATACCTTCTGTTTGGAAAGTTTTCCCTTGAGGACCAAACAACCATACAATCATCAAATAATTACGCATCTGCTTCCGTTGTAGACATTATTTTTAATTGATAACTCATTTATGTACATATTAGAGAGTACAAGGTAAATATTACTGCTCACAGTAAATCTGTTTTTGATCATTTTCAGGAAGACTATACATTATCCACTTTATAGCACTAAATCAGCCACTGCAGGTAAATATGCAATTCTTTTCATAACATATAATGCTAACAACTCTAAGTGACTTCTAAAAAACATTACTTCACTAATGGTAGTACTTGCACCCGTTTCATTTAACCAATGAAGTTATGATTTCTAAATAGAATTCCATGAGAGCATTTATCAGTTTTAACATATTCATTTCTTTCTCAAGTACCTGGGATAAGAAATGTTTATGCATTTTTTTTCAAGGGGTATTTGAAATGTTTTATAACAGCAATGTGATAAGTAAATTCATAAACTAATATATCAGTCTTATATTTTGACGGGAGTATTAGAAAATACTGAATAGAGAAACAAACTAAACTGGAAGGGAAATAATGTCCTAAGATAGTTTATTTCCTTAAAATAATGGCAGAATCTATAATACTCTAAAAATACAAAACTTGATACCAGTTACAAAATATAATGCCTTTAGATAAGACACAAGATTCCCCTATCCCACCAAATTCAATGGCCACCACAAATAATATGAATTAGGAGTTTTCTCTTTGAAGCATTATTAAAAATTGTATTTTAGTTACACATTTCTTTAAATTATACACAAGAATTGTTTACTTAAAAATTATTGACTAGAATATATAAATGTTAAGCATATAAAATAATAAAAGGAAGGGTGCTTTAAATTCTCATATACTTTCTTGCCACAGCCATTGTAAAATTTACTGAACCCGGCATTTATACAGGACATTTCAAAATTCCTATTACAAACTCCTATGGCTTGTAGAGAGAACTGAGTGGATAACATTTTGAATAAGAGCTCATATACAAAGCTGTGCTGTTTTCATGCTCAAGTAAAACAAATTCAAATCGGTTTTTAAATCTCCCATTTAAGCTCGGTCAAAAGATTATAGGTATCAAGTTCACCAAATGTGCAACCCACATTTACAAACAGTTGGGTGCTTTAGTCATACGATGATCACCTAATATGATGTATCTTTTACTCTATCCAATACTTGCTGCATCAAACTGTAACACACTTGCCACTGCATCTGCAATGAACTTGGTTGGATAAATGTTTGAC